>CM051238.1:254484492-255084492 GCA_027917425.1 Gastrophryne carolinensis
TTGAGCAAGTGTTAGAGGAGTAATATAGCTTGAATTCTTCTTCAGGGGATAACACCTTACATGCTGTGCAACGTGTTTTGTCTCTGCTTCCTTGTATTTATTGTGTGGTGTTGGGTCTTATACATTTACAATACCCAACATTTAAATAGTAAAGCGATAAATATCGGGTAGGTTTTTGTAACCCCTCTTTGTGTAATGGGCTCATTTTAAACTAGTTTCTCTGCAGTATAAACTCCGATGAGGCTGGCTTGTTCTAAATGCAGAGTTGCTGTGATGTGGCAGTTATACATTAGCTCACGGTGTGTTTTACTTGTCAAGTTGTGGTGGCTGCAGGAGATCCTTGAAGTGTGTCGTGTTTCAGGCAAAACCAGTTTTCAAAGTTGCTTGCAGTGTTAAAAGCCGGCCCGTCCTTTAGAATGAGAGGCTTGGCTCTTCAAGGCAGGGTTTTCGTCTTTAGGAACAAGAGGCTCCTTGTGCTTCTGCAGCACTAATGCTAAAAATGTGCTGCTGTAGTTTTTGTCAGTGCCCCTGTAACATGAAGCTGACATATGTGCCATAAAGACGTTAGCACCTGTCTGTTACTGGACACAGAGCCCATTGTCCTTTGTTTGACTTCTTATTAGGCAGTTTAGGTCAGGAGGGAAGTCATCCACTGCCTTTGCCCTACATACAATGCCGTCCTTATCATGAGTACAGCAATGCTTGATGGCTGACCAAACATTACGTTTTGATTTGCCCTTATTGGTTTCTGAGGAAGTCCAGATTTTTCCTTATTTAAGTTTTTGTAGTTGAATATTTTAACCATGCTGTTGATCAAGAAGAGTTCTTCGGTTAAAGCAGTATTGCCCATTTTCCCAAAGTTTGGGCCATGTGAAATGCTTTGGCAGTTTTTAAAGATCTGTAGTTTATTGATCATAAATATGCTTTACTCCTGGATCATGTGCCCCTCCCGGGCCTTTCAGATTTGGGATGCTCCACTGTGTGAACCCTCACCCCCCCCCCCCCCCCCCCAGTCCCTGGTAAAACCTTCCTTCCCCCCGTTTGTGAAGGGCACGCACTCTGTTAGAGGGTAGTGGGGATGCGTCCGCTGGCAGGCCCCCCTCCACTGGTTGTGCTGTAGGACCAAGGAAAGGCAAGTTTTACTCAATCCTGTGTTTTGGTTCACTTTGAGGCACTTACATTTGATGCCCCAGAACACTTAGACACTTCTGAAACATTTGTGTCGCGTGTCAGCCTGCAGGTATGTTTTGGGTTACGGCAGTGAATTTTAGGCGCGCAGAGGATGGCACAGGGCTAATTCCATGTAGATGGTTCACAAGGTCGGATTCGAACCCCAGGACCATTGGAAAAAGGCATGGATGCTAGCCACTTGTATATTAAAAAGGCCTTCTAGGTAGAGTGAGCCAATAATGCTGGCCATGTCTCCTTCAGTCTTCTTCAGTCTATGAACAAATTCAGCAACTCAATGGCGTGCTAATTTGTTAACATGAAATGTAACTACACCTCTTGTAGCGGATGTTGTACAATCCGATGGCAATGCGGGTGGCCTGCTGAATGCTACATTTCATGTGCATTTTCCAGGTTTTCTACACCCGCCTGATATATAAACCATGCCTGAAAAGTGCTTAGTGCTGAATATTCATATGAGCCCTCCGTGCAGTGCTGATGCAGATGTGTTTCTACATGAAGAACCTGCCCTTTGAACGTTTACTTGGATTACGCCTGTTGTTCTGCTTAATGCAGCTTGCGTGCAGACATCCTAAGCTGGGTTAGCATGTATTGTCTGCCTTCCAGCGTGTGCTGGTCTGGGCTGAATTTACTGTGTGTGTGTGGAAAATGTCTGTGATTTACTGTCTTCCTGTAGTTGTAGGACATGGAATGAAACAATCTTTATACTAACTTGGTGTGTATTTTCCTTTCTTGCAGGAGCCAAGCAATAAGCGAGTTCGTCCCCTAGCACGTGTAACCTCGCTAGCCAATTTAATATCGCCAGTGAGAAATGGGGCGGTTCGGCGCTTTGGTCAAACTATCCAGGTAAATGGCTTTCTGGAAACGTTTGGAAATCTATTTATATAAAGCATGAGAGAGACCCCAAAGTCTATTTTAAAAGTCTGGCTCCGTGGCCCTGTAGCAGTTTTCCAGCAACTTTTAATGGTTGGGTGCACGGTGGAAGGAGCGAGAATGCCTGGGCCTGGCTTCTCAGATAATTAAAATTGTTGTGCAAGAGTGGGGATGGCGAGTGTGCAGCCTTGCCTTTGGGAGCATAGAGGAAAACTGCTGGGATCAGGTTACTTTTTGTTTTAACCCACTTAAGTGCCTAACTGTTGGGCAGGGGGGACAATTTTTACTTAGGCTTTAGGGTCATCAAAAACATTTTTTTCCTGGATGACATGTTGCAAAAGGTCAATGACAATAAACAGAACCTGCCATCCCTTCACTTGCCTTCACTCTGCGCTTGATTTCATTAGCAAAGTTGCTGCAGGCCTTAATGATTGTATCTCCATGTTGCTTGTTGTAATGGCAGCGTCTGGAGTCGACAGCCATGTCTTCTCTTGCAGTATGGAGATAAGCTGAGGTCAATGGTATCTGCTTACTAGCCCCTCATTTTGTATGACCCTTTTCCATGGTTCTTTTAATTGTAAGAGTGATCCATGGTGAGATGTCCACTGTATGTATTGATATTCCCTGTTTCCCCATAGCTGCAGCATAGTGTTATATTGCTACAGTGCAGTTCTGCATATTCTATATGCCCCAATATGTGCTTAAAAACATGTAAAAATTGATCGTGGCCTGAAACTTTAGACTTGTATCTTTTACATTTTCAGTCATTCACCATGCGAGCGGACAACAAATCTCCAAGCAGTACCCACAAAGTTTGTAGCAAGATGGCTGCCCCTACCCCTCCAAAAAGAAGGAACAGCGTCCTGTGGTCGGAGATGCTAGATGTCAATATGAAGGAAACCTTAAGTGCCAAAGAAATCAAGCGGCAGGAGGTATGCTTTTATTTTATGGTAATTATGCAGGTTGTCACACCATTTCCTAGGCTGCTGAAATTGGATTGAATGGTTTAGCAAATAATAATGATAATAGAGGGCGCCTACTGGTGTGAAATGCAGTTGCTGCATGTGATGAGGGGAGATTATCACCTGGAAAGTTTATTTCGGGAAGGGGGGGCTGGGTGTCCATTAAACAAAAGTGCTACCTATTCATCCCTGATTAATGAATGAAAGTCACATTTAATGGGAATCCACTTTAGATTCATTGTTTATCTTGATTGTCTGTCTTAAAGGCCATCTATGAAATGACACGCGGAGAGCAGGACCTAATTGAAGACCTCAAGCTTGCTAGAAAGGCCTACCATGACCCAATGCTGAAACTGTCCATCATGTCAGAGGAGGAGCTTGGCCAGATATTTGGAGACTTGGATGCTTACATTCCCCTACATGAAGGTACATTAGAGCTCCATGAACATTTTCCCCTGCCTTTCACGCTTTTTATTTAGCGCAGGACTTCAAGTTTACTCTTTACTTTTGCAGAGTTTCTTACTAAACTTAGAGAAGCGACAGGAGCCGATGGAGCAGTTGGGCAAATTGGTCACATTCTTGTTAACTGGGTAAGTCACTGAGATATTAAATGACGTGCTGCCATTTTGTGTCTTTTGTGTTTTTATTTTGCTGATTTTGCAATCTTTGTGCTTTTTCCAGTTACCGCGTTTAAACGCTTATAAAGGCTATTGCAGTAACCAACTGGCTGCAAAGGCGCTTCTGGATCAAAAAAAGTTGGATAGGAGGGTTCAGGACTTTCTGCAGCGCTGCCTTGAATCACCGTTCAGTCGAAAGCTGGACCTCTGGAGCTTCCTTGATATTCCCAGAAGCCGCTTGGTGAAATATCCGTTACTACTAAAAGAGATTCTTCGACACACGCCTAAGGAACATCCTGACAGCGACCGCTTAGAGGAAGCTGTAAGTTTCTATCGTTTTCACTGATCTAAAGCTCATAAAGAGAAGCTGTTCAAAGCATAGATGTTCTGCCTGTGCTTGCTCTGTGGACTATATGGGTATGCTTAAAGCGGACCAATCGCAGGCCAACTAGTTGCCTCTGGAGCAACCCGAGTCGGGGTGCCCCACTGTGTGAACCTCCTTACCTTTGCATCAGTTGCTCTTTATAATGGGCTTCACCTGTGAACATTCCTGTGCACACACACACACAGGCCGGGCAGGAAGTGTGCAAACTGCAGGGAAACCAGGGATGCGGCTGCCTGCTCCCTAGGCCAGCACTCAGTCCAAAACAATGGCTTTATGCCGTGTATTAGCCATGATATCATCTTACTCATTCCAGAAATGCAACCAAGCAAGCAGCACCACACTGGCATCTTTAGCGGATGCCACAGCCATGAACTGCTCTATGGGTGGCACCTTTAGTCCTTTTGATGCTCTGCTACATATGAGGATGGCGGTGCTTTTAAGGTGATGCTTGCGGATGGTCCCACCAGCACTTCTGGAAGGAAACCGCATTTTGCAGACTTGACTTAGGGGTAAATGTGTGTTCTGTCCAAAATTGCATTTTGACTAGATGAAGGTCACCTGATATTTACGTTGCCTGCATGAGTCCAGTATGAAATTTACTGTTGGAGAGTGTGAAATGCAGGTCTGATTGTTTTGCCTGATCAGCTCTCCATTAGGTTGACTGCTGCTTTTTATTTCTTTTTTCACCAGTGTTCCCCTTAAATGTTTGTTAAAAATGCTTTTATGTTTTGGCAATGCAGACTTACTTTGGCATGTGTCATTGCATTCACCTTTCTTCGGGGGCATTTGTTAATGATTCCTTTTGCATTGTTTCACAGCTGTGCCTAATCCAGGGTGTGCTTGCTGACATCAATGTGAAAAAGGGCGAGTCTGAATGCCAGTATTACATCGACAAGCTGGAGTATCTCGATGATAAGCAGAGAGACCCCCACATAGAATCAAGCAAGTGTCTGCTGTGTCATGGGGAGCTGAAGAATAAAAACGGCCATGTAAGTTTTGCCTTGTTTAGCATTAAAATCAAATCCACGCACACTCTCAGTTGGTTGTGCTGCTAAAGCTGTATGAAACAATACGAAAGAACCTCACACTTCCAGATACGTTTATCAGTGTAAACAGTCCATTTCCTGCTTTTGTGCTCATGTACACCTGCCTGTATCTGGCAAATCTATATATCTTGCGAGTAGCTTAATAAAACGAGGAAATTGCTTTAGAATACAATGACACTAAGCTAAGCCAACAAAGGAGTATGTTAATGAGCTGCTGACTGCTGTGCCAGTGATTCCAATGTGAAGTGGACTATATGAGCAAAATGTATTCCAAACTGTAGTGGTCTAGTTCAGTGGTCCCCAACCCTGTCCTCAAGGCCCACCAACAGGTCATGTTTTGCAGATCTCCACAAAGATACACAGGTGGAGTAATTAGTGCAGCTGCAGAGCAATAGAGCTGGCTATTTGGAGATCCAAAAAACATGACATGTTGCTGGGCCTTGAGGACAGGGTTGAGGACCACCGGTCTAGTGGACCTTATCAGGTCTTGTCACGCTAAACTTAGCCTCATTGTTACATTTCTTTCCACATTCTACAAAGCTGTTGCTTTCAGTGTACGGTTAGAGTTAATTAAAGCAATCTGCTTCTTTATAAACCATTTCTAGATTGCAGATAATCTAAATATGGGCTGGAGCTAATCGCAATGATTTTTGCGAAACCAAGTGTGTTATTTGTTATTAAACGATGTCTCTTTTTTTTCCCACTACAGAAACTATATCTCTTCATGTTTCAAGATATTCTGGTTCTTTCCCGTCCAATTACACGGAACGAGCGCCAGTACTACCAGGTTTACCGGCAACCTATCCCTGTGCAGGAGCTAGTTCTGGAAGATCTTCAAGATGGCGACGTGAGGATGGGGGGATCTTTCAGAGGTGCCTTCAGCAATTCAGACAAAGGTATGTTGTGTTTTAGGTCTTGTACAACATATAGAACAATCAGTCATAGTCATTCTGGTATAAGTGGTTAGAACTGCACATCTACTGCAAGCTCAGTCATGAGTTAGGTCAATGTTTGTAGACAAATATGGAGATGTCACACCCCCCAATCTTTATTTTCAAAGGTCTTTAGACATTCTGGATATTCTCGCTCAGTACTGCAGATTTTTAGCAGGATACATTTAAAGTGGACCAAAACCCACAGAAATCAGCCCGGGAATCTACAAGATATATAGATTTTATATATAAAATCGGGATGTCCCGCTGTGTGAAACCCCCCAGGTCGCCGCATACACTTACCTTCTTTCCTGGTCCAACGGCACATACGCGAGCCGCAGCCACATCCCCACTATCCCTCTAGCAGGGCGCGTACACGGTAACAGGGGCTGCTGCCATCGGCGCATTCGGAGCTGCTCACTGAGCGTGCCGATTGGTTGAGAGACCACGCATGCACCACCGTTAAACCGGGAAGAGGTGAATTTGTTTCGTTGACCTGGGGGGTCACACACACACACACACACACACACACACACACGACAAGGACCAAAACCCAGCATAGTCAAAATCCTGGGTGGTGTTCCACTATAAAGGTTTACTGCCCACGTGTATGCAGGTATACACAATTGGTTTAAAGCAGACCAACAGTCTGACTTTAACACTCTTGCCTGGAGCATTCTACTTTGGGATTACGCTACGGTTAGAGGATGTAAGGAAGCCAAAACGGACATTAAAGTGAGTTTCACTTCTTGGGGCATCGAATTGGTTCGCCCCACTGGTGTGAAACCCCCTGATTCTCTGTTCACTCGCCTTCTTCCAGAGCCCTCGACGTGTATCAGCGCTGCGGCCACATCCTCGCTCCCCTCTAGCTATGCATGTCGGGCCTTTCTGAATGAGTGACGTGGGCACGTCACAGCTAGAAGCTGAGTGCAGCCAATCAGAGCGCTCTGTTTCGACTGAGCGTGCGCTGTGGGAACGATGGGAAGATGAGTGAATCGGGGGCAGGGGCGATGCACACATCGGGGCATCCCAATTTTGCTCAGACAAGGGACAGCGGTGGGCAACAAGACTAAAGACAGCCTGTGAATAGATATCTGTTTAGGAGAATCTTTAAACCCCCTTTCCTCTTGGTCTGGAATTTTTTTTTTATTACACAAATGCATTTTTGTTACATTTTGACTAACAAGTTGTCTTTTTTGTTTTTTTTTTCACTTTAGCTAAAAATATTTTCCGAGTTCGGTTCCGCGATGCCGGTTTAGGCCAAAGTCACACACTCCAGGCCAATGACGTATTTCACAAGCAGCAGTGGCTGAACTGTATCAGGACAGCCATCGCTCCATACCAGAATGCTTCACCAACTGAAATAAAGGAACTCCCCGACCTGAGTGAGGAATGTGAAGAAAACCAACCCCCAGTCCAGAACAAAAACTCCCAGCGCAGAGCGTCCACCATATCTGGCATTGTAGAAATGGACCTTGAAGAAAATACAGAAGGCCCTGCCGCAGCCTCCCCAGAGGACCCCAAACCTGGGAAGCTTCAGAGAGCTTTGACAGGCAGCCGCAAATTACGGGGGGATAAAATGCAGCAGAGCTTTAAAAGAAAAGAAACTTTGGTCTGAGTTGAAAATGCCCATTGGCTGGACTTGTTATTTATACATATGTACATTTTTTTTTTATCTTTCAATGTGAGCATCCTGGGATTATTCAGTGATCCTACTGTATTTGTTACCCATCCCCCGTTCCCTTTCAGTGGCAGCTACTGGTATGCAGTTAACACTGTTAAAAACAGAGTCTGTTTTTCTTTTTTATTTGGGGGGGGGGGGCAAAAAATCAAGAAAGCTACATTGAAAACTATTCTGAGGGCTGCAACTATTTCAACAAATCTTCAAACGCAAACGCTCCTTTAAAAATAACTTCCCATTTGTCGGACTTTAGTCTGATGTGGCGGATTACAGGAGTAACCTGATCTCCAGTAACTATGGCTATATTTGGTGTTTTTATTTACTCTGGACTTGCTGGCAGTAAGCTCTTATAAACTCCTGCACTGTAACGAGAGTCGGCCATTTTTTTTTTGTACAATTACTGCATTGGTAAAACATGCCCGATTGGCTGCAATCTCACAGGCTCTTCTGAAAACAGACTCTGGCGTTTAACAGGTTATTCATGTTACCTACTGGAATCGTCTTTTTTTTTTTTTCGTTTTACTGTACATTCCTTTTGTGTGTTGACAAGTATTTAAATTTTTTTTAATGTAGTATAGAGGGGTTTTTTTTTTGTTAAACCCATTTTATTGTACCTTTTTGAAGATTTTAAAGATTGCATTTTAATTCCCCCCAAATGCATTTTGTAAGCAAAATATCGCAGGGCAGCTAAATACAGAGATACTGTCAGTTATATATTTTTTTTGTTTTTTACTTTGTCTTTTCTTGAAGGATCAAGGTTTTTTGTGTTTTGTGAGAAATGTAGGCGATAGCGAAGGATTCATGTTAAGTAGATTTTTAAAGTTGAGGAATGAAATACTATGCTTTGGTAAGCAGACATTAGGCCAGTGGTCCCTAACCCTTGGCTGGGAGCCTTTCTAATGTGAAAGTGGCTAATAGGATGCCAGTTGTTGGGGACCTCTGCTTTAGTTATGGGCCATGAATATGGCAAGCGGGTGCTGTAGATGGATTTTGTATGTAGTAGGTGGTCAGGCGGTATGTTTTGAAAAGTCTAACAAACTAATGTACTTAAAGGTAGCTTCTACCAACTGTTTCTCCTAAATAGTAAACTAAACTAATTTAGTTTGTAATGTGAAATACTACCATATTTTTATACGAATTTGGATTACAATCAGTGTTGTAAGGGAATAAAACACTGCCCATCATTGTTACTGTGCTGTTATCTGCATATACTGTAAATACTGTTTTGGTATCTTGGATATAATAATGCATTGCTGGGAATTTGGTGACTGTACATAAATGAAATGCATGTTTTCTATGTAAATGTGCCTGTACAGGTGTAAGTCTTCAGGTACAATAAAAAAAATCCCTCATATCCAAACTGTTGCGAAGTGTGTGATTTATAGCATATAGTTTACATTTGGAGGCTGATTTAATACTATCGCCCTGTGAGCGCCTGTATAGCGGCCCTTAGTGACCACTAGTAGATGCTGTAAGCGGGTGTCGGACGCTATAACTTAGCGTAGCGGGCGGACAAGTGGCGCTGCACTATTCTGTCCAGCATTGATGAATGTGATGTCTGGTGGGCACTGTAAAAGCGCTCTCCCTGATACACTGCAGAGCCAAACACTAGGTGGTGTCCCGAGGTCATAGCACCAAGGCTACACTACATCTAACAATAGAACAACGCTGCAGCGCGCGATCGTTAGCACTAGTTAAGTGCGTCCGGCACTCAGTGCTGAAGCCCGTTTTTCATGAGAAAACTAGACACTGTGTGATAAGTCTGTTTCTAAACACATACTCACCAGAACCAGAGTGAAAGCATATGGAATGACATTGTTTTAACACTGTGACAATGATACTGCAATGGCAGACCTGCACATACAACTCTGCATAAAAAACAATATAAGTGTGTGTTTGCAGGGCGGGAGAGGTCACACAATGATTTGAGGCAAAAATTAAAAATGTGAATATAGCAAAACGCTATTAAAACACAACCAAATGAAACACCACTGAAATGTATGGCAGAGCGCTACTGAGTGAAAGGTGCTACATGACGCTGCTGAACCTAGAGCATCAACGCTATACACTGAGTCGCCTCTAGTAATACATGTGACGCTACATGGCGCTGTTAGACGCTCACCAGATTCAATTTCTCTAATGTGTTTTTTTTACATACAGCGCCCAGCGTTCACACAACGCTACGTGGCATTACCTGCCACTAGTGTTTCTGAAATAACCCCCTAAGATGTATTTGAGCTGGCAATGGTCATATTTTAAACTGGTCCCACATCTGGGGGGGAATCCAGATTGCTGGCTTTTTTTTTTTTTTGCTTGTTTTTACACTTTGGGCTAACATTTGAAGGAGTAGCATAAATGCTTCCCTACCATTTCCTCTAGCATCTTTTATAAACTGGTCATTATCAGCAGAAGCAACCTGTTTATCAAGATGCAGTTTAATTTTTAATCTAGTTTATAGTAGTATTTTGCATTTCAGACAGATAAATCTTAAGATAAAACCAACCCACTTAGAGACAACAATGGCAGTACTGCTATTTCCATACATTTTAAACCTGAAGACTGTAATTAAGTAGAGGGCTCTCACTTGGGCGGGAGGGAATTTCTCTTAATCTGTGACTGAGCTCTCAGACCTGAATTCATGTTGCTTCCTTGGCTGTTTTTATTTGTGACGTAAAATGTGAGCTGCTAACAAAAGAGATGAGAACAGTCCTTAAAGGTAATTCTATGTAATTGTATCTGAATGATTAGAACATTCCTACGGGACACGGCTACAAAAGAATGAGACTCCTTGGGGCATCCTGTAATAGTAATCACTACATTCCTTGAGGGTTGCGGCCCTCCAAAGTGTTCAGTGTCTGTCGCTCAAACGGCTTTTGATCGGGGCTATGTTTATATACATGCTAAAAAAGGCTGCTCACTGGGCATTTTGGTGCCCTGCTAAGCACCTCAAAGGTGCTTTGGCTGTAAGGTTGAGCTTAGGCAAACTTCTTTCATACTTCTGTGTTCGGGACGTGCTTTGCTTCGGTGTTCTCCTGAATTCCCACTGTCTGGACCTGGTATGGATGGGGAGGAGGGACTTCATGATTCAAATAGACCAACACACTCAGATTTTTAAGGGGTGGCTGTCTTATTTGTTTTACCCAGGTTCCATAATGAATGGACAGCACTGCTCTTGAAATACTTTTACTACTAGCGATGGTGATGCCCTCTGCAGTTTTAATCTGCCCAAATGGGGTCACTGACAGCATCTAAAAGTTTAAAGTGGACCAACACCCAGGATTTTGACTATCCTGGGTCTTGGTCCACTTCGGTGGGGCACCCCCGATCACCCTAAAAACTCACCTCTCCCAGCGCCGACGGACAAGCGATTTGACAGCCGCTTGTCCGTGGCTCCGCCGCCGCCGCCTCCCGCGCGTCCCTCTTGACGCGCGCGCCCCCGCACCCGCCATTCACAGACGGCCGGCGCGGGGGCGCGCACGCCTAGAGGGGCGCGAGGGAGGCGGCGGCGGCCGGCCGCCGCCGACACTAAGGTGAGGGGGTTCGGGGGTTTTGGGGGGGTTTCACCCCGCGGGACATCCCGATCTCGGATGTCCCGCGGGGAGGGAGGTGATCGGCCCGGGAATCATAGATTCCCGGGCCGATCACCCGAGGGTGATGGTCCACTTTAAGATCCTTTTTTTCTTTAATCTTAACCAAACATAGGATTACACCCTATGCCATTTCTAAACTTTACCCAAACCTAATTTGCGCAATAAGTACAAAACTACTACAAAAGGTGATAAAACACCATGTATGTGCATTTAATGTACTCCTTTAAATACTTATTGTATGTATTATGCAACCCAGAAGTATCCCCTCAGGGAATGTGTTGCTCAAAGTTGACCAAAACCCGGGATCCCCTGCTGGTCACCCAATATAGTAATACGAATACCTGAGCACCTCCGCACTAAGTCAAGACTTGCAGCCAGAGAACAACACCCCAAATGGAACACAAGGCAAACTAGGTCTTCCAGTAATGGTAATGCTGCTCTATAAATAATGAAGCACTTTATTTAGGCATAAGTAATATACAACATAAAACACCACAAGGGCTTCTTAAACCAATGCTGTCATATACTTATTTACTGAGGGGTTGGATACAGTTATGTAACTGTTGTGAGAGTGATAGGTAGCCTGATATATACCTGCTCAGCTCTCATCAACTTCTTTGACTGGGCATATAACTGAGCTGCTAAAAAAAAAAAATGTATCTGGAGCATAGCCGCTCTCGAGATTGGCACATGCAACCACCTGCATCCCTCTATGGCTTTGCGCAACGTGTGTAGACCTAGAAGGATGCGAGAGATGCGCCGTGGGTTCGCCGGCCAGGTAAGTATATTGGCCGACTGATGGGGTTTCACAAAGCGGAACATCGCAATGCCCCAGGAGTCGGTATTTAGCTAGATATAGCGTCTATATTTGAAAAAAATCTTGTGAAACCCTGCCCTATGCTGTTGCATTCAACATTGTCTTCTATTGCCTTAGTTGGCTAGTACACTTGCTGTCAGTCGATTCAACATTTTATTCCAAGTATGTCTCACACCCTGCTTCGGAAGTATTCATTACACGTGGGTTATGGTCCAGTAGAGGGCGAACTTCTGCAGAGATGACTAGAAAAAGAAGCCCCTCCCGGCCCATAAATACCTGGGACCTCCCACACATTCCCATTAGTCTCTGCAGACGGCGAAGACAGTCAAGATGATGGCTACCTCTTTCCTTTTCAGGTAAGCCGGGTGTACACCCGGCCCCAATTTTTTTCCTATTTCCACCCGGACTCCTTTTAATGTCACTATGCCTCCCAGCTATGGCTGCAGGGTCCGGGTGAGGACAGGGCACACCTTTAGAGGTGTTTTGACTTGGAGCTATGCTCCACCGCAAATCCCCCACCAAGGGGTAGGCGGTTGTCAGGTTACGGTGATCCTGACATGGGATGCCCTGTCCGTTCTGAAGCCCTCGCTACGTATCCATATGTAACTATCGGCTTCCCCCTCCATTACTCCCCGTTCCCGGTTAGTAGGGGGGGGGGGGGGGCTGTCCCTCCATTGTTTTAATCTCCTGTATTGTGTGTCAGTGTGCTTTGCAGTACCTTTTATTTTTTATGCGCTGGCTACTGCCAGTGCGCGTGTGTTTGTGTTTTTGTCTTACTCCTTATTTACTTTACTGTCCCGGCTCGCACCCTGGTGGCGGCGGGCCGGTGTTTTTGCCCCTATGGCCGGCTCCTCAGCCTTGGCTGGGGAGCGCGGCTCGCTGCGGTTCAGTCAGGGGAGGGGGCGGGGCCTGGCGCTCTTCGCGCCGATGACGGCGCGCCCATCCCTGTTGGCGCTTCGCCCGGCTCCCAGCCCTATTGGCTGGGAGCGCGGCTGTGGAGGCTTCCCACGTCGGGAGGGGGCGGTGCCATATGCGGGGCGCAATCCGCGTTGGCCCGCCTCCCTCCTCCTTCATGCTTTTGGCCCGGCGCCGCCATCTTACCAGCGGTGTCTGTGAGTGCCCCTCTGGGTATTCCTTATTAATGTCATTTATTTAATTATATATATTAATGCAATGTGTGCAGCGCTATTGTAGACCTTGGGATATTGCTTTGCGCATATCTAGGGGTATATCCTTATATACATATATATGTATTTGTATATATTATAGATATATAAATTTTTTTCATTATATGTGATATCTTATGTTTTGTATGCATGTTTGCTAAGGGGCTCCCACCTATTGTGTCTTGCAGGTGGGACAACCGAGGCTATTAGGGGTTTCTCCTGGTCCTAGGTCCCTTGGTCAAATTGGGGTTCCCTTGATTCTTACAAAAATCCTCCCACTAACGGACGTTAAGGGGCATCCCGGGTAGCTTTATAGCGTAATTCCCATTGGTCATTGACTACCCAAAAATCACTATATGGAGGCTCCCCAGGATACTGGACTTGGGGTCCCTTCGGGACAGCCCCGGTTGTGTGTGTTATGTGGGGCATCCCTTTTGGGGAGGTAATGTGCAAATTTGTATACCATGTGCACAACAGGCGATTGTGCGGCAAGCTGGGCCCCGTGCTGACGGTTCAGCCCCGCTGGCCTCATCACCTACACCCCCGCGCCTGGTTATGACCCCAAGTGACGTTGTCACCAGCGGGGAGTCGCAAGCTGATGTATGCGCTAGGCTGGCCAACATTCAGAGATTGATTGCTAGCTCTGCGGCCAGGAAGGGGGTGGTTTGTCCGGTTCCCCCTACAGAGAGAGGTCTGGGTTACTATTCCAACCTCTTTACGGTCCCCAAAAAGATGGTTCCATAAAACCATTTTGGACTTGAAAAATCTCAACCGGTTCATCAGAACCAAAACATTTCGCATGGAGACTCTGCTGTCTGCGCTCTGCTGTTGAATCGCTGCGTCCGGGGGACTTTATGACCTCAATAGATATCAAGGACGCTTACCTTCATGTGCCGGTCTTCCCGGGACACCAAGGGTTTCTCAGGTTCGTGGTAGACAACCAGCACTTCCAGTTTGTGGCTCTTCCCTTCGGGCTGACTTCGGCGCCCAGGGTGTTTACCAAGGTGTTGGCGGGCGTGATGGCCCTTCTCAGAGTCCGGGGCATTCGTATCTTGCCTTACCTGGACGACCTTCTCATCACATCATCCTCTCTCCACCAGGCAGAGCTGGACACCAGAACGGTGGTGACGACGCTGGAGAGGTTCGGGTGGGTAATCAATTACCCCAAATCCTCTCTATCCCCGTCAAGGGTGGCTTCGTTCCTGGGCATGACTCTGGATACCATTCAGACCAGGGTGTTCCTACCCCAGCCGAAGGTGGATGTTCTTCAGGCTCTTATTCGTTTTCTTCTGTCCAGCCCTCGTCCGTCCATCAGGCAATGCATGAGGCTGGTAGGTTTGATGGTGGCTTGCTTCGAGGCAGTGCCATTTGCTCAGTTTCACATGAGACCCCTTCAGCTCCATCTGCTATCGGTTTGGGACAAATGTCCTCTGTCTCTGGATCAGACTTGTGTTCTGTCCCCTCTTGTCTGGCGGTCCTTCCAGTGGTGGATGGACCAGAGGTATCTCCTGGGGGGCAGGTCCTTTCTTGCGCCCTGTTGGGAGAAGGTCACCACGGATGCCAGCCTGTCAGGCTGGGGAGGTTTCTGGAGTGAACTTCATTTCCAGGGGCTGTGGGGTCCTCAGGAGGCCCATATCCCCATCAACATTCTGGAGCTGAGGGCGGTTCGGTTAGTGCTGTCGCACCTGACACATCATCTTCAGGGCTTACCTGTTCAGGTTCGCTCCAACAATCGGACAGCGGTCGCTTACATCAATCACCAAGGAGGGACTCGCAGCCGGAGTGCCCTCCGGGAGGTGTCTATGATTCTTGCTTGGGCTGAGAGCAATGTTCCGTGCATCTCGGCAGTCTACATTCCAGGGGTGGAGAACCTGGAAGCGGACGCTCTGAGCAGAGGGACCTCTCGTCGGGGGAATGGTCCCTCAGCAACAAGATGTTTCTATCCCTCTGTTGCAGGTGGGGGAGTCCGGAGGTGGATCTGTTTGCCTCTCGTCACAATCACAAGATTCCGGCATTTGTGTCTCTGTCCCAGGACCCTCTGGCTCTGGCAGTGGATGCCATGTCTCTGTCCTGGCGGGAGCTCGGTCTCCTGTATCTGTTTCCTCCCCCATGGTGGGCAAGGTGGTACGCAAGCTGGCTCAAGAGGGTGTGCCAGCAATCCTGGTGGCCCCAAGGTGGCCAAGACAGGTGTGTTTCGCAGACGTCGTGCGGCTGGCGTTCGATCAATTCAGGCTGCCTCTGGTTCCGGATCTGATCACACACGGTCAGCTTTGTTACCCCAATTTACAAACGCTGGCTTTGACGGCGTGGCTGCTGAAACCTTCATCTTAAAGGAAAAGGGTTTGTCTGAAGCCATTGTCCAGACCCTTGTCAGGGCTAGGAAGAAATCTTCCTCTAATATCTACTACAGGACCTGGCGGACCTACATTGATTGGTGTGAGGCTAGGGCCTTTCCTTGTCGGGTGTTTTCCATTCCTCAGATTTTGGAGTTTCTTCAGCATGGTCTGGACATGGGTTTTCAACTTAGCACCCTTAAGGGGCATGTGTTCTTTCGCTCTTCATCCTTTGGTTAAGACCTTTTTTCAGGGGGTCACTCATGTGCGCCCTCCTCGCAAACCCACGTTACCTGTTTGGGATTTAAATTTGGTGTTGTCTGCCCTTCAGGGTCCTCCTTTTGAACCAGTGCAGGATGCTGCACTATCCATTCTCACCTTAAAAGTTGCCTTTTTGGTGGTTATCACCTCTGTTCGACGTGTTTCTGAGTTGGCGGCTCTGTCTATTCAGGCCCCCTACTTTGAGAGACATCAGGACAAGGTGGTTTTCTGCTTTAAACCAGACTTCCTGCCAAAGGTTGTTTCTGCTTTTCACCTCAATCAGGACATTGTGCTTCCTTCATTGTGTCCTAAACCTAGCAATGACAAGGAGAGGGCTTTGCACTCTCTGGATGACGTTAGATGTGTAAAGTACTATCTGGTGGCTACTTCACCATTCCGGAAGACGGACGCCTTTTTTGTGGTGCCCTCCGGGCCCAAGAAGGGTTTGGCGCCCGTCAAGTCTACCATTAGTAAATGGATTCGTCAGGCCATTAGGGCCTACTCTGCCAAGGGGAGGGATCCCCCTTTCCAGATCACTGCTCATTCTACTCGTGCTGTTGGGGCTTCCTGGGCGTTTCAGCACCAGGCCTCTGTTGAACAAATTTGTAAGGCTGCTACTTGGTCTTCTGTTCATACTTTTTCTAAGTTTTATAAGGTTGATGTGCGGGCCTCAGCGGATGCTGTTTTTGGCCGCAAAGTTCTGCAAGCTGCATTGGTTTAATTTGTGCATTATTGCCTGTTGGGATCCCCACCCTTTTTTGGACACTGCTATTGGATGTCCCACGTGTAATGAATACTTCCAAAGCAGGGTGTGAGACATACTTGGAATAATACCATTTTGTGATTACTCACCTGTAAAATGGGTATTATAAGTATGTCTCACACCCTGCTTCGTCCCACCCTGAGTTGTATCTTGGATCCTCTATATGGTGAAACTTTTTTTCCCATAGATTTTATTGGCTCTTCCTGGTCCCCTTGCTGCTTTCTTATACTGGGGAATGTGTGGGAGGTCCCAGGTATTTATGGACCGGGAGGGGCTAGTCATCTCTGCAGAAGTTCGCCCTCTACTGGACCATAACCCACGTGTAATGAATACTTCCGAAGCAGGGTGTGAGACATAGTTATAATACCCATTTTACAGGTGAGTAATCACAAAATGGTATTTTTCTTTAGTTATTTATCTTGTTGGGGCAGTACTGACTTGCTGCCTACTTGCAACACTGTGGTTGTGCTTCCTAGGGTAACCTCAATGCCAACGCATTCACTATAAGGAACCTTGTAAGGATAGACAAGCCCCCCAGCTTGCACCCATTTCCTATGGTCTATAGCTGCTGTCCCCCACATTAGTTTGTTCCAGCATAAGTTTCAGGCCCTCTTCCAAAACATTCTATGTAGTGGTTGCTAGTTACTTCCATACTTGGGCATTCTACGTGTAGGATGCCCTTCTGTTTTTATTTTGTGTTTTCTTTATACACAATTCTTCCTCTTTGGTCATGACTAGCAGGAAAAGGAGCAAGCTTTGTAACTTGCCATCTACATCTCAGTCAGCTATTCATCTATTTGCCACAGCTCTGCAGGCTATTGGCCAACCCAATGCCCCTGAGTAGGCTACAGCACTGCTTGTAAGTAAACCACCCAGTATCTTCATTTTCAAGTCATGCCAGCATCAGGACTATGATAAAGAATGAGAGTCATATTATTGACATGCATTACATTATTTAAATAAGCTCCTATTACAATGACAAATAGTGAAGGCAAGTGTTAATCTTAATTTAGCCTTACATTCTGCTTGTCTAGCATTTTGTGTTATAGGACCAGAACATTTCTCTGACCTCCTAGTGTGTTTGGGATTTAGTTAGTGGATTTTAGTTGAAGAAAAGGTATTTGGGCTTACAAGAAAAAGGCATATTAAGGATTGTGCATGGCAAACTGGAGCAGAACTGATTGCAGCCTGCTAAACCTTTAATAGGCAGAACCCAGACACACATTGTTCTTTGTTTGCAGTCAAGTTCCTGTCACAAGTAGATCCTACTGATGATATACCTGTTACATCAACATCCTCATGCAAACTTGCAATGGGTAGAACATTAAATGTATAATTAGCCCGCATTTTTAGCTCCTTCAGTTCCCCAAATCCTATTTAGTACCCTATACAATGAAATGTTTTGATGGGGCCAAGGGCGTTAAAAAGTAATTATGTAGTAGTACGTGTGTGTGCTTTTGCCCTCCATTTAATGAAAAAGGCAACACGACAGATTAAAAACATATGTCAACATACACTTGCACAATGCACCTAAAACACCTGCTTTTTGCTTTGAACAGACTCGAGGATAATCCAGTGCCATGGAAATGGAAAGGCTTTCATGTATGTCTTATTTTGGCTTTATTATGGTTTGTAACCATAGCATGAAATGTATTCTGCTTTCATTAGCACTTAAGCATGTATATGGAGACTGTAAGCTTCAGTGACTGCAAACAGTGCTTTTTATTGCAGGATAAAATAGGTTTTTCCCTGTTTCAAGACTTAACTTGTCTTATTTTGGGAAAGCATGGGAACCCTACTTTGCCTACATAGATGTTTGGGACAATGTCAGAATATGTCACTTCATAGCAGAATAGTTAGGATAGGAGATTCCTTGGGCTAGTGTAATGGAAAAGTAAAAACAATTAGTAGCGTGTTTTAGTATCTCAAATGAGTAACTGAATTTGTAAGCTAAGCTAGAACCGTTTTCTTCAGAGTACAGACAAAAAATACATGTATTGTAGTGGACCTATAGTCCAAAACCAAGTATGGGGCTCTGTATGGCGGTGGCAGGGAGTAGATGAATTCTGCAGTGAAGAATGGTTCCTTCTGGAGTGGAGACATCTAATACTTGATGTGAGATGGTGCGAGAGGGTTGATTAGGTGAGTTTAATGTCACTGAGAACCAGGACCCTACCTGGAACAGAATTGTTTTAAAACAAACCTATCCTTGGACTTGGCAATAGGCATATCTGACTAACGTGTAGGGCAATATTCCCAAACCCTCTCCTCGAGAGCCAACAACATGTCATGTTTTGTGGATTTTCACATAGTTAGCTCTTTAGTGGTGTCTGAGCGCTAATTACTTAACATGTGCATCTATGTGGAGATCGGCAAATCCTGGCCTGTTGGTGGCTTTTGAGGAGCGGGTTGGGGAACACGGATGTAGGAAATGCTCTCTTATCTGAAAAAAGAAAATCAGTAAAAGTAGCTACTATATGTAAACCGTATGTAAGTCAACCCACTGTCCTCTAAACACAACCTAAGGACACACAACAATCTCAAAAAACTTGGACTGATGGACATCTACATCCCTGCACACTGGGCTCATGGCCAACAGCACCTGCTAATCTGGTGACATAGCTACATTAGTTCCACCTCATAGACGGTTTTATTTCCAACTTATAGAATATACTTTCTGCTATCTACCAGATGCCTTCACAGTAGCATGTCACCCCTAAAAAAAATTATTTACAAATGAGGTAGCTAAATGCAACCATATGTGGCCATTTTAATTAAGTGGATAGTAAAATGTCACATCCATTCTAACAATCGCTTGTTCTGCCTGTTCCTTTACAGAACTATTCTTTGCTCTAGTTTTTATGTGTCAGAGAAAGAGAATGACCCCTTAATCATTTCTGAATATTATATAATTTGATTACATCTTAACCATTTTAAATGCTAACACTGTGCAGGCATTGTCCGTCGCTTTTAGCCATTTGTAATGCTATAACTAGGACACAAACAGCGTAATTCCTTTCCTAATTGTAGATTTAGGGACACACCTCTTCTTGTGGGGATATATGCTGCACCTTCCACTGCTTCTCAATTCAGATAGGAGGTTTTTGCTTTATTTTATGAAGTTCAACAAGAGGTGCTAGATTTATCTAGCTCCTCCTTCCCCAACAGGGTTTACAAGCTCATCAATGAACCTAAGTAAACCCCTATTGGGGTTAACTGTATAAAGTCTTTTTGCACATTCTCGCTATTCTAATAAACTTTTCACAGGTTACTGAACACAGTGGTGCTGCAAGGCCCCAGATATTTCCAAACACAGAGTGGTCACAGAGCTAGTTTCACCCCTGGATAGTGACTAGGAGATCTGTGCTATTGAGTCCTCAGTTCCTCCTCACACCTACACAGGATTCCATTTAACTTATTAGGGTTCTGATAATAGAGAATCACCCTAAGCTCTGCCTATTATCTTGGCGTGCTATCAGACAAATAGCTACTTGAATCATATAGCAGAGGACCAGGTTATATGCAGTTCTAGCTAATCATGAACAACTATGGCAAATATGGTAGCTGCAGGTTCACCCACCCAGTTGGTGAATTTGGATGGCTTGTCAATGTTTTTGGTCTGTATAGAATAGGGCTCTGATCTTCAAGCAGTGAGGGTCAGAAGGTGGTATCTTCTTGTTTTGCCCTTGAGGACAGGCACCCTGTTGCTCAAGCGGTGGATCGGTGACAATGATTTCCAAGAAAATTCTGATAAACTTAGGCTGCATAAGACAGCAGCTAATGGACTGCCTTTTTGCAGGTGTTAATGTCTGGTCTCTTACATAGTTAATACAGTTGAAAAAAGACCATCAAGTTCAAACAAGGATGTTGGGTAGGGGAAGTTATTTTTTTTTTTGAACGCCAAACATACTTCTTGTTTTTCTGGTCTTAAATGACAAGGTGAGGGGGGCACCAAGGAAAGTTACTTTTTGGGACCCCCTTGGTTTCTCTTTTTCTTTGCTGTCTCTATCTGTCCTTCTCTTTAGTGTATTAATTGCAAATTCCTTTTCTTAAAGAATCACTATCGCGAAATATGGCCCAATGATAAAAATCTGTATAAATATGCTGGATGGCAGGAGAAGAGGTCACTTATACACCCGGCATCAAAAAATATCCAGCCAGGCTTGTTTTTTTTTATTTCAATAGAATGAAGAGTAAATCAGAGGTGACGGGCAATAGTGCTCCTTTAAGGTACTTCTGGTTTCTCTTGAAATCGGGCTTGTTACTTTTTTGCTTTTTAATGACCTTTTCCCATTGGTTGGAGTTTTTTTGTCATTGTGGGGGCTGATACATCAACTGGCATTTAAGATATATGTATATATACTGTACCCTAAACAATGTGCAACCCTATACATGCACCCTCATCTCTTTTCAACATGGTGAATAGGACAGTTTTTTGTCATCTGCTGCTGTTGAGGGAACTGATTACTGGTGGTTTACAAGCTCAGCATTGAACCTGACTGGGAAACACTTGTAGCTTGAGCATATCTGCAGTTGTAGCCCAGGCAACTCATTTCATTGCTGAGCATGATATAAAATGCATGCCTCTACAGCCTTGAGATAGTCCCTGCCTTCAGGCACATAATGACTGGCACTTTAACACGAATCTGTGGTTGGCTTAGCACTTGCTCCAGAACTAAAAATATTATACTGATTTATGACATATCTCCCAATATGAAAATATATAAAAACTATAATGAATATGTAAGGATAAGCTGCCACACTTAGATAGAGCCCCTGTGGCAAGAGATATATCATGCCTTGTTATGTATACGCGCCAGACATTTTTGAATGGCTGGTGCCAAGGATCAGCCAGTAACGTGCACATTACACTTAGACATCAGATCGGCTTAGTAAAAATTAAGGGCTGTCAGGCCCTCGCATGCGCCTTGGGATTGCAGGAAAAGTGAGTTTTTATTCCAGTCCCTGGGGATACACAGAACAGAGCATCCAAAAGCTGGAGAAGAACAATCAATGAATCATGAACTAACCAAGTTTGTTTTTAAATAGAACTAAAGGAACTACTTCCTTGAATAGGACAAGTGTGTCACTAGTTTTTAACTTTTTAGAATTAAGTAACAATGGTGGGTTAAGTTGGAGTGTTTTCCTAAAAAGATTCATTAATATGCCTTGTTTAGTTTCCGCAATTTGTTTTGGCACTAAGGTAATAAAATGATGTTATGTAAAAGGCAATCCTTCAGATTTAAGCTATCCAGGCACTGACATTTATAAACACACACAACCACTGGATAATAAATATATAATTAAGCAATCAGCAGCCTGGCAGCGGTGTCTGTTCTATAACTGCTAATTAGCAGTGTGTCCAGCAGGATTTATTTCATACTAAGATGCCCAGAGGGGTGACGTCTAGTATCCTAAAATAAAAGTAGCTCACCTTGGTTAAGCTCAGAATCT
Source organism: Gastrophryne carolinensis (assembly GCA_027917425.1). Lineage (NCBI taxonomy): Eukaryota > Metazoa > Chordata > Amphibia > Anura > Microhylidae > Gastrophryne > Gastrophryne carolinensis. Next base: position 254,506,561 of record CM051238.1, read on the forward strand.
ATCAGCAATGCCCTTAGTGAGCCATGCAGAAGTCAGAGGATGATAGACAACCCCCCCCCCCCCTCATAGCAATAACAGCGCAGCAAGGAACTCACAAGAAAGCCTCAATTCAATAAGAGTTGAAAAAAATTCTCATGGTTGTAATACATTCAATTCATGAGAAAAAAGTCTGAGAATTTCACTGTTGCTTAATCACCAGCTGGGAAAACATTGAAAGTTAGTGGTAGTCAGTAGAGAACTGTTTACTCCTTTCTTTGTAGTAAAAGCTGCCATTGACTTTCATTGTCTTCCTAGCTGCTGATTCAGTAACAGTGACATTCTCAGGCTTTTTTCTCATGAGTTGAACTTTTTACTGCCATGAGAATTTTTGTTCAACTCTTATTGAATCGAGGCAATAATTTGTACAATGTGTCTCTCCCTCCATTTTATGCCACCCTATAGATGTTGTAGCAGGGTTTCAAAGTTTTGTCCAAATATAATTGCTCGCACATCTGCCCCAGTCCCTGAGTGAGGCTGGCAAAACAAGTGGCTGCACCGCGCACTGGCCGCACTGATGGACACTGGGGAAGAAAGGGAGGGGTAACATTTGAAAACTTGCTACAGTGCACTGGAGAGGAAGAACGTGGCACAGACTTCAAAAGAACTCCTTGCTGCCTTATTTTTGCCATTGCCTGGACTGTCCCTTCAAAATATTTACACCTCCACAGGATGAATACCAGTGGGGTTCACTAATCAAACCCTACAGGTCACAGAGAAGGTTCCACAGAAGCATAGAGAGGTATATTTTAATTTTTTTTTTCTTATTGCATGGCACGGCCCGGTATTCATAACAGTTGGGTTATTCCGCCACAAGGTGGCGCAGTGGTACTGCAGAAAGCTGTGGCACGTCCGGCTCCCTATAAAAACGGCCTTAACCATAGAGTTCCCCAGTGTTTCCTCTGCAGTGGAACTGCGAAGTTAGAAGATGGCTCTCTGTCGCACAGGTGAGCGGGGCAACCAAGCCTGCGGCCCTGCAAGTCTATTTCCAACCGTTTCTGGACCCTCACTGCCTCCCAGCCTCGGCTGACAGATCGGGTGAAGGTAGAAGAGCACTAGGGTCAATTGCTCCTGGAGCGCAGCTCCAAGCTGCAGACCCTGTAACACAAAGGGTAGCCAGCCATAGGCTTTATGGTGAGCCTAATAGGGATGCAGAGTTTCTGTCCTGGCTTCTGAGGGGGTAAGTAGTTTGGGGACTGTGACCCCTTATTCTCCTTTTGGGTCCCCCCTGCGCCCCCCCTCCCTGGCCATGGCTGCTCGCCGCTGCTTTCTCTTCTCTCTCTCTTCCCCCCCCCCTCTGACTTAGTTGGGGGGGTGGAGGGGGGGTTGTAGCGGCTAGTGGTGATATCTGTGGTGTTTTGAAGTTTTTGGTGTATTTTCTGGTGTTTTTAGCTGCCGCGCCGCTTTGTACTGTGTTCCGCGGCTGTGGGTGCTATAACCTGAGGTAATTTTGCTTTGACATGGCGCCGGCCGGGTCACGTGAGCGCTGTTTTTCGCGCTCTTCGGGGGGGGTGATGTCGCCTATCGCGTCGTTCCCCCCACGGCCCGCCCCTCGAGGTACCTTTGTCGGCGCCATTTTGGACAGGCTGCATTTCTGTTTTTTTCTCCCTTCCTGGCTGCAGCGCTGCTTCCTCCGGCAGGTCGCCTTATCACAGCGGTCTGTGCCTGTGTGACCCCGCGGTGTCTTTGGTCCGTGAGTCCCCCTTGGGTTTTTTTTTATTGATTTGGGGTATATTTGCTGCGGGATGCTCATGTGTGTTTTTACTTATGTCTTTCAGGCGGGATACCATTGGGTTGTGGTTTCTCCCGGCTCCACTCCTTTCTCCCCCTTATCCTCTCTTTATTGACTTCTGGGGCCATCCCGGGTGGCTTCTGTATTAAGCCTGTACCCACTGCTGGCCTATTGCGCCTGTGTTAATCACCATATGGAGGCTTCTGGGGATAGCGTCTTTGGGGGCCCTTCGGGGCAATCCCGGCTGTGTTCCATGTGTGGGGTATCCCCTGTGAGTAACAGTGTCACGGTGTGTGTGCCGTGCGCTGAAAGTGTCCTTGCGCTTCAAGCTGGTTTGCCTGCTTCGCTTCCCAGCTCTGCGCCTCACTCGGCTTCACCTACTCCCCTGCTCCTGCAATTGGGCCCCAGTGAGGGGAATGTTGACAGTGAGTCACATTCTGACTTGGCTCTGCGGGTGGCTAACATTGAAAAGCAGCTTGCCAGGACGGTTCCTAGGAAGGCCTCTGGCAAGAAGAGACACCTGGACCCCAGGCCCGCTCCCCTTACTGAGGTGTATGTGGGGATTGATGATTTTATAGGGGAGCTCTCCCAGGATTCTGACTCTTCTGGGAACCAGCAGGAGGGTTGCGATAGTGACCCTGGGTCTGCGTACGGAGAGGATTCATGGTACCCTGAGGATAGTGATAATCTGCTGTCACATATTTTTGAAATTTTGCACATTGCTGCCCCTGAGGGCGCTAAAACAAAGCAGGGGGAGCCCTGGTAAACAGCGTCTAGAGTTCCCTGAGCAGGAACATTTTACCACCTTGGTGCTTAAAGAATGGGAACTTCCTAACAAGTTGCCTGCTGTGCCCAAGGGTTTGGATAAAAGGTATCCCTTTCCTGTTGATCTTGTTAAGAGGTGGTCATTTCCCCCTGAAGTGGACGCTCCCGTGCTAGGCTTGTCCAATACTTCGGTCATGCCTTCCTCTGACACTACCACTCTGAGGGACGTGAGGACCGGCGCATGGATCAAGTGGCCTGCCATGCCTTTACCTGTGTGGGAGCTGGCTTGCGCCCCGTATGTGCTGCCACCATTACTGCTATTGCCCTTAAGAAGCTGCTCAAGCGTCTCATTGATGGCGCAACAGCTGGTAGTGGGGGGGAAGAATATAGGACTCTCTTACTTTGCTCTGATTTTGTGGCCTTTATCCTTACTGCTATGGATGATGCTGTGCGGCTGTGTGGTAGAACCTCTGCGCTCTTGGTGGCTATGCGCCGCTCTGTCTGGTTGCGCCAGTGGGCAGCTGACGCTGCGGCTAAGAAAGCTCTCACTGGCCTCCCCTTCGTGGGGCTGCGACTATTTGGGAAATGTCTTGATGTTCTAGCCAAGGATGGGAGGCTGCCTCAGCGTAGGAGGCAGTCTCAGCCCTTTCGGGGGTCCTCTGCCCCCCTCCCTTCCTTTCGCATTCCCAGACGGGGCCGTGGCTCCCTCCTCTCCAGTGGTCGCAGAGATTCTTGTGGCCATGGCAGAACCCGTGGTCGTCCCGGTCTCTCCTGGAATCCAAGTCCAAACCCCTCAGGCATGAAGGGGCGCCCTCACCCATCCGGTGGATTCAGGAGGTAGTGTCCTCCGGTTACAAGATAGAGTTTTCAGCCTGCCCCCCCCCCCCCCCCCCCCAAGATTCATCAGATCCCGGATGTCTTTAAACCCCCTGTCCACCCAAGGGTTGCTTCTGGCGGTTCATTGCCTGTTAGAGTTCAGAGTCATTTGTTTGGTGCCTCATCAAGAAAGGTCAGGGGTACTATTCCAATCTTTTCACGGTCCCCAGAAAGGACGGCTCTCTGAGGCCCATTCTGGATCTGAAGGGCCTCAACAAATTTGTCAGATTCAAGCATTTTCGCATGGAGACGCTGCGCTCTGCTGTCAGTACCCTTCGCCCGGCGACTTCATAACCACTGTGGACATCAAGGATGCTTATCTTCATGTGCCTATCAGGTCAGCTGAGATTTCTAAGGTTCGAGCTGCAGGATCAGCATTACCAGTTCGGCACCTCGGGTGTTCACCAAGGTGCTGGCGGGAGTGATGGCTCTGCTAAGGAACCAGGGCATCCGCATCATTCCTTAACTGGACAACATCCTGATTGTGGCCGAGTCTTTTCCTCAGGCCAAGCGGGACACTCAAATGGTGACATCCACTCTGGAGTCTTTCGGCTGGGTGATCAACTATCCCAAGTCTTCTCTGTCCCCGTCATTGGTGAGGACCTTTCTGGGCATGACTCTGGATACCTCTCAGGTCAAGGTGTTCCTTCCTCAGCAGAAGGTGGAGGGTCTTCAGCTGCAGGCTCGGGCTCTGCTGTCGTGTCCTCATCCCTCCATCTGTCAGGGGATGCAGTTGGTGGGCCTGATGGTGTCCTGCTTCGAGGCAGTCCCCTTTTGCTCAGTTTCACATGAGACCTCTTCAGTTGCACCTCTTGTCAGTTTGGGATCGGGACCCTGTGTCCCTGGATCAGGCATTTGTTCTGTCTCCCCTGGCCAGACAGTCTCTTTCGTGGTGGCTGGACTCAAGGAACCTTCTGGGGGGCAGGTCCTTTCTGCCCCCGTGCTGGGAAACGGTCACCACGGATGCCAGTCTGACCGGCTGGGGAGGCTTCTGGAAGTCCCTGAGGTTCCAGGGTCGGTGGGGCCCACAAGAGGCCCATGCTTCCATCAATATCCTGGAACTGAGGGCGATCAGGTTGGTTCTTTCTCGCCTATCCACCTTCGGTGTCGGGCTGTTCAGATCCGCTCAGACAACCAGACGGCGGTGGCCTACCTCAATCATTAGGGAGGGACTCGGAGCAAGCGAGCCTTCAAGGAAGTGTCCTTGATTCTGTCTTGGACCGAACAGCATGTTCCCTGCATCTCAGTGGTCTACATCCCAGGGGTGGAGAACCAGGTGGCGGACTCCCTGAGCAGGGGGACGTCTCGTCTGGGGCAGTGGTCTCTCAATGGGTGTTTCTCTCCCTCTGTCACTGCTGGGGTCAGCTGGATGTGGACCTGTTTGCGTCCTGTCACAATCACAAACTTCCTCAGGATCCTCTGGCCTGTGCCACGGATGCCATGGCAATACCTTGGACGGATTTCCAGCTTCTCTGTGTGTTCCCTCCGTTTCCTATCATGGGCAGGGTCATGCGCAAGATAGCCCAGGAGCGGGTACCAGCCATACTGGTGTGCCCTTGTTGGCCAAGAAGAGTTTGGTTCGCAGACATCATGCGCTTGGCAGTAGACCGGCACGTCTTGCCCAAGGATCCGGATCTTCTCACCCAGGGGCAGCTACGCCATCCCAATTTACAAACTCTGGCTTTAACGGCTTGGCTGCTGAAACCTCCATATTGATGGAAAAGGGGTTGCCTACCTCTGTTGTTGATACCATGATTTGGGCTAGGAAGAAGTCCTCGTCCTTTATCTATTACAGGGTCTGGCATGCTTACATTGCCTGGTGTGAGTCCAAGTCTCTTCCCTGTTGGGTGTTTTCTGTTCCCAGAATTCTGGAATTCTTACAACATGGTTTGGATCTGGGCCTTCAACTTTGTACCCTAAAAGGCCATGTTTCAGCTCTGGCAATTTTTTTCCAAAGATCTTTTGCCAATCACCGGTTGGTTAAAACCTTTTTCCAGGGTGTTTCTCATGTGCATCCCCCCTCCCGTAAGCCTTTGCTACCAGTTTAGGATTTAAATCTGGTGTTGTCTGCTCTGCAAGGGCCTCCCTTTGAGCCTATCCGTGAGGCTGCCTTGTCTATTTTGACTCTTAAGGCAGCCTTTCTGGTGGCTATCACTTCTGTAAGGCGAGTTTCTGAGCTAGCGGCACTTTCCATCAAACCTGCTTATTTTGAGAGACATCAGGATAAGGTGGTGTTCCGGCTTAAGCCGGATTTCCTGCCAAAGGTTGTGTCTGCCTTTCATCTCAATCAGGACATTGTCTTGCCTTCATTGTGTCCTAATCCTGCTAATTCCAAGGAGCGGACTCTGCATTCTCTGGATGTGGTCAGGGCTCTGAAGTTTTATTTGGTCGCTACTGAGACTTTCAGGAAGTCTGATGCTCTTTTTGTTCTCACTTCTGGACCTAGAAAGGGTTTGCCTCCGGCTAAATCCACTATCAGCAAGTGGATCCGTCAGGCGGTGGTTCAAGCCTATTCTGCTAAGGGAAAGGAACCTCCCTTTAGGATTACTGCTCATTCCACTCGTGCTATTGGTGCCTCTTGGGCTTTTCAGCACCAAGCTTCTGTTGAACAAGTTTGCAAGGCCGCTACTTGGTCTTCTGTTCATACTTTTTCCAAGTTTTACAAGGTTGATGTTAAGGCCTCAACGGATGCTGCTTTTGGCCTCAAGGTGCTTCAGGCGGTAGTGACTTGAACTACTGGCCGTTACTCTTTGGGGATCTCACCCTACTTTGGACACTGCTTTTGGATGTCCCAACTGTTATGAATACCGAAGCGGGCCGTGCCATGCAATAAGAAAAAAGCTATTCTGTGAGTACTCACCTGTAGAATTGTTTTTGTTCTTGCATGGCACGGCCCGCTTCGCCCCACCCTTGTTATCGTTATTCTTGGTTGCCTCTTTATGGTGATTGTTCCAAGTTAATTGGTTTTTTTTTTACCTTTTTCACATTTTTTACTTTATTCTCTCCCGGCTTCTTGTCTCACTGCTTGTCTACGCTGGGAACTCTATGGTTAAGCCCGTTTTTATAGGGAGCCGGGACGTGCCACAGCTTTCTGCAGTACCACTGCGCCACCTTGTGGCGGAATAACCCAACTGTTATGAATACCAAAGCGGGCCGTGCCATGCAAGAACAAAAACAATTCTACAGGTGAGTACTCACAGAATTGCTTTTTTGTGATGTAACAATGACATCCTTACCCTGCCCAACTGTTGTATGTGCTAAGCCTTTTGTCTCAAACTCTTTCCCCATGCCCCCCCCCCCCTATATTTAATGTTATTCTAACTGCTGTTCATTTACCTGATCCCATGGTCATGGCACCTACTACTGTACATAAGGTAAACATTGGTACTTAGCTAAACTTTTAGCTTGCTCACTGCACTTTTTCACTCATTGCACAATAATGTAAAGATTGTAGCTTGAAGTCATGTTCCAAATTTAATTGGAAGAGCACCCTTTTGGCTGGGCCTCGGAGGACTTGTGCCCTCACTACCCTGCCAGTGGCTAGCTTCATTTAGCAATAGTACACTAACAACTTGCTCCATTCCTTCAACCACCTCCTACCACACCCTATATATTACCCTAGCTACCTGTTTCATAATGACTTCCAATCCATTTAAGGATACATTTTAGGATACTATGGCTTAAATCTTTTTATATTTTAGATTTCCATTGCATTACCAGCTGCCCCTCCTGTCTTTATCCACAGGCTCTCCAATGTCTTCTCTTATAACCTCATCCTAATCACACTTAGTACAGTAAGTTACTTAGTACAATAACACATTTAATACCTCAACTGTAACATACCTAGCTGCCATGGCGTATGACCCTTTATTTTTTTAGTCCACTTGTGCCTGGAAGCAGGGACACACAATAGAGTGTATTTTCAGCACCAGAGCTGATGACACAGGAATAAAGCAAAATCGGCTGATGGTGCTGTAATGGATCTATCTAGTGTGAGTACAAATGTTCCTGTCCAGGCAAGAAAAAAAGACAGGGCACTTACCTGCCAGCCCCTAGGCTTGATTTTTTGGGTTCTTCTTCTCCACTTTGAGCACTGTTGGCTCCAGTGTCAACAGCCAGCTTCTCTCCCAACCCCTTTGTAGGAAGTGCATCACATGAGCGCTCATAAGAGTCCTGTGCAGATTTGAATTCAGTGCAGGACTCTGAGGGCCAGCAGAACTGCAGCCTGCAGGGTTCCATGGGTTCTAGTCCACAGGACAGCAGGTAAGTGCCCCTCTTTTTCTTTTCCGCCATAAACTTTAATAACCTTTTAACAGAAGTAATAGACATTAAAAACTTGATTTTCTTGGTCTACAGGCATTTCTGGTAGTACTCTTTGGTTTTTAGAGTGCTTTATTCTGTAAAACCCTTAAACCGGACCAACAGCCTGGCACAGTTGGAAAAGAAAGATAGTGGCCATTTTGGAGCTTCCTCTCCCAGCATCTCAGCCTTGCTTTTGCAGCCCAGCAGCACTTCCTGTTTGCAGGTGGCCTGCAAATGCATAAGCTGTTGTGGAATAGCAGGCAGATGATGCGCTTCTAAACTGCATGGAAGCGGCCATCTTGCCAAACTCAGCCCCACAGTCAGGATTGCCTCAAATCTCTGTGCCGTAATCACTAACTAGAAGTAGAAAGCCATCAGCTTAATGCCTCATTATTGTTTTGCTCATAGCAGAGAGCTCCTGGAAACATTGTTTCCACTGTTTGAATGTTTTGCGGCTGTTGCTCCATTTAGATACATGGACATACATATTTACATAGCTGGGCTGTGTATAGCAACCCTAAGCATTGCTGTTGACAGCGGGTCTTATGTCGAGAGACTTACACTTTCCACAAAGGCACACTGCAGCAATAATGATCTGTTCATCAGTGTGGCCAGCTTGAGTAAGATCTTATATTACCTTATATTCTGTGTGAAAAATATCTTTCTAGCTGGATGTGCTCATCAGTTTAGGTGTAGTATGTCTGTGTGCTGGCACAGCCCCCCCCCCATGCTCATGTGTAAGCAGAGCTCTCAGGTGTGTAGCAATATGGCCATTCCCATGCAGTACAAGAGTGCAGCATCTGCAAATATATTCCACAACATCTGCATGGGGTTAAAACAGTATATACCACTGATAGAGTGGGGATTTACAGGAAGCAATTTACTATACTTTTTTTAGACTGGAGGTCCTTTTTAAGACCCTTACCCCAATTTGGTAAAATTACATGTAACAGTCCCATATACTGACCTGTCCAAGCGGGCAGCACATACTTTCTTTAGCTTGACAGTGATTTTGCAACAAGGGTAAGGTGCCAGCAATGTGATCTACTTGTTATATGCTGAGATTCCTGGGGGGATGACATCACCAACACAGTTGTTTCATCTCCCAGCCCAGCCAAGGAATGCTTCCTTCCTTTAGGGTGCATTCAAATTGAAATTGCAATCACCATGCATTCTCCAATAAATCGCAGTCCTAAGTCTATAGTGCCTTTCACATTTGTGATTGCGGTTTTGCAGGTCTTAGAAGCGTTTTTGCCTGATAAAATCTCTTTTGTCCCCCATTCAGGTCTAAAGAAGTGCTGGCAGCTCCACTGACCTATCAAGTTCAGAGATCGAGTGCCAGACGCCCCAGGTTTAAGGTCTCAGGTTTACAGCCTGCAGCATGCCTACTCCATTCATTGCAATAGACGGGGCATGCAGGCATTACTTTGCTTTGCCTCCATGGCCACAGTCTAGGACCAGAGAGGACTGTCGGGGCGCTCGATTGCTGATCTTAGTAAGTTGTACTCCAGCGAGTCTGGGAGGTGAACAGCACTTGACATGTGTGTAGCTCCAATTTTTTACTTGACTGGACAATCCCTTTAATAAATGACAGATACATATTTCCTGTCGTGCTAGCAGAGGGTGCACCGCCTAAAATATTACTACTATATAATCTGTGTGCTCACCTACTATTATTAACTCTACACAACCTGGAGTAGGCATGCAAAATGCACACCTTCCTCCCACAGGAAGCACCACCAAACAATTCTCAATCAAAATAGATATTTAATTAGTACAAAGATTAAAAACAATCAAACATATACACACCACAAAAACAATTTAAAAACAAACGGTATGGCCGAGAACTGATAATTAATATATACTGCCCAAACAGGGGCTATCAAGTGTATATCATGCCCATGGGTGAAGACTATACATATACTATTATTACAAAAATTTATGATTTATATATATGACGGCACAAAAATATCTAAAAAAGTATATCTAATCCCCAAATTGCATATCATGAATGGTGAAAATACAAATATATACAAAAAATATATACAAAAATAATACAAATATATATGTGTATATATGCTGATGTGTGTAAAGATACACACATGCATATATATATAAATACAACAAATGAAATGTGAAATGAATTGAGTGTGAAATAGATGAAACTAACTGTGCTATAGTGCTGACATACAAATAATTAATAAATATAAATATCTAAACTGCAACGTACAATTAATCAAAAATTACACCATATAAAAAATGCAAGTGCATGTAATTATCACAAACGATTATCACAGGAAAAAAACCCTCTCTATCCACCTGATGTTGCACAGGAAACCATATTAGGAGACTTTAAATGTAAACCCAAACCACAATATGAAAAGTGCAAGTGCCGGTAAACAATACAAACAATGCAATCTCACGTGACGTGATATCACCCAGGGCAACGAACCGGCCAACCTTAGTTAGAACTACCCGCGCACGCAGCCCCCATGCTGCTTCAAGGGTCAGGGTTGCAGGGATGGTAGCAATTATATAATTTTCTCCTAGCAGAATATTTATTCTATATTCATTGTGGAGTAGTTGCATTGCTGGAAGATGTTTAGGTGGCTAGAGAGCAACTAATCTCAAACAAGTTAGTTGTATTTATTCACCACTTACTGCTTTTTATACTAAACATTTACGAGTTTGCTTTAAGAAGTGACTTTTAACTTGATCTTTAACTTGCAATATAAGTAAAAAAAAACATTGCATTACGTGTTACATACATAATTGTGCAGTGTCTCTTTGAAATAAGAGCAAAGGCCTTCAGAAGGGTTTTACTACTGTCTCAGAACATGTGTTTTACATTAAAGGAGAAGGAGTCCCTTCTCTAAGTCATGGCTGATCAGCTGATTGTGTATTGCTGCTGAGGTGTCTATCTAGAAAGTCAAATCTCTTTCAACGTAATCACTTTCCCACATCATGTGTCTGGAATGATCGTTTTCAAGGACATTGTGCAGTATACCTGGTATTTAATAGGCTTTGGCCTAGGCCCTAGCAAGCAGGTCAGACCTGACCTCACAAGTAAAGAATGTGCCTCCTGCTCAGGGAGTCTGAAGGAGTTTCTGGATGAACATATTATGTAGCGGTCTTAAACCTGACACACGTCTACCTTCATCCAAGTGAAAATCCTGCTATTCTGGATTCAGTCCAGTCAAAGCAATATTAAATAGAAACCCTGTAGTAAACCATACATGTAATACATTTTCCACATCCAGGAATATGGCTGCCTGAATATATGTTAAATCCAAATGCATTATTTCATTCTATTTTCCGCTAGATCTGTTTCAGTTTAACATACTGTAAAAAACATACTGACGCCAAGAGGTAAAATTAGTCTATGCACTGCTAATGTTATCCAGAAACACTGGAGCTGTGCCTTAATATAAAGTCAATTTATGTTTAGACCTGTGAGAAATGCCTGACACAGACAGACACACACATTATAGCATCACACATTACAGCAGCCACTTAATTTAAACCCAAACCCTCCCTGGAAATACCTTGGCAGGGAGGACCATGTGAACCTTAATTTGGGAGGAGAAACAGCTGCACAATGTAGTGCTGCACACCTTCTACTGGAGAAGGTATACCTGTGGCATTAGTGTGTAGCTGTTACCTGTCCCTTGCGGATGGCGCTATGCTAGGTAAGCCATTTCTCTCTCTGCAAGGATTACATATGATATGAAGTGGTAGGTCAGGTTAGAGAGAGGGTTTAGGCCTGTTTTAATAGTTCATGAATGCACCTTCTCGTACTCATTAAACTTCTATCTTCACTTCTTATTTGCTCACCCGAGAGCTTTATTGATTTAGCAGGTTGATAACGTGCCCTGTACCTATTGCTCCTATGACAAGCATGATTTTTCATGATTTTTTTTTTATTAACGTAGTCATCACAGGCAGAAAGTAAGGCTAAATCTTGGAAATTAGGTTACAGGCAACAAGGGAAACATTAAAGAGGAAGTGAATTGCAAACCTTACTTTAATACTGCCTCAAATATTGGCAGGAGCTGTATTTAGTACCCATACTGGCAACACTGACGCCCCTCTTACTAAAATGTGATGATTTTTGGCAGTGTTGTAGGTTGAGGCTGAGGTATTAGTAAATTATTTGGATTTTTTAGTTATCAAACATTGGCAGCATAGGGCATCCCAGATCAGGATGCCTTGCTGCTCAGCATGGCCCTGCAAGCCTGATATGGGCATACTGGTACTCATCAATGGAGGTGAGTATGGGTATGACCTATGCTGCCAATATTTAGTACAGTATAGAGTAAATGAAATCTATTTAGTCTTTACTGCCTCTTGAAAGTGACTCTAACAGTCCAACCACCTTTTGGATATTATAGTTCCCTTTATATTAATGTAGCAGCATAATTCTTTGTCTGTATAATCTATGTTATACAAGGGATGCAATTAAATATACATGCACAATGCTTAGTATACACACAGTCTATGTAGTGTACATAGCATACAGAGTATAAAGTGTAAGGGTTTAAAACTGCTTTTTTCCATAGAGTAGAGGAATCGTAGTTTCCAGGAAATCCTTTCAGGTTTTGTGGATTCTTTGGGATTTTTTGGGGATGTGGGTTAGCAGCAATCCTTATCTCTGCTTTACACTCCCTTTTGGAGGAAGCTGTCAGATAGGACACTTTTAGTTAACATGTTTCTATTCAGGATCGTAGTGGAAAATGAAACAATTATTCTGGACCAGTTTGTATTATATAAATATGGGTGTAGGCTGCTATGATCTTATATAGTACTTCCCATGCAATATAGGTAATGACACAGAAATGACGCAATTAAACTGGACCAACACCCATTTTACAAAACATGGGTGTTAGTCTACTGCTCAATCAAGCGCTTTAAAGCCCGCAAACCTAACAACTCGTTCTCTCAGGGAAATACAGCCCCACGATTGTCCGGCAGCTGCCACATAGGTGTCCTAACACCTATGTTTTGTAAAATGGGTGTTGGTCCGGTTTAAATGCAGTCCCAGCTTTACTCATACAGTAACGTTTTGCCTTTTACATTTAGCTCCTAGGATGCTATTATACTATTTACCACTAAAACAGCAAAAAATAGGGCTTTTATTATGTACATGAAAACATAATGGGCACATAAGGTAAAGGAGCAACAATAGTGGGGAGCCCTGACCTCATAGGCCTGAACCACAAAGTTTGGGTTTGTACTGAACTTGGCAAGTTTGGGTTCCCAAACCTGAACATGGACTTCAGCCAAAGGTCTGTGTTCAAGGTTTGCCTCCAGCCTGAACACGAGAAAGCTAGTTGATGAGTTGTTAAGCAGCCCAACAACCCGCATCACCTAAGGGATGCAGCAGCCGAAGCTGCTGTGAAACTCACCTAAGCCCCACAATCCCCTTCCTGTCAGCAGCGGAGGCATTTGAAATGGTCCTCAGACAGGGTCTCAGAAAAATGACCGCTGCATCCTTTTAGTAAATACACTGCTAGTGCCAGCACTGTCAGCTGACAGGAAGGGGATTGCAGGGCTCAGGTAAGTTTTTATAGAAGAGCACTTCCTGTTGCACACTATGCAGCTCCCAGGCAGATACAGGCTAAATGTAACAAACCACTAGAAAACAGCTTAAACAGCTTCTACCCCTTGGCCATAAGGTTATAAAACATTTGTCACATCTCAGCAGCAAGGACTAAGGGCCTTGATCCAGTTCAGCTGGAGCATAATACATCAACAACTAGTGCTCTACTCAAGACCTTTACATCTATACTCTACTACAGTAAATCGGTCACAGGAGGGTCTCAGGATGGCAGCTGGGGCAATAATGCATATGGCATCAGGTTAGACCCCTATTTGAATGATTTGTCTGGTCTGCCTTTTTTTTTTAGAAAAAGCTAAGACATTTATGCAAACATACTGGGGGTGTGGTAATGTGAATAAAAATAAAAGAATAAACAGTAACTACTGTATGCATTAGGTTTATTTACAAGCTGATTTTTTCAGAAGGGTCAGATTTAGTTACAGATGGAGTTAAACATTACAGATGGAGTTAAAACAGACCAACAGCCTGGCATAGTTGAAAAAAACTCCCCCAAACACACTTGCACCATCTGCACACATGATACTGAAGCATTGTCAGCACTTACATTCGCTCCTTTATCCACTGAAAGCTAAAACGCCACCTCACCGATTTTCTAGTGGTAGCAGCCATTTTGGAGCTTCCTCTTCCAGCATCTCAGCCATGCTGCTGCCTGAATTCAACAGGTAACCCAACAGCACTTCCTGTTTTCCGGCGTCTGCGGATCCACTAGCCACCACTTTGTTTCTAAATTTTACCACAGCAGGCCATAGAAAAAGGAAAATTCATTTTTATGTGCAGCAATCTAAATTGCCCTGGGGAGGGACGCATATGAGCACTGTTTGTTGTTTTGGTCTGGTTTAAGTTATTTTTGATTGTTAGTCCACTTTAAAGTGATTATGGTGACATTATGCATGCTGACACGTTATAAAACTACTAATCTGTTTTTGTGACACAGTGTAGAGACAATTTTAAGGTTTTGAATGACTGTGTCTGTAGAGACGCTAAAGTAAAATATGTCTTGAGGATCCAGTCAGGACTGGATTTGTATTAGTACATATGCAGCCTTTGGTGTTCTACATACCATACACAGGGAACATTTTTCTTGTTTTTCTGGATCTTAGAAGGTACAATTACAACATAAATATGAAAAAGGAGTAACAGGCCAAGAATATGCAAATGTAACATATGCACAATAATACACTTGATAATATAACTAAAAAAATAAAAATTAATGGGAGTGGGGGTAACTGGGGTCTAATATGAGGGTCTACCCAGATATACTATACTATATTATATCTATAAATGTATTTCTCACACACCTTTCTAATGCACATTCAGCCCAGCCCCCTCTAAATAAGGAGATTCAATTTGAATCTTTCCTTCTATACACTTCCTGAGATTTGGGATATTGCTTAAAGGAGCACTATCGCAAAATTGTGTGATGTTAAAAATCCATATAAACACATTCGTTAATGAGAGGAGGAATCACTTATACACCCAAACTGAATAAAACTTCTGCCAAGCTTGTGGTTTATTCTCACATGGTAGGAACAAAATCCAGGGGTGACAGGTCTATGAGGCTGTCCTTTTCCTTCCATTAAAATAAAAGAAACAAGCCACTATAATTATAATTGTCTATGAGGACAAGCCTTACAGTGATCATATAGGTTAGTAGTATTATCAGTGCTAAATAAATAAGGCTTTCAACTGATCTTACAAACATCCTGTTCCATCTGCTTCCTTGACTGCACAGACACTAAGCTTTTCCGAGGTGGCACCAACGTGATCATGTTGGTATTTCCTTCAGGACTAGACTCTAACAGTCTATGCAGAACGCATACCCCAGGGAATACGTACAGCAGAGGAGGTGTTCCAATGAGTCTAGTATATTATTTTAACAGTCAAACATTATTTTTTCTTGCTAGGCTTATTTTGGTAACTTTTACAGCTGATCCCTTCCTTAAAGCGGCCCCACACCTATTTCCTACCTAATGGGTGTGAGTATTGGGGGGGCATCCAGATAGACCTCCTCTGCGCCCGCAATTGTTACCTGCAATTGTTACCTGAACCTCATTGGCCCCACATTTTGCCAGCAGCAGTCACATGGTCAGCCTGGACCAGCAGCCAGGAAGTAGAATGCAACATCAACCCACGTAACCAACAGCAGAATGGCAGATGTGGTGGGGGTAGGAAATGAGTGTGGGACTGCTTTAAGGGTATTCAGTTTGAATGTTTAGTTGCTAGGGGATACTTGGCATAAAAAAGGTTAAGAATACCTGCTGTAGAGAACCTGCAGTTGCACTGCTGCGACACTTAGAGGTGCTCAACATTTTAAAGCGCACAGCCCAAGTTATTTGGACATTGGTTGTGGGCCACAACAGGTTTAGAATTTTAGATTTTTCTGATATCCACTATCTCCACAAACTCCATGAGATTTTTTACATTCATACGTCCCCCCCCACACCACCCCCCATTAACACTTTCCTCAAAGCCACCACTGCCACCTCTGTTTGACAATGTGCGCCTTCTTTATGACTCTCTTTGCAATCCCTCATTCTTAATGAGCCTGTATTTAACCACCTTTACACGTCAGTTCTATTTTCCCCTCCCACTTTTGCCACAGCAGATCGGGGGCCACATCAGATGGCTTAGAGGGCCACATGTGTCCCCCATGGGCCACAGGCTGACCATTTGTGCACTAAGAGGATCCAACACTAAATGTCCACGCCTGTTTCCTCTTTGGTATATAGTGACACCCTAGCTTTACAAATCTAAAGTCTCAGTCTTAAGGTGCAATGGCAATAATGATCCAAATAATTTACAATGTGTTTTGTATTTTAAAGGCAAGCTGTCTCTGCCTCTGTGTCAAACATCTCCCAGCTTAATCTAATCTTCTTCTGCCTGCTGTGACTTGAACTTTAGCAAGCTGCTGCAAATTGCTTTTTCCCCTGTCTTGAACTTCTGATGCAGGGTAACAGCAAAGCGTGGGGGTCCCAGAGGAGCTCCCGGCAGGAAAGAAATACATACGTGTTCAGAGCTAGATCTGGAACTGCCTATTGCTCTTTATCCAAGACTGTAGTCTGCTTTATTTAACCTGACACTGATAAATGCAGAAAGCATTAGCCCATTGAAAAATACTTGGATGCTTTAAATGTTATTGTTATTGGCTTGGAAGTTTACATTTCTATAATATTAAGCCCTGATTTGTTCTTAATTTCCATAGCACATACAATCCAAGAGTGATACAATGGTGAAGATTATTTACAAAAAAACAGTAGCTACAAGTTGCCAATGAATTTTTTTTATCCCACTTATGGGAACCCCCCCTCAAATTTTCAAGGCAGCATTTGGGCCAAAGCGTCTCTGTCTTCCCTGTACAGTGCAATTATCTGTCCCAGCAAGAACATGAACATTGTATAGTAATAATATATTATTACCACAGAATGAGCAGCTTAACAGTGAGGAATTCAAAAAGGAAGGCCAGTCCACTCTAGTTAATATATTGCAGTCAAGGAGGTGCTAGAGGGGTGTGACCACACACTATAGGCAAAAAAGAAATGTAACCTTCTGCGCACTCATACTATTGAGAAAGCTATCACTTGATAAAAACATGGACTGTTAGTTAACATAGATTGAAATGAACGTAAAAATGAGGTAGCCACAACAAGGCAGTCCAATTTATACTCCATCCCTAACATTACTAAGCTTAAAAGATGCTTAAAAGCAATGACAAGTTCCATGTTCCCTTCTTAAATATCAGCTCCACCCCAAAGGCCCGCCATGATAAGGACTGTGATTGCCACACAAAATACCTGATTTTAATGCCTTGATCACTTGCAGTTTTGAATTAGCCAAAGAAGTTTCCTTTTCCTTCCATCTAATAATATGGCAAGAATACCCCAATGGCCACATACATTTTTTTATTAATTGTGCAGTTGCATCTATCGGTAATTACTTATGTATTGTTTCAAAGTAAAGAGAATTTATTTTGAAATGAACTAGATTTTTTCTCTACTCAGATGAGTGAAGAATTAAGAGTTCAGCTATTCTGATGAGATAAGTGTGGCTGGTTTTAACGTCCTACAATTCATCTTTAACAGATGAATGTAAACTTATACAGTCAGTAGGCAAGGGTGGTAAGAAATGTCTGAAAACAAATGGGACCAATTCTTTAAATTGCCATGTCACATGACTACCTGTGCCATTATTAAAGGTGTAGTTGGAACTTGTTTCCCTAAAAGAAAGAGGGGCGAGAATTATACTTTTTTAGTATTGTAGAGACACTGGATCATTCTCACAGATCATTCATGGTCTGCTAAACATTGGAGGGAGTTGCTCATGTCTAATAATAATGGGTAACCTTTACAGTCAGTCATGAGATCATTTTACTTAGGAAATCAGCAAAATCACACCAATAATTACAGTCACTTAATAGATAGGCGGCAATTAACTCTCTATCTAAATATTTGTCCTGTATTAGTGGGTTTTCTCTGAGAAATGTACTCCCACTACAGAATCTGCTTATGTGTTTCTGTGCTGCAGAATTAGTCATGAGTCTTAACTTATGTTTTATACGGAAAACCTCTACATTTATAAGAAGAGAATACTGCTAAAAATATACTTACTGGGAAAGATAATGGTTCTCATACGAAGGGAAACAGGAATATATTTCCATTATGTTATTTAGTTTGCTCATTTCAACAGAAGCTTTTATGGTTGTTACTTTCTCATATGACAGGTTGCTTAGGGCCCTACAATCCAATAACATGAAACCAGAGAAAATGTATTTTTCTATAGGAAATATATGGCATAGGTTTATATACAATTTGTTATCATCTGTGGGCAGGTCATTAAAACATCTTCCTCCTCTCAAGCAGGATATTGCCCTGGATGCACATCTAAGCTCATTGCTCCAGATGCAATGTCTCAGAAGGCTCTCTATCCAGCAATGTCAACACCAACCTGAGGCATTTGCCTAGTTAACACTTCCAGCCCGGCCATAGCCACTGCTAAGAGCTGCCACTGCAATCATTACAGTGTGGGAGAGCTCTGCTCCAAATGCTTTGAGCTGGAGGAGGGCCCAACACATACAACGAGGAGGAGAACACTTCTAGTATAGTATCAGTACTAGATGAAGGTCTTGGAGATCTCTCACTCTACCTTTTCTATATGAATGGTTCCAATCCAGTACAGAGTTACTGGTACATAAAAGACATCAGGTCTACAAAAATAGAACACATGCTAAACCAACATCAGATAGGAGCCTCAAACGAAAAAAAAAATTATAATCATGGCTACATGTCATGCTTTGTTTTCATGACATCAGACTGTCCATGGTAAAAAAACAGTCCAGTGAGGAAATATAAATTCAGCTGCTAAAAATGGAAAGTTGATAATCACACCAGTTTGAAAGGGCAGGTCATTTTGTGAGAACCAAGCTGGAAAATACTGTGTTTACTTTTGGTTTTCACTAATGTGTGCATTTTTATTATTAGCAATTGGAGTATAGGGTGTATAAAGTGCCTGAATTCCAAATGAAGTCATCATAAGCATAGCAGGGTCTATTGATGGATTCTGTAAGCACAATAATAAAATGCATTGTAAACCGTAAATCAAGTGCTGCTGTGGTGTTTGTACCTGCAGGCCATTTGTAATATGGTGAGGGTAAAGGGTGGTTATATGATTTGGTCAGTGTTAGATTGGGGTACCTTTTGCCCACCAGAGAAAATAGTTTTTGGGGGACCAATCTTCATCTAGATGCGGGTCAGAGCAAGATGTAGAGACTCTAGAAGGACGCACAGATAGGCAGAGGGACATACTAAGGATCTCAGTCAGGCCTAGACGAGCTGAGGGTTGCAGGGAGGCACAAATGGGCTTGGGGTCACAGGCAGACATGAAAGGACTGAGGGTTTTAGGGAGGCACAGAAGGTCTTTGGGTCACAGGGATGCATGAAAGGGCTGAGGGTAGGTAACACAGAGCCATAAGATGGCTGAGGGTCTCAGACAGGCACAGAGGAGCTAAAGGGCTCAGTGAGAGGGTTGGGGGTAGGCATGTAAGTGCTGATGGTCACAGGGAGGCCTGGGAAAGCTAAGGGTCACAGAGAGGCACAGAGGAATCAGCCTGGGTTATTACTCTCCCTAGTCATCTCAAAACTAGCCTACAAACCACTGAGCCCTGTCCCAAATGGTCTTTGCAGGCTTAGATAAGGACTATGGTCACCCTTAAAAGGAAGATGATAATAAAGGGGGAACTTATGAGGCTAGGGTGGGCATGTCTTGTCACAGCCAAAATGATAAGGCTGTCGCATTGCAGAGGAAGAACTGGCTAATGGTACAGTGAGGACAGGTATAAGGGAAGCTTGTGATCCAGGTGGTGAAAAAATTAGGGGGGTGATTGGCTGAATATAGGTGAGGAAGGTAGCATCTATTTAGATCCACTCTTGGTTGATTTTTTTAAGCAATGCAAATCTAAATCTCAGTAAATCTATCATCATGTCTTGATTAGAAAATGAAATGTGATGCAGCACATTTGTTCTGGATGAATCACTGTCTAGAGACCACCTGCCTCTGAAACTTTTGGGGTTTTTTTGTTGTCGGTATCAGATGTTTTGCTGTTATGTTACAGCTCACCTGGAGTAAAAAAAATATACATTTTTATTATACTTTCTACAATAGAAGTCCTTTCTCCCACATTAAAGGTTAGTCCCCTTGCATGGTAAGATTAGTATCAGTTACCGTAACTACAGCAGGTACAGTATGACAAAAGGCAAAAAAACAGCATCATAAATACAGGGAGGAAGAGTTACTGGAAGAGTAGAGACAATGAGTAAGAGTCACTGATAGATATTCCATTCTGTATTCACTCAAATATTCCAATTTAGTAAAATGTTCACATGGTTTTAGGTTTGATTTGTGTGGTGTGAGGAATAAAAGGTATATATATATTAAATAGCACAAGTTTAATGAAAGCCCAGCTGCAGCTAGCCATTAACATCTTCCTGGCATTGTAACCCTTTACCTGGAAATGTTTTCTTAGCGCTGTAAATTAAGTATCTGACCTAGCAACACCTATCAAAGTGTGTAAGTGACCGATCAAAGGAGCTATGCCACATCCTGGGCCAGTTTTGGATAAAATGTGGCCCCAATGTTAAAGAGGAACAACACCTGTGAATGTTACTCTCCTGGGTATTGTTCCTCAGATTTGGGATGCCCTGCTTTGTGTATCCCCCTAAGTCACTGTAAAAATTCACCTTCCTGGCGCTCCCACAGCACAGGGGCAGCCAAAACCGAGTGTGCCCAGGCCAGCAGCTATAGATGCTTAAAGTGTAATTCCACTTTCAATGGCATTTTTAAAAGTTTACATAATTGTGTGCCAAAACCATGTTCTCAAGGTGCTGAGCATTTCTGTTATTTTTTTTTCTTTTTTATTTGTTTGCAGCTCTGTGTTATAAAAGAGTTTTCTCTAGCAACACCAAAGTAGCGTGTTTAGTGTATGTAGCAGAAACTTTCCGACTCTGGCTTGCTAATCATCTGAGTGGCTAAGACAGAGATGACAGATTTAACCTGCTCTGCTCTTATTTTGCACATTCTTCTGTTCCAGTAGCTAAGGGGTTACTGGCAGCATTCTCATCTGGTGAGGTAATTACTGCTGCATGATTTAGCCAAAGCTGCTGAGGAGTTCACCTGTTATAGTGGAATGATTCTGGGACTTGTAGTCAGCAACACAGAGCCACATGAATATAAGAAACTTGGAAACAGCATGCTGATAAAGAAATCACGGGTCTGGGGGCACAATCCTAATAAAAATGTTTATTTTACATTCCAAAAGAAGAAAACAATTAGACAGAACACCAAAAACCAGACAAAAAGGGATGTTCGGGAAGAAACGACAATACTCTTATCTCATTCAGCCTACTCTCGATCTGACGTTGCAGTAAGTGGGCGGGTGCCAGACAACCACCAATCAGTTACTTGGCTGGACTATTATTTTAAAGAAAAATAAAATACTGTATCTGGAGCTTCCACCAGATTTTGTGTTCATGGGCCTCCACCCTACTTCATCTGGCCCTGCTTGTGTAATAAGTTAGTTCATTGTTCCACCCTCCTGTAATTTACACGTTGTATAGCGCCATGGAATACGATGGCACTTTCCAAATAAACAGTAATAAATCTTTGTGAGCCTGTCCACCATTCACAGGTGAATTAGTGAAAAAATATTTAGCTCCTGCTTCATCAGTGTTTAAAGCAGAACAATTTTTCTATGTAGGGGATTTTGACTATCTAAGGTTAGGTTTCGTGCCCATGAGACATCTCGAACTAGGATGCCTTGCTGTGTGAAACCCCCCAGTTTGCCCAGTAAATCTCACCTCTCCTTGCTCCAATGTTGCAAGTGCGGGCTCTCATCCAATCAGAGCCCTTTGCTGTGTTTATATCATTTGGCAAAAGGCTCTCATTGACTTCAGTGGGGAGTGAGAGCTGCTGCATCCTCAGTGGCGAGTGCACGGCACAGCCAGAGGATGCAGGGGATGTGGCAGCTCACTCTCCCTATTGAAACCAGTCAGAGCTGTTTGCCATTCGATAAACTGATTGGATGAGAGCCTGCACATGTGCTGCTGGACCAGAAGTGGTTAATGAGTGATTACCAGCTCCCCACGGGGTGTAATACAGTGGGGCATTCCCCGGGGGAGGCCAGCGGCTGCACCAGGTTTTATTCTGCTTTAATGTTTGCTGCTCCATTCACTCTTTAATACTTCAGTCTTGTCAGCTGTGAATTGAACCTGCAACCCCCTAGTCACTTAGTGTCCACTAGGTCATGACTGCCCCTAATTCTTCTATTGTAGCACTTTTCTCTGTTATGGAGCATCATTGTGTCCCTGTCCAGTATCACAATGGATCCAAATACCCATGTTGCCAGTCATTCATGCCAAGATATCTACCCCTCTCAGGTGCCTCTAGGTCACCTATTATCTACTAAGTTATATCTTCAAACTTGTGACTATTGAGCAGTTAAAGAAAACATCTTTATGCACAATCCATATAAATGTAGCTACTCACTGTAATTTATTATCTGTATCGTTTTATGAGTGTATTGTAAAATGAGTAATCAGCGGATACATATAATTAAGTATGAGTAACTATCATGTGTAAAGCCCGCTCACTTTAGTGATGCCGTCCAGCCTTTTATGTGGGCAAATATTTAGCAATACATTTATAGCAGTTACTATGCCTACTTCTTAAAGTGGACCAAAACCTGTGATTTTCACTTTCTGTTTTGTTCCGTGTGCCCCGGACATTCCACTGTTTGAAACCCATCAGATTGGCGCATTCAGATTCATCTCTTCCCGGCCCAGCGGCGCCTGCGTTGGCTCTTGTCCAATCCGAGCCTCCAGCTGACGTGAAGTCATTTGCCGAGCAGCTCTGATTATTGTGAATAGGGAGTGCAAGTGGCGCATTGGTAATATTCAACCCTCTCCATGATCTGTCCCAGCCTTGGCGCACCTTCATGGACCAGATGGGAAGCACATTGGGGGGGGGGGGGCTCAACAGGGATATCGCAAGCTGGTCATGGGCTAGCTTTAGACAGTAAATTCCAGGGCTGATTATTGGCCCCAGCCCACCACTGCCCCTACATATGCTATAGTTTTAGCTTTCTCTTGTTGACACGCTGGGAAGGTCATGGGCTGGTCCGGTATGATTTTTGGTCCCAGTGGGGAATTTCTCATTCTTACCTGCCAGCAGGTACCTCTGAGGGGTGCAAAAGCTACCTTCACTTTTGGTCCACTTTAACTAAAAAAAGGCACTTACACCAAAAGTGTGTTAAATTTGTAAGGAGTTGTAGGGCAATGACTCACATTTTTTACATATTTGATTTAATAAAGATACATAATAATTTAATCACAAGTTTAGTTACTTATTCAACATTTATTTTACAGTTGTAAAAATTTGGCAGGTGAATAGCATCTGGAAGAATATGTATAACGTTAGCAATAGATGGCCTAAGCAAATATCTAAGAAGTGCTAATTATGACTTTGTTTTCATATGATGGATGGTTTGGTGTGCTCAGTGCCTCGAACTTGGGATGTTCTGTTGCTGAGTTATAGTTGGGATTTTGTACAGTGTTTCCCTGTTCTAAACACATTTGTCAATTTTAGAGGAAATCTGCCTCGAAAGAACAGCATGTTCTGGCAAAATGTATCTCAGCTCAAATAACATCTTACTTGGTGCTTCTCTTTGGAGGGTGATAGCAGTTGTTTTAAAAAGTCCCCTGTAAATAGGTTACTTTGTTATATGCAACAATGCTAAGCTACCCGCTGTTTAGTTTCATGCGCCTGTTACCCCCTGAAGTTAAACAACCTCTAAAATGGCATCTATAAATTTCTGTGTTCTAGTTCTACATTGTGTTCTGAACTTGGTACTCGTGAAATCTAAATTAGACAACACAATTCTTAGTTAAAAATATCTTCCACACAACCTAGAAAGGAAAATTCTTCCACAACGAACAACAGCAGGTGACTGATTTGC
The DNA here is from genome assembly GCA_027917425.1 of Gastrophryne carolinensis. Lineage (NCBI taxonomy): Eukaryota > Metazoa > Chordata > Amphibia > Anura > Microhylidae > Gastrophryne > Gastrophryne carolinensis. Next base: position 254,530,393 of record CM051238.1, read on the forward strand.
ATGGCTCCGTCTAGTGCCAAGAATCATGGGTAAATCCTGTTATCATTTGTCTGTATGGGACATGTAAATAACTTCTGTTTTAAGAAGAGGGTCTATACCATGTACACTTGAATAGATGGCATGTTGGTATCTTTTAGCCCACTAAATCAAGCCTAACATGGATCTCTCCCTAAGCGACGTGCCCTCTGTTTAATGATGCTCCCAGGTCTTGAGCTGAGTAGGGTCACTAGCCAGCAGCACATGTTCACAAGTGGGTGATGATGGCTGTGTACATATTAGAAGATATACTCAAGCATTGCATACCCTGCCTGCTCTTTCTGGTCCCTTCATATATCATAAAGGTTAAAAGAAATGATTTGCATGGCTCTACCTATTGCCAAGAATCATATGTAAACTCTGTTATTATTGACCTGTATGTGCCCTGTAAATACTAAATGTTGTATTTTAAAAAAGTGCTATTTACTAAACTCAACAGGGCAGCAGAACATGCTCAAGCCAAGGCTACGTTGCATCATTTGTTGCTGTTCATTTTAGGGCTGGGCTTTAGGATACACCTCCACGCCCATATTTGCCATTAGACAAACATAGGCACGTGTCTAGGGCGGAGCTACAGTGGGGGGGGGGGGGGGGGCAGCAAAATTTTAATTTTAAATATATATATTTTCATTTTCCAGCAGTGAAGCTGCCACCTTGACCAAAAAGCAGGGAGGGCGGCAATCACTGTAGGCAGGATAAATTGGTGGATCAATGAAGCAGGCAATGTGCACTGTGTACAGGAATAACCAGCCACACTGCCTCACCCCACTGCTGCCTGTCTCCTTCCTATCACAGGAACGGCATGCTAGCAAAGTGCAGGAGTTGGGGAATACTTACCCACACTGCCTCGCCCCCACTGTCAGCCACTGCCACCTGTCTCCTTCCCGCCCATGTGTGTACATGCAGTACCCCTTCCCCCGCCCACCTGTCTGTCCTTTTACTGTCCTGCAATTCTACTGCTGCCGCCACGGGGCCAGTTCGCTGCAGGCCAGCCCAGCCAGCTCCAGCCTCTTGATGTCACATGATCCTCCCAGCACAGGAGACATGTGACTGTGTGCCGCTGGAGCTGCTCGCTCTCTTGCTTGCTCCAGTCACATAAAAATGAAATGGAGAAGCTGGCGGGGAGTTGGGAAAGGAAGATGGGCAATGTATTGTTGAGAGAGTGTGTGTGTGCATGGATGGGGTGTGTGTATGGATGGGGTGCATGTGCATAGATGGAGTGTGTGTATGGATGGGGTGCATGTGCATAGATGGAGTGTGTGTATGCACGGGGTGTGTGTGTGTGTATGAATGGGATGTGTGTGCATGGATAGGGTGCATGTGCATAGATGGAGTGTGTGTATGCATGGGGTGTGTGTGTGCATGGATGGGGTGTGTGTATGAATTGGGGGTATGTGTGCATGGATAGGGTGCATGTGCATAGATGGAGTGTGTGTATGCATGGGGTGGGTGTGTGTATGCATGGGGTGGGGTGCATGTGCATAGATGGAGTGTGTGTATGCATGGATGGGGTGTGTGTGTGCATAGATGGAGTGTGTGCATGCATGGGGTGGGTGTGTGCATGGATGGGGTGTGTGTATGAATTGGGGGGGGGGTGTGCATGGATAGGGTGCATGTGCATAGATGGAGTGTGTGTATGCATGGGGTGGGTGTGTGTATGAATGGGATGTGTGTATGCATGGGGTGGGTGTGTGCATGGATGGGGTGCATGTGTATAGATGGAGTGTGTGTATGCATGGATGGGGTGTGTGTGTGCATAGATGGGGTGTGTGTATGCATGGGGTGGGTGTGTGCATGGATGGGGTGTGTGTATGAATGGAGTGTGTGTATGCATGGGGTGGGTGTGTGCATGGATGGGGTGTGTGTATGAATGGAGTGTGTGTATGCATGGGGTGTGTGTGTGCATGGATGGGGTGTGTGTATGAATGGGGTGTGTGTGTGTATGCATGGGGTGGGTATGTGCATGGATGGGGTGTGTGTGTGCATGGGTGGGGTGCATGTGCATAGATGGAGTGTGTGTATGCATGGGGTGGGTATGTGCATGGATGGGGTGCATGTGCATAGATGGAGTGTGTGTATGGATGGGGTGCATGTGCATAGATGTAGTGTGTGTATGCATGGGGTGGGTATGTGCATGGATGGGGTGTGTGTATGGATGGGGTGCATGTGCATAGATGGAGTGTGTGTATGGATGGGGTGGGTGTGTGTATGCATGGGGTGGGTATGTGCATGGATGGGGTGTGTGTATGGATGGGGTGCATGTGCATAGATGGAGTGTGTGTATGGATGGGGTGTGTGTGTGTATGCATGGGGTGGGTATGTGCATGGATGGGGTGTGTGTGTGCATGGGTGGGGTGCATGTGCATAGATGGAGTGTGTGTATGCATGGGGTGTGTGTATGAATGGAGTGTGTGTATGCATGGGGTGGGTGTGTGCATGGATGGGGTGTGTGTATGAATGGTGTGTGTGTGCATGGATGGGGTGCATGTGCATAGATGGAGTGTGTGTATGGATGGGGTGCATGTGCATAGATGGAGTGTGTGTATGCATGGGGTGGGTATGTGCATGGATGGGGTGTGTGTGTGCATGGATGGGGTGCATGTGCATAGATGGAGTGTGTCTATGCATGGGGTGGGTATGTGCATGGATGGGGTGTGTGTGCATGGGTGGGGTGCATGTGCATAGATGGAGTGTGTGTATGAATGGGGTGTGTGTGTATGGATGGGGTGCATGTGCATAGATGGAGTGTGTGTGTATGAATGGGGTGTGTGTATGCATGGGGTGGGTATGTGCATGGATGGAGTGTGTGTATGAATGGGGTGAATGTGCATAGATGGAGTGTGTGTATGCATGGGGTGTGTGTGTGTATGGATGGGGTGCATGTGCATAGATGGAGTGTGTGTATGCATGGGGTGGATGTGTGCATAGATGGAGTGTGTGTATGCATGGGGTGGGTGTGTGCATAGATGGAGTGTGTGTATGCATGGGGTGGATGTGTGCATAGATGGAGTGTGTGTATGCATGGGGTGGGTGTGTGCATAGATGGAGTGTGTGTATGCATGGGGTGGATGTGTGCATAGATGGAGTGTGTGTATGCATGGGGTGGATGTGTGCATGGATGGAGTGTGTGTATGAATGGGGTGAATGTGCATAGATGGAGTGTGTGTGTGAATGGGGTGAATGTGCATAGATGGAGTGTGTGTATGAATGGGGTGAATGTGCATAGATGGAGTGTGTGTATGAATGGGGTGAATGTGCATGGATGGGGTGTGTGTATGAATGGGGTGTGTGTATGAATGGGGTGAATGTGCATAGATGGAGTGTGTGTATGAATGGGGTGAATGTGCATAGATGGGGTGTGTGTATGAATGGGGTGAATGTGCATGGATGGGGTGTGTGTATGAATGGGGTGTGTGTGTGTGCATGGATGGGGTGTGTGTATGAATGGGGTGAATGTGCATAGATGGAGTGTGTGTATGAATGGGGTGAATGTGCATAGATGGAGTGTGTGTATGAATGGGGTGAATGTGCATAGATGGAGTGTGTATGGATGGGGTTTGTGTGCATGGATGGAGTGTGTGTATGAATGGGGTGAATGTGCATAGATGGAGTGTGTGTATGCATGGGGTGAATGTGCATAGATGGAGTGTGTGTGCATGACTAGGCTGCCATCATCATTTTTGAGCCATATGCAACCTAAATAATAGGCGATTACTTTTGTCTAGAACTCTATGCTGTTGTGAATAGCTCATTTTCTTCTTTCTCCTTTCAGTCGTGGCCAGGTGCCTTTCTAGAATCGTGTTGTTGGTGACGCTTCTGGGCGCCAGCTCTTTTAAGAGCCCGGGGGGGGGGGGCGCCATACTGGTGCAAGAAGATTGAAATGTGGCCATTGGGAGCCTGGGAAGAAGCCACGATAGATGGAAGCAATTGTGTGTCAGCACCGCTGTGCACAGTAGCCCTGCATCAGCAAGATAGAGGCAGGGAACAGGGCAGTATTTGCCATTAAGCATGTGTAGGCATGTGCCTAGGTGTGCATGGTCACTAGGGGGAACATTTTTAAATTGTTAAATTATTGTGACCAGGGCTGGTAAGGTGCTGGACTGCTTCCATCTCACAGAGGCTGCTTACAGCCTGCAGTCTCTTCATCACTGGGGGCAGTGATGCAACCTAAAACTGACAAGAAAGAGAGCCTAACCAGGAAGGACATTTTCAGTTCGGCCTGCGCGTGACTGCTCGTCTATCTGTCCTTCCATCTTCACTAAACTGAAATAGGTGCTGCTGTTTTTTTGTGACAGGGGGGCACTGGGGTATCTGCCAAGCTGGAGCTTGTAGTTCTTCAGGGCTATGGATGGAGGACAGCTTCGCCATGTAGTTCCCCAGAGCTGGGGAGGAGTATCAGCTGGGTCTTTGGTACCCTAGGGGTAGCTGGGCCTTGTAGTTCCTCCAGGATCAGCTGGACCTTGTAGTTCCTCCAGGATCAACTGGACCTTGTAGTTCCTCCAGGGTCAGCTGGACCTTGCAGTTACTCCAAGGGCAGCTGGACCTTGTAGTTAAGGGGCAGCTGGTCCTTGTAGTTCCTCCAGGGTAAATTAGGCATTGTAGTTCCTCCAGGGGCAGCTGGGCCTTGTAGTTCCTCCAGGGTCAATTGGGCATTGTAGTTCCTCCAGGGTCAGCTGGGCCTTGTAGTTCCTCCAGGGTCAACTGGGCCTTGTTGCTCCCCTGGGGCAGCTGGGCCATGTAGTTATCCAGACCTACAGAGGGGAAGCAGCAGTTGTAGAGCACTGTTTCTCAACCTGTGGTACATGTACCCCGGGGGTGAGGGGTACTCAGCAATGTTCAAGAGTGCACCAACAGAGTCACTCTGATAGGTCTGGTATATTATTTTAACAGTAATACATTATTCTTTCTTGCCTCAAAAAATAAATTCAAGGCCAGTGACCTACTTATTTCTGTAACATTAGTCATCGATCCACCCACCCTTTTCAGGGTATTTGGTTGCAACTGCTTATTGCTAGTGGGTACTTGGCATAAAAAGATTGAGAACCGCTGCTGTAGAGGATCTTCCTCTCTATGTGCTGGTTAACTATAAGCCCCAGTTGTCCCTCTATGACCTGAAGAACCACAACCACCCCAGCTGGCCCAATGTGAACATCAAGTACTCAAAAGGTATCTAGTGTGGCCCTGAGTGGGGAGGTGTACCAATGTGGGATGCCACGTGTACCCCAGGTATAGCCAGGCCCACACCTGCACCAACTCCTTTCCTGGCCTGGTACTTCCTCTCTGGGTAATCAGCTCCTCCTGGTTGCCCCTCTACATCAGGCTTCTCCTCCCAGATGTCAGCTCAGACTGTATAGAACCTCCCAGCCCCACCCCCTTGGGCCCCTCTCATACCCCCTGAAAACAACCAATCAGGGGAGTGGGCAGTACTACATTTAACCCCTGTGTAGCAAGGAGGCATTTCTCTTAAACAACTTACTACATTTATTTTCCTATGGGGGCACCTAGTGGCCTCCTTAAGTAATTACAGCTACACTACAACCCGCAATAGACCTCCCTTCCATCTTCAACTAACCCACCCAGGGCATCCCCCAACTCTCCAAGGTCTCGTTCCGAGGTGCACCCCTAGCCAGGGGACTATCCTGTGTTTCTACACTGCATTGTACAGCCAGTACAACGAAGCAGAGAAACACATCCCAAAGTACTTATCTCTGCAGCTGGCAAACCAGATTAGGTAACAGTGAGGTACTTTCCTTACTGTGTAACAGGATAGTCCTCTGGGAGAATGTTCACCGGTCCTTAGACTTAGGTTTTGGTTTGATTTAAAAAATCAAAATACTTACCTGACTTTCCACAGCTTCCACACATCTATGTCTTGCAGTCTGCCGCTTGCCTGTTTCTGTTCTGACAGTGCGCTCCCCCATCAGTGCTTTTCCATTTGACTCATGCTGTATCTGGAAAAGGAGCATGTCCTTAGTATTAGAGCAAGTACATTAGGGCGAATAGATTTAAGACAGATTGATTATGTGGGAGGTCAGGTATATATAATGCTTTTTTAGATTTAACCTACAGAGGGCCTTTATTTTCATGGTCAAGAATTATTGAAGTGTAAACTGGATCTAGAATCTAAAAGCCAAATTCTCCCCTACGGTATTACGCCCGCAGTGTAATACTTATCTGGTTCTAGGATCCTGCCGTAATTGAGCGCTCAGACATAAGGGTTGGCTAATGGGTCATGCTGCATGGCATTTTAAGTCAGGATGTCCCCTAGGTGGGAAAAGAGGCACAAAATGGGTTCAACTATGTAAAACATACCAGTTCCCTGGATCAAGCCCCATGGAGGGCATGTGCATGGCCTCCATGGGGCATCTGCTGCAATAGAGGAGGGGGCAGGGTGTACTGGTTACCAAGCTGGAGTAGGATTAAACTGCTGCTAAGAACAAAAGCTGAAAAATGGTTTGTTATAGTATGAACAGGGACTTTAACTGTCCTTCACCCATTAGGGCTACTATTTCACCCATTAGGGCTACTATTTAATCTAGGGATTTTTGACTGGGTCCTATGCAGCAACTTATGCCTGTACTGTCCTAATGGACGCCCCACCAATCATAGCTTGCTCCTATGAGATTTGGCTATATCTGGTTGTTTGCTGCTGAATGATGATTGTCTCTAAAGAGTACTTTATACTTCACCAGCCAGGTGAATATTGTTTCTCTTTTTGCTCCTGGTCTTGTAATGTTCTGTTCTTCTTCACGATCCCTGTGATAAAATTGGATAGGACAATATCCCAACTGGTATTAAGCATGTTCAAGTTTATTTATGCTTTTGTCTTGGGGTTCATTTACTAGTTGCACTGTAAGCTGTCATGTTGTTCATAGGTAAGATCTCCTTGATAAGTATTTAAGAATATTCAGCCTCATTTACGTTCCTCTACTCTCCCACAAACTGTTTACCTTATGCAAAAGTAAAGCCACGCCTCTTTTACACGTGAAGACGTAGCTACTTCCATCAGCAAGTTTTTGAAAAGTGGTTTCAAAGGGAGAGAAGCTGCTCCTCCATGTACATCCTGGAGACTGGAGAAGGCCAATACTAATCATGCAGATTGTGATGGCTAAGCACTGGGAAGGTAAAAAAAATCTTATGCAGCACAGTATGTATGTGCGGGATGCCCCCTGTGTGTGGACCAACACCCATTGGTGTAAAATGAGCGCTGGTCCACATTAAGGAGTGAAACCATAGTTTGGATCACATTAAAGTGGACCAAAAACTAGGATTTTGACTATCCTGGGTTTTGGTCCTTTCCCCTGGGGCACCCTGATCGGGGATGCCCCACTGTGTGAAACCCCCCAGATCGCCGATGCCAACTCACCTCTTCCCGATCCTACGGCGCTCAGCCAATCAGCAAGCTCGGAGCCGTTTACGCCACGTCGTCTAAGTCTTCGTCTAAGGCCAGCAGCTCTGAGCATGCTGGCGGCCGCATCCCCTGCTTCCTTCTAACAGGGCATTCACAAATGCCTGGTGCGGGCACGTGCTCTGCTAGAAGAATAGCAGAGATGCAGCCGCTGCTTGCTCATGCGCCGCTGGATCAGGAAACAAGGTAAGTGTATGTGTGACCTGGGGGGTTTCACACAGTGGGGCATCCTGATTTTGGATGCCCCGGGGGGGAGGGAAGGGAATCTTATAGATTCCCGGGCCGATCGTGTGGGTTTTGGTCCACTTTAAAGAAATTATGCATTAAAGCGATGATTGCCCTCTACCTCATGTGGAAATTGAGGCGGTTGTATGTTGAGGCAGGAAGTCCTCTCAGCTATATTAAATACAGGACCAATGATGCAGAGGTCTCTCTGCGGGAGGTAGAGGGCTCTCCCACATGAGTAAGTGCATGTTCTACATTTTAATGAATAACCCTCTAAAGAGAAGTGAGTCAGGCGGATATGTATTGTACTATGTAGTTGTTCCTCATTGTTGCTGGCAAAGGTGTTTCTTCATGCTCACAGGCATTTACTAATAATTCACAGTCTAAGTGGCAACTGCAGCAACCAGTCAGAGTTCATTTTATAGACCTAGTAAATGTAATTATAATTTATGTGGATTTTTGCAGCCTGTTAAATGCTTATGTTGCTCACAACAAACTCTGCTGTTGCCACTTTATTATAGCAACACGTTTTTGTCTTGATTAATATTCATTTAGAGGTTATTACAGCATGTAAAGCCACGTGGCACCAGGCATTTAAAGTGCCAGGCCAGCCAGTGATATCCTGTGTAGTCCAGGTTGAAGTGGGTTCCCCACTCTTGTCTAAATAAAAGCTGTGTCATATGTCTGCAAGTCCCTCAATTAACTGGGATCCACAGCAAACACCACAGAGTTGCCAGTGTGGTTTAGGTCTCTATGGAAATAAGAGTGTTCTTATTTACTAGTTAAACTCCTATCTAGGTAGGTGCAGCATTCATTTTTACTGATTTATACATCAGGACAAGCAAGGAGCATGTCAAACAGAGAAATGGCAGTTCAAAAGAGACACTGCAGCAAGCCATGAGGGACTTTCATGGGAGGCCGCCAATGCTAGTATGAGACCAGACACACACGTAGGGGTATGGAAAAAACATTTAAACAAAATGAAACCTTACATGGCATGATTAAAGAACAAAGACACCTTGCAGCAGGTATAAGCAATGAGATTGGGAATCCCTAAAGTGCTCAGCTTGGCACTCACCTCTAAACAGGGTAAATGGGAATGGCTCCTGGTGTGACCCAATGGCTAACCTTGGGCCCCCAGCAACAGGACAGGAAAAGCTTACAGTAACTTCAAGACAAGGGTAAAAAGACAATATCCCAGTGTTGCTGGACATATACTCCTTTTAGGCCCAGCAGCCAGGTATCACTGGTGGAGGTAAATAGGAGCACCTAGCTAGGTAGCCCCCGCAGAACACCTGCTGACGACTTCTGAAACAGCAACTGTGCTGAATATAACACACTGCCACCAGCAGGGCTGCTACAGAACTACCTGACTGTGACAGGGACAAGTGATATTCTAAAAGTGTGGAGAACCTCTCAGTCTAGTCATTTTCTAATTGAATAAATGACTCTACTTTATTCGAAAACCTATGCATCTTGCTTGGACCACCTTTCCATCTGTAAACCCCAGTGCAGTCTTTAAAGGGACAGTTCAGCCAAACTCAATTATAAAGCAGCAAGGAGCTCACCTGAAGTCTGTCCCATGTACTTCTCTTCCATTTCCTGTAGCATGTTGATGCTTTAGCTGGGCTCCAAAGTTTGCCTTCTCCCTTTCAGTCTTCCATGACTACCTCCAAATGTGTTTGCACAGCAGCCCCTCTCCCTCAGCGCTTCCAGCATGTATAAGCCCAGGAAGCCACAATGGTCACACTTTGGAGACCTGCTACAGCATCTACAGCAAATGGAGGAGAGGCACATGGGATAGACTTCAGGTGAGCTCTTTGCTGCCTTATTATTACCATTGCCTGAAATGTCAGTTTGTGGAATTCTGATTAACCAAGGTTGAAAACTTTGCAACTTTTCACTGGCTTAGCCAATTTGCAACTATAAAAACTTGCTACTACTTTACATAAACACACATTCTTACCCATGTCTGTAGCCATAACATGACACTGATGACATTTTGCCTCCCTTGGTCCTAGAATGTGTAGTCAGCGGGGAAGCTTATAGTGCCAAAGTTGAATCAAGACAGCAGGAGGACAGGTAAGCATTTAGCTTAAAGTGGACCAAAACCCATGGACCGACAGCCCTGGAATCTAAAACTCACCTTCCTTCCCAATCCAATGGTGCATGCGTCAGCAGCGGTCGCATCCGCATTATCCCTTTAGCATGGCGTGCACCCGCGCCAAGTTCTTGTAAATGGGCAGCGTGGGAATGCTCCCTGTTAGAGGGTAGCGGGGGATGCTGCCGCCAGTCTGCTTGGATCCACTCGCCTTAGACAAGCTCTTAGACGAAGGGGCGGAGGCGGATCCGGGCGTGCTGATTGGACGAGGGGCTGCACATACTGAGGAAGAGTAAGTCAAATGAGGCGACCTGGGGGATTTCACACAGTGTGGCATCCCCAATTGCGGTGCCCCGGGGACAAGGACCAAAACCCAGGATAGTCAAAATCCTGGATTTTGGTCCACTTTAATAGTATTAGCCTACAGTGTCACTTTCATGTAAACATTATTTTCCTAGTGACACAATTCCATTGGGAACACAGAACAGACCTTTATCTTAAATTAGTGGCAATAGTTTAGTTTTGTTGGAATAACGCAACAAATAATATTTATATGCAATTCAAACAGAATGTGTAAATCCTGTATCTCCATTGGATGAAATGTTTGTTTGCCAGGCAGCACATTCTCGTCCTACGCTTAACAACCTATAGACACTTCCATTCACTGGGGTCAAGACAGGTTTAGACTGAATCTGGGACATGCAGCATCTCACTGGCGAGGATGTGTATATTATTTTATTGCTCATCTGGGTTTACATTAGAACTGCTTGCCCATCTATGGAGGTGCCAGCAGAAATTGTTTGGATTACACAGGGCGCATACATTACCAACAGCTGCTTGAAATCCTGGAGAGCATTAAGAATTATTCCAGAGGAAGTAACTATTAAACACAAGCTTGGATGGTTTCCATTATACAACTGCTGCACAGCCAAATGTTCTATTAGGAGCACACTTATGATGCAGAAATTAAACTTTGTGGGGTATTCTGTAAGCACAACAATAATGCATCACTAAAAATTCCTACCAAATAACAAATATTACTATTCAGTTTATATTTATTAAAATATTTGACTTCCGGCCCAAAGTGGAGATATATTAAGAGCAGATGTCACACAAGTACACATGAGTGTACACTATTCTACATATGCTGCAATGTCTGGTGTATAGGAAGCCAGCCATTACCACAGGGGCAAGTCTGTGGCATCTTATACATGGATAGAGAACCTCCCTGCAATAAAGTACCTCCATCACTAAATCTAACTGTGAGCTGGCAAAACAGACACAGAGAGTAGTGAAGTTTGGTGAAGCTTTATTCCAGGAAAAGTACACATGGATCCAGGAGGGGAAGGCACGGCATTCACAGTATAGGATTGGTCAGGTGACCAAGGGTCACACAACAGTCCATCACGGAATGGGTAAGGCAAGAGGGTAATCCATCAGCAAGGGAGTCAATGGATACAGCCCAGGTACAGGGTTCAGAATGAAGGGGACAGTTCCGCTGACCAAGTGGCACACAACAGTCCAGCATGGAATGTGTAGGGCAAGGGGGTAATCCAACAGCAAGGGAGTCAATGAATACAGCCCAGATACAGGGTTCAGAATGAAGGGGGCAGTTCCGCTGAACAAGGGGCACACAACAGTCCATCACGGAATGTGTAGGGCAAGGGGGTAATCCATCAGCAAGGGAGTCAATGGATACAGCCCAGGTACAGGGTTCAGAATGAAGGGGACAGTTCCGCTGACCAAGTGGCACACAACAGTCCAGCATGGAATGTGTAGGGCAAGGGGGTAATCCAACAGCAAGGGAGTCAATGAATACAGCCCAGATACAGGGTTCAGAATGAAGGGGGCAGTTCCGCTGAACAAGGGGCACACAACAGTCCATCACGGAATGTGTAGGGCAAGGGGGTAATCCAACAGCAAGGGAGTCAATGGATACAGCCCAGATACAGTGTTCAGAATGAAGGGGGCAGTTCCGCTGAACAAGGGGCACACAACAGTCCATCACGGAATGGGTAAAGCAAGAGGGTAATCCATCAGCAAGGGAGTCAATGGATACAGCCCAGATACAGGGTTCAGAATGAAGGGGGCAGTTCCGCTGACCAAGTGGCACACCACAGTCCAGCATGGAATGTGTAGGGCAAGGGGGTAATCCAACAGCAAGGGAGTCAATGGATACAGCCCAGATACAGGGTTCAGAATGAATGGGGCAGTTCCGCTGACCAAGGGGCACACAACAGTCCATCATAGAATGTGTAAGGCAAGGGGGTAATCCAACAGCAAGGGAGTCAATGGATACAGCCCAGATACAGGGTTCAGAATGAAGGGGGCAGTTCCGCTGACCAAGTGGCACACAACAGTCCAGCATGGAATGTGTAGGGCAAGGGGGTAATCCAACAGCAAGGGAGTCAATGGATACAGCCCAGATACAGTGTTCAGAATGATTGGGGCAGTTCCGCTGACCAAGGGTCACACAACAGTCCATCACGGAATGGGTAAGGCAAGAGGGTAATCCATCAGCAAGGGAGTCAATGGATACAGCCCAGATACAGGGTTCAGAATGAAGGGGGCAGTTCCGCTGAACAAGGGGCACACAACAGTCCATCACGGAATGTGTAGGGCAAAGGGGTAATCCAACAGCAAGGGAGTCAATGGATACAGCCCAGATACAGGGTTCAGAATGAAGGGGGCAGTTCCGCTGAACAAGTGGCACACAACAGTCCAGCATGGAATGTGTAGGGCAAGGGGGTAATCCAACAGCAAGGGAGTCAATGGATACAGCCCAGATACAGTGTTCAGAATGAAGGGGGCAGTTCCGCTGACCAAGTGGCACACAACAGTCCAGCATGGAATGTGTAGGGCAAGGGGGTAATCCATCAGCAAGGGAGTCAATGGATACAGCCCAGATACAGTGTTCAGAATGAAGGGGGCAGTTCCGCTGACCAAGTGGCACACAACAGTCCAGCATGGAATGTGTAGGGCAAGGGGGTAATCCATCAGCAAGGGAGTCAATGGATACAGCCCAGATACAGGGTTCAGAATGAAGGGGGCAGTTCCGCTGAACAAGGGGCACACAACAGTCCAGCATGGAAGGGATAAGGCAAGGGGGTAATCCAACAGCAAGGGAGTCAATGGATACAGCCCAGATACAGTGTTCAGAATGATTGGGGCAGTTCCGCTGACCAAGTGGCACACAACAGTCCATCACGGAATGGGTAAGGCAAGAGGGTAATCCATCAGCAAGGGAGTCAATGGATACAGCCCAGATACAGGGTTCAGAATGAAGGGGGCAGTTCCGCTGAACAAGGGGCACGCGACAGTCCAGCATGGAAGGGATAAGGCAAGGGGGTAATCCAACAGCAAGAGAGCCCATGGGCACAGGGCAGGGGGGGTGTCTGATGACCAAGGGTCACCAACAGTCCAGCACAGAAGAAGTGTGGAAAAAGGGAAATTGAGCAGTAGGGGAGCCCACAGGAATAGGGCAGATACATAGTTCAGAAATGCAGGGGTGGTCTGATAACCTAAGGGCACACAACAGTCCCACACAGAATGCTTTAGTTATGGGGGTAATCCAACAGCAGGGGAGCCCATGGGCACAGGACAGATACAGAGTTCAGCAATTCAGAGGTGGACTGGTGACCACGGGTCACATAACAGTCCAGCCCAGAAAGGCTATGTCAAGGAGCCAGCTGTGTAACTAAATGTAACAGGCGCCCTGGTGCAGATTTTGAAAAGAGGCCCCAGCATTGCTCAGACAGTAAACTCTTTCCTGCCAAATCCTGTTAGTCCCTAGGTTGAAAAATAGATAAACATACTAAACTCTAAAACAGCAAATACAATGTGCTTTCTATACATGCTGTCATGAAGGCACAAACTGGAAAAATTGGGGGATGAGCATGACCTTATAGGCCCCAATGCAGTGGCTACCTCCGCCCCTTCCCGTAGTTAGACCTCTGCGGTATTGCGCAAAGTGTGACTTTACAGCGTGAATTCAGTGTGAATTTACAGTAGATGAACATCAGTGTCAGTTTCTTAATCATTATAAAGTTGTCAGCATTCTCTTTGCAGCGACTTGTTCCCAGAAATGAGTACAAAGTCTGGTTAGTCTGTTCTTTTGGTCTTCAAGGAAAAGGAAAGTTGATCATGTTTTCTTTCCTAAGGGAATTTACTTGATTTTTTGTAAGCAGGTCTGATAAGCTCCTGCCAAAATGTGTTTTGTAAAGTATCATTATATACTAAAGTACAGCCCTATTTTTTATGACTTTTTATGAGATTAAGGCCCTTATTTAACAAGGGATAGCGCCAGGTAGCGAATGGTGAGCGAACGGTAATGCCGCTCACCGCCACGAGAACGCCGGCTCCCCTCCGCAATCACACATTTATCAAGCCGATCCTGCTTAGCGACTGACAGAGCGGCAGATAGCGAATCATTCATCATTATTCCAGCCTCACCCCACAGCGCCAGCGAGCGACAGGTATGACCTCTCGCTACCTGGCGCTCTCCAATGCATTTCAATGGAGCAATCTTTAAATATTCTTAATTAATTGCTATTAATGTTTTTTTTTTTTTTTTTAATGTCAAAAATTCTGTGACCACTTCTGCAATGTTAGATTTGTGCAGAATTGATATTACAGGTCTGATATTAATGTATTCATATTACAAAATGTTTTGAAAAACATGTTTTTTTTTTCAACAAAAAATATGGTTGTTTTGGGGTTAAAAAACTACTTTTAACCCATCGCCGCCAGCGCTCTGGGGTTTAAACAAGCATTTCACAGCGCGATAATTTTTTGAGCGTGATTTGTTAATGAATATGCTGGGAGCCGTTCGCTGTGGCCATTCGCTGTCATGCGCTCCCATACAGCACGGAACTTGTCAAACAGCGACTCCTAACCCCGTATTCAACATTACCGCACACCGACTGAGTCGCTGTCAACAGCCGAACAACGGCCAAGCACAGCGAATACTAGCGTGCGCTGTGAAAATAACGCTACTGTCGCTCATCTGTCACTACCTGGCGCTATTAATGAATCGGCCCCTTAGCTTCACGTCTTTACCATGGCCAAGCAACTTCATCAAGCAGAAAAATCTTATGCAGTAAATTTAACAAACATTTTTGCTGTACTTGTGATTTCAATAGATTATGGGGACGATTCATCACTATTAGGGCAGAGTACACTTTAGCAAATATAAAAGTGCTCTTTATATACCTGGTTCTGACTCACCTCCTAAGTAGACAATGGAAGAGAATGGCACTTTTTACTCCAAATAAAGCAACAAAGAAGTGGTTCAGCAACAGGTGAGTTACTTTTTTGTTTTTGGAGTAAAGTACACTTCTTGTTAGGCTGACAGGTAAAGTACTGAGAGTGAGGAAGCCCCCAGCACTCCTCCTCAAGGCCCACCGACAAGTCAGGTTTTACAGATCTCCACATAGACCCACAGGTGAGGTAATAGAGCCAGCTATATGGAGATCCACACAACATGACTTGCTTGTGGGCCTTAAGGAGAAGGCTTGGGGCGTACATACCATAGAGGCAGTGCAGGCACCTGCTACCAGGCCCGTGGAGAAAGGGGGCCCAGCGCAAGCTGCCTCCACGGCCTCTGTAGTAGGCAATCCCTGTGCACACTTACCCAATCCTTGCTGTCTGCTTCCTCCACACTGGCTGCTCAGCGTGGTCGGCGCGTCTCCCTAGTCACCATTTCCCCATGCGCCTAGCTCCTCTCTGTCAATGTTGTGCCTCTCTGATGGTGCCGTGTGTGTCTCTCCGTCGATGCAATGCTCACCTCTCTGTCCCCGTCTCCTCCGTGCATGACCATCCCAGGGAGCCCGCATTGCATTGCACCGCTCTGATGAGGCCTGTGATGGGGGCCCTGCTATGGGGCCCCAACAGAAGTATGTACACCACTAGCCTATAGTATATCTGTATAGAATTTTCATGTTCACTGAAGAGCTATAAGAATGTATATGGTAGGTGGCTATTTTGCCATTGGAATTGGATGATTTTTTTTCTGTACTAAATGCTGTAATGAATTCCTCCAAATTTAAAGAGGAACACCTAGGATCTCAGCTCTCGCACATTCCATTTAAGTTTACAGTGGCCGTGCTAATGTCAGATCCGCTAGGAAAGAATAATGGTGTGCGCTGCACTGGAAGCTCCTCTGCCTCACCTAAAATTATAGCAAGGGAGGCCTGCTTATGCGCCATGGAATCGCCAGATACGTGAGTAAACCTGGGTGTTCTCGGGATGGCCCATGTATGAGGAATCTGCCTCTCTGGAGTCTTACAGTCTCCAGGGAAGACATTGTTCTTCTTTAAAGCGGCTATCCGGTCAAATGTAACCCCTCACCTTGCCTCCCTCCCCTAATGCTGAGGCAGGGAGCGGGGGAACAAAAAAAACCTTACCCCACCTGGAATCCAGCGCTGTCACTGGCGTGGTGCATCACAGAGAATGCACAGAGGTTGGCCCCCTGGGACTTCACACAAAGCGAGGGATGCCACTCTGTGCATCAGATCCAAGGTGGCCCACAACCCAAAGCATCGGGGGAACAGCGCTGTTTTCATTTTTGTAGCCCCCCGCAGTGCCAGGGGAGTGATGCAAGATGGGGGGATCAGATGTTACTGGAAAATAGCAGAAAAGCTAGCAAAGCCTGTATGATAGCCCTTGCAGCAACATATGCCAAAGTTCTGAGAAAGCAAACCCGGAAGATAATTAGTTACAGGGAAGCTAATATCACCCAGGATTCCTCTGTCACCAATTACTATTGGATTACTATTACTAAGAAACACGTGCCAAGGTAGACATATTTTTCACTGTTTATAGAACATTAGCTTGTCAATAAATAAGGTGATACCATTTGTAGGCTAACTGAGCATATTTGATGGTGAGCTTTTGAGAATACATAGTTCTCTTCGCCAGACATTATGTTATGTTATTTTTAAAGAGACGGAGTCCAATAAAGCTTGTATTAATTGGTTTAGGTCATGAATTTGCAGGGGGGCCTATAATAGATAGATCAGTGTAACATTTTAGATCAGTTCAAAGTTTGGAAGAACAGGGTGTCTCTCCGGATTTTCATATCTTTCACTTCATCTCAAACCTATTGATGTGCTTATGACTCCAGGGTATGACATTATTTATCCACAGCTTAGTAACAATGATCTAACCTCACAACCTGTATAGCATGAATCAAATGACCACACTACACAAGCTTTGAAGTCATAAAACCATTCAACTGCAGCATCCTGAGACTTCTAGGATCTCACGCAAGTTTGGGCTTCACATGCGTCAGTAAACCTAACCCTGAGTAATGCATGTTTTTAGATACACAATATGACCATAATTCGATAAACCATTGATAAAAACAAAAGAGGTTTTCTGTCTGGGAATTCAATGGAAATAGAAAGTCTCCAGAGAATCTATAGATGTCTATATTGAATAACAGTGAACACATAATTATGTGAAAGAAATGAAATACTTCTGTTGCTACAACAAAGTTCTGTGTGGTGTTATGGGAATATATTCTTTTAGTATTACGTGCAATAATAAGAATAGTACATAAGTGATGTCAATGCGCAATGGTTAGGAAATCAACAATACATACTATGCCTTAAACAAAATGACAACCAGAATAAATATTGAGCATAGCAGCTATATGAATATATCGCTGTCACCCTTCAAATTCAGTCTGCAATTTGGTCACCCGCTTTGCCAAGGTGGTGCTCAGCTGCTGGCAGCTACACCTTATGAAGAATTTCTCAAAATAGATTTTATGGCCAAAGGTCAAGTTTGAATATTAAATTTAGCTTAGGGTTATTGGGGGTAAGCATAGGGTCATTGGGGGTAAGCATACCTGTTGGTACTTTTATCTCTGCTATTAGTGTGACTGGAATAACATTAATACATGGATGCATCAATGTATTTTGCAGTTTATTTTTTCAGCCCAAGAAATGCCGAAATTTGATCTACCAAGTTTATATGAGTGAATATATAAAAACCCACTGCAATCAGCCCGGAATCTATAAGATTCCTGGGGTGATCTATTCCCTTCCCAGGGCATCTAAAATCGGGATGCCCCACTGTGTGAAACCCCCCAGGTTGCTCATACACTTACCTTCTTTTCCGGTCCAACGGCACATGCGTCCAAAGTCTGTTTCTAAACACATAAACACCAGCACCAGAGCTAAAACACATGCAATGACATTGTTTTAACACTGTGACAATGGCAGACCTGCACATACAATTCTGCATAAAAAATAGAAAACCAAAAAAAAAAAATATTTGCTGGGCAGGAGAGGACACACAATGATTTGATCCAAAAATGTAAATAATGACTTTAGCAAAACGCTATTTATACACAACAAAATAAAACGCTACTGAGCGACAGGTACTACATGGCGCTGCTGAACCTAGAGCACCGCCACTTTGCACTGAGCCACCGATAGTAATACATGTGGCGCTACATGACGCTTTTAGAGGCACTCACCAGATTGTGCCCAGTGTTCCCCCGACATTACGTGGCGCTACGTGGCACTACCTTCCGTTATCGTTTCTTAAATAACCCCCATGCTGCATTATTTACAAGTATACACTCAGTATGTAGGCTCTCAAGTATTAAAAAAAATCCTATACTTACGGTACCTTTCCTTCATCTGCAGATCCCCCAGTATCTGGGGCTTTATATTTCATTATGTTTTTATTTTATAGCTAAATAGTATCAAATACAAATTGGGCTATTTTCCCTACTTTATAATTTTAAGGTACACCAGAATACACAGCAATGTATAGATACACTTTGCTGACGCATTAGACTTATTAGCACGAAGTCAATTTGGAAATATGTATAATGCAAAACAAAAGCATCTGAACTGTCGAGCTGCGCAGCAGTTCATCTGGTTCAAATATTGTACGTGGACCAAATACCAGAAGCAAGTAGGATATTACACTATAAGAAAAAAACAATAAAACAAAATAAAAATAATTAAAATCAAGTCAAATAAAAGTAAATAAGTAACAAAATGAAAGGGGGGAAGGTGGATGAATAGTTGGAGAAGATTCAAAACAGCTGAGTGACCAAGTTCTTATAGCCAGTCTCTCCTTGCCCCATTACAGCTGGATCATGTGTGCCAATCACAGCCAACTAAGAAGGCCTAGATCCAAGTTTGGTGTGGCATATTCAGTCCATGGTCTCCAGACTACTAAGAATTCTTTTTCGGAATCATTGATAATACTAGTGAGCTTCTCATTAACCAAAAATCAATTCATCCTACCGTGCACAGTATCTGGACCTTTAATACTTGCCCCGAATACCTGGCTCCACCATGTGCACATTCGCTGTGCAGTCTTCTGGTCAACAAAGGTATAATCAGGGAAGTTTCTAGGCAAAATAGTGCTCCGTGCATGAAGGAAAAGCATCTCCCCCCTCCTCATTCATCCTATGATGCTGCTGCTCCTTCTTTGGCCTTTACAATAGCAGCATGCAGTGCCCCCTCACTATATATATGGGAATGAGGGGCCTGCACCACTATTAATGGTCCTGACTCATACACAGAAAACAGGATGGTTGGAATAAGGCTGGCTGGTGTGGGTACATGGAGGAGTGGGGGTGCAGCCAGTGCTGTGGCATTAGACAGCCAGAAGGTAAGCTTTCTAAGGCGATCGCTGGGGGATCACGCAAGGAGGCATCCCAAATCAAGATGTCCTGCTAAAGAGGAACTAGGCACGGGAAAGTGAAAATCCCCCTTAAAAGAGCACTATTGCTCATTCCTCACTTATACACCTAAACTGAATAAAACTCCTGTGGAGCTTGTGGTTTATTCTCACATGGCAGGAATACATTCCAGGGGTGACAGTGTATCAGGGGTGACAGAGCCTGTTACCCCAGATTTCTTCTTCCGTCCATTAAGATAAAAAAACAAGCCTGGGGGGCGTGGCCTGGCGATGCAGGAGTAAAGACGTGCAGACGTTAGCTCTGCCTTACACCCCGGTTTTTCAGTCGATTTTGACCCCCTGGGACACCCCTGCCTGAAGCAATGGGGAGCGGGAGGAAGAAGAGAGCGGGAGCCTCTTCAAAAAAGCCCCCTAAGAAGGACATTGGGGCCTTTTTCGGACGCCGAGACCTGACGGAGAGGAGAG
The DNA here is from genome assembly GCA_027917425.1 of Gastrophryne carolinensis. Classification (NCBI taxonomy): domain Eukaryota; kingdom Metazoa; phylum Chordata; class Amphibia; order Anura; family Microhylidae; genus Gastrophryne; species Gastrophryne carolinensis. Next base: position 254,550,297 of record CM051238.1, read on the forward strand.
CCCAGCCGGCCAAGATGGCGCCCGGCCAGCCATGTGGGGACGGAGAGCACCCGGGAGCCCGCCGCAGGAGGACGGAGACGAACCCGGAGCGCGAGGTACCCCCCGGTGTGATAACCCCGCAGCCTACCTTAAACCAGGCGCCCCTGGTTGCGAGCCCGGCGGGCGGTGCGGCCGCGACCTGCCCGGGACCGGGGGGGAGACCGCCTGGCTGCGCACATGTGGATGAGGAGGAGGAGAGCCGCGGGGGGTCTGATGGCGGCTCGGGACCTCCTCCGCCGGAGCCCCGTCGGTCTGACTGTCCTCTCACCCCGCCGGGAAGAGCCTCCGCTGGAGCCGGCGGCGGCCGGGGGCGGGGGCCGGTGGAGCAGGGTGATGTCACCGAGGAGTGGCAGGCTGGGAGACCGGGCTGCTGTGAGCCCTTACTTGCCTGCCCATCAGCATCAGATGCTGCTTCACCTAACCAGCGCAGCACTGCCTGTAAAAGCAGCCCAGGCATGGAGACACAGCCTGCAACTGGGGAATTAAAGGGGCGGGCTGCTCTGGCATCACCTCCCAGACTGGATCCCCTGGCACCAGGGTGGCCATCCCCAGCGCAACCTAGCCACACGCCGCGCTCCTGGGGAGACAGTCCGGGACCAGACAGGCGAACTGTTTGGGCGGACATCCACCCGGCCCCTGAGTGGTCTGGACCTGGCCAATCCTCCCAGTCTTCCATGGACACTATCCCTTTGGAGTGGTCCCCGGGTCCCAGTGTTGAGCCGCCGGATGGCCTGTCCCCTTCCCGTGACTGTGGGGCGGACTCTGGAACCCTGAGCCCTATTAAAGCCTTACCTGCGGATGTAGCCCCTGGAGAATCCAGACATGGGATGCCCCCGGCCCGGTCTCCGAATGAACAGCTTCTCCCGCGGCCCACTGCAGATCCTTCCTTGCGAGACCTTCTACAATGCCTCCCGACTAAAGCCGAGCTGAAGGCGGACCTGGAGGCGGTTGCTACTAGAATCGAGTGTGCCCTGCGCAGGGAAATTGAAGATCTACAACAAAAATCTTCCGCCTTGGACTCTAAAGTCGTCTCGCTGGAGGACTCCCGCTCAGATCACGAGTCGCGCCTGCTGACCCTTGAAAGAAACCAAGAGCTGCTGCATCAACAATTGGTCGACGTTAGACTCCAAACGGACGACCAAGAGAACAGAAGCAGACGTAACAATTTGAAGCTCCGCGGTATCCCGGAATCGGTTAGATCGGAAGACCTGCGCTCATGGGCGACGGAATTATTTAACAACCTACTGGGAAGACCGCCTGACGCCGAATTGATTTTGGATCGGATCCATCGAGTAGGCGGACGCCCAGCCGGGGACCCCCAGGCCCCTAGAGACGTTCTCTGCAGAGTCCATTTTTTTCTCATCAAGGAGGACATTTTGCGTTTGGCCTGGGAGAGGGGAAGAGTCGCTTGGAGGGGCTCGCAAATCACAATCTTACCGGATGTGTCGCGGCGCACCCTACAGATGTGACGTATGCTACGACCTCTCCTCGACGGGATACGAGAAGTTGGAGGCTCCTACAAATGGGGGCACCCGTTCCACCTTATTGCTCGCAAAGACAATTCCACGTACACCCTCAGAAGCAAGGCGGATCTCCCCGGGATGTTTATCTTCCTGGGCCTGGATCCTATTCCGTTGCCGGACTGGCTGGCGTTTGATCCCCCGCCCCCTCAACCGCAGAGGGTTCCACGGAGACCCCGGCTGGCTCGGGGTCAGGCGAGAGGCGCCCCTGGACCGATCCGAGGCCGATAGCTGTAACCCCTCTTGCTTGAGACCCTCTGTATTGCTCCCCCCCCTCCTTCCCGGCGGCTTTTGAATGCTGCTCGGCCCTCTTGGTGCCCCCCCGGCCCGTGCCTCCCCCCCTTTTTGTGGACATTTTACAGCGGACTCCGTGCTCCAGAGGGACTCTGAGCTGTATCATTGATTCTATGTCTAGCCCTTAGGCGTGGTCCGGGGGTTTGGGTGGTGTTGGAGGGATCGGGCCTTCCTCCCTCCCCTTGGTCCATGGTGCGGATGTCGCGGTGGGCTTGGGGGGGGGTGGTCTGTCCATACATGGGTGAATGGGTGGTGTTGTGCTGCTGGGTTGGTGGAGGGAGGGGTTCTCTCTTAGTTGTTGCCAATGGTTTCCCTTTAGGGGACATGTTCACGGTTTGTTATGGGGCTGTTTCTATAGATATGTGTGATGGTTTCCGATCTGACGCGGGTTAGGGGATTACTTTCCCCTTCTGGGCGGGCGGGGTGGTTTAGGGGGTTTGAATGATGGTTATATATATTTGGGGTTGGCTCCTGAGCTGCTTGGCCACCTTCCACAACAAGTTTTCCCGCGCTTCTCTGCCGGACCTTGACCGGCGGATAGTGCGTGGTGTCTGAGGGCATCGTCCTCAACTTTCTTGCCTGCCCTCCTCTGTAAGGAAAGGGCTCTTCGGGCTTTTCTGCTTCTTTGTCTCCCCTCTCTGTCCCATTCTCTACTCTTTCCCTCTCTGTCTTCTGTGTCTTGCTGGACCTCTGACCCGTTCCCTTTGTCTGTTTGTTTGGTGTCCTGCTCCGTCCTTCTCCGGGGTTTGGTCTCTGTTGCGGATCCCGCTCCCTGGGTGCCTCTGGCCTTCTGGCCCTCTTGGTTGCTGTGGTGCGCTTCCTCGGCTTTGTAACTCTAGCTCCGGACCGGCATGGCAGGCCTTAAGATTTGCACCTTCAACGCTAAGGGGCTGAACGTTCCGGAAAAAAGGGCGAAAATATTGTACGGGTTCCATAGGGAGCGGGTTGATATTATTCTACTTCAGGAGACCCATTTTTGTCAGGGGAAAATCCCGGAGATCAAAAACAAGTATTATGACAGATGGTTTCATAGCCCTAACCCGGAGAACAAATCTAAAGGGGTCTCTATTGCTCTCCATAAAGCTGTCCCTCTGGAAACGTTGGAATCAAAGGTTGACCCCAATGGCAGATACCTGTTTCTTCGCTTCACAATGTGTGGGGCAATATACACCCTCGCCAATCTATACTTACCTAACCAGGCTTAGGTAGAGGTGGGCCTTAAGATACTTCACGTGTTGGAGGGATTTACGGAGGGTACCTTGGTGATAGGGGGAGATCTCAACCTGGCCCTTTACCCGAGACTTGATTCTTCTCAAGGTAAGTCGGCCATACCCTTCTCTAAGTTGAATAGCCTCCGGGGCGCTCTCCGGGCTCTTCAGGTAGTGGACACTTGGAGGATTCAGCACGGGGGGGCAAGGGACTATACGTTTTTCTCCCATCCTCATAACACGTATAGTAGGCTAGACTACGTCTTCCTTAGCCATCATGCGCTCTCGTATGACCCCGACACCTCTATAGGGCAGATCCTCTGGTCGGACCATGCCCCTGTCTTCCTGAGCCTCCCGATCCCGGACATGATCCCTAGGCAATACAATTGGCGCCTGAATGACAATCTGCTGAAGGATGCAGTATGCCTAGCAGAAGTCGAGACTTCGATTAGGAACTTTTTCTCGGACCATGTGAATGACCCGACCCCGTTGCCATGGCAATGGGAGGCTCTTAAATGCGTGCTCCGTGGGATCTTCATCAAACACGGGTCGAGGCTCAGGAGGGACAGGGCGCATCGGATTAAGGAGGCCTTGGCGCGTATCGGGGAGTTGGAGGAGGCGCACAAGACTTCCCCCGCGCCTGCTGTCTTAAGGGAATTGTTGGATGCCAGGCAGGGCCTCAAGAATCTATATGACCAGTGCTTTCTCAAATACCGTGATAGGTTTAGAGCCCGTATCTACGAACACTCCGACAAGTGCGGTAGGATGTTGGCTAGATCTCTCCACCCCAGACAGGGCTGTACCTTTATACCCGTCCTAAAGGGGGGCGACGGCGCCGATCACCATAAGATACCGCAGATAGCGAGTGAATTTCAGGCCTTTTATTCTAAATTATATAACCTTGGATGCCCCTCTGCCCAGGGCTCGCAGTCGGGGGGGGGGGGTGTCGCGATGTTGGATTATGTCAGGGAGACAGCCCTTCCGACCTTACCCTCGGCAGACAGGGATCTTATGGAGGACCCATTTGATCTAGAAGAGGTGGGTCGGGCAATAAGAGGGACCCCCGTAGGTAAAAGTCCCGGTCCTGATGGGTTCACCCCCAGATTTTACAAGACACTTGGAGCTTTGCTAACCCCCTTTCTGGTTAAGGTGTTTAACTCCATATCGAACGACTGTTCCTTCCCGAGACAGGCCTTGGAGGCACACATTGCAGTCATATTAAAGCCCGGTAAGGATGCTACCCTACCTGGGAGCTACAGGCCGATCTCATTGATCAACGTGGATCTGAAAATCTACGCTAAAATCATCGCTCTTAGGATGCAACCTCTGCTCTCCACGCTGGTCAATCTGGATCAGGTGGGGTTTGTCTCGGGAAGGGAAGCGAGGGATAATACCATTAAGGCAATATCCCTAATCCATTACGCGCAGTCGCGGGGTATTCCGACTTGTCTACTAGCAGTCGATGCGGAGAAGGCATTCGACAGAGTCAATTGGGGGTTCCTGAGGGCTACACTGAGCCAGATTGGACTGGGCCCGGTTATGCTGGCCAGAATAATGGCTCTATATCAGGAACCCACCGCAAGGGTGAAGGTTAATGGCTCTCTGTCTGATTCCTTTCCAACTCGGAATGGTACTCGCCAGGGTTGCCCCCTGTCCCCGTTGCTTTATGTGTTGGTAATGGAGCATTTAGCTAATGCGTTGAGGGCTAACCCGTCTGTGCATGGGGTTGTTTGCGGGGAGAGGGAGCACAAGCTCTCTCTGTTCGCCGATGACCTGCTTATGTACGTGACTTCACCCCACATCTCTATGCCCTCTATCTTGGCGGAATTCAAGCGCTTTGGTGATTTGAGCAATTTTAAAGTAAATTTGTCTAAGACTGAGATCTTAAACATTTCATTGAACGATCAGACCCGACTCCTCATCCAGACTAATTTCCCCTTCAAGTGGCAGGGGGAGGCCATTACATACTTGGGGGTTCAGTTGCCCTCGGATTTGGGAAAATTATATAAGCTCAACTACGCCCCGCTCCTACACTCCACAGCTGCCTGCCTTGCCTCCTATAACAAGAAGCAGTACTCGTGGTTGGGACGCATTAACATCCTTAAAATGGACATCCTCCCCAGATTTCTTTATATATTTCAGACAATCCCCTTGGCCCCGGAGCGGGGGTTTTTCCAATCTTTACAGGGGTGCCTCTTTAAATTCATCTGGGGTAACGGGAAGCCCAGGATTGGGAGGGCCACACTCTTCAGATCTAAAGTGGGGGGGGGCTGGGGGTCCCGGACCTTAGGACCTATCACGCTGCCTCGGTACTGGTGCGTCTATCGGACTGGTTCCATCATAAGGATGATAAAGGCTGGGTGGCTATTGAGAGGGCAATTTCCCCTCTCAATTTGGCAGCCCTGCCTTGGGTGTCCCCTCCGGACAGGCCCGGGCCCCAGGAGCTGCCTTACCTAGCGGGCCCGCTGTTGAAAGTCTGGGACGGATTCTTGAGGCGGGGGAAGCTCTCGCTTAGACCGGGCCCCCTCACTCCGCTGTTTGACAACCCGGCCTTCCCCCCGGGCCTGAATTCTGGGTCCTTTCTTGTATGGGAGGCTTCTCAAGATACTAGACTAGGGGACATAATGTCGGGGGCGGGTCCCCCTTCCCTTTCTGATCTGGGGGTGCGGAGCGGGCTCCGGAACATCTCATGGTTTCTATATGCTCAGTTGGTGGCCTTTATCAGGTCTCTTACGCCAATCTCGAACCTTTCTTGCACGCTAACTCCCCTGGAGAGTGTCCTCCGGGACCCTTCCCCCCCTACACGCGTGATTTCTACCCTTTACAAGATCCTCCGGGAGGAGGAGGAGGGTGAGGGGTTGCCACGGTTCTGCGTGAGATGGGAGGAGGACCTGGGACAGGTGTTTGAGCCCGATGAATGGGAGAAATCCTTTGTACTTACCCACAAACTGTCTGTCGCTTCTAGAGCCCAGGAACGGAACTATAAGATTTTGGCAAGATGGTATAGGTGCCCATCGGACCTTCTAAAATTTGGAGGGGTGGACACTGGTGATTGTTGGAGATGTACAGGGGCTCCTGGGACCATGGTACATATTTGGTGGGAGTGCCCGTTGGTGCGGGACTTCTGGGAGCGGGTGTTAGGGATGTATGAACACCTGTCACTCGAAAAGCTCCCCCGCACGCCTCAGGTCGCCCTTTTGTCCATGCTCCCAGGGTCGGTGTCGACTAATCAGAGGGGGCTGTTGAGGCATTTACTCACTGCTGCTAGATCGGTGATTCCCAGACACTGGCGCTCCACTACCGTTCCGTCTATGCTGGAGTGGTACGGGGAAGTCGAGACCATCAAGAGGATGGAGGAGCTGTCTCTGGAGGGGGTGGAGGGGGGCACTCAGAGGTTTCTTAAGACGTGGACTCTTTGGGAGGTTTCTCGGGAGTCTCCTGATTTCCGAGCGTTACTGGAGCGTGAATGAGCCCCGGGACGAGTTGGACGGTGAATGGTTGGGCCGGGGTCGGTTCTGCCGTGGCCCTTGGGGGGGGTCGGAGCGGGGATGTGATGTGATATGGTCATCCTTCCCTAGGTTTGTGTCTCTTTGTTTGTTTGTCGTGTTCTCCTTCCTACTGTCTCTTATCCACTTTCTCTCTCTTCTCCTGCTTTATGTCCCTAATTTCTCTTTCTTCCCTTGTTCCTTTCTATAAACCCTTCTCCTTCTCTACAATTTCCCTTATTTTCGGGGTTGCGGGAGGGACGGGTGCGGCCACTATATTTTGGTCATGCCGGAGGTCGGCATGTATGGGAGATGAATCTAGGTTGGCTGTAGTCTCTGGGGTGTGGCGGGGGTCGCGGGCCGCGGTGCTCTGGGCCCGCGCTTCTGTCGTTCCCGGTTCCTTGAGCATTTAAGGTGCCCGACCTCTTTAGTCTGCTCGAGGCTGTATTATTTGTTGACGGCTGTTCCGTCCTGACCCCGCAATTCTCTTTGTGTGTTTATTACTGTCTACATGTATTGTTCTTAACTTCCATGCAAAACTCAATAAAGATATATTGAAAGAAAAAACAAGCCTGGCTGGACCTCTCCTTCTCCCATCTAGCATATTTATATGGAGTTTTATCATTGGGCCATTTTTCACGATAACACGCTCCTTTAAGAAAAATGTCTATTGATTGGGTCGGCTGGTGGTCAGCAAGCCAAATGCTTCTATTGTAGCTTTTTGTGTGAAAGCAATGCAGCTTCCTGTAAATAAATTGATTGGAGTGGGGTGGAATTATGCTTAAAGTGGACCAACACCCTCCCATGATCGGCCCGGGAATCTATAAGATTCCCGGACCGATCAGACCCCTGACTGTGGGGCACCCCGATCGGGGGGGCCCCGCTGTGTGAAACCCCCCAGAAACCCCTAAATCCCTACCTTATCCACGATCCAGCGGCGCCCGCCGCCGCCTCCCGCGCGTCCCTCTAGCAGGACGCGCACCCGCGCCGGCCGTTTGTGGCTGTTTGCGGGCGCGCGCCCTGTAAGAGTGACGCGGGGGAGGCGGCGGCAGGCGCGCTCTCTTGTCGCTGCCTCCCACTTGTACGTCAGTGGGGATTGGCAGCGGCGGTCACGTGGGAACGAGGAGAGGTGAGTTTTTCGGGGTTTCTGGGGGGTTTCACACAGATAGTCAAAATCCTGGGTGTTGGTCCACTTTAAAGAGGAACATCAGACCTTTTCTGATGTTCCTCTCTAAAAATCCCTCCCCCCTAAAACATCGTGGTCCCTTTGCAACCCCCCTCAGCCATTGAGTGAAGGCTACAGGCTTAGCTTTACTTACCCTGCGCCGCTCTTCAAATCTCTAATTTGCACTGAGTGTCATTGCAGCCTATGCAGCGACACTGCGCATGTGCGAGATCTGAGGGGTGTCGCAGAGCATGATGGGATGTCAAGATGGCGCTGCCCTATGGAGACGGTGCGGGACCAAGGGTGTGACTGGACAGTTATGTTTAAAACTGTCTAATGTTAAACCGGAGGGGCCAGGGGCCGAACAAACCAGGTTTGTGGAGTTTTTTTAACTCCCCAATATCTGCACTGTTCCTCTTTAAGAGCAAAAATACACCTTGTCTTACACCTAATACCCCTTATACCATGATTGAGCATGGATGCTGGAGGACTTGATCTCAGGAACTGGTCAGTTTGATTTAACTGGACAGATCACCTGCTCAGAGACAATAGGTGAATATGGGGTCACTTCGAAGCCTGGTGAGAATTCTTACTTCTTTTCAGGGGAGAAAATTGCCATTCACTTTCATTGTTTACTGGGTATAAATTTTCATGTGGCTCTGATTCAGCCCTAAGTTAGACAATAAAAGTGAATGGCAGTTTTCTCTCCTAAAAAGGAGTGTGTTTTCTCACCAGGCTCTGAATCAACCCCTTTGTTGAATTCCAGCAAACAGGGCTTGTCTATAGGCTGAAGCAGCGGCGGAGATAGGGGTTTGCAATCTATCTGACTGAAGGCAGATGTCCAACTGGGCGTTACAAAATCTAAATAGGGTTAGATCAAGTTGGGGAAATCTAGCCTTTCTTCCTGTTTGCTAACTGGAAAGGGTGTACATTTATCGGAACTATTTGCTAGTCATGACAGCGTCTCTCTCAATTCAGAATTCATTTTATTCTCAATTGTTTAGGCCAGTCAGATGACTAGTGAAATATTTTCAAGATAAATAAAGCAATACAAGTTGCCTCAATTTATTGCCACACGTGGGTGCATAAGAACTTCCACAGACAGTTCTATAGAGTGTATCTCCTGACTGCTGTGAGACTCTGGGGACAGGCCTGTAGTGTTCGGAGCATATAATATAGTAATACATTTACAAGAGAAACAACACACCCAATTTTCACTTTTCAGCTCGGGTAAGCACAAGCACAATGATTGGCTGAGAGGACCATTCAACTACTCAGCGCACGTGTTTCACTCGGCTCACTTCGGCTTTGCTGACGGCTAAGCCACCAGGAGCCGAGCGATGCCAAAGGGTGCTGAGTGTGCCACCATCCGCATGCCATTCAGAAAGGATGGGCACAGGTGTGAGCACGACTAGAGGTGAGCCGGGATGCAGCTGTGGCACGGAGACACACCGAGGGATCCAGGACTAGGTGAGTGTAATGGGGCTTCTGGGGGGTTTACACAGTGGGGCATCCCAATTCAGGACGCCCCAAGGAGTGGAACTCGGATGGCCTCTGATGTTCATCTTTAAGACAATAAGGCATCTGATTGGAGGAACTTATTTTAATGTCCTATCCTAGGTTTGGTTATTATTCCTTTTGTATTTCCTGCAGTAATATAAAGTATTAAACATTTTTAAAAATTATATATTACAGTAAATCAAATCATTTCCATCTAGTGTATAATTATTTACCAGTTCACATTTGATTGGTGCTGGCATTTGGTGAATTAGGCTTATACAATGGTAATCCTAACTAAGAGGCCGATTCATTAACAGCGGCAGGTAGCGACAGTTGAGCGACTGTAGCGGCATTTTCACAGCGCCCGCTAGTAGTCGCTGTGCTTGGCCGTTGTTCGGTAGTTGATAGCAACTCAGTTGGTTTGCCGTAATGTTGAATATTGGGTGAGGAGTCGCTATTTGACAGGTTCCGCGCTGTATGGGAGCGCATGATAGCGACTGGCCCCAGCGACCGGCTCCCACCATATTCATTAAAAAATCACGCTCAAAAAATTCTCGCGCTGTGAAATGCTTGTTTAAACCACGCGCTGGCGGCGATGGGTTAAAAGTAGTTTTTTAACCCCCAAACAACCATATTTTTGGAAACCAAAAAAAACAAGTTTTTTAAATAATTTAGTAATATGAATACATTAATATCAGACCTGTAATATCAATTCTGTACAATTTTTTTTTTCCATTAAAAAAATTATCTAAAATTGCAGAAGTGGTCACAGAATTTTTCACATAAAAAAAAAAAAAAATTAATAACAATTAATTATTAATATTTAAAGATTGTTCCATTGAAATGCATTGGAGAGCGCCAGGTAGCGAGAGGTCACACCTGTCGCTGTTCAAGGTCGGGCGCTGGCGCTGTGGGCTGAGGCTGGAATAATGATGAATGAGTCGCTATATGGCGCTATCTCAGTCGCTAAGCAGGATTGGCTTGATAAATGTGTGATTGTGGTGGGGAGCCGGCGTTCTCGTGGCGGGGCCCGTCATTACCGGCCGCTCACCAGTCGCTACCTGTCGCTATCCCTTCATAAATAAGGGCCTAAGAAGTGTTCTAATAGCAACAGGGTTAAATAAATGTATGACTTTAATAATTTTGCTATCACAGAGCACAAGACAAGTTGAGCACAAACGCCTCCTATTATACATTACTATCTACTAATGCAACATAACAACACACTGCACATGGCAACACTGTACAATGAATAATCATGCAAAAGAATGTAAAGCATTTATATTATGACTCTATAAGCATGTCCAAAGTTTATTGCCCCTTACATGTATTAATGGTGACAGTCAATTGTTTCCAAACATTGAGGTATAATAGTAGGTTTGTGTAGCTAGAACTATTATTACAGACTTTAGTTTACATCTTATGCTTGAGAATGTGTCATTATATATAGGAAAACTGTAAGCAAATATTAAAATCATGGATATTTAACCCCCTCCATGAGCTATTTTATTGTTTAAAAAAAAAAACAAAGTGCATCATTATAGGGTTCACCAGCAAAGCATAGAAGGTCCAGATGTCATTATATAGATCTATATTTATACTCCCTTCTAGAATAATGTTTCCATTTCTGGAGGCCTGGTTTGCAAAAGTATACTGATCAGATATATGATCAGAAGAAGTGAACATGACCGAAACATTTAAATATATAAGAGGTATAATAGAGGTTCATGTATTTTTAACTGTGCTCGAGAACACAAGGGTGTAACACAAGAGTGTAACTTCAACCTAACAGGTGAGGGAAAAATATTAATAGAAAGTTATAATTACAGAAAGTGTAGACGATGCTTGCTACCAATATCTAGCAGGAGCAACAGGTCAGCCAATAGTAAATTAATTTAAAGGGGCAGTCTGGAATCGTACAACCCCCTCAATCTATTGTGCTAAGCTTAAAGAGCTTGGCAAGTCAAAAATGTAAAAAAATATATCAGTATATTACCTATCATTGAGCGGCTACAGCACTCTACTTCAAACTCTGTTTGTCTCCTTAGTGAGGACAACACTTCCTTGTTCGCCAAACCTCTGACCTTTTCATCAATCAACCTTTAGTGGACCAAGAATGGAAACACCCCCCCCCACACTCCCTCCCCAGACATCCTGACTGGCTGCCTCTATCTGCAGCTCTGAAAAACCCTGCCCCCTCTCTCCTCTCAAACATCACAGTGTGCTTACATCACATTGCTGTTTCTCTTCTCTATTTTTTCCATGAATCTCCAATGTAAAGATAACTTAGAAACTACAGGGCCTTTTTGAAAACAGATTGAAGTTTTGGACAGTGCTACATGTAGCCAGAGACAGTGGCACAACAGTCAGTCTTTAGTATAACTTGGCATAACTCCTCCCTATCCAGCAAAACTAGTCTGGCACCAGCTATGGGGACTGGTAGACCGAGCAGCAGAAGCCAATATAGGGGCAGGGAACTCCGATCACTTCTGGCCTCTGACTGCTCGCTCCAGCTACCGGAAAGAGCCTTTTATACAGGCAGAGACAGATGACAAAATCTCACTCCTGGTATAAAAGTCCCCTCCCTGTGGCGGAAGCAAGCTGTGGAGATGGGTGTTTTCTGCCCCACTGAAGAGGAGACCCCGGGGTGGAGGTGAGCGCGAGAAAATGGCATGCATGTAGAACCTGGCACTTAATAGTCGGAAAGGCACAGCCGTAGATTCTACGTGGCTGCCTTTTAAAGGATTAAATGAGCTTTATTGGGGGGGTTATTTATATATCCCGGCATCAACAATATTTCCTCCACTGTAAGGAAGAATTAAGGATGGCAGGTTTGTGAGCATACTTTTCAGATTTTATGGTCATCTTAACTGTCTGTGTCAACCTGTTTTCAATGTCATTTAATGTGTGTATACATAGAGCCTTATAATATCCTTTAGAAAACACTCTCAGTCTCACTCACTCGCAATGGCCTTTTTTTGAATACTTTATTTATTGAATTTTCAAATATTTGTAATACAAGCATAGTTATCATCATATGTATACAACATAGCAGAATAATGTGTTGCATTACAAAAGTACCGGTACATCGTTCACATGGAGTTTCGGAATTATTATTGTACTGTGTATGCTTCCCTTCCCCAGTTCTCCCATTCCAAATGCCACTTCTCCTCAAAGAACTTCAATGTGTAGCTATCAAATAATTCTGTTAATCAGTTTTTCCAGCATCTCTAAAAATGTTTAGAAGCAACAGCAAGGTAAAATGTGCCAAAACCCAGCATACTAAATATCCTTGGCTTTGATCCTTGTCCCTGAAGTGTGAAACCCAGCTGTTGGCTGTAAACTTACCTAGCAGGTGACCCCATGATGCATGCTCAGGTCTCCTCCAATAAGCATTCTATGCCATACATATGAATAATCAGCATAAAATGTTTATAGTAGTATGCCGTGCACTTCCTGCCTGTGTGACCCACTGCCCAGCTATTTATATTTATTTGGGGGAGGGTGGGGCCCCCCTTTTCTTGTTTGTTATGATAGATGGACGGGTGGCTAGTGCCATTGTAGGATTGGGGAATGAAATATGTTTATCAGTGATATTGTGGGTTTACTCAGTGGGGTGTCTTTTAGACCTGGTGTCAAGTGTGTTTACTACTCTTTGACCCACAATCCACAGCGTATACAAGCTTACAGTAATGTCAGATGCTGAGATCTTCAGATGCACAGGGCCCAGGCAGGAAGGTATATATCTAGCAAGGGTGATCTAAATCTCTTTCTAAATGGGGGCAATCCTCCACAGCTATGTTTTAACATTTAGGCCCTTATTCATCAAGCGATAGCGCCAGGTAGTGTCTGACGAGCGCCAGGTAGCGGCAGCTAACGGCGCCTACCGACTCAAGTACGCCCGGCGGCGGTCACAATGACGCATTTATCAAGCTAAATGAGGCTAGCGCCGGCGAGAGCGACGGCTAGCGCGGCATTCATCATGAAGCCGGCTGGACCGAACAGCGCCGCTGCAAATTCCTTCACAGCGACACGTATTACCTGGCGCTACCTGCCGCTCTCCCATACATTTCTATGGCAGACGCTGCAATGATTGTTCTTAGTGGTTTTGGGGTTTTTTGCTTTTGCGCAAAATTCAACACATGTTTATATTGATATGTTTTATTAATCTAGCTGGTTATTTATCTTTTTTTTTTTTTTTTTTTTTTTTCACAATGTAATGTTGTGAGTGACATGGGAATTGCATCTCCTCCACCCAAACTCATTGGCCTCAAAAGCGCTGGTTTTCCACACAAACGGGGCTTGTAAAGCTATTTTGTAGCCTGTCAGGTTGGGCGGTCACGTTCGCTCTTCGAAATTGTCAGCGCCCAAGCTATTCGGCAGCCTTGTCCTTGATGAATCTGTGTTGGTCAGTGTTTCTGCAGTCGCTGTTTTAATTCGCTATGTGGCGGCGCCAGCGTCGCTGTGCCTCGCTGCGCTGCGTTGTGCGGCGCTGTGCTGTTCATACATGTGGCCTTCTGCCATTTGCAAGGAATTCACTTCCCGCGACCCCAGTCGTTGTTAATGAATACACTGTAGTTGTGAGCGTGCCTGGCCACATTTTGCAGGATTAACATTCAGTCGTACCAGCTCATAACAACCCGTTATGCATTCTCATGTGTGCCACATTTTCAGGTAGTTGTCTAGTTTGATTGTGTGATGACTTTGTGAAGGAATAAGATTTGTATATTTAAGCACAACGGTGTATGCTTTAGAAGGACCTATGCATTCCAGTATGTAGAACCCCCTGCTAAATCAAGCTAATAATTTGTGGCGCCGTGGGCCCTAGCTTGTTTTTCAGCGTCATTTTAATGTTTTTCCGCCACTTAGCTTGCACATAGCTGATATTAGCTTGTCCCTGCTGCGCGCCTTTTTTTTTTTTTATTTTGGAAGCACAGTTGCTTGCGTCATATCCGGTTCCGGGATCCTCCTTAGCGTTTCAACGCCACCTTAAGGTAAAACTGTCTTGCGCTTATGCCAATAGCTTGTTTTTCTGCGTCATTTTAATGTTTTTCCGCCACTTAGCTTGCACATAGCTGATATTAGCTTGTCCCTGCTGCGCGCCTTTTTTTTTTTTTTTTTTTGAAGCACAGTTGCTTGCGTCATATCCGGTTCCGGGATCCTCCTTTGCGTTTCAACGCCACCTTAAGGTAAAACTGTCTTGCGCTTATGCCAATCGCTTGTTTTTCAGCGTCATTTTAATGTTTTTCCGCCACTTAGCTTGCACATAGCTGATATTAGCTTGTTGCTGGGGCGCGGTGCGTATTTTTGTTTTGTTTTGTTTTTTATGTCTCATGTCGCTAGCGTCATTTCCGGTTCCTGTTTCCTCCTTAGCGTTTCCAATATGGCTCCCAAACGGCGAGTAATGCGCCTCCCCAGCTCCTCCTCAGATTCCGGCCCCACCACCCCTCCCCCACATCCCCCACCTACCTCACCTTCCCCAAATACCACCCCTCCCACCCATTCCCCTCCTGTGCCCCAAAAACAAAGGCGCACCCGGGTGGATAGCCGGGTCAATGGCCAGGTTGTTAAAGTGAGTATTTTAGTTTTGTTTTTTTAGTTTAAAAATGTATAAACACACAGGGTGGATAGGGGCTGATATTTTTTTGGTTTTAGTCCCAAATTGTACACTCCACATGGGGCATCCCCATTGTGGATGTCCTGCTTGGATGCCCCCCCCCCCCCCCTGGAGGGCCACAAAAATTAACTCTGGCCCGTCCCATCTGTGCATGCGTGAGTTGCGTATGCCTATTGCGCTTACCTCTAGCATGGTGTACCCCTGCGCCATACATATTTTCAATTGGTGTGCAGGCGCACTCCCTGTTAGAGTCAAACGCCACATGCGTACTTTGCCGTGCAGATGCAGCTGAGCTGGTATGCACCTCCCAAGGCCCTTGGTTGCGCATACCACACCGGCGTGGACCGCTGTGTTTGGCTTGCGGAGTGACGTGGGAGTGTCCTCAGCTGTGTATTTGGGCCCTTCAAAGGGGGTTGCAGACAGTGGGCCACCCACAATAGTTGTGGCCCAAAAAAGTGCACACAAACCCAGACTAATGTAAATCCTGGGTGTGGTTCCACTTTGATCTTGTCTCTGTATAACTGTTTATGACATTGTTCTGAGGTCATGTTTTGATTATTTTTTGTTTTTTTTTTTTTCCTTTTTTCATAGGACTTCTGCCTGGCCGAATACGACTATGCCCGAGGAGCAAAAAAACGCCTTGCCATGGAGGTGAAGGCCACTGTGTCCCGGCGCTTCAAGACCGACCTGACCATCCGGGCGATACAACAGAAATGGTCAGATTTTAAGCGCCGGGACCCAGAAGGCGTGTACCGCCTATATGATGCCTACGCATCAGGTAAGTTAAAGCTTATGTTCTTTTTGGCCTTTGTGCAGAATCATCTGCTAAGCTGTGTCCTTTTTTGCTCTTTATATTAATTATTTGCTTTCACCCCCTCCACACAGATAAGCGTCCTCCCCTGGGGAAACGTGGGAAGGGATTCCTCCCCCGAACCAGGCAGGCGGACTCGGGGGAGTCATCGGGGGAGGGTCCCTCCCGCGGGTCCTATTTAGAGGACCCAGGGGAGGAAGGGGATGACGCCCCAGAGGAGTGTGCTGCTGGGGGGCAGGCTGGATCAAGCCTCAGCTCCTCACACTCTGAGGCTGAGGACTCTCACCAGGCAAGGGGCCACTCTCAAGCAGGGAGTGAGAGGGAGGAGGGTGGCCCTTTGCCTGGTGGATCTTCGGAGCAGAGTGTGAGGAGCCGAGGCTCCCCGCCTCCTCCTCAGAGCCCTCCCTGGGCTTCAAGTGGCGCTTCATCCCCTGGTGAGTTTACATGTTTTAATTGTTAGTCTGTGCCAGGTTTCATCTGACCATTTGTGCTTAGCCCTTGCAATTCCTCTGTAATTTGCAGGGCATCATATAGGCGGCACCTCCATGGATTTTTGGCGTCAAATCCTCCTCGGGCATAGTCGTGGTAAGTGTATGTTTTAAGCTAGTTCATTTTGGACTTTATGTCATTCCTTAAAGTGGACCCACAAACCTTGCTGATATTGTTTGGATTATGGCGCCTTGCCTGCCAAATCACATCCCTCACCCAGGGCCCCCCCACAACCAAACACCACAAACTACTTCCCTCTTTGGGGGTGGCAGAAGCCATTGTCCCTGCCTCCTGTGTGGCACTCGAGATGTGTGTGCGCCTGCGCTCTGTTTCCTACTGGCATGCGTGTGCGCACACACTGGCGGAGTGATGTGCGGAAGGCAGGGGCGGTGGCGGACTAAAATTGTGTGGCTCTGCCAAAGTAGACTACTACACTGAATAATCACAATCCTGTGTCTTGGTACACTTTTAACAGACACGTTTCCTGGTCCATTGTCTAAGCTGGTTTGCTAATGTACATTAACATCACCAACCACACTACAGTGCTAGCCAACTGGAAACCACCCCTATGTTTCTGGCCACACCATGATGTGTGCTAGCAAAAGTTAATTTACGTGAAGTAGTTAGGGCAAACACATGTTGCACACTGGTAACATTATCCATTAAATTGGTAAGGAGTCATTTACATTGCAATGTAAAGGTTAGTGCAAGATTGGCAAAATGGATACATGTGGCAACCATAAACACTTCACATTAACTAATGGGCCAGGAATATAGCAAATATCGTTTAACATGTATGTAAAGAAGTGTTTGTTTTTGGAGCTAAGACTCAATAACCAGATTGATGTCCAAACTTCGGGTGTCATAGCTCCACTAAATGTAGTTTGGGTTTTTTTTTTTTTATGGACAGATGTTGCTACGCAGACGGAGCCAGAATTCCTCCTCCCCACACCAGCTCCAGGGACGGCCAGCAGCATGGCCCACCGCCACAGCTGCGATGGTGAGTACATCCAAATTAATATGGGTAAATACTTTGTCAACATTTCTCTTCTACTTACATTTGTAGAAATGTGAAATTGACCAATGTGTGAATATCACACACATCTAGGTTAAATGTGTTTGGTCAATAATCCAACATGCCAGTCACCATCCTTGATAGTTGCCTCACATTCTTGTTACGGACACATACGGACTATTTGTGGCGTATAGACAACCAAATGGGGCTGATTAGGTGTTTACCAATAACATTATAGGGCAAACTTCCCTCTTCCTTAGGCACTGATGTTTGGCTTGGACTAAAGACATAAATGTCCTTACTTGCCCATAAACATTATTACCTTTGCAAGAGTGAACCTGGCCCAACACCAAGGCTGTTTAATGTGCATTAAACATTTAATTTGCCAACAACTAACAACTAACACCCCGCAGAATATACGATAAGTGCAGGGACCACGGGTCCACCCCACCAAGCAAACCCCTAATTATGGGAAATTATATTCCGCTGGCTCCTGCGCAACACTCCAGACGTGCATTTTTCCCCCCTGGGCCTCTGTGAATGGCCGCCGGGTCCCCATGAGCAGCCAGCGAGTGACATGCGTGAAGAGGGGTTGGAAGAGGAGGGTACATTCCTGTTCCCTGCATAGACGTTAGCGTGCCTTCTTTGTGCCAAGCACGTTGGAGCATGGAGAGGTGAGTGGCTATGGATTACTGTGTGTATACACACATCAGGGGAAATACAGATCTGTGAGAAACAACAAAGTGGGCCAAAACCCAGGATAAACTATATTGTGTGTGTTGGTCCACTTTAAGAGTAAAGGTATGTGGTCCTAACATGTTTTCAAGTCAATCTTAAAACTTTATTTTAAAATGTTAGGGGCACATTGTTCACCAATGTTAATGTGAGTGTTAGCAAGTTAGAAACACTGACATTACATTGCTACATCTGTGTATGTTGAGTTGCCAAACAAATTCTAATATATTATTTTTTATCACATCTCTACAGCTTGTATACGCCAGCATCGCAGACTGTGGCGGGCCTTCCGACAGATGAAAGGGATGCTGCTGGCCATGAAGAGGCGTCGGAGACGTTAGGGTGGGGGGGATGGCTGCCCTGGCCATGTTTTCCTGGCTTTGTTGGCCTATGTTGCCCGTGTTGGGCCAATTTCTATAAAGACATTTATCTTTACCAAGAACTGTGTTGTTCCTTGACCAGCATAGGTTTCGATTCCCCAAAACCATTATGTCTAAAATTAGGCTGCCATTTTGAGCCAGTACATGTTTACACCATAGTAAGCAATGTTAACTAATGTGGCACATAAATGGTGGCATAATATTAGAGATGATTGAGCAAATCAGCCCTGACTGTGTATTTAGCTTTCACATGTATGGATAAACACAAATTAGAGGTGGTTTTCAAAAATATATTTACATAAATCATAAGAAAAAGGTATACAAATTAATATTCTTGGCTGGGTGGCCGGGGAGGTTGGGAGTCATTGCTAGGGGCGGTGTTGGGGGACAACAGTGCAGTAAAAAATATAGACTGCTGTTGTATGAGCTGTTGTATCAACAACAAAGTTTGGTCCTGCCGCTGTATTGCCTCTGCCTGGCGCTGTATTGCCTCTTCCTGGCGCTGTACAGATTGCTCGATAACATTGGCAAGGCGACCAAGGTCCTGGTTCTGTTGTAGGTTTTGCCTTAACTGGTCCACCTGGCGCTGCAGGCCCTCATTTTGTTGCTGACACATCAGCACCTGATTTTCCAACGCCGCAATGCGCTCATTAGTTCCATCACGCGGCTGTTGGCGACTGTAGTCCTCCAGCATCCGGACCCCTAGTGTGTAGAAATCGGCACTGGTTGGTGCCACACCTCCTCTTGCTGTGGTTGGAGGCTAAAAAAATAGTAAACCACATTTTAGTCAAACGGAACAAATGCAGTTATGCCCCTCCCAAAAGTTACCATAAACACTCACTAGACAACTTACCCTTGTCTGAGCCTCTGAAGCTTGGCCACATGGGACTTGGGAAGAGGTCCCAGCTTGGGGTTCTGGTTCCGCCTCCTGCCAAAACAACAATGAAATGAAATGTTACATGTTGCTTCTTCCACTACCCACGAATATGCCAATGGGTTTAGAGGTCGTCTACATCAGCCATGTTACCTGCGTGTCCTCCAGCCCAGGTAGGCTCGAGGTATCGCTGCCAGAGAGTCGCGAATCAACATCAGAGATGTCGGGCAAGTTGGCAAATGCTAAACAGGAAAATCAGGTTAGTAGGTCTGTGGGCCAAACTCTAATGTAACCTGGTTAGGCTATCGAGGCCATACCTCTAAAAAGTTAAAAAATACACAGTAGACCAAAGGTCTTGGTTAAACTCAGATTGTTAACATGTAGGTTACAGGACTAAGACCCACTAATTTCTGCAAATCTCATCATAAACATTGCTTAAATTAAACATACCCGCAATATCCCAGATGTCTGGAGTGGGGTCCTCACTCGAGATTGGACCTTGAAAATAGATGTGGACACACAAGTTGCCAGAAGCAAGTGGCACAACATTAGAGCCAAAATACATACTATAGCAATGCAAAACCACTTACCCTCATCTCTGGCAGCTGGAACTTGAGGGGCCCTTTCTGGACAGCCACTTCCGATATTCGGGTCAACTAAATAAAAAAAAAAAAGTGTCTAAAGATTCAGCAAACTACTACAGGGAATGTTTTCCTAAAAATATGTCCGCAAATATCCATTGCTATCACTAAAATAACTAATAGACTGACCCTGGGGAGGCAACCAGCACTCCCAAGAGGCATCTTCAAGTTTACAAAGCAAACATGTAGCTTAGTAGACTAACCAAATTGAACCAGTGTAACCTAAACAGCAGAAAGGATACATTATGTATTGCTCTACACACCAACAGGGTCCTGTTGACCGGCAACATCGGAAGTGGGGTCCAAAGATGAACCAGTCACTTGCCCTACAAAGAAAAAAGACAAATGAGACACATGCACTTGAGTCAAAGTGGATCAAGCAAGGTGAACACATGCACTTACCGACATCCAAAGAGTAGGTGGGATCCGGAGGAGATGCTGGGGCCAAGGGCATGGGAGCTAGGGCAAAATAAAACCAACATTGAGCCATAGCTAATGTGCGTGCCAAAATACAACATGCATTAAGGTGTGTGAGCAGCTCTTTCACTAATATTGACTAATCAAGCCAAGTGTGGCTCACACATTGATATGCCTATATATGGCTACACATCTCTGGCATCCTACATATCTACACATGTTAGGGCCTTGTTAGTTACTGACTGTGAGTGTTACAGTGGGCGTGCAATTAGGGCGCACCCACATATTATTAATAGTCAACAGGGCAAACCTTTATTGCTTGAGCTGGTCCCACACCCATTTGTTTTACAAAAAACCAGCAAACAAATAATGGGTAAATACCTTCAATGGCAGACTGGGGTAGCCTTGAGGTTGCTGGAAGGGCAGGAGCTTGGTTGTCCGGAGCCACATCCCGGACAGCAGCATGTGCACCTATGCATAAAGCAACAGACAGAAAAGTTTCAAATGTTTTAGCTATAATGTAATACTTCACAGGTCCTACAGTTAGTTGGTCAGAATGTAAAAATGCTAATCACATACATTAACATTAGGTTATAGTAAAAGCCATAAAATATGTACCTTCAGCCCAACCGGTGGTGTCATCCCCAGGATCCACACCCTGCAGCCGAGCCAGTGGGATTTTGGCCTTCAGCATCTCCTCATACGGCCTGTAGGTACTCTTTGGAGCCTGGATGAACCCACTGTCCACATCAAGATCGTGATTCATCTTTTTCATAAGGGCCCCTCGCAAAGTGTAGAAGCGTTTCCTGCAGGATGGGCCACTACGTGGGTGTTGAGCTGTGCTACTAAGCTCCACACCAATGGCATCCCACAGTTTGCTTCTTTCTTGTTTGCCTATGGACTTGCTTTGGGAGCCAAATATCAGCTCCCATTTCGCAAGTGTCAGGCGCACAAGATGATTATTCTCAGCCAAATTAAATTCAGGCTCCCTCTTGGCACCTGGGCGCTTAGCCTGGGGTGCTGCCCCACCTTCAGGCTGTGCCCTTTTCCGTAAGGGAGGTCTGCGCACAGCACCCACCAAACTCCTACTCGGGCCTGCTGTGGCCGGCAGATGTCCTGTATTTGGCTCCATCCTGTAGCTGCACACACACAAAAATCAACACCCCACAAGCACGCATGCACACTACAGAATGGCATCGCAATCTCTTAGGCTTGGGCAGGTTTTATGTGCTCTAACAGCCAATCCAAAAGCAGCCCACTTAATTGATTCACACATACAGCCCAGTTCCTTCTAGGCACACCTCCACTGCACTGACAGAAGCATGTGTGTTAGCCAATTAACTCATTACAGACCTCAATCAACAAACAACACACACCCAAATCCAACAATGGACTGATGTATCTGCAACCCTTGTGACATGTGCTTAGCCTAACGGCTATTTAAAAAAACAACAGCTTCACTTTCATTGGTCCCCACCTGATTTTTGGCCCATGTCCGTTAATGCACGCACGTTACGGCTCAAGTACGCTAGTAGCGCTACTAGCGTGCGCGTGCGCACTCTGTTTTACGCACACCTGGGTCGGCTAATTGGCGGCCGGAAATAGCAGAGCGACGCAAAAGGCGGCAAAGCGGACCTGTCACTTTTGAAAATGAAGTATAAAAGGAAGGAATGAACTAGGTTCTGCTATTCTTACACTGTGGCAAAGGCTGTGGTGTGGTGCTGTGCTCGCTTCCCTTAGCTCATTTGAGCCTCTGTCTGGTTTCTGTCCTCACTCTCTGTGGCTTGTTGGGTGATTTCTGACATCAGTGCTGTTTCTTTAGGAGCTTGGTTTGGGTGGCATCTGCAAATATTGTGTAGCATACAGCAAGTGAGGCTTGATTTTGGGGCCTTTTGTGGGCTGTGCAGCAACTCCCCTCTTGGTTGTGCTTAACTTAGAAAGCTGGTTTTCAGCAGGCTGGTGGTTTGGACCACTATAGTTCTGGTTTTGTGGTGAGCTGCATTGTAGCGGGTGTGTGTGTAGTGTGATTGTTTGTGTGTGTGTTGTGTGTTAGTGTTTTTTGTTGATTAATTTTGTTTTTGTATATATCTTTAGTGTGTGTGATGGATAAGAGGGTGATGTATGGTGTCTGGGTGGATGGATGTATGTGTATGCTGAAAGAGCAGGAGGAAAGGGAGCGGGGTGTTGTGAGGCTTAGGGCACCCCGCTCCTTTGCAATCCGCCTTTCAGTATGGGACTTAAGTGACGAGCAGATCAGGAGCCGCTTCCGTCTGAATCGTGCTGCACTACAGTCCCTATATGATCAGATTAAGACCAAAATCGAGCCATCCACCAAACGCACTCACTCCATTCCAGGCATAGTACGCCTGTGTGCCACTCTTAATGTGTTGGCACGAGGGACCTTCCAGGCAACCTCAGCCCTCCTCAGCGGGATAAGCCAGGCTACTATGAGCCGCATCCTAATCCAGGTAGTTCTGGCAATTTGTGATTTAATCCCAATTTACATCAAGTTTCCTGAGGAGGAGGAAGAGGTTGCCAAAATAAAACATGCTTTCTATCTGATGGGAGGGATCCCGAATGTGCTAGGGTGCGTTGATGGTACACATATCCCTTTCCGCCCTCCCCGTGCACAGGAGCTGTCCTACAGAAACAGGAAGCAGTTCCATTCATTTAATATCATGGTGGTCTGTGACCATGAGATGAAGCTGCGGGCGGTGAGATCGGGGTTCCCCGGCTCATGCCACGATTCTTACGTCTTGCAGCGGACAGTCCTGTGCCGGAAGTTTGATAACAACGAAATGCCAGCTGGCTGGCTACTGGGTAATAAATTAACCATGTCTATGTATTTTGCTAATATGTGGCCTAGTAAGGCAATTTTAAACAAACTACCACCCAAAAACATGTACTAGTACTAATTGCTGTCTCTCTCCTTGTGTTTTGTCTACAGCGGACAAGGGATATGGGCAGAGAACGTGGGTCATGACTCCGGTCAGGAACCCACGGACCTCTGCCCATGAACGCTACAATGCAGCGCATCGCAAGACCAGAAGCATTGTGGAAAGAACCATCGGCCTGCTGAAAGCACGCTTTCTCTGTTTGGCACGGCCAGGAGGAGAGATGCTCTACAGCCCACAGAAGGTTTCCAAGATCATCCTTGCCTGCTGTGTGCTACACAACATTTGCATTTGTCACCGAATCCAAGCCCCCGAGGAGACAGCACTGGTGCCAGAAATCCCCAACCTGCCCGCAGATAGAAGTGAGGACACCCAGACTGGCGATGAGCTAAGGGAAAGGCTGATCACTTCTTATTTTGCGGTAAGCTAACTACCCTTCACTCTAATGCAAGTACTGCACTCCTGTTTAAATGTCTTTGACCTCCCATCCAAAAGAGCAACCAAACACACTAAGGGGGGGTTTAAGATGACCCAAACCACTCTAAGGGGGGTGTAATATGACCCAAACCACTCAAAGGGGGGTGTAATATGACCCAAACCACTCTAAGGGGGGTGTAAGATGACCCAAACCACTCTAAGGGGGGGTTTAAGATGACCCAAACCACTCTAAGGGGGGTGTAATATGACCCAAACCACTCTAAGGGGGGTGTAAGATGACCCAAACCACTCTAAGGGGGGGTTTAAGATGACCCAAACCACTCTAAGGGGGGTTTAAGATGACCCAAACCACTCTAAGGGGGGGTTTAAGATGACCCAAACCACTCTAAGGGGGGTGTAATATGACCCAAACCACTCTAAGGGGGGTTTAAGATGACCCAAACCACTCTAAGGGGGGGTTTAAGATGACCCAAACCACTCTAAGGGGGGTGTAATATGACCCAAACCACTCTAAGGGGGGTTTAAGATGACCCAAACCACTCTAAGGGGGGGTGTAAGATGACCCAAACCACTCTAAGGGGGGTGTAAGACGCCAATGTTGGTTATCAAGTTATGCATTTTTTTAAAAGAAAACACAAAATAACTATAAAGATATATACTAACTGCACTTTTCTTAATTTTTCAGGCACAAAGAGATGCACCATGATCTCGACATTCCTCTTACAACCCTTTCCTGGACTTTACTTTTCTTTTGCATTTCTGCTGGACTTTTCTTTTTCTATTTCATTTATGTTTTATTATTTTTTTTATTTTAGAGACAAAATTAAAAAAAAAGTAGATATATACATGTGGCTATGTGTTTAATTCGGTTGTAAGTTTCCTTTACATTCTAATTCCTATTTTCATTTTCCTTTTCTTTCTCTGTTCTGTTTTTATTTTCCTTTTCTTTCTCTGTTCTGTTTTTATTTTCCTTTTCTTTCTCTGTTCTGTTTTTATTTTCCTTTTCTTTCTCTGTTCTGTTTTTATTTTCCTTTTCTTTCTCTGTTCTGTTTTTATTTTCCTTTTCTTTCTCTGTTCTGTTTTTATTTTCCTTTTCTTTCTCTGTTCTGTTTTTATTTTCCTTTTCTTTCTCTGTTCTGTTTTTATTTTCCTTTTCTTTCTCTGTTCTGTTTTTATTTTCCTTTTCTTTCTCTGTTCTGTTTTTATTTTCCTTTTCTTTCTCTGTTCTGTTATTATTTTCCTTTTCTTTCTCTGTTCTGTTTTTATTTTCCTTTTCTTTCTCTGTTCTGTTTTTATTTTCCTTTTCTTTCTCTGTTCTGTTTTTAATTTCCTTTTCTTTCTCATTGTTGATTTAATTGTATTTCCTTTTTAGGTAACAAATAAAAATAAAAAAAAATGTGGCTATGTGTTTAATTATGTTTTATTTTCCATTTATATTCGAAGATCTGGTAGAATTTAATTACCTTTTACACACAATAAAAAAATTTTTACATTTCAAAACAAATGTGGCAATGTGTTTTATTCAGAAGGTACTGGATGGCCAGGACACAGCAAAGCTAACAGGCGCTGTGTAGAATAGCGTGGTCACACTGACTGACAGCGCCAACAAAGCTGAGGGCCAACATCATATTCAGCAATGTAGGCGTTGTTCGCAACAACGCCAGGTAGCGACTGAGGAGGCCTGCTATAGCGAATCGCTAACGCCCGCGGCTGACGCTAGCGGCGCTCATAGCGCCATACTTCAGTCGCTCATCTGTCGCTACCTGGCGCTATTGATGAATCGGCCTCCCCGTTAAAAGCCTTTCTAGAAAAGTATAGCAGAAAAGTGGGTACCAACTCCATAGTAATGCCTATGGCTTTGAACTTACATATACATTATGTAGTACATATACAGTATGAGCCCCCATACTTCTAGCCATGTAATGTATATTGGAAACACGTGTTTCTTGCTCACTCAATGTGGATCAAAACTTTTTTTAATTTCTGACCAAAGCTTTTAAATCCCTAAGCTGCATTCTACTTTGTAGTCTATATATGTATAGAGTATATATATATAATGACATTCACAATGATGTCATCCCAGCAGGCAAAACACATGACTTGCACACTAAAAATTGCCCTCTTATAGCTTTTTGACAGCTAAACACCATTAAGTCACTGTCTTTAGAACTTCACAAATGATCTCATGTCAAGTACAATAACACTATCATGTAAAAATCTCATAATTGTTCTACTCATTACCTTTGGATGCCTATCAGTAAGATCAGATAAGAGACCAAATTTACAATCTCCTGACTTCCAATGCTTCCCTCACTGATCCCCAGTGCTGATGTATGACCTAATATCTGCTAAGGCTAATAGTTTCAGATTGCAGTCCTAAATGTAGTGACTTTCTTCAGTTCTCCACATACTGCTTTGGTGAATTTAAATAGTGAACGTAAATAGCTCATAATTAGAGATGAGCAAAATTTTGTAAAGTTTGATTCTGGAGGTTCACTTTATTTTCCTGTTTTTTTAGAACCGGGCCACTGCCCCAGGCAAAAAATTAGGTTTTGATCTGCTTTAAACCCTCTGAAATTGTACAATACATCATTGATGGGGGGCGGTGTTTATGGGAGCAATTTACTAAACTTTAATTTTTTGACTGCAGGTCCACTTTAAGCTGGCAGGTGGTAATCAAGGTGGCATACGTAAACTGACAATTATTGGGGGCCTCTAAGTGGGAAACTTAGGGTGATGGGTGTGGTTAGGTGTACTTTAAGAGTGTTGCAATTAGAATGCCCCCCACCAACCAGCATGGATCAATACCTATTTGGCTAATATTTATTACATCAAATAGATTAGGGTATAAACTGATTTTTAAACAGGAATCCACTTGCGTCCATGATATCATTCTGTAATTTGCCCTAAAGTAATTATAGCTCCTGATGACATTGCAATCAATCATCAATCAACTGCATCACAAAGGTGAAAAGAGATGGTTTGCATGGCTCCATCTACGGCTATGAAATATGGGACAATCATGTTATTCTTGGCCTGTATGTGCCATGTAAATACGTTTTGTATTCATAAAGCACTGCTCACCATGACTTCTTTAGTCCATGGTGCAATGGCTTGTGTTTAGTATAAGCCACTGAGTGCATGTGGCATTCTAGGATCATGCTCACATCTTAATAGAGAAAGTGGCCATACAGAGGGAAGCACAATTTCCATACTTCATGTACCCTTCCATTGCATTCATCCCACCCCGTAACTTTAAACTTATAGGCTGATTCATTACTAACCTCAGGTATAGGCAGGTGAGCGTCTGTATAGCGGCCCTTAGAGCGACTGCTAGTAGGCGCTGTAAGCGGGTATCGAGTGCTGTAACAGAGCGCCTCAGTCGCTGTAGTAACCTGGCCGGCATTAATGAATGTGATGTATGTTAGGCGCTCTAACACCAGTACAGCACTGCAGGGAGCGTGAGGTAGCGCCAGCTCAGTGCGCTCCACACCATACTTATCAAAAAAGGACACACACACAGAGTTGGCGCTCTAAATCTGGTCGCTGTAGCATAGAGCGCCAGACGCTGTGTGATTAAAGTCTGTTTTTGAACACATATACACCAGTAACAAAGCGAAAACACATGGAATTACATTTTTTTTAAGTTTTGAGTATCCTGGGTTTTGGTCCTTTCCCCCGGGGCACCTTGATTGGGGGTGCCCCGCTACGTGATTACCCACATCAACGCATCTCATCTCAGTCTTACAGCGCATGCGTGGCCGCTCGTCCAATCGGCGCACTCAGAGCCGCTGAGCTATGGACATCTTAGCTGACGTCTTAGCACAGTGGCTCTGAGCACGGTGGCGGCTGCATCCCCCGCTTCCCTCTAACAGGGAGCGTGCCCACGTTGGCCATACACAAATGGCTGGCGCGGGCACGCGCCCCGCTAGAGGGATAGTGGGCATACGGCCGCGGCTCGCACATGCGTCGTTGGACGGGGTTTCTAAAAATGTTTGTTTGCAGCCAGGAGAGGTCACACAATGATCTGAGCAAACAAAAATATTTAAAAATGTCAACCATGCTGTTTAAACACAAGCAAATGAACGGCCATTGAAATGTATGGGAGAGCGACACTGAGCGAAAGGTAATACCCGGCGCTCTGGAAGCTAGAATGCGGCGCTATACACTGAGCCACCCGTAATAATACATGTGATGCTACATGGTGCTGTTAGAGTCGCTCACCAGATTTGCTTTCATAAATGTGGTTTTGTGTACAGCGCCCAGCGCTCACCAGACGCTGCCTGCCGCTACCAGGCGCTACCTGGCGCTATCCCTTCTTAAATAACTCCCTTAGTGTTTAATAAAGTATATGAGTATCTGAAAGACAATACAGCGCCCCCCCTCGTTGGATTAAAGCCCAACTCCACACAATTTTTTTCATTTGCATAAGTATAATAATTGCCCTACAGCCAAGCAAGTTTGATTTTGTTATCTGGACAACAATGCATTAAAGAAACATTTTGTACACAATGCAACATAAACTAATGGTTAATAATGGAGAACGGTTCACTTTCTTTCCTACTTATCTCAGACATGAATGATCTCATGTCAAGTACAATTATAATATCATAAAATAATCTAACATAAGTGCCATAATTGGCTAACTCACTCCTTCCGGAAGCCTGTAAGCAGAAAGAATGTTAAGTTCATTGATTGCACAAGGTCCTGACAAATTCTTTGCTGGGACCCGCTGCTGATGTATTGTTTAATGTTTACCAAGGGCTTAGCAATTTCAGGCTTTCCATTCTACACTGCTTGTCTTTTGTACCATTACACATATTCTGCGCTGACTTACGTAGCTCTTCAGATGATCTATATGCCTGACTCATTTATGGACATTGTATGGAAATAACACACATTGCCATAACCTTTCTGCTTTAGGCAAAATAAATTGCTGCTACGGTATTAGAAAGCCTAACCATTCACAATACACAAATAGGATCTGATTTTAAGGAATATTTAAAAATACAGTATAGTTATTCTGACATTTAGTTATGTTAAGCATATCTTCAGGACCAACTTTTTATCTACAAAATGTGCAATATTACAAAAAGAAATGATCCAAATTCAAAGGGGGCCCCCGCAACAGGAGGTCCTCCTCCATCAGGATTCCTACACACCCAGCTGCATGTGAGTGCAGGCATGACCTTCTCCATCATGGCTCCTCCAGATATTCTAGCCCTGATTTCTCTCCAGGTTGCAGAGCCAGATGAAACTCCCCCGTCCCCCCCCGGAACCACAAGTGACACAAAAATAGAGGGACTGTAAGCTACAGCTACCCCATGTGTCCAAGAAAGGTCATGAAATTCCTCCTTGCTGATGACCTCCTATTGCTGATGACCGCCTAGGAATGCCCCAACCCCAGAGTGGCACTGCACACTTGATCCAAATTTCCACCAGCTCTGCTATGGCAGCAGCCTGCCTTAATGTTATGTACTCCCCTGCTTTTTGCATTTTTAAATGAAGAATCTTAAACCAGAATAACAGCCTAAAAAGTTGGGTACATCTGGATGGTGCACCTGCACTATCCAGATTGCTACCAATAAAAAAAAATATCTTTTAAGACCAAAATGGCAGCTTCTGTAGGGTCTTTGCCGGCAATCCGGAAGCGCAACTGAGCTCCAGGACGAGTGGCGCACTCTCGCTGGTTCTGCCTGCGTATTCCCAGCTGGAAGGTGGAACCTATTACAGATCCACCCCCTTTGCAACTGGGCATGCGCAGTCAGTGCCAACGGGAGCGTGAAAATCACCTGGAAGCTCAGCAATGCTTCCGGATTGCCACAGACCTTACAAGAGCCGCCACTGTGCTCTTAACCCTTTCGCTGCCAGCCTACCTGCAGCATTTGCCACTCCCTGTTGCCAGACTGAGTTTGACTGTTTTGCGCTACACATGTTCAACTGTCATTTTCGAAGGGATTTCCAGGGATTTCCCAGGAAAATTATATATTGTTTTTTTCAACAGAGTCTGGGCTTTAACATGAAATGTCTTGTTTGTGTTTTTTTTTTTTTTGTCACACTGATTTTTATTGAGAATTTTTGGAGTCATAGACATAGCATACATACAATTGGATATGCAAATAAGACAACATACCATTGGGTCCAGGATGCAACCTGACCATCAAAGCTTCCAAGCAATGCATCAACAATCATTACAATGTCCTACAGCTGCCTGTCCGGGACTCCTGCCATGG
Organism: Gastrophryne carolinensis; assembly: GCA_027917425.1. NCBI lineage: Eukaryota > Metazoa > Chordata > Amphibia > Anura > Microhylidae > Gastrophryne > Gastrophryne carolinensis. The sequence goes on from CM051238.1 coordinate 254,580,052, forward strand.
GATCCCGGCATTAAATTAGCCAAAGTAGCTATAACCCCAGACCTCTGCGACTCCAATGTTCTGCTACTCTACTCATCCTCCGGTGTAATGTAGACCTGGACTCTGCGAAGGAGTCCAGAGAGAGAACAGAGCCCCTAAAGGGCAGAAAAAGGGAAGGAACGGAACCAACAACAGAAGGGCCAGAGGAAAGAAAAATCAGAAGAGGGAAAGGGAACATATAAAGGGAAGACAGAGACAGAGAGGCCCCCGGGGGAGGGGGGGAGAGGGGGGGAGAAGCGGGGGGGACCAAACAGGGGGCCCGCGAGACCCCAGCACCCCCCACTGCCGTACCGACTTTCCTCTTGACTCCACTACCAACCTGTATTCTTCAGTCCTGCTCCATTGCAGCCTTGTATTCAGGTGAGGACCTAAAATCAGCCCAGATAGACCAGACCTTCCTGTAGGCTTCCGCCCTATCCTGTCTCAGGTGTAGAATTTCTTCCATTTCCTCTACATGGTTTAATTGCTGCAGCCATTCTTTGACCGTTGGTGCTGACGGTGATTTCCATTTCCGAGGTATCACCCTCCGTGCTGCATTAGTGAGGTGGATCCCTAGTGGTCCTAGATCACACTCGCCTGCTTTTTTCCTCTGCCAATTCAGTAAATAGAAGGCGGGGTCCCATTCAGGAGAGAGGCCCACTACCTTCTCAATCATACCCTGAATGTTCTTCCAGAAGGGGACAATATTAGGGCACGACCACCAAATATGCAACACATCTGCGCCTTTCTGATTGCATCTCCAGCAAGTGTCTGGGATAGCCGGGAACATTTTATGTAGCATCTTTGGGGTCCTGTACCATCTAGTAATTAGTTTGTAATTAGTCTCCTGCGTAGAGGAGTTTGCCAAGCCCCTGTATGCCCTTTGATATATGCATTTCCAATCTTCTTCTGTCAAGTCTAGGTTCAAATCTCTCTCCCATTTTCCTTCCCAGGGTCTCCTCGGGGTAGGGCCCCCTTCCAGCAGCAGACCATATGTACATGACAGGAGGTGGTTCCTAGGACCCTCTCCCAGGCCAGCTCTTTCAAATACTGTGGGCTCCCTATCCACTTTCCCCTTCAGGTTCTCCGACTGAGCAAAATGCCTAATCTGTAGATATTCCAAGTGGGAGAGTTCCCCTCCAATAACGTCCTGTAGGTCCTGCTTCTGTCTAAATACCCCTCCTGAGAATAAGTGAGCCGCCCTTAGTGGGTGCAGATATTTGCCTTTCCTCAAAAAGGATCTCTCTCGCCCAGGAGGGAAATCCGGGTGGTCATGAATCGATAACAGAGGTCCCGGTATTGACGACACCCCTTTATATCTTCTACAGGTCTGGCGAAAAATTTCCAATGTGGTGCCAATAAAAGGGTGGGATCTAATCTTCTCCGGAATGTCACTCCTGTTGAAAGACCATAGCTGTCTCAGTGTACCCTGACTAGTTTCATCTTCTATGGAGACCCACTCTTTGTGGGAGCTATTCACATTCCAGTCAATAATTCTTGCTAAATGCGAGGCTTTCACGTATGTGTCAATGCAGGGCAGACCCAATCCACCCTGAGATCTCGGCAGAACAAGGGTGGTTCTTTTTGCCCTGGGGGGCTTACCTGCCCATAAGAATCTCGTGAACGTTTTCCTGATATCTAAAGCAAAAGAGCCAGGGAGTTTGATTGGGATGCATTGTATCAAATATAGCAGTCTCGGGAGCACATTCATTTTCAGAACCGCCAGCTTCCCGAACCACGACAGTTTCAGGCATCTCCATCTATTTAGGTCCGCTTTTACTTTACTGATCAATGGAGCAAAATTCAGTTGAAATAGCTGTGAAAGGTCCGCGGGCAGTTGGATCCCCAGATAAGTGAGACTACGTGTCCCCCATTTAAACTGAAAGGATTTCTCTAGATTCTCTTTCTCCTGAGCAGGGAGTGAGACATTCAATGCTACTGATTTAGAGTAGTTTATTTTCAGATTGGACATTTTACCAAAAATCTCAAGCTCTTTCAGCAAGCACGGTATCGAAACCCAGGGAGAGGAAAGAAAAAACAACATATCGTCCGCATAGGCGGCCACTTTTTGTTCCTTAACCCCTATCTGAACCCCTCTAATGTCAGGGTTCATTTTCACCATCCTCAGGAAAGGTTCCAGCGTGAGCGCAAAAATCAATGGGGACATAGGGCATCCCTGCCTAGTACCATTACGAATCAGAAATCCGTTTGAGGTCACATTGTTAACTCTAACCCTTGCACGTGGGTCCGAGTACAGGGCCAGAATTCTGTTCCGAGCCACCTCCCCCAGGCCGATATGCTCCAGAACCACTGTAATCCATTCCCAATCAACCCTATCAAATGCCTTTTCGGCGTCAGTAGATAGCATCATAATCTTCAGCCTGTGGGAGGTGGCCCACCAGTGTACATTCATGGCCTTCACTGTATTGTCGCGTGCTTCCCTTCCTCCAATAAAGCCCACTTGATCTTGTTGGACCAACTCTGGCAAAAGACCCGCTAGCCTCTTGGCTAACACCTTCGCATATAATTTGATATCAACATTCAATAATGATATAGGTCTGTAATTCTGGCACTGGGTGTCATCCTTCCCCTCCTTCGGGATTACCACTATGCGAGCCTCAAGAGACTCCGGGGGGAATACCCCTGTCTCGCCCGCACTACTAAAGGCCCGTACCATGTGTGGAAGCAGTTGGGGGGCAAACGCCCTATAATACTGGCTGGGGAATCCATCAGGTCCCGGGGCCCGTCCAGGTCTAGTTTCTTTGAGCGCCACCATACACTCCTCACTGGAAATCGGGCTCTCCAGAAATTCAATTGCTTCCTTAGAAAGTCGGGGCATCTTAGCTCTTTCACAATAATCTATCATCTGGGATTTGTGTCCCCCTTCTGAGGGGCGCCCCGGGAGATTATACAATGTGGAATAATATCTCTTAAACTGTTCGGCGATATCTGACTCCTTCTGGTACAAGGTCCCCGTTGAGTCTCTAATTCCCTGCACATGGGCCCTAGAGCCCTTTGGGTTAAGGCCACTCGCTAGAAGCCTACCAGGTTTATTACCTTGCTCATAATAAAGCCCATTGCGGAACGTGAACGCTCTCTTGGCAGCCCCCCATAAGGCAGCTCTCAGCTCCTTCCTTTTTTCCAAGAGCTCCTGTAGGTGTTTCTCCAAAAGCGTTTTCTTGTGTTGAGATTCCAGAACCGAGACCCTGTGAGCAAGTCCCTCTATTTTAGCTAATCTTTCCTTCTTCATTCGTGCGCCCTCTTGTATGAGAAAACCCCGTATCGTGCACTTGTGTGCCTCCCAAATTGTGATTGGGTTCAGCTCTTCGGTTGCATTTTCACGGAAGTACTGAGTGATCTGCTGTTTAACCCTCTCTGCTCTAACTACGTCCTTTAGAATACTAGTGTTCAGTCTCCAGTTCCATTCCTTGTGTACCTGTCCCGGTAGCAAGAGCCTCATAATTACTGGGGCGTGATCAGCAAATGTAATCGTCCCTATCTCCACTCCCGCTATCCAGCTAAGGTCTCTCTGGGACAAGAACAGATAGTCTATCCTCGAGTACTTTGAGTGGATGGGGGAAAAGTAGGTATAATCCCTACCGTCTGGGTGTGCGAATCTCCATGTGTCAATTACCTGCACATTCTGAAGAGCTGTTTTAATTCGCTTAAGATACCTGTATGCAATGGAGGAGCTAGCGTTAGAGGTGTCTACCAAGGGATTTAATGCGCAGTTCAGGTCACCCCCTATAATCAAGGAACCCTCCTGAAAGGATTGTAATTCCTTAAGCACTGAGGTCATGAATTGGTGTTGTAGTCTATTGGGGGCGTAAATGTTTGCCAGTGTGAGGATCTTTCCAGACGGAAGCTTACCCTTGAGGAAGATATAGCGCCCCTCCTTGTCAATGACCTCTGAGGTCACAGAAAATGCCAGAGTCTTGTCCACTAGGATAGAAACCCCTTTAGTCTTGGAAGATGGAGATGGCGCTGTCCAATGAAAGGGAAACGATCTATTACCTAGATAGGGGACTTTACCCCTCTGAAAGTGTGTTTCCTGAATCAGGGCAATATGTGCCTTATATTTCTTCAATTCCCTCATAAGAGAGTGTCGCTTAGCTGGTGAATTAAGACCCTTCACGTTTATAGTCATTATCCTCACCTCCATATCTCCCATTGGGGTCATTGCTAACAGGAAGGGGTCACACAGGTCCACCCGGGCCCCCCAACCACACCCCCCGCACCCCCCCGCCCCCAGAGCCCAAGAGAGGAGTACTTATAGGTACCCCACCAGATACTGATGGGGAAGAAGAAAAGACAGGGATAGAGAGAATGGGAACAGAGATGGGGGTCCTGACCTTAATCGAGACCAGAAACAGAACCCCAAAGCGCGCCCTTATGGGGTGTAAGAGAGAACACGGAAGGGAAAATAAGAGGGCGTAACGCAGGGTATAAGACCTCCTGCGACCGCCCAGCCCCACCTGAAGCTACACCAGGGGGGGGAAAAAAAAAAAAAAAAAAAAAAAAAAAAAAAAAGAAAAAAGGAGAAACCCCTGGATTCTTCAGGAAGTAGAGACCCACAAGGAGTCCCTAAATAACCCCACTTACCGTGAAAGTCACAAAAAACTTGGGGACCATGGAAGGCCAGACAGGCAGAAGTACTACGTTTTCAAACTTGTGATAACACGAAAATTATCTATACTGTGAGCAAATCAAGTATACCTTTATATAGTAACCTGGTGTTGGACCCATTTAACACCTATTTAACGTCCCCTTATTCCATCCCGTCCAGTTGCAGGGCAAAAATTTGTATTGCATCCTTGCTTGCCCATCTTGACCCCGCAATTTTCTCCTGGGTTGTCGCCACCTTCACCTAATTGGAGAGTCCCCAAGCAGTCCCCTGCAGAGTTGCTAAGGGGGAGGGGGGGGGGGGGGGGGAAGGCCCCTCCACTCAGCCACCAACCCCACATGACCCTTTATATGCTCACATATTGATATTTCGCAAAGCCATCTACGCTTGTGCTTCCCAAGGATCCATAATGTGCCCATTCGAGGGCATCAATCCCCTGCAGTGTAGTTACATCCCCAATAGCCCCCCCCCCCCACCGACCCCCGTCCCCCAATCCCCTCCGGAGAGGGCCACGCCGACAGCCAGGGCCCCCCCCAGAGGGGAGGGAGGACAGCCAGCCCCATTCCCCCGCAGACCACAAACCCGAGAGGTCAGGATACAGTAATCTAAGATAGAGCAAAGTAGCCATCATGTTTCCCGTGGTCTCAGATCTCGCAGTCAATTAATCTGCCACCTATATTATATGAGAAGTATAGGAAAGCTAAGCTCAGGAGGGAAGAGAGCAAGGGACATGGTCCCATATGCTGCCAGCAGACAGTGCCCCAGATCTTGATGCCGAGAGCTGCTACGGTTCCAGGACCCTCTCACCGCACCGCCCGAGAACTCGTTCATTTTCTTGCAGCTTTTACCCCCAAGACGGGGGGAAGAGGCCTTTCTATCCTCTAGTCCCCCCGGCGCTCGGCCCCCGGAGTCGTTCAGAGGCAGTTCACCAACTAATCTAGGCTTTTAACCCCCTGATCGCCCTTGAGCAGCTAATGCATACCTGAATCCCCTGTCCCATCCCCCCCCACCACATCCCGTCCATCCGTCCCCCCCGGGACGGGCCCCCCCATCTGGTGAAGCCCCCCCCGAGGAGAAGGGAGGACGGAAGGCCCAGAATCCCCCACCACCTCAGACCAAACGAGCCATATTGGAGCGGCGGGACCCTTCAAGTTTACTCATTATGACACACCAAGACTCCCATGTGAGGTCTCCAATTGGTCCATCCCCATCCCCCCAGCCCCCCGGCAGAGGGACCCGCGGGACCCGCGGGTTCCCCCCCACCGGAGGAGGGGGGGGGAGGGGGAAGACATGCCCCCTCCGATCTATGCTCCCCACATCCCATAGACGAACATAATAGAGCCTGATAACACACTAGAAGTTGACTGTGAACTCTGCAGCGAGTTTTAACCCAACAAGAAGAAACTGTGGCATGCAAGAGAAACTTGAGAAGCAGTAAGTATTGCAACACAGGGGTGGGGGAGGTATTGTCCACCGCCAGATATTACCTACGCAACCAATATGCTAGGCCTAAAGCCAGGGTTCTGCTACAGCGTGGCCCCACCATCCCCTTCGCATCCCGCCTCCCCGTCGCCCCCGGGACGGGCCCCCCCAACCGGTGGGGTCCCCTCCGAGGGGGAGGGAGGACAGCAGGCCTAACATCCCCCCCCTATATCAGGCCATATACACCATAAAGGGACGGTGGAACCTCTCAAGTCTACTCCTTGTAACACACAGAGAATCACATGTGAAAACTCCAGTTGGTCCATCCCCCTCTCCCGGTCCCCCGACAGAGGGACCCGCGGGACCCGCGGGGACCCCTCCACCGGAGGAGGGGGGGAGGAGGAGAGAAGCCCCCTCCGATTCCTGCACCCCCCCACCCACAGGCAAACCAAATAACACATGATAAAACCTGACAAAACACGAGAAGCTGTCCGTGGACTCTGCATCATGGTTTCACCCAGTAAGAAATAGCTGTGACATGCAGATAACACAAAATATGAAAAGCAATGAGAATTGCAGCACAAGGGAGAGGGAGACAAGGCCCACCGCCAGATACGGCTCGCGCAACCAACATGCTAGGCCCAAGGCCAGGGATTCGCTACAGCAGGGTCACTAGGGACTGCAAAAAGCTGAGACTGTCACACTGGGGGGGGAATGAGAAGGGGGAATGTGTAAAAATGAAGAAAAATACCGTCACCGTCCCTCCACGTCTCTGCACATCAGGCCAGAGAAATGCGTCGAAGGGTTAGTCCAGTAATTCCGCTGGAACCTAGAACTCCTCTCTTCTAGGGGCCTCATCCGGGGATCGACGCCCGGGGGGCACCGCTGGAGTATCCAGATGTGGGGCCCCGGCAGATAGGTCCGGGATCCGGAAATCGCTGAACCAGTCGGGAACCCCTACCGCAGGGATCCTCAGGAATTCGAAGAACGCTGGGAGGTCTTCTGGAGTGCGCAATACCCCGGTCTTCCCGTTCCTGGCTACCACCAGCGCAAATGGGAATCTCCATCTGTAGGGAATGCCCCTCTCTCTGAGAAGCGATGTCAGTGGCCTGAGAGCTCTACGGTGCTGTAAAGTAATCCCAGACAGGTCTTGGAAAAGCTGCACTTCGGCGTTGTTGAATAAAATGGAATCTCTTCCTCTCGCTCTTGCCATGATGTCTTCCTTCAAGGGGAAACTCTGTAGGCAGCAGACTATGTCTCTGGGGGCCATTTCATTCATATTTCTGGGTCGCAGCGCGCGATGAGCCCTCACGAATTCTATTGGCGTGTCCGGGGGTCTATCCAGTAGTGAGTTAAATATGGAGGTCAAGGCTCCGGGGATCTGATCCTGCGCAACTGCCTCCGGCACCCCACGCACCCTGACATTGCATCTCCTGGCCCTGTTGTCGAGGTCTTCAAGATGTCGGTGCACATTCATGAGGTGACCGTTGTGCCAAGCCACCACGTCGCTCACCTCTCGTAGCTTGCGTCCCGAGCTCGCTGCTTCGCGCTCCACCCTTTCAATTCTGCGGCCTAGCTCCCTCACGTCCGCTTTGAGTTCAGCCACCGCTTCTGTAATGGAGGATTTGATTTCTCCAGCAAATCTCGCTAGTTCAGACCTCGTAGGTAATTGGCTGAGCTGCGCCGTCAGGCCTTGAGGTTCATTGCTGAGCGAGCCCTCCGTGCTCCTCTCCGGTGAGCTTTCTTGCGACGTAGGTGACGCCATCTTGGAGGCCCGGCCTGGGACTTCCTCCGCGCGCTGGGAACGGAACATCTCCGGGAGGCTTCTGCCGCTCAAAGTTGGGTCTCGGGGTGCCCTGGGTGTTCTAGAGGTCACCCCTGATCTACTGCTTTTGCCCATGATGCGTTAGGGAGACTGCAGCCGTCGCACTCGGGTCAATACACCAGGAGCTCCGATATCAAGCAGCCATCTCCTTCGCTGGCCAAGCCACGCCCCCTTGTTTGTGTTTTTTAGGTGTATTCTCAACATTTTTGGGTGAAATGTGTGAAAAAAAATAAAAAAAAATATATTTTTTTACAATTTGTAGAGTTTTTTTGTAATAAAAAATGTAAGTTTGTCAATAAAATCTTATTGCGTGAGAAACCCCAATTTCTCCCGCTTACAGCGATACCACATATGTATAGGTAGACACCCTTTCCTGCCCAGAAGTCTTTTATAGCTGCTGGATGACAAATGGTTAATTAAAAAAAAAAATGACATAGGGTCCCCCTTCCCGGGGAGGGGGACCCCATTTTTTTTTGGATTTTTAAGGGTTAAAAACCCTTAAAAATCCAAAAAAAAAAATGACGTGGGGTCCCCCTTACCCAAAGTAACCAGCCCGGGACCAGCTATGGGGGCTTGTAGGCACAGAGTGGGGGGGCCAGCTTTGGTGGCCCCCCCACCCTGCAGCCTACGAGCCCACATAGCCTATGTGGGCCCGGGCTCTTCTGCCCCCCCCTGGCCTTTGGGGAGGCAGGTAATGGGGGTGCGGGGGTTAATGGCAATGCCACCCCCCCAGCCATGTGAACTGGTATAAGGGGTCTCATGGACCCCTTACCAGCTCACAAAGGGTTAACTGTAAAAAAAAAAACACCACACAATAAAAAAAAGTATTTTATTAAAAAAAAATAATTTTTTTTTACTGTACTTACCTTCGATTGCAAGCTCTTGTCCCTCGCCGCTCAGCTGACAGATGCCTGTGATCGGCATCCAGAGAAGGAGAAGGCAGGAGATCAGAGGATCTCCTGTCACCTCCTTCCAGGGCACCGATCACCGGCATCTGAGAAGCTGAGAAAGCTGAAGCCGGTGATCGGGACCGGGATGACGTCATAAGCCCCGCCCCCAAGGGGGCGGGGCTTAGAGGCAAGATGGCGGTCGCCATCTTGAAGAAGAGAGGAGAGAGCCTCCCAGGCTCCCTCCTGAAGATCGGTAAGTCCTGGGGGGGGATCGGAGGCCCCCCAGGTGAAGAGGAGGGACAGCGGGAGCCAGCGCACATGGAGGTAAGTGAATGTCATTTTTATTTTTTTTTTTTTTTTACAGTTAGCAGCTGCTGCTGCAGAAGCGGGGGGGGGGGCGGCCTATTCCGGGGGCTCTCCTGGAGCCATCCGACCCCCCACGGGGGATCGGATGGCACCAAATTAAAGAGGAGACCCGGCCGGATCCAACAAGGGGTCAGGTGAGTATTTTTTATTTTTATTTTTTAAACTAGAAGCGATCAAAGTCAAGCACGTAACACCTACGGGCTTGGCACTTAAGGCCCAGCCAAGCCAGCACGTAGGTGTTACGTGCTTGGCAACAAAAGGGTTAAAAGAGGTTATTTATAAAGGAAAATAAGGGAGGCGAGATTTTGTTTATTGATAGCAATCTGGATAGCGTGGGTGCACTATCCAGATGCCCCCAACTACATTTTATGAAGCGTGGAGCTATATGTTAGCTGATTAGAGAAAGTGACGAGGGACTCTTGTGTAGCTGATAAATAATCCTAATTTATATCCAAGTATTAACAGATTGATCATTGTCCGTGTTGTAGTTGCTGTATCTGATTAGATATTAGCAGCATAAAAAGATCTGATGACTAATGTTATACTAGAGGAGCAGAAGTGAGGTCACTTATCTTACAGCAGGTTAGAGTAGGACAGATTTACCAGCTGCTATTATAGTGATGTGCTTTTAGTTCAAACATTACAATTGCAGTAATTCCTGTGTTGTTGTTTTTTTATAGAGAACACACAATAATACTCCTAGTGTTGGGTTTGCTTTTTTTGGAATGTTAACCAGTCAAGCCATACTGCAATGAAGTATTTTCTTCTGTAGTGAAGGGCCAAAGTCAGTTCCTCCATTTCCTCAACCCCTTGTATCTTGTTGAGCCAATCACTAATAGATGGCTATTAAAAGCCAATGTTTCAGATTTTAGAGGAGGTAAAGGCTTCATGCAAGATAGCACAAGATTTTATCCCAGTCTTCTGAAGTTATACTATAGGCAAGCCCGATTGTTGTCCCATTGTCTTGGGCTACACATTGCACTGTCCTAAACTTCAATCCGTTTTCAAAAAGACCCTGTAGTTCCTAAGTTATTTGTAAAAGTATTAGAGCATTGGAGATTTATAGAAAACGTGAAGCAAAACAGTGGATGTAGCAACTAGAGATGAGCGAACTTTTGAAAAGTTTTTTTCCAACAAAATTCGTTTCGACCCGAATTTATTCGCGACGAATCGCTATTAAAAACGGCTATTTCTGAGCCTCCTAGAGCCTCAATAGAGTTGTAAACCATTCTGCCTTGCTGTAACACGCATAGGATGCATGCTGGGTTAGTCAAATAATACTTTAAATAATTAGGACATGCAGATCAGAGGCATCGCTAATAGAATCGCAGAGCTGCACAATTGCAGAGAGTTGAAGTGGCATCACTATGAGGGGCCCCTATAGTGCCTGAAAAACACACCCTGGAGCTGGCAGCAGCAGGAGCCCAAAAATTAGCTGAATCACACCCTGGAGTTGCAAGCAGCAGCAGGAGCCCAAACATTGCTTGAAAGAGACACTGCAATTGGCAGCAGGTGCCCAACAATTGACCTAAAGACACACTGGAGCTGCAATCATCAGCAGGAGCCCAAACATTGCTTGAAAGAGACACTGCAGTTGGCAGCAGGAGCCCAAAAATTGGATGAATCACACCCTGGAGTTGCAAGCGGCAGCAGGAGCCCATTGCTTGAAAGAGACACTGCAGTTGGCAGCAGGTGCCCAACAATTGACCTAAAGACACACTGGAGTTGCAAGCAGCAGCAGGAGCCCAAACATTGCTTGAAAGAGACACTGGAGTTGGCTGCATGAGCCCAAAAATTGGATGAATCACACCCTGGAGTTGCAAGCAGCAGCAGGAGCCCAAACACAGCTTGAAAGAGACACTGGAGTTGGCTGCAGGAGCCCAAAAATTGGATGAATCACACCCTGGAGTTGCAAGCAGCAGCAGCCCAAACATTGCTTTTAAGAGACACTGGAGTTGGCAGCAGGAGGCCAAAAATTGCCCTAAATACACCCTGGAGTTGGCAGCAGCAGCAGGAGCCCAAACATAGCTTGAAAGAGACAGTGCAGTTGGCAGCAGGAGGCCAAAAATTGGATGAATCACACCCTGGAGTTGCAAGCAGCAGGAGCCCAAACATAGCTTGAAAGAGACACTGGAGTTGGCAGCAGGAGCCCAAAAATTGGATGAATCACACCCTGGAGTTCCAAGCAGCAGCCCAAACATTGCTTTAAAGAGACACTGGAGTTGGCAGCAGGACCCCAAAAATTGGCTGAATGACACCCTGGAGTTGGTAGCAGCAGCAGCAGGAGCCCAAACATAGCTTGAAAGAGACACTGCAGTTGGCAGCAGGAGCCCAAAGATTGGATGGATCACACCCTGGAGTTGCAAGCAGCAGCAGCAGCTGCAGGAGCCCAAACATTGTGTAAAAGAGACACTGGAGTTGGCTGCAGGAGCCCAAAAATTGGATGAATCACACCATGGAGTTGCAAGCAGCAGCATGGAGAGAACAGATTTTCGGCACATATATCTTATCCGCAGAATATTAATAAAAAGTAAGACTAACGTAAAGCATTTTCTCAATAATTACTTGTGGTCTGGTGTGGAGGAATGTCTGTAACTGGAGAGCAGCGCCTTAAATCTGTTTGGCAAGATCCATATTTCTTTAGTGTTGGTCTGGCCCCATCATCAATCTACTGTAATGCATCAGGCATTGTTGGGTGGAAATCTTGGCTGATCCATGCGCCATTCATTTCCACGCAGGCCACGCAGGCCAATGGAGAGTGACAGATTAGTAACATATTAGTAACATAGTAACATATTAGTAACATAGTAACATATAAGGCCTCATTTCATCAAGCAGAGGTCTCTGCAGAATAGGGGTGAGTGGCCTCAGGAGTGTCAGCGAGAGTCCTGAACTCCCGGGATCAGCTAGCGGTCGTGTCTTGAGCAGCAACCCATCTGCCGTCATCCATTGGTTAACACGATCATCCACTGCATCACAAGTGACATCTGACACCCCCAGTCAACTGTCTATTGTATGTTATGCTTTGGGTTCAGCTCCACTATTCAGTGAGGACGATCGGATAATCGAAAAAATCAGCAGCTACTGCCCAGCCAAGAAGTAAAGGAGACACTCGCCGCTTCTTCCACTAGGCGGGCAAGTAGTGATGAGGAGAGTGTCGTCGGAGGAGGTGTTTCAAGCGTTTTGGCTCCTTAAGCAGACACTGATGAAGAACCTGAGGAGGACATAATTGAGTTTTGAGGGCACTTTTAAAGGCTTGGAGTGATGGAGAGTGACAGTGAGAGTGAGAGTGAGGCAAATGTGCTCGGGGTAGACCACTTGCGTGGCAGGCTATCTTCCCAGGAGGTAGTGGAAGAGGGTCCCTGGAGTTGGCGTCGGTGGCGGCGGCAGCAGCAGTGAATTATTGCGGACTGTTGGTAGGAAAAATCAGCTACTCAGCGATGTGGCAGTTTTTCATCAAGCATCCGCAGGAGGTTAACATGACTATATGAAAGATGTGTAGGCAGAAGGTGAAGTGTAGATGGGTTAAATCTGTTCTAACTTAGGTGTGGACCTAGGTGGAGAAAAGATTAGTGTCGGTGCGCTGTGGATAAAATGGCAGGTTAAAAGAGTAAATAAAGGGAATCCTGTGGGGAAAATAGGTTAGTATATATACATAAAACTATGAATAAACAAATGCAATAGTATTACCAAAGTGAAGTTTTGTTTGAGGGGGTGTTTCCACCTTTTAATTAAATCAGAAACAACTAGGTATCATTGCCTCTGACTAATTAGGCCTCAAAAATTGTTGGAATTTTTAATCTTGCTGTCTGAGGGACTTCTCCTCTCGGACAGCGTCACCATAAAGCGGCCTGGGAGAGTTGGCTCCAAAGTGGTGGTCCAGCCTGCTGCATTACCCAGTGGCATGCCGCTCTCTGTTCCAGGCAGCCAAGGCTCCACCACCTCACCAGGTTTGACAAACTGACCATTTTATCTAGTCATCTGACAGGAGAGGAGGAGCAGGAGCAGCCACAGGAGCTAGAGGGTTGTGAGGAAGACGAGACAGAGGACCCAGACACAACGTGGCAGTTTACAGTGGAGATGGAGACAAGTAGTCCCTCCCAGTCACTTGCACAAATGGCACAATGCATGCTCACGTGCTTGCGTAGTGACAGCAGAATTGTCTCCATTTGTCTGGCTCTCCACCCTATTGGACCCTCGCTTCCGACACAAAATGGGGGCATTTTTTACACCCACTGAGAGAGAGGACAAACTGACCTACTACAGAGACATCCTACGTAGTCAGTTGGGCGATGTCTATCTGCACCATGGTCCATACTCCCCCAGGTCTGACTCAGGGGGACCTCTCCGATCACCTTCCACTGCCATGGCTGCTGGGGGGGGGTGGAAGGAGCAGCAGCAGCAGCTCCATCAGCAGCAGCCTCAGTCTTCAGTCGCTAATGAGTAACTTTCTACACCCGCATAGTGAGTCTACTCATGAGCAGCACGAAGACCTGGAGCAGGACCTGAACCAGCAGGTCATGTCATACCCTGACATGACCATGCCAACACACCGCTGGACTTCTGGGAAGCCAAACTTGACTTGTGGCCGCAACTAGCAGAGTTTGCCCTGGAAAAGCTGCCCGGCCAGTAGTTGATTTAGATGGCAACTGGGCTGCTCTATATAATGCTGCAAAATGGCAAATTTACCTCACAGTATAAGCTGTTGCCCCTCAGATTTACACAGGGGCTGCTCTATATTATGATGCAAAATGGCAAATTTACCTCACAGTATAAGCTATTGCCCCTCAGATTTACACAGGAGCTGCTCTATATAATGCTACAAGACCAAGAGCAGATTTAACTCACACAATATAACCTATTTCCCAGGTTTATATATGCTCTATGTATTGGTGCAAAACCATGAATTCACCTACAATATAAACTATTGGTGCTCCATATAATGGTGCAAAACTGAATTTATCTCACAATATAAACTATTACTCCTCAGGTTTATATAGGGGCTGCTGTATATAACAGTGCAAAACCATGAATTTACCTCATAATATAAACTATTGCCCCTCAGATTTACTCAGGGGCTGCTCCATATAATGGTGCAAAACAGGGCAAATGTATTGTCCAATATAAACTATTGCTGCTCTGATTTACACAGGAGGGCCACTCTAAAGAATGGTGCAACATGGCGAATTTAGCTCACAATATAACAGAGATTGCAAAACAGCGAATTTACTTCACAATACTGTATAAACTATTGCTCCTCAGATTTACACAGTGAGCTTCTCTATATAATGGTGCAAAATGGCGAATTTACCTCACTATATAATCTATTACAGCTCTATATAAATAAAAATAAATAAATAAAAAAAAGGGCCTGTAGAAGCTTTAGTATAACAGATAGGGTGACATGTGCTGGTTTGGGAGGCCCATATGGGCTAGTGTTTTGACTGCAGGACAAAAACCAATTCAAAATGCAATGCTCAGATTCAGCTGAGGAAGGATCAACAAGCGTATTTAAAGGCAGACCAAAAACCAATTCAAAATGCAATACTTTGATTAAGCTGAGGAAGGATCAACAAGCGTATTTAGTATAACAGATAGGCTGCTAAATGCAGGTTTGGGATACCCTGGGGCCTAGTGTTTTGGCAGCAGGACAAAAACCAATGCAAAATGCAATAGCTTAATAAAGCTGATGCTGAACAACGCTAATTTAGTATAACAGATGGGGTGCAACATGCAGGTTTGGGATACCCTGCAGCCTGGTGTATTTAAAGCAGACCAAAACCAATTCAAAATGCAATAACTTAATAAAGCTGAGGCTGTAGATGCTTATTTAGTATAAACAGATAGGGTGCAACGTGCAGCTTTGGGGTGCCCTGCGGCCTGGTTTATTGAAAGCAGTCAAAAAGGAAGTGCAAACTGAAGTAGCTTAATGAAGCTGATGCTGATCAACGCTTATGTTGTATAACAGATAGGGTGCAAGGTGCAGCTTTGGGGTGCCCTGCGGCCTGGTTTATTGAAAACAGTCAAAAAGGAAGTGCAAACTGAAGTAGCTTAATGAAGCTGATGCTGATCAACGCTTATGTTGTATAACAGATAGGGTGCAAGGTGCAGCTTTGGGGTGCCCTGCGGCCTGGTTTATTGAAAGCAGTCAAAAAGGAAGTGCAAACTGAAGTAGCTTAATGAAGCTGATGCTGATCAACGCTTATGTTGTATAACAGATAGGGTGCAAGGTGCAGCTTTGGGGTGCCCTGCAGCCTGGTTTATTGAAAGCAGTCAAAAAGGAAGTGCAAACTGAAGTAGCTTAATGAAGCTGATGCTGATCAACGCTTATGTTGTATAACAGATAGGGTGCAAGGGGCAGCTTTGGGGTGCCCTGCGGCCTGGTTTATTGAAAGCAGTCAAAAAGGAAGTGCAAACTGAAGTCGCTTAATGAAGCTGATGCTGATCAACGCTTATGTTGAATAACAGATAGGGTGCAAGGTGCAGCTTTGGGGTGCCCTGCGGCCTGGTTTATTAAAAGCAGTCAAAAACAAGTGCAAACTGAAGTAGCTTAATAAAGCAGCTGATGCTGATCAACGCTTATGTTGTATAACAGATAGGGTTAAAATATCATGTGCCTTGGGATGCCCACGTGTCCTGGTATATTTCAAGCTGAACAAAAAGTTACAATAATCCAAGTATGAGAAATGCTTTAGCTTAACAGATAGGGTTAAAATATCATGTGCCTTGGGATGCCCACGTGTCCTGGTATATTTCAAGCTGAACAAAAAGTTACAATAATCCAAGTATGAGAAATGCTTTAGCTTAACATATAGGGTTAATTAGCATGTGCCTTGGGATGCCCGTGTGGCCTGGTATATTTCAAGCTGAACAAAAAGTAACAATAATCCAAGTATGAGAAATGCTTGTGCTTAACAAATAGGGTTAAATAGCATGTGCCTTGGGATGCCAGTGTGGCGTAATGTATTTTAAGCTGAACAAAAAGTATTAACAATAATCCAAGTATGAGAAATGCTTTTGTTTAACAGATAGGGTTAAATAGCATGTGCCTTGGGATGCCAGTGTGGCGTAATGTATTTTAAGCTGAGCAGAAACGTTTAACACTAATCCAAGTATGAGAAATGCTTTTGCTTAATAGATAGGGTTAAATAGCATGTGCCTTGGGATGCCAGTGTGGCGTAATGTATTTTAAGCTGAGCAGAAACTTTTAACACTAATCCAAGTATGAGAAATAATTTTGACCTTCTTTACAGCGCCATACTTTGAAAAAAAATCCTTAATTTCATGCCGATCAATCCAAAGGTCAATGCCCCCAACAAAAATAGTGTTCGGCATAAGTTTTCCTTCTGGAAGGACGTAACCTTTCGTTTACATGGTTGTGGTAGGTTATATTACAAATTGGGATACCCCAGGCAGCAGTGTCATTGAAAGAGACAGATTGTAATGCAGACCATACGCAAGCAGAGAAACTCAGGCTGCAACAGGCCTCTTTAGTTTACATGGTTGGTGTAGGTTATCTTACAAATTGGGATACCCCACTGTATATGAAACACTCAAAAGTGGACAATCAGCCTCCAAGAGGCCTGCTTAGTTTAAATAAGAGAGCTGCTTAGCTTAAATAAGAGAGCTGCTTAGTGTAAATAAGAGGCCTGCTTAGTTTAAATAAGAGAGCTGCTTAGTGTAAATAAGAGAGGTAGGTTATGTTATGTTACAGAATGGGATACCCCCAAGCAGGCTTTAGAACAGTATTGTCAGCAGCCACTTACCTGCGCCCCGTTCCTGTCGCGCTCCCCGTCCCGCCGCGCGGCTTTCTGATCGGCGGCCGCGGCGGGCGGCGGCCTTCCTTCCACCTGGCGCGCGCGCGCCTTGTTCCTCCTCGGCCGGCGTCCCCGGCTTCAGTTCTCGTGCTCGCGCACACGCGCGAGCACGTTGTAATTATACCCTCCGGCGCCGCTGTTCTCAGTGCGGCCGCCGGAGGAAAACTAATTAAAGTGACAGGTGTGGGTGGGGGAGTGCTCAGGTTCTCACTGGCCAATATCACTCTGCATTACCAGGACGTCACTCCCTCACTACTTCCCTCCAATCAGCTCTCTCTGAATTCTGGGCGGCTCGCCCCATGTGTCCAATCTGTTTGAAGTTCCTGGTTGCACCAATCACTACACTGACTCTCCTTGGCCAATTATGTCTGTTCCCTATTTAACCTCAACCCAGTCAGTCTGTCATTGCCTGTTATAGCGCCTAGACCCTAGTATTTGCTTATCCCTGATATTGATCCTGATTCCTGTTGCCGACCCTCGCTTGTTTGACCATCCTCGATCTCCACTCCTGTTGCCGACCCTCGCTTGTTTGACCATCCTCGATCTCCACTCCTGTTGCCGACCCTCGCTTGTTTGACCATCCTCGATCTCCACTCCTGTTGCCGACCCTTGCTTGCCTTTGACCATCCTCGATCTCCACTCCTGTTGCCGACCCTTGCCTGTCTGTTGGACTTCCACCTTACGCTCACATACCGGCTACCCGATTCCACTTCCAGCCGCTGGCTCTCCAGTTCTCTGTACCGTAAGATCTCATCCTTTGAGCCATAAAGTCCTGGGGGCAACCGATCCCGAGCAGGCGTGTTCTGCGTCTCGGCAAGCGGGGGCTCCTATAGGTGAAGCTGGCTGCGGAGATTGGGGGTTGAGGTCCTTACCAAGAGAGCTGGAGTTGTCCAAGTGGTAAATTGAGGTTCCGGGAGCGTGACATTATAACAGGCCACTTATTAATATGGAAGACCTGGTACAGCAAGTTCAGGCGATGGCCACCGCTATCAACCAACTTGCCCAGAGAGTGGCCAATCAAGAAACCCGCCAGATTTCAACACCCGCTGTACCACCTCATATTCCTGAACCTAAGGTTCCTTTACCTGAAAAGTTCTCTGGAGACCGGACCGGTTATTCGAACTTCAAGAATTCATGTGAACTTTATTTCAGGCTGCGGCCTTTATCTTCTGGCACTGAAACCCAACGGGTGGGTTTAATTATTTCTCTGTTGCAAGGAGATCCCCAGTCATGGGCTTTCAGCCTGCTTCCTGAAGATCCTGCCTTACACTCCGTTTCTTCCTTTTTCTCAGCTATGGGAGTGCTGTATGCGGATCCTGATCGTCAGTCCACGGCGGAAAACAGGCTTCGGGCCCTGAGGCAGGGTCGCAATTCCGCCGAGGACTACAGCGCTGAATTCCGGCGCTGGACGATGGAATCTACTTGGAATGATCCAGCCCTATGTAGCCAATTCCGTATGGGGCTCTCTGAGAATATTAAAGATGCCTTGGTCAATTTCCCCACTCCAAAAGATTTGGACCAACTTATGCAGGTCTCCATCAGGATCGATAGACGTCTTAGGGAGAGAGCCAGGGAAAGGGTTAGGGTTACTACTCCCTTTAGACCTTCACAAACTCCCAACCCTTCAACCCCTGGTGGGGTAAACACCTCCTCCTCCTCTCAAGAGGAGCCAATGCAGGTTGGCAGAGCCCGTCTTTCTCAGGATGAGAAACAACGGAGACGGTCTTTGGGTCTTTGTCTCTATTGTAGGTCCCCGGGTCATTTTGCCAGGTCCTGTCCGAATAAGGGGTATCCGGCGGGAAACTTTCTCGCCTAGATCAGGAAGAGGGTACTGATCTAGGTGGGTTGAAGCATCACTCTCATCATGATAAAATGTTAATCCCTACGGAGCTTTTCTGGGGTCTTTCCAAACAGGCAGTATCTGCTTTTGTTGATAGTGGAGCTGCAGGTAACTTCCTGGATCGGAGCATAATCTCCATCCTAGGGGTTCCACTGGTACCCCTTGAAAAGTCTCTTCAGGTTTTGGCCATAAATGGGAAGGCTATCCTGGGAGGGCCGGTCAGTCACAAGACCCCTCCTCTCAGATTGGTGGCCGGCTCATCTCATACTGAACATATAGAATTCCTGGTGTTTGATTGTCCGGAAACACCAGTAGTTTTGGGATACCCATGGCTAAAACTCCATAACCCCGTATTTAATTGGCAGTCGGGTGATCTGGTTAAGTGGAGTAATTTCTGCAGATCACATTGCTTCTCCACTATCCTTAGGAGTGTGCAGATTTCGCCCCAAGAACTGCCTCTGCCTTATATAGATTGGGCAGATGTCTTTTCTGAGCGGTCCGCTGATAATCTTCCCCCACACAGACCCTATGACTGTCCCATCGACCTACTTCCTGGAACTATTCCTCCTAGGGGCAAGATCTATAATCTGAATCGAGCTGAAGAGCAGGCTATGAAAGAATATATTTCTGAAAATCTGAGCAAAGGCTTTATCCGCCCATCAACATCACCGGCGGGTGCCGGCTTCTTTTTTGTTGAGAAGAAGGATGGAGGTTTAAGGCCTTGCATAGATTATAGAGCCTTGAATAAGATCACCGTTAAAAATCGTTATCCTCTTCCCTTAATAGGTGATTTATTTAATCAGGTAGTGGGGGCTCGAATTTTTTCTAAACTAGATCTAAAGGGGGCCTACAACCTGATCCGTATTCGGCAAGGGGACGAATGGAAAACGGCGTTCAATGTTAAAGACGGTCATTATGAATATTTAGTGATGCCTTTTGGCCTTTGTAATGCTCCTGCGGTCTTTCAAGACTTTGTTAATGACGTGTTTCGTGACTTTTTGGGTAACTTCGTTGTGGTTTATTTGGATGACATCCTCATTTACTCGAAGAACCTTTCCGAACACAGGCAACATGTAAAACTGGTCCTTCAGAAATTGAGAGAGAATAATTTATACGCTAAAATCTCTAAGTGTATGTTTGAGGTCGCCTCCGTTCCCTTCTTGGGATATATTATTTCTAGTCAGGGGTTGGAGATGGATGGGGGAAAAGTTTCGGCAGTACGGGATTGGGTACAACCCAAATCCTTAAAAGAATTACAACGCTTTTTAGGATTTGCTAATTTCTATCGACGTTTTATCAAGGGTTTTTCTAGTATCGTTGCGCCTCTCACCAATCTCACCCGCAAAGCCGCGTTCACTGTTAACTGGTCACCATCAGCTATTGAAGCCTTCCGTGTCCTAAAACAGGCTTTTACTTCGGCGCCAGTTTTAGTGCACCCCGACGTCAACAAACCTTTTGTTATTGAAGTAGATGCGTCTGAATTAGGTGTTGGAGCTGTTTTATCGCAATTCTCCGGATCTCCTGAACGTTTGCACCCATGTGCCTATTTTTCCCGGAAATTTAATACCGCAGAACAAAATTATGATGTCGGCAATAGGGAACTATTAGCTATTAAACTAGCATTTGATGAATGGCGTCATTGGTTAGAGGGTTCCTTACATCCTATCACTGTATATACCGATCACAAGAATGTCGAGTATATAGGCGCCGCCAAGAGGTTGAATTCTCGACAGGCCCGTTGGGCATTGTTTTTTTCGCGTTTCAACTTTATTATTACCTTTAAGCCGGGCGTGAAAAATACTAAGGCCGATGCTCTGTCGCGCATGTTTGGTGAGTGTAAGGATCGGGGGGATACTGGTGAACCTATCTTACCTGCAGGTTGTGTAGTCGGGGCCTTGCTCCCTGATCTCTCTAATGTTTTGGCACCGTTCCAAGATGAATCGCCTGTAAACGCACCTATAGGATGTCAATTTGTACCGCCGCATTTGCGTTCTGATGTTATTCGCGAATTCCACGATGCAAAGACTGCTGGGCATCTGGGAGTTCGTAAGACCTTTATTTTAGCTCGGCGCCACGTATGGTGGGCTTCTATGAGACGTGATATCACTACCCTTATCGACGCATGTCCTGTTTGTGCACGAAGTAAAGGGGTACACAAGGCCCCTAGTGGGTATCTGATTCCGCTTGAGATCCCTAAAGAACCATGGTCTCACATCTCAATGGACTTTATTGTTGATTTACCTCTTTCGCATGGGAACACTGTGGTTTGGGTAGTCGTCGATAGATTCAGTAAGATGGCTCATTTTATTGCTTTACCCAAGCTACCCTCGGCTCCTGAACTTTCGCGCTTGTTCATCTCGCATATTTTTCGTCTTCATGGTATTCCAGTAAATATTGTTTCCGATCGGGGTGTGCAATTTATATCACGATTTTGGAAAAATTTTTGTTCACGTTTGGGGATTCAGGTTTCTTTGTCCTCCGCGTACCATCCCCAGTCTAATGGGCAGACTGAAAGAACAAATCAAAGCTTAGAACAATATTTAAGATGTTACATCTCTGACACTCAGGAGCAGTGGTCGGAATTTATTGACTTTGCCGAGTTCACGTATAATAATGCGCCAAGTGACAGTACCAAAGTATCCCCGTTCTTTTGTAATTATGGAAAGCATCCTAGAGCTTCTTCTATTTCTGCAGCACCTTCTGATTTTCCGGTCTTAGAAGAGTGGCTTCAGAAACGGAAAGAGGTTTGGGCACGCGTCAAGGAAAATTTAGAAACTATGCGCGTTAAATATAAAAAGTTTGCTGATCGTCGCAGGTCTCAGGAACCTATCCTTCAGTGTGGAGACCTTGTTTGGGTTTCCACTAGGAATATCGCTCTCCGTCAGCCTTCTTATAAATTGGGTCCTAAATTTATTGGTCCTTACCCTATCATCAGGAAACTTAATAATGTTACCTATAAAGTACGGCTTCCTTCTACTATGAAGATCTCCGACTCATTTCATGTTTCTCTGTTGAAGCCTGCTAAAGACTCCTCTCCGGTTGGTCCTCCTCCGGTTTTAGTAGATAATGCACAAGAATATGAAGTAAACAAGATTTTGGATTCTCGTAGAGTGCGTAGTACTATACAGTATTTAATTGATTGGGTTGGGTATGGTCCTGAGGAGAGATGCTGGGTTTCTTCTAGGGATGTTCACGCCAGGGCCCTGGTAAAGAAATTTCACCGTGACAATCCGGAAAAGCCTGGTGAGGGTCCGGAGGCCCCTCGTGAGGGGGGGTAATGTCAGCAGCCACTTACCTGCGCCCCGTTCCTGTCGCGCTCCCCGTCCCGCCGCGCGGCTTTCTGATCGGCGGCCGCGGCGGGCGGCGGCCTTCCTTCCACCTGGCGTGCGCGCGCCTTGTTCCTCCTCGGCCGGCGTCCCCGGCTTCAGTTCTCGTGCTCGCGCACACGCGCGACCACGTTGTAATTATACCCTCCGGCGCCGCTGTTCTCAGCACGGCCGCCGGAGGAAAACTAATTAAAGTGACAGGTGTGGGTGGGGGAGTGCTCAGGTTCTCACTGGCCAATATCACTCTGCATTACCAGGATGTCACTCCCTCACTACTTCCCTCCAATCAGCTCTCTCTGAATTCTGGGCGGCTCGCCCCATGTGTCCAATCTGTTTGAAGTTCCTGGTTGCACCAATCACTACACTGACTCTCCTTGGCCAATTATGTCTGTTCCCTATTTAACCTCAACCCAGTCAGTCTGTCATTGCCTGTTATAGCGCCTAGACCCTAGTATTTGCTTATCCCTGATATTGATCCTGATTCCTGTTGCCGACCCTCGCTTGTTTGACCATCCTCGATCTCCACTCCTGTTGCCGACCCTCGCTTGTTTGACCATCCTCGATCTCCACTCCTGTTGCCGACCCTCGCTTGTTTGACCATCCTCGATCTCCACTCCTGTTGCCGACCCTTGCTTGCCTTTGACCATCCTCGATCTCCACTCCTGTTGCCGACCCTTGCCTGTCTGTTGGACTTCCACCTTATGCTCACATACCGGCTACCCGATTCCACTTCCAGCCGCGGGCTCGCCAGTTCTCTGTACCGTAAGATCTCATCCTTTGAGCCATAAAGTCCTGGGGGCAACCGATCCCGAGCAGGCGTGTTCTGCGTCTCGGCAAGCGGGGGCTCCTATAGGTGAAGCTGGCTGCGGAGATTGGGGGTTGAGGTCCTTACCAAGAGAGCTGGAGTTGTCCAAGTGGTAAATTGAGGTTCCGGGAGCGTGACAAGTATATATGCACAGCAACAGTGGATAAGCAGGCTCCAACAGGCCAAATAACTTTAAATAAGTGTGCAGCTTAGTGAAGATCAAGAGGGGTATGGTATGTTACAGAATGGGATACCCCCAAGCAGGCTTTAGAACAGTATATATGCACAGCAACAGTGGATAAGCAGGCTCCAACAGGCCAAATGACTTTAAATAAGTGTGCAGCTTAGTGAAGATCAAGAGGGGTATGGTATGTTATAGAGTGGGATACCCCCAAGCAGGCTTTAGAACAGTATATATGCACAGCAACAGTGGATAAGCAGGCTCCAACAGGCCAAATTACTTTAAATAAGTGTGCAGCTTAGTGAAGATCAAGAGGGGTATGGTATGTTATAGAGTGGGATACCCCCAAGCAGGCTTTAGAACAGTATATATGCACAGCAACAGTGGATAAGCAGCCTGCAACAGGCCAAATTTCTTTAAATAAGTGTGCAGCTTAGAGGAAATACAGAGGCTAATGGGATGTTACAAAATGGGATGCCCCCACAGCAGACTTGAGATCAGTATATATGCACAGTAAAAGTGTCTAAGCAGGCTGCAACAGGGCAAATTTCTTTAAATAAGTGTGCAGCTTAGAGGAAATACAGAGGCTAATGGGATGTTACAGAATGGGATGCCCCCACAGCAGACCTGAGATCAGTATATATGCACAGAAAAAGTGTCTAAGCAGGCTGCAACAGGCCAAATTACTTTAAATAAGTGTGCAGCTTAGAGGAAATACAGAGGCAGATGCCCCCACAGCAGACCTGAGATCAGTATATATGCACAGTAAAAGTGTCTAAGCAGGCTGCAACAGGCCAGATTTCTTTAAATAAGTGTGCAGCTTAGTGAAGATCAAGAGGGGTATGGTATGTTACAGAATGGGATACCCCCAAGCAGGCTTTAGAACAGTATATATGCACAGAAAAAGTGTCTAAGCAGGCTGCAACAGGCCAAATTACTTTAAATAAGTGTGCAGCTTAGAGGAAATACAGAGGCTAATGGGATGTTACAAAATAGGATGCCCCCACAGCAGACCTGAGATCAGTATATATGCACAGTAAAAGTGTCTAAGCAGGCTGCAACAGGCCAAATTTCTCTAAATAAGTGTGCAGCTTAGAGGAAATACAGAGGCTAATGGGATGTTACAGAATGGGATACCCCCACAGCAGACCTGAGATCAGTATATATGCACAGTAAAAGTGTCTAAGCAGGCTCCAACAGGCCAAATTACCTTAAATAAGTGTGCAGCTTAGTGAAGATCAAGAGGGGTATGGTATGTTATAGAGTGGGA
Organism: Gastrophryne carolinensis; assembly: GCA_027917425.1. Lineage (NCBI taxonomy): Eukaryota > Metazoa > Chordata > Amphibia > Anura > Microhylidae > Gastrophryne > Gastrophryne carolinensis. The sequence goes on from CM051238.1 coordinate 254,604,436, forward strand.
TACCCCCAAGCAGGCTTTAGAACAGTATATATGCACAGCAACAGTGGATAAGCAGGCTCCAACAGGCCAAATTACTTTAAATAAGTGTGCAGCTTAGTGAAGATCAAGAGGGGTATGGTATGTTATAGAGTGGGATACCCCCAAGCAGGGTTTAGAACAGTATATATGCACAGCAACAGTGGATAAGCAGCCTGCAACAGGCCAAATTTCTTTAAATAAGTGTGCAGCTTAGAGGAAATACAGAGGCTAATGGGATGTTACAAAATGGGATGCCCCCACAGCAGACTTAAGATCAGTATATATGCACAGTAAAAGTGTCTAAGCAGGCTGCAACAGGCCAAATTTCTTTAAATAAGTGTGCAGCTTAGAGGAAATACAGAGGCTAATGGGATGTTACAGAATGGGATGCCCCCACAGCAGACTTGAGATCAGTATATATGCACAGCAAAAGTGTCTAAGCCGGCTGCAACAGGCCAAATTACTTTAAATAAGTGTGCAGCTTAGAGGAAATACAGAGGCTAATGAGATCTTACAAAATGGTAATGTTCCCACAGCAGACTTGAGATCAGTTCAGTATATATGCACATCAAAAGTGTATAAGCAGCCTGAAACAGCTAACAAAGCCAGTCAGCCAGCCAGTAACACTCAGGCTGGATGAAAAAAAAAAATTTCCCTGTCACTGCCTCCGATTTTTCCTAACTTTCCCTGCTTCTCGCTGACTTCCTGCCTGTCTCCTGCCTGTCTACTGGCTGTCCCTGGCTCTCTAACTGTCTCTCCCTGAATACAGCAGTGTCCTGTCTCTCACGAATGCAATAGAGAAATGAACAAAAGCAAGATGGCCGCCGCCTTATATAGCGCTGTGACGTCACCGGGCTTGCTGGCTGCTGATAGGCTGCATGTGACTGCCCCAGCATGCACTGGAGCGGGGTAGATGTCTGGACATGTCCCGTCCGCCATCTTAAAATGCCTGTAATGTAAATTAATGGATGTTAAAGAAAAACTTCGAGCGATCGAAGCACGGGGAAATTCGGATTCGATCCGAATCGAATTTTTCATGAAATTCGGATCGAATCCGGGTTCGTCCGGATCGATTCGCTCATCCCTAGTAGCAACAGTGATGTGATATAAGCACACTGTGATGAATGTGAGAGGAGAGATGGTTTCAGAGTTGCAGAGAGAGGTAGCCAATCAGGACTTCTTAAGGTTTAAACTCTTTTCAGGGGAGGGGGTACCTCAGACTTTTAAATGTTTAAGTGTTAAACATTTTTAAGATTGGGAGCAAAATAAAGAGGGGTGATGGTTTTTTGTATGTACTATTCCACTTTTACAGGGGGGGGGTACACTCTGATATATACCAAAAGCATTGCATGATGGGTAAAAGCATCTCAACACATCAGATGAATTGCAGTAGAAATAGCTGTTATTCCAGCACAGACTGCCTATGGAGGTCAGGCAATAAGAGTTGAGCAGTCCTGCCCTGTAAAATTAGACTGATACTTTCACAAAATAGTCACTCTGACTATTCTTCCTTTCAGTAACAAAAAACAAGCTTGGCAGTATTTTTTAAATGTAGGAAATATAAGTAACGCACTCTTTGCCATTTCTTTTTCATGCTAGAGCTGCTTTAAGGAGCAGAATCACAATGATTACTTTTTGGCTGTAACATAAGATGTTGGAAGTGAAGGCACTAAATGCTTTTTTAGGACAGGTAAAACACAAGTGTATATTTTAGTGGCCGGTGCGTGCAAGTCAAGCCACTTAAGTCACATTACCTTTTGAGGACATCAGCCTTGATGCCAGAGCATTAATAACACGTCAGGCTTTAAACAGATACCAAACTGTAATACCAGAGTGGAAAATAATGTCAGAAGCATTTGCTGTACAGCCAATTACACCCTAGACAATATTTGGAATTGTACAAAACATAATCCTTTCTTTCCTTTTTTTTGGAAACCGTGTATGCTCTTCTGGATTTCATGAAAATCTTTGGAAGGAGAAAACACTGCCTTACTGTTTTACCAGCACCAGGGAAAGTGTTATGCTTCTACTTAAGACAGCCTGACATACATATAAATAACACATTTAATAGCAGGACACAGGAGTTTATTACCAACAGTGGCATATACTGTAATGGTTAGGGTCGGGGATGTAAAAAACAAGGGGGAAACCCAACCTGTGTCTGAAAATGCTAATCCACCCAACCTTCCTAGATTACTATACAAATGATTCTAGAATTTATCATCTAGCGGATTAGGGACAGCAGGACTGTATAGGTATAAACTGATACTTGATTCTGAAAGGATTAGCAAGTTGACTAACATATGTACATACATTAATCAAAACATATTTGATCACAATATTACTAAGATTGGTCTTACAAGAGAGAAACTTACATTTTACAATGCATTAACATTAAAAATGAATTTCACAAAGTCTGTTAGAAAGTCCATTGATGGCTTTTAAAGCTGGTTTTGTTGGTATGTTGCTATTCCGTGTTTTGTGTATAGCTTTCTCACTTTCTCAGGGAAAGAATTGTATGCTAGCCTATTCTCCATTGATTGTATCCTGGACACCCTTTGGGAACTTTGTGACACAGACACAGAGTGCTAATATGGCCCAGTATAGAAAAACCAACTCTGCAGCCCACCTTGCCTCTGTGAGGTTCCATAGTAAACAAAGGAAAACATTTGGATTGGACTGGATGGGATTGGCAACACCTGGTAGTATTTATTTCTGTAGGTTCCCGTTCAAGTCATTCTGAATTGGGAAAGCCAGTCAAAAAGACTTCAAGAAAAATACAGTCCAGTTGCCTTGATTTGTTACTGCAGGTATACCAGGTGCCAGAGCCATTATAACAGGTTTTGCTCTTTGTGACCCTTTGGGGGCACCTAGTCACACTTCCCTTCTGGAAACAAGATGTTAATATAACCTCATCCCATAACATGAAAGATTCAAAGGTACGGTACAATGACATCTATGGCTTGTCAGTTATATTAGCTTTCTGACAGGTAACTAAAGACAGGAAGCGAAGATAGATCTCCCCATCAAAAAATCCAGAAATAGAGGTTGAAGTACTGTGCTCTATGTGTACGTTGTTTTCTTTTTATGGTGTCCTTTAATCATAAGGAAAATAAATAAATATTACCTATTATATAACTATTGGACAAAGCTTTGCCTGTTTCTTAATGAGAGAGATTATGTGCCTCAAAACTTGCAAATGAAAATGAAGGATGGGTGCAGGAGGAAGTAGGCAAGTAAATCAGTTTATTCTGCCCACTTTGTCTGACAGATTCACAGTGCATAACCAAGCCCTTCATGAATGTTTATCAGATGTATATTAAGAGTAGTAATATAGTCTTGATAGAGTCATGATCTAAGTGGCTTTCTTAATCCAGTTTATCAAGTCAATCCAGACAGAAAGAAAGATTTATGGGAAGATGAAGTCATGTTTATAAAGTTGTGGAGTCCATGTAAAAGAAAGAAGCATACTTACTGGCAAATGTAAGGATTCTCCAGTACTGCATCTGGTGCCAAGGTAGTCAGTGTCCTATTAGCATGTGTACAGCTGAGCAAAAATCCTCATGTTAATCCAGCTACGTAAGATCTCAGCTTGTTTGTCTCCATCTAGCTCCTGAACACTAATTCTGACTTACCCAGTATTGACCTTTGGCTTGTCCACTTTGTCATGGGGGAAATACAGACAGAACACTCCACTGACGCAAGGGGTGGGTTTAAATAGAAGACTTTATTGAAGTATCAAACACAATAAAAACACAAGCCCTTACCTGAGGTTTATAGGCACAAAGCAATGAAACTAAGCAAATATGGCAACAATAAAGACCCTAACCTCAGGCTAGATAACCAAGGAACTGCCACATACCTTTCTGGAGACCAGGTCAATGTAGATACAGACATCGGCCAGCAATACCGCCTGCGGCCTCCCCAGAGAGTAGGGACTGAGGAAACTCAGCAGAAGGGAGGCCGGAGTGTCATGTGTAGGGATGATGCAGAATCTGGTAGAGTGCTACACCACGCACTGGTTTCAGCATGGGGAGTCTGCCAACAGATCTGGTCTACACCAGAACCTTCCGCAAGGGGGGTCGGACTGCATTGCAGATAAGTTGGGTTCCCACTACTGATGTTGCCAATGGCCAGTGATACCAAATATGAGAAAAGTCCAGTTTGAGTTTTAGGGAAACCAGATAGGAGAAGCCAAAGAGTCCAGAGCCAGGAAAAGCTGTAATCTGGTGTCAAAGTTCAGAGAGCCAAAACAGATCGTCATCCAAGCCGAGGGTCGAGAGCCAGAGAGAGGTCGGCGTCCAAAGCCAGAGGGTCAGCTCTGGAGTGGGTCGTACTCGTAATCCAAAGCCAGATGGCTTGGAAGTCTGCTAGCTCCAAAAAAATGACAGAAGTCCCAGCAGCCTAAATCAATAGTTTGGAAGGCTTCTGGGCAAATTTCATGGAAGGAGTTAAAGAGCTACAGAGAAAGTCTGCTAGGACATACAAAAGGGTTGATTCATGATCAGTGCAACAAAATGCTCATGCAGAGCGCAACCGATTCCGCATACACACCGCAGGCGCACGTGTGAAACGCACCATACGGCAAGTACATGGGAGAAGCGCAAATTGCACCTTCCACACCGTTGCTGTGCTTTAACCCTGTTAATGCTTAATAATTTAACAAATAAATATTGTTTTTGCTAAACTTTGCACATCCACATTTTTGTTGTTTGAACCTTCATTGTGTGTTAATACCATTCATCTGGTGATTGAACTTACAACCCTTATTTTTGCACTTTTGATGCTTTGGGGCAAAAGTTTATGAAAAGCTGCCTCTGCTCAGCTTTTCACACAGAAAAGTTCACACTGACTGGAATTGTAACTCAATACACAGACATTGATATAATACATGTAATTATTTTTATAATGCCCATCCTAATTGATGAGGAAAAAAGAATTAGAGCTTATACAAGTACCTACATTATTTGAACAGCACAGTTTGCACAGCTGCACACAGATGGATTTTCATGGCATTTCTGCTGGCCACAAATGTTTATTCTACTGCACAGGAAGGAGGGGGGTACAAGCTGTGCCAGGCTAACCATTAACTGTGTTATGTGATCGGCTTATGTCTCCCCCATTAGCTTTTTTTTAATTGTGAAATTAGGAAATGCATTTTATAATCTTAAAACTTTACAATAAAAGCTCTACCTAACTGTGTGCATGATGCAGGATCGTGTTAGACTTTGAGATCAATAGAAAATAAAGGGCAATCCTAGACTATATTATGACAGGTTTGCAGCCTTTAATAAAGACAAGCACATACATGAACAGTATTTTAATTTTATTTAATATCTCCAACTTAACTAAGTGGACCTCTTTGTCCCATCTGATTGTATATAGGGTGTCAGAATTAGGAATCCGCGGATCAACGTCCAGCCATACCAGCTAATCTATGGCTTGCCTTAACATCTGGAAATGTTTACATATTCAGCGTGAGACACCTACTTAATCTTCATTTTCTAGATATGGATAACATTCAGAACTCGGCAAGCTGTGGGGTACAGTCATTTTTACACTGCAACGCTGAAATATTTATTTGCAGCGTCTGTTGGCAAACCTGTATCTGAAGAAGGAGGGGGAAGAAATGCCACACATACTCTTATCTGGAACCAATGTGAAGCCTGAAATGGAAAATGAACTCAATACACAAACGCAATGTTACATAGGAACTCTTTGTTATTCTGTAATTGAGATGTACTGTAGGTATGTGGATGTTGGCTAGTCACTTCGGTTCTGATTTATTTTCTGTTATTCTGAACACATCAGATACATTTAAAGGACAATTGATTTATTGAACAGAATGTTTAAACATTTGCAGCAGTCTCTATAGCTGCTGGTACAGTCAGCTGTGATATTCTCCATCAGCATTGAATCTGCAAAAACAGAATTTTGGCACTGCTTTGGCAGTTAGTGCTGCTTGCAATTAATGGATCCTGTACTATATTTAACGCTATTAAACTGACAACTGGAATACAAAGCTGTTACTGCAGAGCTGAAGTATGTTGTCTGGCCCACCTCCTGGCCAGCTGGTCATATATTGGACAGGGGAACCCAAATGAGCTCCATTTTGGTACTGCCCTGAGAAAGAAGACAGTAGCGGGGCTGTCGGTTCACAAGTACACAAGAGGACTATCTGGTACACAAGTCGTCTGGCTTGATGAGCCCTAGGAAAAATATTGGGTCCGGGTTGATGGGATATGGCGTCTTCCTCACACCCTCAGCTTGTGGGGGTGCAGGTAATCTGGCGCCCAAACTCAGAGCCGTAACTCAATGCATCTGGGCCCTGGTGGGGAAATTAAATGGGGCCCAGGCATTGCTCAAACATTTTACAAAATTGTATTTTCTGTTATATTTAACTTCTAGAAAAAAACAATTGTTAACTGGATACAATTAGATTACTAAACACTAAAACAGAAAATGCATGATGGCACATGAGTACATATACAATAAATAGGCTAAGTTAGCACCAATGCAACAATGGTGGGGCCCCCTGATACGGTCACTACCCCTGCTTTTCCTGTACTTATACTCCTGCAAAACTCCCTTCCTTATTAAAAAAGCCTTTAACAGAAAAAACAGCTGAAACTTACTGCTGCATCTTCCACTTGGTCCATATGACTTGCATGAAAATATTTTTGGCCCTTCAATGAAGTCTTTAAACTAGCCACCATACATACATACAGTACTCCAGGAAGTGCATAAGAACTGTGCCGAGGAGCATCAGGGTTAATGCACTTGCACTTGCGTGACAGAGCCCTGGGTTACTTTCCCTATGCCGATTGTCTCGGGGGACAGGGGGAGATGATTTATTCTAGTAAAAATAGATTTTAATAATCTAAAGTACAGTAATATTTGATATGAATCTTGCCAGTGTCCCTCAGACTATTAACACATATGTGACCTCCATCCCCAGGGTACAAACTCAAACACAACAAGGCAACATTAAAATAGTTATCTACAGTTTAATATATAAAATATTGACTTCTTTTTTTTCAAAATCTCTTGTACTTATGCACACCTGCATTATTGTACAGTTTAACTAACAGACAAAAAAATCTAAGACAAAGGCCTTGATTCAGCAAGAGTTGAAAACAATTCTCATGGTAATAAAAAAATCATTTCACAAGAAAAAACCTGAGAATGTCACTGTTACTGAATCACCAGATAGGAAGACAAAGAAAGTCAATGGCACTACAGTGTAAAATTGGTAAAATTTTCTCTACTTTTCTCAGGAGTAAAAAAGTACCATTGACTTTCATTGTCTTCCTAACTAGTGATTTATCAACACTGAAATTCTCAGGCTTTTTTCTCATGTAATGAATTTTTTACTTCCATGAGAATTTTTTCCAAGTCTTAGTGACTCAATGTCAAAGTGATTTAATTATTTTTCAACAGTTTCTTTCTCAAATCTAATAGTTCTATAGAGAATTTGGTCTATAGAATTATGTCCATATATGTCTTTCAACATCACCCAACTTGGGGCTCCTGGATTAAGAATAGTTTACAAGTCATGTGCTATTTCAAGATTATTTATTTTATTGCTAAATTTGAAGCTAGAAAACTTAATTTAGCTTCCAGGGATAAAAAGGGCTTCTGGGACTTGGACTCTGCGGCAAAAGATAGGAGATATTTATATAAGTTAGAATGCCTGTATCCAAAATATGCCAGACAGTTTTCTTTGGCTGAACATTTATGTGGCAGGTTTTAGAATTAAAACGTGATTTATTCTGAATGTGAAGCAGGAATTAGACTTTCTTTTGACTTTTGATTTCTTTGTTTAAATTGTTATTACCCCACTTCCATGTACAGTAAGTTTACAGTAAGACTTTATATACTAGCTTTATACATCTAAATCATTCTTTAAAAGGGGATAAACCATAGAAATCAAAAATATGATCCTGGGATTAAAGTGAAACATACATGATATGGAGATATATGTTTCATATGGCAAGTGGAGCCTGAAGAATTTGAATTGTTTATACATGAATTTGGAAATAAAAAATGTACTAGATAAACTCATTTGAATGTATATATTTGGTTTTCTGTTAGACTCGTCCTTTTATGCTGACAAAGAAACATCATAAAGTGATACTGCAGGAAAGAGTAATTGTTACACCATTGCATCAGGCTACATTTGGCACTGTCCTAAACTGTTTTCCATTTTTAAATTGAAGCAGAAATGGCAGATATATCTGGGTTTACAGGTTCAGCCAATGACATTCTCATTTTTATCCCGTCCCCCAATCAGCTCAGCAGAGTGGGGCAGGATTGCTGGTCCCTCCCTGCTCCGGCCCCTCCTCCTCTGCCCCCTCCTCCAGATCCATCACATCGCTGTCAGTGCTGACTGTTATGCAGCATCACAGATCCAAGGGCCATGCCCACTTTTTTCTGAAGAAAAATCATAAGCTGAACCTGTAAACCTAGATATCTCGGCCATTTCTTCTTCAATGTAAAAATGGAAAACAGTCTAGGACAGTGCCAAATGTAACCATTACCTTTCCCTGCAGTAGCACTTTAATTTTAGCCATTAGCCATGTTAGCTTAGGGTCAGGACATGAAAGAGAAACATGATGTGGGGCATCATGCTTCTCCTTCATGTACAGCCCCTCACACATTTTGGGCCACCAGTTTCCCTTATCCCCAGATATTCTGTCCCTCTATATACTAGTCCCTCCCTCGTCATGCTGCCTATCTATTCCCTAGACCCTCCCACATCAAGATTACCTTTTATGTTGTAGTAGGTTAATTAGCAAGAATCCATATTAGTCTTTGTTTCTTTCTATCTGTTTTACAATTCACTCTACATGTCTTGGGTTCAGGCCTGACTGTCCCCTTCTGTTTACTCCATTGGTTGTTTAATACATTTCTTTACTTTCATCCCTTAAATCCCAAACCCTTCTCAGTCTGTTTGACCACCATCAATTAACCAATCAGAATAATGTACTTTTTCCTGATTGGCTGCCACCAATCAGCCAATCAGAATAGTCTCACATAATGTCCATGTAAGATAAGAGCATATATTCTAAGATGTTTGACAACGTGAAAGAGAAAGAATGATGAGGAAGAAAATGCTGATATAGATATGAAGAACAAATGCATTAATCTTGACTGAAGAATAAATGCCTATCTTCTGAAGCTCCTGTTGCCTGTCTTGGAATATCTTCGCTTATACAAGCCAATGGCTCTGGAAAGATCCACGGAATAATTTTGAAAAGGAACTATATGATCACAAGATATTTATATTAATAATAATCAAATATTATCACAACACATGACCGAGCCTCCCCTTTACCTATATCATCCTGCCCCTGCATGTCTCAACCCCCTCACTCTCCAGACATCATACTACCACTCCATGTCTCGCTCTTCTTACATCTTGCTGCCCCTTTACTTCCTCTGAATCAGTGTTTCTCAACAGGCCATGCTTTACAGATAACGAGACAGATACAAAGGGAAACTGCTCTATAGAGCCTGGCTTGCCCTTCATTGCAGTGAATAGACTGGACATGCACATACACTATGGCTGGAGCTTCCAAGAAAGCCAGGGGACCCACACTCAGAAACCTGAAAATTACTGAGAACTAGACTAAACTGAAGCTGCCTGGGGCAGGACTTTTTGGGGCACACCAAGCCTGCTGCACTGTTTCTGGCCCAGTTTAGTATTCTAATGTCACAATATATATATATATATATATATATATATATATATATATATATATTGTATTTTTCATTCCATAAGACACACCAGGGTTTAGAAGACAACAATAAGAAAGAAGATGTTCTGAACTAAATGATGTGCTGAAACCCCCCTCCTAATCACCTCATTACGGACAGTGCGCATAATCACCCCATTTACAGACAGTGAGCGACATCCCTCATTACAGCCAGTAAGTTCCATCGCTCATTACAGCCAGTGAGCAGTATCCCTCATTACAGCCAGTGAGCAGCATCCCTCATTACAGCCAGTAAGGGTCATCCCTCATTTCAGCCAGTAAGGGTCATCCCTCATTACAGCCAGTGAGGGGCATCCCACATTGGAGGCAGTGTGCAACATCTCCCATTACAGGCAGTGAGGGGTATCCCACAGAGGCATGTTGTGGCATCTCCCATTACAGGCAGTGAGGGACTTCCCTCATTAAAGCCAGTAAGTAGTATCCTTCATTAAAGCCAGTGAGCAGCATCTCTCATTACCAGCAGTGTATGGCATGGAGGCAGTGTGTAACATCTCCCATTACAGGAACTGAATGTGAGATGTTACACACTGAGGGGCATCCCCCATTACAAGCAGTGTGCACCATCTCCCATTACAGGCTGTACGGGGCATCCCTCACTACAGGCAGTGAGGGGCATCCCACATTAGAGGCAGTGAGAGGTGAGTGGAGTGGTATCCCTCATTAGTCAAGCAGGGTAACCAATTCACGCCTGCCTGCCCACCGCTGCTGCTCCCACTCACATGCACACACTTACTGACACTTACCGGTTGCTGCAGGTGGGCGTGGCCCAGCGGTTACCCGGAACTAGCAGAAGCAAATGGGTGTGTGTGTGTTTGTATGTGTGTGAGTGGGGGCAAAAGCAGCGGCGGTGGGCAGACAGACATAAATCAGTTACCCTGCCCACTGCCTTATTGTTGTACAGCACTCGGGGGGCGCCACCACCCAACCTCCTGCATCTCTCGCTCACTGACCGTGTCCTTCGCTGCTGCCGTCCGCGGCCATCCCTTGTGCTGGCCTACTAGGAATTTGCACAGTATGCCCTATGGTCAGTCCACCCCTGGAAGCTGCTGCAGGGAAGAAAATGGAGAGTATTCTTTTTTTGCCTTTACAGTACCTTTAAAAATAGGGGGCATGTGGCCAGAATAGTGCTTGGGGCAGCACCAACTGTAAACACAGCCCTACCCATGGAAGAAAACAATTCCTAAGATGAACATTGTTTTCCTTTTGATAGCATACGATTGCATCCTTTCAGGGTGAAGCATGACTCATGTAAGTAAGATTTATCTTTTTATCCTTATAAACAATTTCTCTCTGTGCACAGATGCCTTTTTGGCCACGTTTTATGGAAGATGCCTAGTTGCCTGCTTCACATCTTCATCCAAAAGGATGGCAGCCACTCAGTGAAGTTCTGCCTTCTATCACGTGTCAGACTCATTCTCCCCGGGCTGGCCACCAGGCAAGCCAATATTTCATGTGTCTGTGATGTGTGTGGATGAGAGGAGAACATCTACATTGTGTCCTATCTGTTAGTCTTTGAATAATGCCCGGTTTACAGCAGCACAAAGGCAAAGTGTTCTCTTGTTTCAGAAATTAGAAGTTCACGAGGATTAACGATTAACGACAAGTAGCGTTTAAAGTCCTCAGTAAAACTGAAAAAATAAAACATGATTTAATTTTTAATACTGGCAATTTTCTGCATAGCAGACTATTAACTATTTCATCATACTAAGTTCAGATGACTGGACAGAATCCATGGCCACTTAGCAGAAAAGTGCTAAGAAGAATATACACGTGAATTGAACCTGAAGTGATAAGGCATAAGGTGAATTGAACCTGAAGTGATAAGGCAACCCCTGCAGCCAAAGTTCTCATTGCTTAACTACTGCCTGGCTGTTGTGCTACCAGTCATCCTCAGAAACAACAATGTATCCCCCTGCTATTGATAAGTCCGTCTTCATCTCCCCCTCACTTCTACTCTGCCCTCATATCTCCTCTTATGAAGTTGCCTGTTTCACTAAAACAATCTCCTTTCTGCCAACAACACTTGGCCTCTTTAACTTACTTAGCCTCTAACCCAGCCCTGGCCCAGCTTTCTCCCCCCCCATCCTACCTACCACACGCACTACTAACTTTTACCTTTGTACCATATCTCACACCTGTGACCTTTATAAATCTCATACACATAACCCCAACCAGCAACAAATACAGTTGGGGTGTCGGGGTCCTACTTTCTGCTTTCTGAATATTTCTCCTTCAGCCCAATCCCTGCCTTGCCATCACTATCCTTTCCTTTCTTTACTCTATTATTCTACACGCCCACCCATAAGAACGGCCATACTATAGACCTGCTTTTTACTAACCTCTGCTCAGTGTCAAACATCCTTTCATCTTCTCTACCCCTCTCTGCTAACCTACTAACACTCACCCTCTCTTCTACTCCCTCTATGGCTGCTACCTACACACAGGCAACCTTGCTCTGAAACTTCCTCAATTACAACCTCAATTTCCTACCTCAATTACAAACAGCCATTACTCAATATGAACAAAACCAAAATACACTCCCCAGTCACTGAGCGACGCTGGCTAGAGGCTTTCATGCCATACAAACAAGCCCTTCAGGAACTATTTTATCTACTAAAGCATTTTTTACCACTCTCATATCCACACAGACCCAGAATCTCAAACAGCTGTTAAAAAAGCGCCTCAATACTTGTCCTCTAGACCCTCACTCTGGCTCTCACATCATTATTCAACCTATTGCTCTCACCTGGCACCTTCTCTTCGCTATTCAAACACTCGGTCATAACCCCAATACTACACAACTACTACAAAAAATCCTCTCTGGACCTGTCTACCCTCAGCAGTTACCAACCATCTTATTGTTTTCTTTTAGTTTCCTGCCTACTCGATCATCTTCAATCTGGATTCCACTGCAACCACTCTACTGAAACTGCCCCAAACAAATTAACTAACAACCTATTAATAGCCCAATCTAAAGGCCACTACTTTATTCTTGCTGACCATGCTCTTCTTGCCCACATTTTGGCATTTTTGAGAATTAGACTGCACACTGTCATGGCTCTCTTCTTACCTTTTTGATCACACTTTTAGTGTATCCCACTCCAATATGGTTTCCTTCTTCTCTTCGGTTCATTGATCTCCTCTCTTCTCGCTCTACACCTATGGTCTTGGACAGCTCATAAACTCATTTGACTTCCAACAACACTTCTATGCCGACAACAATCAAACTGACCACATGTTTTTTCTCCCCTATCCTGTGATCCTGATTGTCTGAAAGCTATCTCTTCATTCATGTCATCTCGCTCCCTCAAACTAAACGTGGAGGAGACAAAGTTTGCTGTCTTGCCACCATACATTTCTCCTATTGCCTCCAAACCAACTGTATCTGTGTCACAATTACTGCAACTCCTTAAGCCAAATGTCTTGGTGTTACATTGGACTCACATTCATTTACTAGCCCCCTCCTGTCTCAAACTCCAAAATGTTTCCCACATCCACCCCTTCCTCTCACCTGATGCCACCAAACTCCTAGTGCATTCCCTGATCATACCCTGATCCTAGATTACTGCAAAGCTCTCCTTTGTGGTCTACCAACAGACTGACACCCTAATCTATTCTCAACTCTGCTGCTCGACTAATTCATCTCTCCTCTTGTTTCTCTAGTGCTGCTCCTCTTTGTCAGTCCTTCCACTGGCACCAGTTTCTGAGAGAATTAAATTTAAAATACTAACCTTAACTTACAAAGCAGCCATTAATGTCCTGCCTACATTTCTTTGCTTATCTTTACGGCCAGCAACCACATGACCGACTGTGGCGGCCAATCACAGCACTAGATTTAGCCAGGGAACTGAGAAGAAAGGTAAAATTTCCTCAGTTTAACTGTGTAATGACCAGGGGGCATTATCAAACAAGATGCCTCTCTCTGCACTCGGAACAAAAGTAGTTTTTTGAAAAATAGGTTTTGTTCCAGTTTAATTTCTATAACTTGCTCTCTTATTTGAATAATAAAATATATACGAGTATGAACAAAATACAACACTGAATGTTTCTTCTTTCTTGAGATATTTAGGGGAAAATATTTATTTGCATCAAGGCCTTGGAACGGTGCAGCAGATACTGGTTATCATCTCTACTGCAATATTATAATGAATGGGATGCTTTACCCTGCTGAATGCTTGGTGCTGCTGTATCAGAAGCTGTAGTGCTGCACTGCCAGGACCATGACACTTTGAGGGCTAGTTACTGCAGTGGCAATATAGTATGGAGCTTCTGTTGGGCTAAATGACTTATTTTGTGGAGCAGGTAAGAAGCTGGGGTATCAGCAAGCATGAAGATCAGATTCAACTGGAGATACTAGAACCAGTGAGTACTGGAAACCAGTATGTAGCTCAAGCAGCTGGAACCAGTGAGTGGAGACACCGTTACTGGAACGGCAGAGTGCTGGAGCATACTAGACACAGAGCTGGTATAGTTCAAGCCGTTGTCAAGAGCCAAAGGGGGTAGAAGTTCAGGCCAATGTCGAGAGCCAAAGAGAGTAGTAGTCCAAGCCGAGGTAAAAAACCAAGAGAGGTAGTCATACAAGAGCCGAGGTCATAAAGGCTGGCGTCACTCAGAAAAGATCTGCTGGCAACTTCTCCAGGCCTGAGGCGCCCTTAGATGAACCATTTGGCATGCATTCCAATGCAGGTGTGCAGGCGCACATGTGCACGCAAACAGGCAACCAGAATGCTTAGGGAGCGCAGCAACCGGGCATGCCCAGGACTGCGGCTGAGATACCGAGCCTGCCGACGCACATGTGTGGGAACCCAAGAGAAGGAAGGATAAGGAGGACCATGACAGTCTCACTGCTCTTAAAGTAAGATATCCCCTCCTATGCTGGTGCAAAATGTGTCTTTCCTCTAACATTAGTGGATTCCCCCGAGTTTTACTTACAGTCCTGGCTTTAAATAGATCATGGGACAGATCTATTCATTAACCCCGGATAGATTTATACATAGCTATTAGGTTACCCCTCGGGTGTCTCTTTTGCTAACTATATAAACCTTTGACAATCTTTCAGGGTACTTTAGTTCCCTCATTTCATTGATTGTCAAGTCAAAAGTTGAAAAATAAATATCAGTAGCTTACCTTACATTGAGTTCCTCCAGTGCTCTAATTCCTGCTATGTCTGTTTACTTAGTGAGGAAAGTGCTTACATCACATTGCCGTTGTCACACCCACTGTTTTTCCTCAATTTTCTCTGCAATGCTCTAATACGTTTACAAACAGCTTAAGAACTACAGTGTCTTTTTTAAAACAGATTACATTTTGGGGCAATGCAATGTGTAGCCCGGAACAACAATTGGGAATGCCTTTAGTATAACTTTAATAATTTAGTGGCTTGCCTTTGAAAGCACTCAAGTTCTGATATGTCTTTCTTATGCACTAATGCCCAGAACTGTACACAAAATATTCCAAATGGGTCTGACCACAGGGGTAAAATGATGCTCTGGTCGTGGGCACCTATGCCCCTCTGGATGAACCCCATGATCCTGTTTTCCTTGGCAGCTGCTGCCTGACATTGATAACTACAGGTTAGTTTATATCCACGGCCACTCCATTTTTTTGTTGCTATTGGGAGTGAGCACAAACTTGGTTATTGATAGGTGGTGCACCCTTTAGCATTCATTACAGTTTAGTTTATTATTTACTAAAACCTCCAGGTCCTTTTCCATTTTTGTTTTACCCAGCATTTCCCTATTTAGTACCCATTTCTCCTGTCCATGTGCATAACCTTACATCTATCTGTATTAAACTTCATTTGCCATTTTATTGCCCAAACATCCAATTTATCTAAATTCGCTTGTAGCTGCATGTTATCCTCTTTTCTGTTACTTACAGCATTTATTGCCCTATAAGACGCACTTCAAACAAAAGCTGGGGGAAAATTCCCATGCGTCTTATAGGGAGAAGTTGAAGGCTGCAACCAACCCCCCAATCCCGACCACTGATTAGCCGTTTAAAAAAGAAAAAACTTCATACCTGCTCCGCGATCCAGAAGAAACAAACAAATTTACGTTAAGTCCACTTATTTAACGTATTAACCCACTTGCCAAAGCTCTTTATCTCGCTTTATGCAAAAAAAAGAAGAAAAAAGACCATAATGTTGCCACTAGTAGGTTAAATCACATTCGCAATATGGAATATGATCCACAAGCTCCACAACGAGAGTGGGATCAATTACCGCTTCACACTGAGAGCAAACCGCCTCCCAAAGGAGCCAGGATAGGTCCTACCTGAACAGCAAAGTCCAGCACTGCCCTACCACTCAGCATAGACTATCACATGCAGGAATGCCTCCGGCCCATCACTCAATCTCCAGACTGATGGACTAAGAATACCAGTATGCACACCAATGCTCTACTGCCACAATGGGACCAGACACATTCCAATTGTCACTCCTTGGATTTCTTCTTGGATGGTATGTTGTACAGACCAGATGATGGCATCCCTCCCAGCCAGCGTGACTGGCCTCTGGGACCTTATATTTGGCGTAAGTGCTCTATGTTAAAATTATTTGACATTTAATTCGGAAGAACCCACATTTCGGCAAAATATGTTTATGTTAATTGAATAAAGATCTTTTTGGAATATACTCCTTTTGTGTTTTAAGGTTTATAGCTGTTTTGTAAAGCCCAGATCCTCACACAATTCTCTTTTGACTGGGGATCTATACACACTCCACAACCAACTCAAGCACAACCCAAAATGACAACACTACGCTAAGAACACTCAGCATGGCCGGTCTGGAAGCAGATCCCTAAACTCTAGTCAGCCGCCTTATGGCTGGAGGCAAAAGGGCACCTTACAATCAGCAGGGAATTGGGCCCTGACCCCAGTCAAAGCTGGGCTAGTTATAATGCCTCTATTTTCTATGGGGTTGATTCAGAGCCTGGTGAAGGAACTCACATCTTTTTAAGGAAAATTGACATTTACTTTCATACTTTACCTTGGAGCTGATACAGAGTCAGGTGAAAATGTGCACCCCGGTAGACATTGAACGTAAATGACAGTTTTCTCTCCTAAAAAAAGAAGTAAGCTTCCTCACCTGAATCAACTTAATATGTGTATGTATTGTCATTACCATCTTTCAAGCTGCACACCAACAGCCTAAATATTACAGTAAAAATACATTTACACATACCAAAGTAAAGGGAACCACCTTTGCAGCAAACTTAATGTAATCTTGTTGTCTAGACATGGCAGACCTTAGGTGTTTTTCATGGGAACTGTCAAGCCCAGAGTACCCCTATTCCTTTCTTTGGGCATCAGAAACAGAGCACAGAGCAGCTGAAAATCAAGTCTTTCTGGTATATGTAGAAATACTCAAGACTACTTGTCTTGAAAGATCCTTATCTTGGCAGACAGAGTTTACTCAGGATTCACATGATACTCCCTTCCCTTAGGTGGGGAACAACCCATCAGAAACTGCATGCTTGATATAATCTTCCTCCTACATGCTTGTATTTTTCATCTTTCACTGACACCACAGTGGTGAGCAGTTATACAGTATGTTAACTAGTTAACTAGTTACAGTATGTAACTAGTATGTTAAGTAGTTGTACAGTATGTATGTATGTAACTAGAAGCTTGCAGTTAACTACTAAAATGTTTTCTCTACTTTTTAACAGGAAGATTATATGACCCCATGTACTATTGTCTATCTTTGCGTTAAACAAATGGGGATACTGTTTGCGTGTAGAGCCTTAGACAGGCAATAAACCCTATAAAATAAGTCTAGTTAATTACACCCCAAAACCCCCCGCCTCTGACATTCAGTGGTGTGTGCTGGTTGGGAGGGCTTAATGTCATGCAGATGTTTTGGAATATATTTGCAGATGCTGTGCTTCTTGACTACATGAAAGCATCCTTCTTGCTATACACATGACAGCTTGAGAGGTGGGCTGTGCAGGGGTAAAGCTAGCCACCCTGCTGCCTGATGAGAACTATAGAAAGGCTCCCTTCCTTCATTGGTGCATGCCATCATGTTGTATTGTTAATACATTCACTCAATATTGGCTAAGCATCCCCGGCCATAATCTCCACTGAACCACCAATAAGCAAGTAAAATAAATAAAGTGTCCAGTAATTTCTGCCTTCTCGAGATTGCTCAACCTGAGGCAGTTGCCTTATGTACCCACCGTACAGGTTCACACCTGGGGCTGCTCCGGCAGAAGCCCACAGCAACCTGAGATATATATGCCAGCATCTCTGCCATGCTGCACACACACACACTGAATCAAGATCTACTAGAGTAAAGGAATGCTCTGTGTGTAAGTTAACATATGTAAGTGTCTCTATGTATCTTTATGGGTCGGCAGCTGCAGAGCATTTAAACAGCTCAATGTTTCCTAGTAGTCCGCTGCTCTGCCCATACTGAATACTTTATGGCCTGTTCGTGTCCAATCAGGGACATTAGGCTGTGCCTAAAATGTACATTTTAGACTCAACAAGTGCCTCAGCATCAAGCTGTGATGAACATTCTGCCAACTCTGCCAACATACACGCAGGCTACAGTCTTCAATGCCTTTGTGCAGACATGGCAGAGCCCTCATTTTATAAGGGATTATGGCATTACTCTGCATCCTAGCCAGTTACATTTTCTTGATCTGGCTTCCAAGATGAGCTATAGAGTGGGGATCCAGATAGGAAAGTTGCATTCATTGCATTTATTCTCAAATTGTGACCGGAAACCAGCTGGAAACATTGAAATCATAAGCTACTCCCTATGATATTCCATTGGAAAGTTACCCATATTAGGTTTGAAAGGTCTTATCTAGCAGTTACAAGGTGAGGAGATCCAGCTCTATCCCAGGGGCAGGAGGAGAGTGACCAACCAGGAGTTTAAATGTTCAAGCAAGGTAGAGGCCAGCTGTCCACTTCTGCCTTGAAAACACTTGTGATGAAAATGTGGCAAACTTTATTGTGCTTTGTATGCCGATTTTATTTGTAAATATCAGGTGGAAAAGTGCTTTTGGACAATTTGTGTGCAGCTTTAAATCAGCCACTAGTATAATAATAATTCCTTCAATTGACTACAATTATACTGTTCTTCGGATGTGGTCACTAATGTGCACTGGTTCAGTCAACACGAGTGTCCTATACACGGACAGGTGCCATTGCGCAGTTACATGCGCGATCACTTGGGCGCATGCAAGTTTAATGTTTAACAGCTTGTCAACTAAGGGAAAGCTAATTATACAATGCAGGTGAGGTTGTCAGCTGACCAGGGTAAAGCAGCTTAGTTAGGTGTGTTTAGGTGTCAGCTGACTAGAAGAGAGCCAATCCATCTACTCTAGGCTCATTATAAGGGTGTCCCAGACAACAAGATGGTGCCAGAAGATTCCCATAGTCATTTGCTGTGCCACTCAGTTCTTGAGTTCTATTCATGTGGATTACCTTTGAACCTGCTTATTCATGTACAACCCTTGGCTGACGCTTGCTGGACTTTGCTCCCTGATTACCCTATGAACTTGCTTATTTGTATATGATTTTTGGCTGACCCTTGTTAGACTTTGCCACTAGATTACCCCTAAGTGTATAACCCTTGGCTAACCTTTCCTGTGTTTGGATTATCCCTAAATTATCAATTTGTGCATGACCTTGGCTACTGCCTTTGACCTATATCTCCACCTGTGACCCCTGACCTCGGCTTCTGTCTTTTTGTCTGCCTTTCCAATAACCAGGTGATCACTGCAGTCTGCTTAGGCCCTTGACACCTGGCACTACCTGGGGTTGCCTCCACAGTAGTCTCCTTTGTCTTCCTCCAGCAATGGGGGCCAGATATCTCTCTGCTATCAGTGCTCATCACCAGGTTAGTGACATAAGCACAGCAGATACAAAAGATGCTTTCTGGAAAAATGTTTGTGAAAGTATAAAAAACGACAGAATTATTGTTCAAAGTAAAGGCAGAAATTAATGTAGTACTAATTATCAATAGAACATACCTCATATGAGGTCCAATGAACATTTTGGAGATGCTTTTCCTGGCAGGAATAAGCAACAGTTGTAGTTTGGCCACTTTTAAAGCATAGGTCCAATCACAGCTGCACCCCACCACCCCCAAGCATGATTCGGCTTCTAAAAATAAAAAATGAGGCTAACCTGAGGCGCTGACCGGCCATTCCCCCACCCTGACTAACAGCTCAGTTAGCCAGTAAACAGTTTCACTCTATGGTAATGCATGCCTCCCATTGCAGGATTTGTGGCTGCCGCATAGTTGTAAAACTGTTTCCTGGTCTATCTTGGGTGGAGTTCTGCTGGAGTTCTGTTTCTCAACCATGGGTACACGTACCCCAGGCGGTAATTAGTGGTGTTCAGGAGCATGGCTACAGACAGTGTCTGACTGGTCTGGTATGTTATTTTAATAATAAAAAAATGTTTCTTCTCTCTTTAAAAGTGCTACAAGCCCTGTGGCATACTTATTTGATACTATTTATAATTGATCATGCCCTTGAGGGTACTTGGTAGGAACTAGTTGTTTGGGGTACTTGATGTAAAAATATTAAGGACTGGGTTTTATAAACCAGTACCTGCTCATGAACAGAGCTGCAATGAGGGTTTAGGTCCACTTTAATACCACAAAGATTTGATTGTCAAAACAGTTAGCAGAGTTTTAAAAATAAAGCGTTGGAGCATGCATCCATGATTCCCACACTTTTACTGAAACATCCACATTGAGGTTCATGAGTAATTGTATCTGCCACACAACAGTGGAAATCATACTATTTTAAAAGCGGATTGCTCAGTTCCATTCTTGGAATTTAACTGAACAAGCATCATAATACAAATATTAATGATAAAATAAAAGGATTACAGGATTCAAGCATAATTATATTATAACCAAAAAACAACAGTGTTTGAAATATTGTCGCTTTGCATCCTATGTCCTTTCATTACCTTGGGAAAATAAAATAGCTATTAATAGATTCCAAGAAAACATTGTAGTTATTGATCTCTCAGCCAAATGCAGTAATTGTACTGCTTGCCTAAGATAATTATTTCCTAATAGGTGGTGAGATGTATGGTCAAGGAAGAACAAATGGTTATGAAGAAATATTTTCTTTAAGGTTTATTTAGGCTTATTGTTACAGGCTGTTGATAGAAGAAGAGAATATCGCTCCAACAACAATAGCACATGCGCCAAAAAGCCTCAAATACTCAGCAAGTTCCCATCAGTCCGACTTTCAGCTTTCAAATCACACAATCAAATATTCCCAATGATGCCCATGCATCCAACTGCTCCTTGATGTCTATGGTCAATTTGGTTTTGGCACTAGAGTAAAAGCTGTTAATGGAGTGTGTTTGTGAAAAAATTAGTATGTCATCACATTGTTTTACCAGACTTTTTGGGAGGCTTGGGAACACTAGTAAGAAGTATTTCAGAATTATTAGTGAGTTATTCTACTGTGTATGCCATTGATGGGAGTAGAAAGTCCCTTTCCAGTAAAAAAACATTTTGTCCTATTGCTGTGATTCTGTCCCAATACAGTAGTATAAAACAGGATCCTAAAGGTGCATGCGTGATTCTGAACATGATGGTCACATGATTGAGGAGCTGCAGGTATAAAAGCATTATACTGCAACCAGAGACAAATTAATAATGCATTGGAGCAGAATTTAGCCTTATTTTCTGCAGTAAACTATGTGCTCATGTCTAAAATACCCCACAACAATGGCGACAGCATGTGGGGACAGGTCCTGCAGTGACAACTGTAATGGCAGAGACACTGCCTGACAATAGCCCACAGCTGAGAAACAAAAACCAAGGAATATTTTACCAGAGATGAAATCTTCTGACTCAGAAGGTTTAATGTCAAGTTTCCAAAGCTTCATCTAGTGACAGAGATTCAGAGAATCAAGATAAATCCCTTATATCACATATATCACTGCTGCTGGACAAAAAGCTTAAAATGGCACATGATAATCTGATTGCTGATTTGAAAAAAGAGTTTGAGAATATAGGGCAAAGAATTTATACTATAGAAAGAAAGGAAACTGTAACTAGAATGAATCAACATGAGCATATTATGGGATCAATGCAGCAACAGATATCTCAATCTAAAATGGAAGACCAAGAAAATTGGTCTAGAAAATATAAGATTAGGGTGCAAGTCCTTAATGAATTATTTCAGTTTATTAGTTATTTTACCTTATGCAGATATAAGGTCAGTTACTCCTTGATAGGGTGCATAGTGCACTTGCAGCACCTAGACAAGACAAAGCACCGAGAGATATAATAGTAAAACCCCATTACTATCAAATTAAGTAACAATTTTTGGCAGCTGTAAGAGGATACCCTAATAAAATGTTAAGAGAATCCAATCCAAATGTTTGCTGATCTTGCTCCATTAACAATCCAAAAAAGAAGAGAGGGAAATGAAATAGCTCTTGACTAAAGTGATTCAGAAGAACATCAAATACAGATGGGCTTTCCCCTTTTATTTGAACTTTACTTTGAAAGGCAAGAACTATTCCTTTGCAACCTTTTCTGAGGGAGAATATTTACTCCTTGATCTTGGCATAATATCATCTAGCCTGGGGGAATCTTCTAGACGTGAGGCTAAACTTTTACCTCTTTCTCCTTTATTGAAAAAGACTTCATTTGGGGGATCTGCTAAGCATTCCTGAGTGGATACCTGAGTTGAAGAAGATTCCATCACTTTCTACTTGTTTTTTCAACATTTAGTTTCAACATCTAGTTTGATATCCTTTAACACGTTGATTCTAATAGGAGGATAAAGGAAAAGATGATAAACACTCATAGTAAAACTAAGTTACATTCATTAATTATTTGGTATTGTTAATATAGCTGTTTACTATGTTTATATAGTTTTGACATTTTTTTTTGGTTGATTTGGGCTCTGTTCGCACCTCTTCAGAAAAGGGGTTGAATTAAATACGTGCACTCGAAATGCAATCATAAAATTTTCGAGTCACTCGTAAAATTTACAAAATGCTCGTAAATAGGCTGCCGCAAGAGAAAATTATTGGAGAAATGTTTCTATTGTTTTGTATTGTTTTCTGACTGCTGCATGGTGTTGCAAGGTTTTGTAATGGGTAAAATGTAAATGCATAATTTTTTTCAACTTTTTAAGTTGCCTGTGTAGCTGTATGTACATGGCTAACATTGTGGATACATGTAATAAAGAGGCAAGGTATGCTGTAGTGAAAGTACTAATTAAACAGTAATATTTGTAAGAGGAATGTGTGTTGTTTTTTTTTTTTGGGGGGGGGGTGGTTGGATTGCTAGGGACCTGTATTAAAAATGTTTCCTTTAATGCAGAAATGTGGCCATTGTTTTCTATACAAAGCTTGCTCACATAGCACCGCGTGTCCTTGGGTGCAGGGGGCAGCTCTTTGCTAGCTTTAACCTCATGGTACCCCATTCTTATGCTTACACTATAATGTGGACCAAAACCCAGGATTTTGACTATTCTGCGATTTTCGAATCGCAAAATGCAGTAGTAAATTTTTCGATCCACTAATTTATTTCGCACTTTTACAATCGCAATCGAATTTAATTCGAGTGACTTGTGTTTTACAATGTTGCAGGTTGCTGAATCACTCGTAAAAATAACTATCGCAAAATCGCAACTTTTTAAGCACCAAACGCACGAAAAATCAATTTTCGACCTTTGTTGAATCGAGCCCTATGTCTTTAGAGAGAGACCCATTCTGGTAAGTGATTAATGGCTAGTTTGGTTAACTGAGTTATTTCTCATAACTAAACTAACTATTTCTCATAATTTAAAGATGAAGAATTTGAATTTTAGCATGGGTCAGGCTAGATATTAAGTGATTTGTACTTTATTAGAAATCCATGTATCCAGCTATATTACAATACTATTACTAAATAATATTGTTTGAGTGTTATTTCTCATTTCTCAACATTTAGGGTTTTAGTTCACTCATTAAAATAGATAAAGCTTTCCATTATTATGGTTCCCTGGGGCTGACATGCTTCAGGAGACCCATTTAACAGATTCTTCTTCACCATAATGTTTAATGTTTAAATCATAGGTTTAGAACCTTTTTATAGCAACTGTGTAAAGAAGAGCGGGGTGGCTAATTGTATTGCCAACAGAATCCAATTATGCACATGGACACAACTGGAGATTCTGATAGTATATCCTTGTTGGTTAAGGGAAAGATTGGCGACTCATTAGTCTCTTTTGTCTCTTAGCAACCAAAACAAACACAGCATCCCATATCTAAAGCCAGTATCAAATTTGCTAAGCTCATACACTCTGAGGATCTTGGCGAGAGAAGCTTACACCTTTTTCTCTCAGGCTCACACTAAGTGATCCTGAAAAAGGTACTGGGCTGGAAAAAGAATTAGGTTTTTTTTTCTATGATCAAAATAAGGCTTCTGATACCTCTCCTTGATTAAACTGGGCAGCACATAAAGTATATCAGAGGGGTTCTGATCAAATTGGCAAGCAGAGAGAAAAGGAAACATTTTGGAGCACTTAAACAAAAGGAAGCATTATTAAATAAAAATAAACTATGTAAGAATATAAATGAAATCCACACTAGGATGTTTTGCATAAGATTAACCAGACTAGACTGTTAGTTAAACCTGATTCTTACTACCAAGGCTGAGATAGACTAAAAATAAGTTTTATCACCAAGGAGGTCACTTTTAACCCCCAGGAAGTAAATTACATCCTTTTCTAAATTGATATTATCTTCAGACAATTATACTATTAATCCAATAAGGATCCTAAATTATTTTTTAAATGTTAATTTTATTAACAATTTATATGCTGCTCCTACACCTTTTGATAAATCTAAAGCAGATGAATTTTTTCAAGATATCCTCTTTCCTTAATCATCAGAGTTTCATAAGGATATTTTAAAGATAGCTATAGAAGAAGAGTAGACCAAGATGGCAATAAAGCAGTTAAAGGTCCCTAAGGGTCCTGGGCCTGATGGTTTTACTAACATTTATTATAAAACATTCCTACAAATTCTATCACCGCATCTTGTTTTATGGTTTAATAGCTTGAGGACTGATTAAGTGAGATTAAGAGATTTAATTACGGTAAATCATACATTAGTGTCCTCCCAAAGCCAGGAAAGATCCAGGAGATTGTAATAATTATAGACCCACTTCCCTCATAAATACTGACTTGAAGCTTCTGACTAAAATATTGCCATTGAGGCTTAACTCCTTTCTGGCTCAGTATATTTATCTTGATCAAGTGGTTTTATCCCAGGAAGGCCGGCCTCGGATCAGACCAGAAGAGTAACTGATTTGATTTCTGCAGTTCAAACTAATTGGGATCAAGGAGGAGCAAGAAGGACTATGCTTCTCTCATGATTTATGTAAAATGTTTGAAGCGTGGACTTTCGATTATATGTTTTATGTTTTGGGAAGGCAAGGTTTTGAAACTACATGTAATTTTTGGGAGAAATGTATATAGGGATCCTCATGCAGTTATAGGGATCAAGGGATTTGAGTCATATAAATATATACAGGGGTACTCGACAGGGTTGTCCTTTGTCAAAATTATTATTTGTGTTGTCAGTGAAACCACTGGTCAGAGTAATTAGATTAAGCAGGGATGTTGGGGGTGGAGTGTGGGGGGGGAGAAAACATAAACATGCATTATTTGCTGAAGGTGTTCTGTTTGTGTCCTTACCCCACACTTCACTTCCTAATTTATTTCAGATGCTCAAGAAATTTAGCAAAATTTGGGGCTTAAAATTAGATGATACGGGGAGGCCGATTCATTAACAGCGGCAGGTAGCGACAGTTGAGCGACTGTAGCGGCATTTTCAGAGCGCCCGCTAGTAGTCGCTGTGCTTGGCCGTTGTTCGGTAGTTGATAGCGACTCAGTCGGTTTGCCGTAATGTTGAATATTGGGTGAGGAGTCGCTATTTGACAGGTTCCGCGCTGTATGGGAGCGCATGATAGCGACTGGCCATAGCGACCGGCTCCCACCAAATTCATTAACAAATTCTCGCGCTGTTAAATGCATGTTTAAACTCCAGAGTGCTGGCGGCGATGGGTTAAAAGTAGTTTTTTAACCCCCAAACAACCATATTTTTGGAAACCAAAAAATAATTTTTAGAATTTTGTAATATGAATCCATTAATATCAGACCTGAAATATCAATTCTGTACAATTTTTAATTTTTTTTTTTACCTTAAAAAAATTATCTAAAATGGCAGAAGTGGTCACAGAATTTTTCACATTTAAAAAAAAAAAATCATAACAATTAATTATGAATATTTAAAGATTGTTCCATTGAAATGCATTGGAGAGCGCCAGGTAGCGAGAGGTCATACCTGTCGCTGTTCAAGGTCGGATGCTGGTGCTGTGGGCTGAGGCTGGAATAATGATGAATGAGTGGCTATATGGCGCTATCTCAGTCGCTAAGCAGGATTGGCTTGATAAATGTGTGATTGTGGTGGGGAGCCGGCGTTCTCGTGGCGGGGCCCGTCATTACCGGCCGCTCACCAGTCGCTACCTGTCGCTATCCCTTGTTAAATAAGGGCCTAAGTCTGATGCATTGAATTTGACAATCTCGGACCAAGAGGTTCTTAATTTAAAACAATCCTTTAACCACATTTGGAAAACTGGTAGTATTACTTATCTTGGGATCCAACTAAGCCCTCAGTTTCATTTATCATATAAAAACAAATGGGAGGTGACATGGATTCCTGGTCTGGTCTGAGGCTGTCGTGGTTGGGGCGCATTAGGGCAATTAAAACGACTTTGTTTCCTAGACAGTTATATTTGTTCAGAACTTCTTATTCCTATCCCCAAAGCAGATTTAAAGTGGACCAACACCCAGGATTTTCACTATCCTGGGTTTTGGTCCACTTCCGTGGGGCACCCCGATCGCCCTAAAAAACTCACCTTACCCCGCTCCTATGCGAGCGCTCGTCCAATCAGAGCGCTCAGAGCCCCTGTGGTATGTACGGACAAGCGACGGACAACCACAGCGGCTCTGAGCGCGCTGGAGGCCGCATCTCGCGCTTCCCTTTAACAGGGAGCGCGCCCGCCCGGGAAGCGCGAAATGCGGCCGCGGCTAGCGCATGCGCCGTTGTAATGGGGATAAGGTAAGGTTTCTGGGCGTCCTTCGGGGTTTCACACAGCGGGGCATCCCGATTTCAGATGCCCCGTGGGGAGGGATCTGATTGGCCCGGGAATCTTATAGATTCCCGGGCTGATCCCCCCTGGGTGTTGGTCCACTTTAAAGAAATTTCAATCTAAAGTATTGATATTTATTTGGGCAGGCAAAATTTGAAAAATACATCAGAGAATTTTATATATACCAAACATAAGGGGGGCTTTATTAGTGGAGAAAAGCCCAGATGGGTAATGATAGAGCAAAAAGCATGTGATTTGTTTTCCATTGATTCTCTCATATGGATAGCTAGGGTAAAAAGTCCAGCTATATTATGTCCTATATTGTCTAATGCATTAGCTCTTTGGGATACTATTAGCAAAAAACACAGCCTGATTAACAAACATAAACCAGTAGCCCCTTAGTGGAAATTCTTAAATTTGAGTCTGGGCAAAAAAGAACATATCTAAAATGGTGGACACAGATGGGTCTCTATAGAATTGCAGCTTTTATGACTCGAAGGGGATTACAGAGTATGACAATTGTTAGAGACAAATTTCAACTTCCTTTAAAAGAAGAATATGCATATAGACATATAGAGCATTTTTAAATCCTAGGATAATTAAAAAAGGGGATAGAGTTAATATTACTATTTTTGAGAAATTATGTCTAACTTGTCCTGGAGGGAAAGGTGATGATTCTACCTTATATAACTGCATCACAGATGTAGAAGGCATATGATAAAGTGGGAAGTGGAGTTACAGCAAACCTTTAAAGTCGAATATTGGGTTAAAGCGGACCTTCACTCTGAATAAGAGTCTATCTTATATGTTTCCCACACCCTGTACATACAGATTGTCCATGTTAAAAATCATCCTACCTGCATCTACTGCATGTTATGAGCCTTTAAACATCCAAGATTATGGAAGCCGCCATCTTATCAGGCAGCCTGCAAACAGGAAGTGCCTCCTGACTGTGCTGCTCTGCATTCTGGGACTGCTGACCGTTACCTGACCCCAGCTCTGCTCTGTCTGAGCAAAGCACAGCTATAACCCGCCCCCCTGTACCTTATCCCACTCTCCTCTTCTCAGTAAGTGTGATGCTTCTGAGTCAAGATGGCGGCGCCCGTATCCTAAATTCCTGAACAAAGTTGCAGCCCAGTGGGGGAAAGAATAATAAGTTAGTGACTAAAAACGTAAAATATATTAATTTTAGATGCTGGGGAACCGTTTTTTACGAGTTTGGGCTTTTCATTAAATCATGCTGAAGGTCCGGTTTAAATGGGTGGTTGTAGTTCTAAAGGTTCTCTTAACACTTCACTGTTAGAATCCAACTTGAAGGTATTTACTCTTTGGTATATGGTCCCCAGTAGGTTGGCAAATATATACTCTAATATATGTCCTTTATGTTTCATAAATTGTGTACAGGTGGGTGATATGTTTCATATATAGTGGGAACACCCTAAGGTGGTAGTTTTGGAACCAAGCATTTGGTATTGTAAGCAAGGTTACAGGGACATGAGTGGAAGCATTGCCATTGGTTGCCTTATTAAATTAACTTGTTGTGGGTATTTCCAAATTTCCCAATGCATGTATTTTCTATGCTTGTTTGGCAGCTAAATTGATTGTTGCTAAGTCATGGAAATCTCATACTTTTAAACTTCAAATGTTTTTTGATAAATTAATTTGGATAATGGTCAACGAGAAGCTGAGTAGTATTTTACTTAATAAAGAGTCTCAATTTAGGGAGATTTGGAGTTCTTGATCTGAATCCTGGTATCCTGGTGAATCTTTGATTCCTCATATTCTTCTTAGTACTATTTATTTATTGTTTTTTTTTTTGGTTAGAAGTTAGGTTCTTTATTTTGATTTAAATGGCTGATATGTAGATATATTTTGTTTTGTTTTGTGTTACAATTAATACTATGCTAATCAAATGGAAAACTATTATTGTATTGTATCTACGTGATTATTAACCAGAAAAGCTTATATTTCCATTTTTTTCTGTTACCTTTTTTGCAATTCATACAATGCATATTCTAATGTTTTGCTTTATGGAATAATCAATAGAATTATTGAAATATAAAACAGGATCAAACCCCCTCCCCATCCGGTCAGTCAATAAAGGGGTGAATATGCTGAAGTAATCTTGACTGATTTGTAATCTGGCATGGATGCCACAGGGCTTGATCTCAGGGCATGTAAGTTTTATATATCTGGACTAGGACAAATATTTTTTGACTGTCTAAACTGTCACTTTAAAGTAATCTAATTTACTAGTTCACTCAATAGATTGAAAGCATAAGCTGTTAAAATGCTTTAGGTTTGCTCTTTAGGTATAATACAGTTCTGAATCTCACAGCCACACATTAATATGCAAAACAACAAAGAGACACAAATCTATTATACTGGCATACTGTACACGAACAATGCCACAAGTCATAAAGAGTTCTACTGCTACTTGAACATAAGTAATGATATTAATCATGGTAGAATAATATCCGAATCTAAAATAAAATACTAGAATAGTATTCCAGATTGTGAATTGTGAAGTTCAACCAGGGTCACTGTAGGATAGTCAGGGTGACACAAGTGGCTCAGGCCTCTTGAAAGACTGGTTCATTTTTATAAATATAGGACACTGCACATCTGCTCCAGACATTCTGGTGTATTTCAGTGTAATAATGCACCCGTTTGGGCCTTAAGTCCATTGGGGGAACCAGTATTCATTGAGTTCAGATTATCTGGCCCTTTAGGTAGAATCTGATTATTCTTTTCAGCTCATTAACTTACCCTGTACTCTGAACCTAGCTATGTAAAACAAGATGTAAGAATATTACACAGGAGAGTGTGGGTGCCTTGAAGCCTTGAATACAGAACTGCCCTGGATGTGTAACAGTGGAATATGTCTCTGGGGCTACCCTGGATAACACTTCTCTGTGATCAGCACTTTGCCTCACTTTTCAACTGTCAGTAGACTTACATTTTCTATGTTAGTGGGATCTGAATGTCTGGCATTCAGTAACCAACTGCCATTGCATAAGCAATATTGCATTCAGGTTGCCAGTGCTTTTAAAACTTCCAATAGCCTCTCACCGATATCTTCACACCCAGCCACATTGGTAAAAAAATAATCTCTTTTTCTTCTGCACCTTTTTTTCCTTGTTGCAATATACCCAAAGTAGCCTCCAGGGCTAAATTGTATTAATAAGTACTTAAGAGGGTCCCTGGCCCTTAGAGTGGTATAGTATGGTCAAGTGTGGTGTGTTTCAGTGCAGTGTGGTCTGGTGTAGAGTATTGTAAGTGCAATATTGTACTTTTACATCTCTGGTTGTAGGATGTGAGGGATACTTGGGGAGAAAGTGGTGAAAGGTTAGATTTTGGTAAGGCCCCCATAAAAGGCCCCGTACCATGGAAACTGTAATATGGCCATGGTGTCCTCCTTTGGTTACCTGGGTTAAATTATATATCCCTCTGGCTTATTTATACAATACCATCATCCTTACCATCTGGGGAAGCCAACATAGTCAGCTGGGTTTACATGAAGTTTAAATGGTGAAGAAATCAAATATTAACAAGTCTTTCAAATGTCAAGGCAAAGCTTGTGTAATACATTTTAATAAACAGATGGCCTCAGATTGTGATCATTTTACAAAACAGTTTTTAGGGCTTCAGGGTTTATGAAATAAAATGCATGATTTCCTGCCACAGGTCCTCTGCCAACACCTGTTACTGCTTTATGGGATTACACCGGGATCTGCATATCAGTTAAGCTCCAACATCGCCTCAAAGGTCATTAATTATTATTATTATGGGACCTAAAAAATACAGCTTTTTCTACTGTACTGATGGAAAAATGAATATTCCTAAGAGGGTTGAAAGGACAATGGGACATGGAGCAAAGGTAATTATATCATGAGGCTGGAAACTGGGAGCCATATCCTCAATTTACCTACAGATTTCAATACAAAATCAATACCTGCTCATAAGAGTCTTGAAAGAGGTAACCTTCAGATGGCTATTTGAGCAGAAGCTCAGTTTTAATATAATATTTCAAGTTTTTGCATTTAAAGCTTGTGTTGGTCTGTAAATGTTGCTGTATATTTAAAGTCTCTGTCCAAACACACTCAAAAGTATTCCTATTGTTTAGGGATCCACTAGGCAATGTTCTCACTTTCTCAGTTAAGCTATATTGCGTAAAAAGTTTCCCCTCCTATGCTGTCTTCTGTGATGGACGTGGCTGGGTGCATTGCATCGAAGTGAGCTGAGATTGATTCTAGAATATAAGAGGGGGTGACAACGTGACACGAGCCTCAGGATTGTATTGGTAGTTTGGATCAGGGGGAGGCACTGGGGGAAGAGGAAGAAGAAATTCCCCTTCCTTTCTGTAACAAGATCAAAAAGACAGCATGGGACTGAGACTGCACCAGGTAAGCTGCCAGTCAAGTTTGACTGGTCAGTCCCTTTAAGGTCACCATAAATGGTTTAGCATAATTTAATATCCATGGGTGAATTATTCCTTACCCAATCTGGATCTTAAATGATACAGCCTAGTTACTAATTACAGCATATGTGTCTAATGGGCCAAATCACATCTGGTTTAGTTTATTCTCTTTTATGTGCATTTATCTAAGAAATGCTATTCACAGTTTTATTATAAAACCTTGTATAACCAGTGTCTGAATCTGTTTTTGCCTGCACCTGAAACTTCAATAATATATATATATATATATATATATATATTGCAATCTAAATTTTCCTTTTGTTCCCCAAGTTGTTCTCCAACCAACCTTGCCATCCTTTCCTCCCAAGCATACCTCTTTTATATTTTGCCTTCCAAGCTAACTTCCCCACTGAGTACTTCAGACTCATAAAGCCTGATTCTAAGCCTCTACTTGAGCGTTTTATTTGCGTTAGCCAGCTCGTAAACCAGGAATTTGCAAACGCTCATATTATTTTCAGCCATGTCTTGAGATTTTTTCGTGCCAGCCGTATGCGATCGCCAGTGCTTTGCATAAGCTTTCGATTTAGCTGAGCAATTACAGTGTTGGCCTGCGAACCTGCCTCAGAAGCCGAGCTTGTACCTGTTTCCAGACATATGTTGCCGCGGAGTACTTGAATCTCCATGCTCTGTGGCCATCTAGCTGGCATGCCAGTATACCCATATGGGTTTTTTTCCCACTTGCTGCACCCCATGTTTGTGTGCAGTGCAACTTACCTTCTCCCTGCTGGTTCTTTGTGGGGCATCCAATGTAGTCTGCCTCCCTGTAGTGTGACTTTCCTTCTTCCTGCTGGATCCTTGAGAGGCATTCCATGTAGTCTCCATCCCCGCAGTGTCACTCAGCTTATTTTCCCTTGTTCTTACCTGCTTATAAAATTGGAAAATGGGGGTCCACTTTTGGGCTCGTCCCCTGCATATGCCAAATCGCATATGTAAAGATCAAAGAAAGACAAGTATGCCAGTTCTCCCTGGCCAATGCCCCCAAATACTCAATACTTATTTCATCCCTGTAGTTGGGCATTTTATGGAGCCACCCTCCACCTTAGTGCCATACTTTCCTTGGGGTCTGTAAGGACATGGAACCAACTGTTAGAACTAGGCACATGTGTGATGTGAGTTCTGCTTCTGGAGGCGTCAGCTTGTTTTCTCTGGAACTCACCAGTCTGGTGAGGGTCCGGGGCAGGTTGGGCGGCAGTCCAAAAGTGGTGTGTGACAAAATTTGGCAAAAGATTTCCCTTTTGGTGACTAGTGAGGGGCCAAAGCCCAAGGATATGGCCCAGGTCTCCAAAAAATGTGATGATCTGAAAATGGTGGTCTGGAAAAAAATAAACTGGAGACAGGCTGAGGGATAAGTGGGGAGGGTAAAGAGGCTGCTTCAGGGTCACACATTTCACCACTCAGAAGCTCATTCATTTGTGTTTTGGTTTTAGATTGCAAACTGTTGGAGGGTTACCGAAAACCCTAGAATTCACACACTGAGCAGTGTGGGATGCCGGACCCCAACACCTACCAGGGGGTGTTGAGGACCCTCGACACCGACTGGCAGCTCCTGCCCACAATTGGTAAGAGTTGCCTCCACAATTCTGAAATTGGGAGGGGGAGGGGCAGAACTACAAACAATTGGCACAAACATGAGTGGCCAGATGCACACAACAACAATGAGTGCTTGTCTGGGACACACGTTTCCAAGCTAGTGGCCAGATGGGGTTACCTACAATTTCCATTCCAAACAGCCAATTTAATTGCTTGCAAAGCTGTGGGGGGCACACATTGCTGTGGTGCTCAGTGTGTACCCCATGTTGAGTAGCTTAAGGAGTCCAGCTATGAAATGTTTCATTGATTTGCAGCCAAACACCACCTCTCTATGGCACAGCATTGCCAAATGATGGAGGCAGGCTGGCGGGACAACAGCACCACTTTCCGCTGTAATTCCACCAGGTATTTTAAAGTGATTTGGAGGACTGCCAGTCTGCTCCATGAGGACCTGACTGCAGGGGTGGTTGAGCAGCAGTGCCTCAATATTAATTTTGAGGGGCTCAATAGTAATTTTGAGGGCCTCAATCACAATTTTGAGGCGCTGATTGCCCAAATAGAGCAGCAAAATAATCACACAGAAATAATACTGGCCCTCCTGGTTGCCAGACAGGCACCAAGCAGAGAGGACCAGGGAACCTCCCCTTAATCTTGCTTGGCAGACTTTTTTTTACCCCGGTTTTGGCCTGGTGGCCCAACCATTTTGCTTTTGTAAAAATGTTTCTGTGGGTGTTGTGAGCGCTATATGTGGGGTCAAGGTGGTAGCTCCACAAATAAATGACACTGAAAACAAATGTCTTTGGTATATTTGCTTAGGGGATACAGGAGCAAAGAACATAAAAAACATAAAAACTTGGGTCCGGAGGTGGACCTGGTTATACACCTTCTGGCCTAGCATCTGCGGACGCAAAAATGGTGTAGCACAAATCACCTAAAAGGACAATGCCAAAGTAACAAAAATTACATTCACAAAACAAGGCGACCACACACAGAGCTACTAGGAAGGGGAACCGCAAGGGCAAATGGGCAAAAAAAAAAAATTCTAATAAAAGTGAAGCTGATGAGATGGGGGGCACAGCTGTAAGTAGGTCGAGATTTTCATTGCCATTGGACAGACAGTTTTCAGGCCAAACTAAAAGTAAGGTGCACTACAATGACAAGGGAGCTAAACTACTAACGGAGGGAAAGGTGACTGACACTAGGGACATGAGCACACAATTACAGAGGGAGGGCATGGAGACTAATAGGCAACACTAAAAAGGCCAAAAAATACATACTATGGTTCCTAGCTGATAACAACATCCAACACTGCAAATGCAAGGCTAACAATAGAAACGCAAAAAGGCAACAATAAAACACACACTTACCCAGAAGCCAAAAACCACTAAGGTCGCCAGTCTCAAAAGTACTATAGAGGCTCGAGCTGCGCAGGATGAAACCATCATGGATTGAGCCGAGGAAGCTGGCCAAGGCACTAAAAAACTGTAGATTGGGACACACCACACACTGGACATTCAAAGAATGTCCGATCTTACAGTTCTTAAAAGAAAAGGACAACAGACACAGGTTAATGTTCTAGCAACATTACAGTAGCAGGCAAAGAGCAAGAAGATACATGGACTTGAACACAGAGATCGGGTGGGTACAATGAGCTACAATGATTAGCTAGTTTATGGAGCAGAACAAAGGCTAAACAGAGGAGACTTGGCATGAAGAAGGACCAGTGAGCACCTAAACATGCTGATACATATACTCCTGCGCCACAGGAGGCACCAACGCCACATGCATGCAGTCGATGGTGCCCATTACATTCAGCATAATCGCCAGGTTGAAAAAACCCAACACAGGCTGTCATGCTGTCATGAAAAATAAAAATGATGTATTTCTTCTTAGGGCAACCATGCCATAAAGGCATATAGTCAGGGCACGGCTCAGCGAAGGTTGGGACATGCCAACAGACAGTGCAACCAACCAATTTGATGGGGGCCAACCATGGCCACACCTCTGAGTAAAGCTTTCCAAGAGAAAAGGGGTTCAGCCAGGTCAATTCAAACACCTGTTGATCAGACATCTGATCAATGTCCAGACAACGGCGGGTATGCCTACGCTCCAGAAGTACAAAGTCAGCAGGCCACGGCACTGCAAGTGCTCATATTCCTCAAGGAACTCTTCATGGGGCTCCATCCCAAGCGTCTGCCTGCAATCCTGCTAGCAAAAAGAGGGTGCAATTTGCCACTACTAACTTCTAATAACCCTCTTTCATGCTGCTTGAATTAGTACCCAAATTAGTGCAAAATGGTAACAGTTTTTGGTGCCCCGCCAAAGGCAGAAAAATGTACAAGCGCATTCTAAAACTGTAGACTTACGAAGGTGAGAACGCATAAACTTGGTCTGAAACATTAATATGTGGAATACTCCTTTTCGCATGCGCAAACCAAAAATTCTAGCATTTCCTGCTTGCAGGAAAGCTTAAGGAAAAGGCTATGAATCAGGCTTAGTGTTCTATCAGTCTGAAATTACAGGTTCTGGTCATACATTGCTGGTCTTGGAGCATGGGAAATCCTCTGTGTCGGACGTTTCTGTGGAATGTAGAGTGGGTGGCATTGTGAAACTTGGTGAATACTTCTCGTTGCTTCCTAAGCGCGTAGAACTGTCAGTTATGATGTAATGCTAGAATCCCTCCCTGGTATTGAGTGGGTAAACAAACAGTCCATTGTCAGTTACAGTCTGTCAAGATAAGACCAAACTCTCCAGAAATTACTGTATGTAGCCATTCCTGTTCTGCCTGTATTATATGAATTTGTTGGTTTCTATTTAGCCAGCATGATGAAACCCCTGATACATATATATGCAGGTTTCAGTGAGCAAGTTCCCATCTTAGTTTTGCCCTCCATGGTACATTAGAGAGACAAAACAAATGTCCTTTGAATGTGTCCTGCAATGCTGACACTAGGTAATTTCACGTTGTGTGCTTCATGTGAATAAGGTATATATGACGAAGATTTATGGGTGCTATACTGTAGGTCTATTCCTGAACTATTTCTAAGCAAGGCGCATCAAGTGGATTCATGGTTTACCAAAAAGGCAAACCATACCCAAACTTGTAACCTTCAACATCCATTCAGATATACCACATTTATATGGGGGAAATGGTGCCAGGTGACAAAGTTTGTGACTTGCCTTGCTATTTTATACATGTAAGATCACTTAGAGTTTAAAACCAATCCTACTAAAAAAAATATAGTGTTTACATTTTTGTTATTCTGTGATCTGCCATTAGCATGCACATTCTCACAAAATGTATCAAGACTTACTGACAAATATGCAAATCATTTTCCAAATATCCCACTGCCCCTGCACGCGGCGCTGCCCTCTCAGAATGTTCATCTTAGCATTTCACAGCAAAATAACTATTTATGGAAAGGCCTGAATACTTTTTATTGAAAGTACTATAAAAACACAAGCTGATCCCATAAAAGGAGTCTCACTCACATCTAAAAATACAGCCTGTGTAACCTAAAATAAGTTAAAAGTGTATTGGCTTTTTCCAACTTTCTATAATTGAATGCTTGGCATTGCTTCTGACCACCTACTTCACACATGTAAGAAAATAACAGCTTGAGCTCAAGTAAGTGATCATCTCTGGCGTCTGCCATTCATCACTGCTCAAGTTTTGTGCAAAAATTCAGTGTACAGACAAATCCCATAATTAGTTGCATAACAGGGCACCACTGGAACCTGTTTATAATAGTACTTTTATTACAGTAAGTTCAAACCCAAACAGCCTGCGGTATAAAACAGAAAGGCAGGGTGTGATCACTCAGCCAAAATTACGTTTCACAATAGAAACCTAAATTAAGTAAGGTGTATAATTAGAATCAAGGGTGAAATTATGGCTGGTGGAAATAAGGCAGTGATGTTGACTCAAATGACTCCCTGTAATATGTAAGGTTCCTTTGAACTTCCAACTTGGGTAACTAGGGCGTTTTAATAAAAGGGCAGAGCATATGCTACGAGGCCACCAAGAAATCCTAAGAAGACTTCTAAATAGTAGTGGATCTTCTCTGTGACAGGATTACCTCTTCATAATCAGAACTGAGAATCAATTTCAGATTGACTTTGGCAGGTACATACATTACATACATACTTGGAATTCGTTGTGCCAGTAGGCTAAGTACATTAGGGAAAAATAATTTCAGCATATAAGCAATACAAGAGTGTGGAAACAGGCTTGAGGTTCAGGGGAAGGACCTTCCCAGTCCTAGGAACCACTGCAGCCAGTTTTAGGTGCCACATAGAGGGGGGCCCTGTTGACGGAAAGGAAGAGAAAGAATGGTTAGTAGAAGTATAGAAACAGAGAAGGAAAGGGTTCCCTATGATCTTCTACCCAGGCAGTCATTGCTCTGATACTTGTCAGTTGTACTGATCCAAGAAAATAAAGAGAAAGACTAACTAGTGGGGTATAAATACAGTTGATGTTGGAGGAGTAGTTCTACCTTAACACGTAGCATCCTACATAGGTAGCCATGCCAAGGCACCATTTTGCAGGGGGTACTAATTTAAGCAGTGAAGGTGTAGCATAAAAGAGGGTTAAAGAGGAACAACACCCAGGATTTTCATACCTCCTTGGTGTTGTTCCTGTCTGCCAGGACATCCTGATTAGGAATGCCAAGCTGTGTGTATTCCTGAGGACGGCGGCATTTACTCACCTTTCTGATGATCATACAATATGTGCATGGGCAGGTGGGCAGCCAATCAGTGTGCTCTACACACTTGGTGTGAGCATGCTGCTGACTGCACATGATCTGTGGCATCCTCAGCTATGTAAGTTTAAATAGCAATTGCAGCAGGGCATCCCACGGGCAGGGCATCCCAA
This sequence comes from Gastrophryne carolinensis, assembly GCA_027917425.1. Taxonomy (NCBI): domain Eukaryota; kingdom Metazoa; phylum Chordata; class Amphibia; order Anura; family Microhylidae; genus Gastrophryne; species Gastrophryne carolinensis. The sequence continues at coordinate 254,642,262 of CM051238.1, forward strand.
ATTGACATAGGAGTCTTTTATACTCCTGGACCGGCCAAACAGGTCATTGTTCCTCTTTAAAAAATAAAAGAGAAATAGCCAGTGCTGCATCTTTAGTGTTTGGAAGCACTTTCAAGGTCAGGGGAGACATTCCAAACATAAAGCGTAGACAGTAGTCAGTTCATGTACGGGCTGACTTCCTGTCTAACTTACAGGATCTTATTGCCTCTTAAGATATCAGGAAGTAAATTTTCCCAGTTGGGTTCTTGATTAATACTAATATGTTTTGCAATTTTCTTTTTTTTTGGTATATACTGTAGCTATTTTGCAGATCAATAAAAGATAGACAGTCCCTGCAACAATCCAATGGGTTGATGCTGTTCCACTGTCAAATTTCCTGTCAAAAATTTAATTTGTGCCTCTTTGATGTTTGGTGTGACCTAAATACACTGTAGAAGGGTTCTCCACCCCTCCTCTACCCAGGTCACCTATTGCAACTGGTCTTCATTGTTCCACTACTGCCATAAATGTCATCCCCAATAGGAAGTCTAGCTAATGATGTCATCCGCAGGTAAGTCCAATTAATGGGTGATGCTGCCAGTCAGTCCAAGAACCAGGGGTTTGTGCCATCAGCGGTTATTTTGCTACAGAGACATCAGTGGGCCTGGCCACATGTAATGATGTGCATATAAGTTTGATATTATTGAATCTTCCCTTCTGAATGTGAATAAGCTTTTACACTGCACTGTTGTCACGCGGGGGGCATAAACAGGGAGGTGCAGATGTATTCCTGGATGAGTGTGTGCAGGTCTTATTGTGGTCCACCTTTAGTCTCAGATGGGACATGCTACTAAATGCAATGATTTGTAACGACATAGTAGATTGGTGATACTGTAAGAAAACAAATGCCTGTACACATAGCATTTTTCCCACAATTGTAATTTCCAGACACCCAATGAAAACCTTTGTAAAAGCTCAGACAGATCTACTCCTACTGAGCATTTAGCATTTCATTGCCACAAATGGGTGCCGAGTAACAAAGGCATCAGTGTCCTCATGAAGAGCGGGCACACCCAGAGCAGTGCAGGGCTCAGCATCGCTCCCTCTGATCTGCTCCAGACACAGAGCCAAAGTAAACCGCTCACAATCACTCTGCTCCTTTGTGTTGCTGGAGCCTGGACGGCAAACTGTTCACAAGCATCTGGGACCACTTCAGGTGCCTTTGATCACAACTTTTGTACAGAACAGAAATAACAAGATATGATTAGAGAAATAAGAAGCATTTTGGAGAAATCTTTTGGGATACAATTACAAACATTTAAAGCTGTTTGAAGGCTGCTCATTATAAACACACACACACACACACACACACACACACACACACACACACACACACACACACACAGTTTTACTATTTACCAATTGCAAGCAAGAATGAAATGTACTATTTTGAAGGTCAACTGCATCTTAGTAGAGATCTAACACAGACCACTCTTTAACCACTTAACTGACACATAGAAAATGAAGAAATAGTCCCAAAAATGTCCTGTTTTTTATTGGAGATCTGGAATCTATATCTCATGGGAATAAAGTTGAAGCATATCTCCAGTTTTTTTTAATTATTTTTAACCCCTTTATGACCCTTCTAAATTTAGCCTGGAGAATCATTACATTTTTGTCCCTCATTGTGTTCCAGTGATCAGGCAGGCAGGTGGAAGCGCAGGTAGGTGGACAGGTGTATGGGCAGAAGGGTGTAAGAACAGTCAGACAGGTAAGTTGGTAAGTGGGCAGGTAGATGGGCGTACAGACAGGTAGGTGTGTGGATGGGCAGGTAGGTAGGTGAGCAGATAGGTAGGTGGGTAAGTGGGCAGTGGGTAAGTAGGTAAGTGGGTAGCAGGTAGATAGGTAGGTGGATGAAGGGTAGGGGGCTGAGCGGTCAGGCAACTTGGTAGGAAGGCGGCAGGCACGTGGTTGGCTGGGCAGGCAAGTAGGTGGGTGGGGAGATAGGGCCTGAGTGGGAGTGCAGCAGCATCTCAGTCGGTGGCAGGCAGGTAGGTGGACTGTAGTTTGGTGGGCAGGCAAGTAGGTAGGAGGGTAAGTGGGCAGGCAGATAGGTACGCAGGAAGCAGGCAGGTGGCTGGGCAGGCAAGTAAGTAGGTGGCTGGGTGGTTAGACAGGCAGGTAGGTGGCTGGGCAGGTAAATAGGTAGATAGGTGGCTAGGCAGGCAGGTAGGTAGGTAGGTGGCTGGACAGGCAGGTAGGTGGCTGGGCAGGCAAGTTGGCGGGTGGGTAGGTAGGGCCTGAGCAGGAGGGCATCAACAAGCTGGGGACTCACCAGGCAGAGGCAGAACCCGCGACTGGCATCTCAGCAGCAGGTGGCAGGGACTGGCATCTCAGCAGCAGGTGGCAGGGACTGGCATCTCAGCAGCAGGTGGCAGGGACTGGCATCTCAGCAGCAGGTGGCGGGGACTGGCATCTCAGCAGCAGGTGGCGGGGACTGGCATCTCAGCAGCAGGTGGCGGGGCATGGACTGTCAGCAGAAGACAGCAGGGACTGGAATCTCAGCGGCAGACGGCGGGGACTGGAATCTCAACGGGCAGGTGGAGTCAGCGACGAGGAACAGCTCTGCACTGGTGGTGGCATCAGTGGCAAGGGACAGCTCAGCAATGGAAGTGGCTGTGGCCTGGTGTGGGACATCTTGGCAGCAAGCTCCGCAGCAAGCTAAATCTGACCCTACTTCAATCCACTAACAAGAAACAGTTCATCCCTCCCCGGGCAATTCAGATGCTGCATATATGCTGCACAAAAAAATGTATTTACCTTTTTGTAGCACCTGCCATGGTTGATTTCCCCCCTTTAATAGCGCCCTATTGACCTGGAAGTGGCCTGCAAAGAGGAATGCTGGGAAAAGAGGCCTCCAGGTGCTTCTAGATGGCCATGACCAGGAGTAAACTGGTGAGAGGGCATTTTGGCTTTGAGTGGATGCAGCAGCAAATGTAAGTACTAACAATGATTCAGTATCATGCATGCAGATTGGGTAAGTGAGTTTCAGGGAATTTCTTTTTTAATTTTGCAAGGTTGCTGGTCTGGTTTATGCTGGTGACCTGATGAAGGTCCATCTTAGGCCATATGCAGGTTGTCTCATTGTATCGGCAAATCACACCTATCTGATTCTTTCCATCTGCAGTTCCATCTCGGATATTAATGTAGGAAGTAAATACAATTCTATCTGCCTGACTTTTGATAATGAGTCTTATTAAACAGTCACAAGAGGTCACTGACAACTAAGCCTCTTTTAATGGAATGGTTTATTAATCATCTACACAACTAGCAGTTGTGGCCTAACAGCGTTAAAGAGAGTGTCCCAGTCTGTTTCTTACCTGTGGTTGATGTAAAAGCAACAACAATCCCTTTGATTTTAGGGTTCATTTTGTGCATGTTTTCTGGATGCACAAAACTGTTGCTTTCTTATGCCTCAGTAAAGTCTATCCACCAAACGTAACAACATGCTGCTGGACATTCTTCCTTCTGCTCATTTGCATATCCCACTGCTGGTCTCCAAACGTGCAGCCTTCTCAGCCAGGCCAAGTTAGTGTACACATTGCCCTCTTCTATGCTAATGTAAACACTATAAGCACTATAGTCCATGTTTGACCACGACCACTTTCCGGAAGTTCTTAAATACGCTACAAAGTAAAAGTTAATTTTTCAACTTTGGGGGCTGTGTTTTTACAAATTAAACAAATGGGAACATTAGGGCCTCTAGGACAATCTAATTATTGAGTTTATTTACCTGCCTGGATAATAACTTTAGAGTGAAGACCAAAACCCATTCCGATATAGATTCCCTGGCCGACCAACTCCCTCCCCCCCCCGAGCAACCAAAATCAGGATGCTCCGCTGTGTGAAACCCCACCAGATCGCCCCATACACTTACCTTGTTACCCGGTTCAATGCGCGAGCCGCGACCACATCTCTACTATCCCTCTAGCACGGCGAGTACCCGCGGCAGGTATTTGTGACTAGCCGGCGCGGGCATGCTCCCTTTTAGAGGGAAGCAGGAGATGTGCCGCCAGTGTGCTGGCCTTAGACAATGTGACGTCAGCGGCTCCGAATGTTGATTGGGCAAGTGGCCGTGCATGCGCCGTAGGACCAGGAAGAGGTGAGTTGGCATCGGCGTTCTGGGGGGTTTCACACAGCAAGGCAACCCCGATCGGGGGGTCCCTGGGGAAAGGACTGAAACCCAGGATAGGCAAAATCCTGGGTTTTGGTTCATTTTAAATTCTGGGCTGTGGTGAGTATCCTGGCATAGAATCTAGGATTAAATCTGGGTCATTGTTACTGCATCCTCAGAAGACCTATTTGCGCTGAATGTAAATTTACACACTGCGGTTCTCTACAAGTACTGAAGTGCCAGCCTCTTGTGTTAGGACCACAGGTCTAAAATAATTTAGCTCACTGTTTCTCAACCTGCGATTCGCGTATTCCAGGGGGTACGTGCCAATGTTTAAGGGTGCATGTGCAAGGGGGTTTGACAGGTCTGTTATGTCATTTTAAAAGTATTTTTCTTTCAGCTTAAAAAAGTGCTACAAGACCCAATACTTATTTTTGTAACATTAGTAAGTGATCTCCTTGGGGTTACTTGCTTGCCACTGCTTGCCACTAGGGGCTACGTGGGATTCACTGATTTAGATCTTTTTGTGAGGAGATGTTGGGTACTGTGAGTATGGCTCTTTTCTTCAGGCACGCTGGGACCATATATTGCTTCCTAAAGATGCAAGCCCAGGGATAACTGTTAAGCAAATATCATCAATCAGTGTGTCGCTATCTAATCTGGCTTCAATGCCTTCCTTATGTTGAGATCCATAAGACAGAAAACTTCATTGACAGGATCTGTAATTAGGTTAACAGATGACCACTGATCTTTAGCAGGTGGGTTGGTATTTGAGAGACTGAGGTCCATAATGGGAGATGATTTAGCAGACATTGTTTTGGGTGCCAGTTCAAAGGTATTCCTTTCCCTGTCTATTAGTGCCTGCTTCATATCTACAGTAGAACCTATTTAGTTATTTCTACTGTATGCTCGAATAGAGGGTTGAGGTGCTTCTTTTGAAGTTTTTAGTCCTTCCCGGGCAGATCTTGGTTCTCCAGATAAAAATGTCACGTCCAGCTCCCTGGTAGAGACATTTCTTGAAGAAGAGTTCCTCAGTCTCTTGAATAGCCCCTTCTGTGTCTGTTTCCATAGCGCTTTAAAGAAAGACAAGTTCAGTAATGGTAAAGAGTGAGTATAGTGAAGCAGACCCAAAGCTGCCACATCACTTAAAAAACAGCAATGTGTATGTGCCATAATAGACCTTCATGGCAAAGTCTTTTTAGAGTTCCTGGCTAACCATTATCCATCATAAGAGCAGCTCCAGTCCTATGACCTGGCAGCCTGTGACTGAAGTGATTGTAGCCATATGAGAGGTCATCAGTGCCCCAATATTTTGACACTTTTCAGGAACAATATGTTTTTACCTAGGAGCACTGAACTGGTTTCAAGTTTCTTGTGACATATGAAGTATCAAGTTTGCACAATGTGTATTAGGTGAGTTGTGTTCACTAATATATTGTGAAATTCATATGAGACTTTGTTGGTGAAAAACAATGAAGGAATCCTAGCAACGCAATAAGTAACCTAACATTACTGGCAGTTTTATGTATTTCTACCTCTCTTATCAGTCACACATCTCATACCGCCAGACAAATGATATATTGTCTTTGTTTTTTTATAAACAATGTCTGGATGACCTTTGTAGTTCGACAGGATGGAAACAATGGTTGTGTTGAAATACCCTCCAGAAAAAATGTTTAACCCTAAAGTCTGTAAATTTAGGTTCATTTAAAATAGGTCTATTACAGACTTGGACTGTACTGTTTTTGTTAAATCCTTGGTGGTGGAGTAATTTAATTATATTTATTCTATAGTATTCATTATAGTAATATATTAAAACAAACCTAAAAAAACTTGGAAAATACAAAAAAAAATGATTGATGAGTGGGATACAAAATTAATTACTCTGGGCACTAGGACCAAAATCACTTTTGATCTTGCTAAAGTTAAATTTTTAATTAATCTGTCATTGAACAGTGATACAGCTGAGGTGCAGAATTCTTCCAGTGTGGAAGGTAGGTAAGTGATTGTCTAAGCTAAAAAACAAATGACTCTATATTCACCTTTTGCCCCCCTCAGATGATAGCTGGTAGTCTGACTCGCTAGATCTTACTTGATAGGTTAAACGTGTAGTAGTTAATGTACTCTATGTGGCCCAATGGCACAAGCGCTATTTGCCCACAATGCCCCTCAGGATGCTCCATGCTTACAGCTATCTGGTGCATCATATTATGTTATCATTACATCATATTATCAGCTCATCTACAGTGCTTCATGTCCCTCTACTTTTTCTCTCTGTGGCCTTGAGTAACACCAGCAGAAAGCTTGAGTATCACCACTGGTACTTTTATTAAAGGCTGTATTTATTATCTTTACGGAATTATGCTATATGCTATTTTTTCTTACCATTCTTTCCATTTTTTATGGTTGTAGATCTGTTTATCTGAACTCACCACTCGTGGTTGATTTGCAGCACTGAAGCAAGGAGATAGAAATAGTGTTCCACATCTATTTGTATTTTTTGGCTATTTATGACCGAGTACCCTTGCACTGCGGATGTGTTTTTTGATCATCAAAACACTATACAGAGCAATACACTATTTTATGTTCTTATTGCCAGTACCTTGCAGTTGCTGCTTTTCCCCCACACATGTACGATGGTTATCGGTATATCAGTTTATAGAAACAAATTATATTGCACAGCCTGATTAATTAATAAGCTGGAGTTCAAACCCCTAAATTACATCCACAAAGAGCTAGTAAACAAGACCTGATTACCTACTACAGAGAATACACACCCAAAGGCTTCTTTAAAAAATCTGAAGTTTACTGTTACAAAATCACCAAAATATAAAACATGAAAATCACAATGACTGACATACAAATTAAAATCATAGCTAGAGGTCTTCCCGACAGCATTTGGACCAATTAATCTGATCTCTAGCTGACTGTGAGGTCAGTACAAAGGGATATATATAATGTACACCCAGCAGACCAATACCGCAAAAAGGAGAGCCAATACATACAACAAAACTGAATAACTAATACAAAAAATCCCACATTATAGAGTTGGTTATGCATAGATATCAATATAACAAATAATGCAAAATAAACATAAGCACTGTGTAAGCGGGAGACACTCCTCCTGACTGCTTTTGGACACGGCGCACATGCCAGGTCAGGTCATGCTTAATTTTTGGTTCACTTGTAGTGCTCTGTTTACTCTTCATGGGGATCACGTTTAATTATCTTCTGAATGTTTTGATTGTGTTGAAGTTTGATCAGTATATCCATATGAAGGGGATCACATATAGGTGGTTCATTACCCTTTTTTTACAAGTGGAGATTCCTGCTTACACAGTGTTTGTGTTTATTTTGTGTACTTCATACATGATTTTGTGAGGACTTGTTCTAACTATACCTTTATTGCAACAGCCCAAATGAATTGTCTAAAAAGACAGACAGTATGCGTGAGATCAATAAGTCATAGAACATAATGACACAACTGAATCTGATGGAAAGGAGTAGGTCACCTCTTCAGGATGGAAAACTCTGTTTAGTCATAGGGTGTTGCATAATCCTGTGCATGATATACAATATACAGGTTACAGCCTGACTGAGGAAGACGTAGATGAACAGAAAACCCAGAGCAGATGGTTAAGCAAGTGGATTCACGGGTCTTAGTGGAGCCATACTCAATCAGTACCCATAACCAGAACCAGAGTGCCCATCTGGCTACTCTGATCAATCAGATTCTAAGGTGTCAACAGTTGCACTTCTCCCTGGGCTCTGCCATGATGCCCAGATGGGCCTGTGCACACTTTGTTTAATAAGTAATTTTGGGGGCTGGGTGAGATTCACACAGTGTTGTACTGAGCCACCAGAGCAGTGGAGAGTCCGTTAGTAGACCCTAGGCACTAACCCAGGGACACCATTAGAACAGTACAAGACATCCAAGAGTAGCACATTGTTTCTGGTGAACTTTATTAATTAATAACCTAATAAACATCACACATTATAATATGCAACAATCTATGTGTGTTTAGCTGAAGGGTGAGCCCCAAGAATGATTTTCTTTTGGGGACCCCAAGAATATTTCCTCTGGGGGCCCCTGTCCTTTAGCTCTCCGAGTAGGAACAAGCCAGGAGTGTCTCTTGCTTGGTTTACTTAAAGTGGACCAACACCTCGATCGGGGTGCCCCGCTGTGTGAAACCCCCCCGATCACCCGAAAAACTCACCTCTCCCCGCTCCCAGCGCCGACGGACAAGAAATTTGACAGCCGCGGACAAGCGGCTCCTCCGCCGCCGCCTCCCGTGCGTCACTCCTGGCGCGCACGCATGTCTAGAGGGGCGCTAGGGAGGCGGCGTCAAGGTAAGGGGATTTGGGGTGTTTGGGGGGGTTTCACCCCGCGGGACATCCCGATCTCGGATGTCCCGCGGGGAGGGAGGTGATCGGCCCGGGAATCTTATAGATTCCCGTGCCGATCACCCGAGGGTGATGGTCCAATTTAAGCTGGGAGTGTAGCATGGTCGTGAAAAAATCGAATTGAAAGAAGGTGCAAATTTGGAGCCCTGCTACAGAATCTACAGTGTGCTGCAAAAATGGGGAGGAAGGAGAAGCCCATGGCACAAGCTTCAGATAAGCTGATAAGCTGGTTGCTACTTATTATTGCCATTTGCTGGGAGTGTCACTTTAACATCTAATTATAACATTTTCACTACCCCTGCTGCCTACCAAACACTAATTTCAAACACTTTGCCCTCCTACATCCAATCTGCAACCAGATAGTGTACATCAGAACCATTACCTGCCCCAAACCCTAATCATAGCCAGTGGTTTGCCACCACGTAACCTATGCAATGGCTGCACACATGGCTTATTCTGCAGCATGGCCTCTGGATTGTCCACCTATGTATCTGCAGGGATTGGCTTTCCATTTGTTCTGCATAGTAGAGGATGGTAAGAGGGACGAGGGAGGGAATGATTATTTGCTTCTGTGCCGGCAATCTTAGGAGGCCTCTGAGGGAGTCCCCTTTGTCCCCACCAACCATCTAGCTTTGTCTCTTTAATCTTTTTTTTTTTATTTTTTTCTCTTCTTTATCTCTGCTTATTCCCCTTTTTCTCCTCTCTCTCTCTTTATCCATCTTTATCTCCTTGATCTCTCCCTATCCACCTTTCTCTCCGTCATCTCTTTATCCCCCTTTCTCTCTTTATCTTATGTCTTTATTCCCATCTCTGTCTTACATCTCTCTGTATCCCTCACTGTCTCTATCATCTCTCTTTATCCACCTTTCACTTCTTCATCTCTCTGTATCCCCCTTTCTCTTCATCTCTTTTATCCTCTTTTTCTCTCCTTTATATCTCTTTATCCACCTTTCACTCCTTAATCTGCTTGTATCCCAGTTTCTCTCTATTTATCACCTTTTCTCTTTGTCATCTCTTTTTCTTTCTTTCTCTATGTCATCCCTCCTCACCCTTTATCTCTTTATGCCCATTTCTCTCCTTTAACTCTCTTTATTGCTCTCTCTTTTACATCGATCTTTATCGCACCCTCTCCCTCATCTCTTCTTATCCCTTGTTTCTGTTTTCTCTCTATATTCCCCTTTCTCTCTTCTGTCTCTCTGTATGCCTCTTAGTCTCCGTCATCTCTCTTATCCCTCTTTCTTTCCTTCCTTCAAGAGGAACAAAACCAAGATATTGAAAGTCTTGTATATAAATCTTTTAAATATTGTATTTTGTTATATAAAAATGATTAGGCTCCCAGGCACAACTTTGGGGCCCTAGAAATGATAAGCTTGCACCTGATCATATCATACCTGAACCAGGTACCTGAGCCAAGCTATAGTTATGTACCAGGTAACTGGTGGAAACAGCAACAGACTCACCAACATCTGGGCAAGTGCAACCCCCTATTTATTATTAGCATGGTATCAGACTATTTGGAGGTGGGACATAAAGTGAGCTTGTTACATTTTTACATTCTGCGAAGTTTCAGCAAGAATCAAAATCTATATTATGCTCAATGGTGATCCACCCCTGGCTGCTCACTTATCCTAAAACAGAGCATCCTCATGGATATAGTTATGACTGTAACATTTAAAATTCGAAAGAAATCCTGAAATGCTTTTATTTACAGAATGTTGTTGCTTACATAGTTTCCATATGGCTTCAATATAAAAATTGGGCTGATCATACCAAGCAATTCTCAACTAAATATGGTCATGTCATGTAGATCTATGGGATACAACACAAGGACTAAATATGGTCATGTCATGTAGATCTATGGGACACAACACAGGGACTAAATATGGTCATGTCATGTAGATCTTTGGGATACAAAACAGGGAAGGTCATTATTATATAAAGGTAATCTAAAGCAAACAGCACAAGTAAATACCTATGTAGGTCATGTACTACCAAATGGCTATTTACATAATACAAAAATCCACATGCTACCTATTGTCACCTGCCATTTACAGTAATTAAGTAAAAGTGACCCTTCTGGCTACATTTCCTGCACCTTCATTTATTGCACCTGTAATGTTTAGCCTTTAAAGCGGCACTTTAGTCGACCAACTTCCTCATTTATGGTATGGCTGCCAATCACATGACTGATGGTAACCAATTGAGTTTGGTCAACCTGAATGGTTGCCGGCAGTCACACAATTGGCTGCCATTTGCTGCCAAACATGTGAATGAAGAAGTGATGACTTGACTTTAGTGTCTCCTTAACACTTTTCACAAATTTCCATTATATAGTATGTATGTAGTACATATAGTACAGGCACCCTATTGGCTGGAAAAGGACAGTTCCAACAGTACAAACAATGCGGCGGGACTGCCAACTTATCACACATGTGCATAAGCCTGCAACTTTGCAGTTTGTCGGCCAGAACACCATATTGTGAATGGCTAATGTACGATCTTGCTTAAAGCCACCCCTGCGTAATCCACCCACCCTCCTCGCCCGAGTACCTGGAGCGATGCAGCCAGCTCAGTGATATCCAGGTTTTTAAAAATAAACAGGTATTTATACAGCCAAGGTCACTCATGCATGGCATGGAGATCACTGATTGTCTGATATCAAAAATACCAGCTGACATGACCAACCCACTGGCCGCATTTCCTGTGGACTGGGGGAGTGCTCCCACCCCAGTCTAATGCAGGGCTGTGATAATCATAATTCATTATTTGTTAAATAATGCGAACGAAGGCAAAGCAGCTTTTAACTCTGATCTTTTTTTTTGTCAGGGGGGAGTTTGGTGCACACATAGGAATTTTTCCTCCACATTTAACCCATCCATGCAGTGCGTATACACATGCCTGGGACTGCCCTAATTATAGCACCTGGGGGACAGTTGGGGGTTAGATCATTTCCATCATGTCCCATGTCCAGCAACGGAACCAGCAATCCTCCAGTGACAAGGCAGCTTCCATGCCTCTAGGCCATGACTGTACCATTGCATTACTTGGATCCCCTCACCAGTCAGTCACTCCAGGAAATTCAACTCTTATGTGACATGTTTTTTGTGTTTATCCATTAGCTATATAAATCATTTAATTAGTGAAATGCTGTTTTCTTAAGAGGTCATCCTAAATATCTTTAAAAACTCTCTTTGTTGGTAAACCTTGTAATCAATGTCTTCCTGCAGTTTTGATCCTTGGATCGACAGTCCTTGCTTTGCTGTAAAATATGACATGTGGGCCCACGCTTCTATGAGATCGCTTATCAGTTAGATAAGGTAATGGCTGGAACACGCCAGATTACTCTGATGTTAAACAACTGTTAAAGCAATTCCACACCCTATTGTTAAAGGCAGCAGCGCTGCTCATGACTGGGGTGGGCGGGCATCACCAAACAGTATGCTCCTTTACAAGCCCATATCCCAAAGCCTTGATATTTAACTCTTCCTGGATCCCGTTGGCTGGCAAATGGTTGTGGATCTTTGTTAGCCAATCGCGTTCCCTCAGTGGACTGAAGGCAGTCACATAGGGCAAGGTCCTGGAAGAGGAACATCACCAATCTGGACCACACTGATACCTAAGGGATATCTAACACAAGATGTTAAGGGTGCCATTTTATCACTGGGGACAGAAAGGTCTTTTGCGGGGTTAGAACTGTAGCAACCGTATTGGGGCCCCTGTTTTTTCTGTGGTCATGTGTCATCATGTACAGAAAGAAAGCTCCATTTGCTATTACAGTGTTTAGTTATCTAATTATTATTTATTATCTAATTATTATTTAATTTAGGTAAAAATTGCCACCCTAGAATGTGACAGGAAAAGTTTTGTGACAGGAAGAGTTTACTATATGAGCAACACAGGGCCCCTCAAAGAGGAAGTCTAAGTAAGACTTTACCCCCCCCCTCCCCCATGCTAAGCCCTAATTGGCCAGTACAGTAAAAATAACTCCCCCTAACTCATTGGGGTCAGGCAGGTCACTCACCTAATCCAGTGCAGCAGCGTAAAGGTCTGTGATTTAAACCGGACCTTCACCATGATTTAATGAAAAGCCCAAACCCTTATAAAGTGATTCCCCAGCATTTAAAATTAATATATATTATTATATATAAAATATATATAAAATTATATATATATAAGTTTTTAGTCACTTATTATTCTTTCCCCCACTGGGCTGCAACTCTGTTCAGGACTTTAGGATACGGGCGCCGCCATCTTGACTCAGAAGCAACACACTTACTGAGGAGAGGAGAGTGGGATAAGGTACAGGGGGGCAGGTTATAGCTGTGTTTTGCTCAGACAGAGCAGAGCTGGGGTAGCAATCCCAGAATGCAGAGCAGCACAGTTAGAAGGCACTTCCTGTTTGCAGGCTGCCTGATGTCCCATGAGCCACCATCTTGGATGTTTAAAGGCTCATATCATGCAGTAGATGCAGGTAGGAGGATTTTTAATGTGGACAATCTGTATGTACAGGGTGTGGGAAACATAAGATAGACTCTTATTCAGAGTGAAGGTCCGCTATAAGTCTGACTGTCACTCAAGTGCATGGCCATGCAGTCCCCCCCCTCCCCCCCCTTAGCCTTTTGATCTGAAATCTGTAGTTTTCAACTGAACAAAAAAACGTGTAGATGTATGTGTCAGTATTGGATTTCAGTTAAACCTCTTTTCTTCATAATTTACAGATCCCTCTTTCAACCTCCCAGATGTACAGAGACTAGTTACCTAGATGGCAGACATGCACTCACACAGAAAGGACTATCATCATTCAAACAAGACAGCAAGAAGTTAAAGCAAAGTTTAAGCAATCAGTGGTGCACTTTTATTTTATTACAGATTTATTTATACAACAAGGAGATTTTTGATGCTAGTTGTACTTTAAGTTAATAGTGTGAACAATAAAATAAATAACACAATTCATCCATGTATGGGTGACAGGACCAATAAAAACAATTGATAGATGAAGCAGTTACTGCTGCTCCACAGAATACAGACACCTAACGTTACTAGGATGTGAGAAGCTGGCTGCTTAGTAATAGAAATGTTTCCGGATAAAAGGTGCGGCTATTTCTTTAATAAGGTCATAATAAGAAGACTCACGCTTTTTGGTCTCTGCTTTTACAGGACACACACGTCTCAAGTCTTTCCTTAGAATTACTGTAAGATTTATATCAAAATGATAAGCTCCCTTGTCATCCAACTACCTTCAGGGTATGAAGAACTGTGTTCTATTGAATGATGCCTTGTTGACTCATCTGGCCGCGCCTTATTAATCCACAATGACGTGTGTGTAAGCACATTGAGATGAAGTACACTGCAACTGCAAGTTCAAACCCCGGTCCATGTCAGTGTATTGGGAATGACCGGAAAAGTCCTGCTTGCAACATTTCTTGTTAAATTGATCCCAAGGTGTAAAGGGACCATATACTGGCATATGGATTAGAACTTATGCATGATCATGTCCCATTACACAGTATGAACATAGCCTAACAGGACAGTTTGTCTCTAACTGATAGTTCTCTCTGTAGCTCAAATGTGTCTACACAGGTCTCTAAAATAGTCCTACTCCAAAGGGCACCGTATTTCGTCACTAAAGCTGCCTGTTTCCTAACTATGCCTTCAAGGACAGTACCACCACTAGATCATGGCTTGTGACTCTCCACACAGATGCACTAGTATAGAGGATAGTGCTTTAGTAGAGCTTTAGAGCTGCTTGTGTGGTGATTCAAAAACATGAACCTTTGGTGGGCCTTAGGGACATGGTGGGTAAATTGATCTAGACTTCTTTCTCAGCTTTAAAGTTCCTTTAAAGTCTAAATCTGACCAAAGTTCTGGCCCCTGCACAATTTAAAGGGTTAAAAAAGTCAACCTAATAAAGCTTCCTGGTCCTATAGCAGGAACCTAGTTTTGGGCTGCAACTACCAGCAAGAATGTTAGTCACTAAATGACATCTCCGAGCAGGTAATTTTAAAATAATTGCCCAAATGGAGCTTAGTAGAGGCAAGAATGGTGTTGGGGCTGTTCATAGTGGACTTTTGGTCCAGTTGTATGTTTTATGTTTTTGGTTACTTACTTTTTATTCTTTCCCCCCCTTGGCTGCAACTCTGTTCAAGACTCTAGGATACAGACGCTGCCATCTTGCCTCAGAAGCATTACATACTGAGGAGAGAGGGTTAAAAGTTCAGGGGGGCGGGGTTATAGCTATGCTTTGACAGAGCAGAGCTGGGGTCAGGAAAAGGACAGCAATCCAGAATGCAGAGCAGCATAGTCAGAGGAGAATTCCTGTCTGCAGGCATCCTGAGAACTCCATGGGCCACCATCTTGGATGTTTAAAGGCTCAGAAAATGCACTAGGTGATTTAGGATGATTTTTAATGTGAGCAATCTGTATGTACAGGGTGGGGGAAACATACAAGATAGACTCTTATTCAGGGTGAAGGTCTGCTTTAAGCCCAATGTTCACACAAAAGCTTTAATTCATTCCTATCCTTAAAGTGGACCAACACCCAGAATTTTGACTATCCTGGGTTTTGGTCCACTTCCCCCCATCGGGGTGCCCCGCTATGTGAAACCCCCCAGATCTCCCGATAAAACTCACCTCACCCCACTCCTACGGCCCATGCGTGGGCGCTCTTCCAAATAGCACGCTCGGAGCCGCTGAGCTATGCGCATCAAGGCGACATCTTATCTCAGCGGCTCCAAGCATGCTGCCAGCCGCATCTCGCACTTCCCTCTAACAGGAAGGCAAGTGCCTGCGCATGCGCGGTTGGTCCAGGATTCAGGTAAGGTTTGCGGGCATCACACAGTGGGGCATCCCGATTTTGGATGCCCCGCGGGGAGGGATTGGATCTATAAGATTCCCGGGCCGATCCTGCAGGGTGTGACACTTGGGCAGATCACTTAATCTCCCCTCTACCTCTAGCTTAGTCATTTTTTGCAACTTAAAGGAACAAGTGTTTGTATGAATGTTACAGCAAAAATTGTTGTGTAGTTTACTTTAATATTTGAATCACTACATTGAATTGCAAAAAAACTGTGGCTTCAGTTGTATCTTTTAAAATGTTTAAGTCAGTGAGCAATATGTGCTGACTTAAATATGACTTAAATATTTGAGAGTCCAACATGTAATGTTGTGCCATCTAGGCAGTCACTTACATGGCATTTTCAGTGTATGGGCTTGGCTGTCACCTGACAGCTGTATATGACAGCCCTTCTCTAAAGGGAGTACATGCTCATTTTGTATACTAAATATACTATATATCTTAAAATAGGAATGTATAGCAAGTCAGTCTAAGTTTTGTGGCTTACAAAGAGCATATACAAGTAGGAAAGTAGTTTAGTGGGAACAGGCAGCGTCCCTTAATCCTTAGAAATAGACAGGAACTTGTGTTTTGGCAGTAACCACCTTGGCCAACAGGGAAATGTAATGTGCTTAATTAGGCCGGAAAGGCAATGGACAGTTTGGGGGGTAACTTAAGAAATTATGGACCAGCTGTATAATTAATGTAGTTGCAAGTGAAGCCAGTCAACACCACAATGTCGTGGCTCTGTCTGTTCCTGCAGTGGCCTTAAAATATGCTGAAACAGATTGGCCTCTGTACAACTTTTATAAATACAAACGTGTTCTCCTATTTTCCTCCGTCTCATATGGGTTAACTTAAATTAGCTCCTTCCTTAACATTATGTGTAAGAATAAAGACCCCGCTGTCCAGACAGCAGAGGAAGTCATTCAGTCTAACACAGTGATGATGTCACTGTGAACTGCAGGAAGTTGGTGTACACAATTAATGCGTTAGCATGAAGAACTGATTTAAAAGTATGAAATCTGATATACTCTAGAAGTAAACCTGAGGCTATGCAGTCATGAATGCTTTTCATTTACATATAGAAGGAAATGTTTTTTTATAAGCCTCATAATAGCTTACAAACAGAGGAAACCACAAATGTAAAGTCTGAATAATCTCTGCATGTTCTCTGCTTGCATTGAAGACAACATTTAGATGTTTCTTTTAATATTTTTGTTATAGAAAAAGTGATGTTCTGAGAGACAGATTTGACATACGCTGATTGGGGTCAATGATGCCCAACTGTCATAGATACTGTCATAAATTTACCTACCAATATATCTGTCCTCGTTCTTAGCTGGTGAGCTGAGCTTTCGATTTATTGTGCCCTGCAACCTAATACTTGAAAGATGTCCATGTGTGACTGGATTGTAGGATTCAAATTCTTGTCTTGTCTCTCTGACTGCTCACTAACATTAGAGCAAAAAGCCAAAACGGGGTGTCAGGGCGCTAGCCCTCCTTCATTTTTTGATAGGCTTACCAGGAACTGGTCAGTTTCAGGCATGCCTAGTGAGAACTCAATGAGGGTTAGTACTAGAGATGAGCAAACTTTTGAAAAATTCGATTCGACTGATTCGCCGAATTTTCCGACAAAAATCGCTTCGACCCGAATTTATTCGCGACGAATCGATATTAAAAACGGCTATTTCTGAGCCTCCTAGAGCCTCAATAGGGTTGTAAACCATTTTGCCTTGCTGTAACACGCATAGGATGCGTGCTGGGTTAGTTAAATAATACTGTAAATAAATATCACATGCAGATCAGAGGCATCGCTAATAGAATCGCAGAGCGGCACAATTGCAGAGAATTGAAGTGGCATCACTATGAGGGGCAGGAGCCCAAACATTCCTTTAAAGAGACACTGGAGTTGGCAGCAGCAGGAGCCCAAAAATTGGATGAATCACACCCTGGAGTTGCAAGCAGCAGCAGCAGCAGCAGGAGCTCAATTATAGCTTGAAAGAGACACTGGAGTTGGCTGCAGGAGCCCAAAGATTGGATGAATCACACCCTGCAGTTGCAAGCAGCAGCAGCAGGAGCCCAAATATTA
Source organism: Gastrophryne carolinensis (assembly GCA_027917425.1). Classification (NCBI taxonomy): domain Eukaryota; kingdom Metazoa; phylum Chordata; class Amphibia; order Anura; family Microhylidae; genus Gastrophryne; species Gastrophryne carolinensis. The sequence continues at coordinate 254,659,743 of CM051238.1, forward strand.
CTTTAAAGAGACACTGGATTTGGCAGCAGGAGCCCAAAATTGGATGAATCACACCCTGGAGTTGGCAGCAGCAGCAGCAGCAGGAGCCCAAACATTACTTTAAAGAGACACTGGGGTTGGCTTCAGGAGCCCAAAAATTGGATGAATCACACCCTGGAGTTGGCAGCAGCAGCAGGAGCCCAAACATTACTTTAAAGAGACACTGGGGTTGGCTTCAGGAGCCCAAAAATTGGATGAATCACACCCTGGAGTTGGCAGCAGCAGGAGCCCAAACATTACTTTAAAGAGACACTGGAGTTGGCTTCAGGAGCCCAGAAATTGGATGATTCACACCCTGGAGTTGGCAGCAGCAGCAGCAGTAGCAGGAGCCCAAACATTGCTTTAAAGAGACACTGGGGTTGGCAGCAGGAGCCCAAAAATTGGATGAATCACACCCTGGAGTTGGCAGCAGCAGGAGCCCAAACATTACTTTAAAGAGACACTGGAGTTGGAGCAGCAGGAGCCCAAAAATTGGCCTAAAGACATAAATATGTTTTGCACCATTTGGAAAGTGTAAAACGTGGCACCATGCTGAATCTAGTCGCATGCATCAGGCATTGGTGGGTGGAAATCCTGGCTGATCCATCCCTGATTCATTTTGACAAAGGTGAGTCTCTCCACATTTTTAGTTGACAGACGAGTTCTCCTCGCCGTAACTATGGCCCCCGCCGCACTAAACACCCGCTCAGATGGCATGCTACTTGCCGGGCAGGACAGCTTTTCCAAGGCAAACTCTGCTAGTTGCGGCCACAAATCAAGTTTGGCTGCCCAGAAGTCCAGCGGATCCTCAAGGTGTGTTGGCATGGTCATGTCAAAGTATGACATGACCTGCTGGTTGAGGTCCTGCTCCAGGTCTTCCTGCTGCTCATGAGTAGCCTCACTATGCGGGTGTAGAAAGCTACTCATTAGCGACTGAAGACTGAGGCTGCTGCTGCTGATGGAGCTGCTGCTGCTGCTCCTGCCAACCCCCCCAGCGGCCATGGCAGTGGAAGGTGAGCGCAGAGGTCCCCTCAAGTCAGACCTGCGAGAGTATGGACCATGGCGCAGATAGGCATCGGTCAACTGCCTACGTAGAATGTCTTTGTAGTAGTTGAGTTTGTCCTCCCTCTCGGTGGGTTTAAAAAATGCCCCCATTTTGTGCCGGAAGCGAGGGTCCAATAAGGTGGACAGCCAGAAGTCATCCCGCCGACAGATGGAAACAATTCTGGGGTCACTACGCAAGCACGTGAGCATGCTTCCTGCCATTTGCGCAAGTGACTCGGATGGACTACCTGTCTCCATCTCCACTGCATACTACCATGGTGTGCCCGGGTCCTCTGTCTCGCCTTCCTCAAAAACCTCTAACTCCTCTGGCTGCTCCTGCTCCTCCTCTCCTGTCCGCTGACTAGATAAACCAGCCATTTCGCCAAGCCTAAACTGTGTTTCGCTGGGCAACTCCTCCTCCTTTTCCTCCTCCTCCTCCAGTTCAGCTCCAACAGGGTTCATGTGGCTGTAAGATGTAAACGCCATGTCTCCAGTGCCCTGACCAGCCATGGTTTCCAAATGTGCTGTAGTACATGAAGCAGTGGAATCACGTCGTTCATCCCGTAATCCTGCCAACTGACAAATAAAGTGGCTTCCGCAAAGGGCCTGAGCAAACGGCAGGTGTCACGTATGAGCTGCCACTGGTTGACATTGAAGTTACACAGGGGAGTCCCCCTATCTGCTTGGATCATCAGGAAATCCGTGATGGCTTTTCTCTGTTCATATAATCGGTCCAACATGTGAAGGGTGGAATTCCAACGGGTGGAAACATCGTAAATCAGACTATGTTGGGGGATACCGTTCTGACGCTGTAGCTCAAGAATTTGTGTTTGGCAGTGTATGAGTGGCTGAAGTGCATGCAAAGTTTGTTAGGATGAAGTTGTTAGGATGTCTTGCAGATGGGGGGAACACTTCAGAAACCGCTTGACAACCAGATTGAAGACGTGAGCCATGCAGGGGGCATGGGTCAGGCTTCCTTGGCGCAGCGCAGACAAAATGTTCTTCCCATTGTCGGTAACCATGATTCCCATTTTAAGTTTTCTTGGAGTAAGCCATGTTTGGATTTCCTGATGAATAAATGTAAGCAGTTACTCCCCTGTGTGACTCCGTTCGCCAAGACAAACCATGTGAAGCACTGCGTGACACCTCCGTGCCCTGCACACATGGTAGACTGGAGGGGCACTGAGACTTGAGCCTACAGTGGAGGGTGAGGAGATGGCGGAGGATGAGGAGGCCGAGTCGCACAGTGTCACAGGCCCAACGGGCAGGGAACGCGGAGGCCGAAGCTGCGTGACCTGTCCAAGTTGCTGCTGCAAAGGGACCACATTCACCTAGTGGGCCGTAAACGACATGTACTGTCCCTGACCGTAGTTACAGCTCCAGACGTCGGCGCTGCCATGCACTTTGCTACACACCGACAGGCTCAAGGACTGGCCCACCTTCTGTTCAACAAAAGTGTGCAGCGCTGGTACTGCCTTCTTGGCAAAGAAATGATGGCTTGGGACTTTCCACCTCGGCTCGGCACAAGCCATCAGTTCTCTGAAAGGTGCAGAGTCCACCACCTGAAAAGGGAGCGACTGCAGCACCAGCAAGTTGGACAGGAGCACATTCAGCTTCTGCGCCGTAGGATGAGTGGGCGCATACTGCTGTCTCTTGGACATGGCTTCGCTGATGGATTGCTGGCGGGATGCATGACTTGGAGGAGGAGGAGGAGGAGCAGGAGCGACAGAGGATGGGTATGACGCACAGCTGCCTTCGGCTGAGGTGCTGGAGCCTTGGCTGGCAGAAATTGGGAGCGGCGTGCCACTCGGTGAGGAAGCAGTCTGGCCCACCTCTCCGGAGCCTAGGTTCTCCCAGGCCGCTTTATGGTGACGCTGCATATGTTGACGCAGGGCCGTGGTGCCAACATTTGGACCCTGGCCACGCTTCACCTTCTGCCTACATATCTTGCATGTGGCCATGTTACCCTCCTGCGGATGCTTCAGGAAAAACTGCCACACTGCCGAGTAGCTACTTTTCCCACCAACAGGCCTCACTGATTTGCTGCTATTGTCGCCAACTCCAGGAACCCCTGCCCCACTACCTCCCGATAAGGTAGCCTGCCGCGCAGCAGGTGCTCTACCCCGGCCCCGGCCCCGTTTGGCTCCAGGCTTTACAATTGTGCCCCCATGCTGCCTGCCAACCATGCTGCTAACACCTTGCTGCCTGAGCTGCTGACTCCGGGGCAACCTGTGCCCCTCTTCTCCTGATGATGACGATGAAGCCCCTTCATCACCCGGCTCCCAAGTGCGATCGGCTTCATCGTCATCATCATTATCACCGAGTTGTGGCTGTACGTCACTGATGTTCGTGGATTCGTCAACAGTGTCTGGCGCAGGAGCTGGAACGCTCGCAGCACCCACGACACTGTCCACATCACTATTTGTCTGCCTAGCTAAAGAAGCCACCTCCATTTCTTGGCTGGGCAGTAGCTGCTGACTGTCCTCTATCTGATCGTCCTCCTCACTAAAGAGTGGAGCTGAACCCAAAGCATAGGATACATCGCTGGGGGAGGGAACGGCGTAGGACAGAGGCAATGGGAGGACAGGGACTGCTCTCGGGGCATGCCAACTCAGGGTTGTGTCAGAGGAACCTACCGACCCTAGACTGGGGGTCTCAGACGTAAGTTGTGATGATGTTGTTGAAGAGCGCGTTAACCAATCTACCACGGCAGATGCGTTACTGGTGGAGACACGACCGCTAGCAGATACTGGCAGACCAGGTCTCTCACCGTGACTCCTGCTGCCACTCGCCCCTAGTCTGCTGTGACCTCTGCCTGCTGAATCTTGGCCTCTGCCACTCCTCTTTGAACATCCTGCCACTTGTCTGTCTGACATTTTTATGTATTTCCTAATTTAGTATAAACAGATAGGGTTCAATGTGCAGTTTTGCGGTGCCCTGTGGCCTGGTTTATTAAAAGCAGTCAAGAACAAATGGGATGCCCCCACAGCAGACCTGAGATCAGTATATATGCACAGCAACAGTGTCTAGGCAGGCTCCAACAGGCCAAATTACTTGAAATAAGTGTGCAGCTTAGAGTAAAGACAGAGGCTAATGGTATGTTACAGAATGGGATGCCACAAGCAGACTTGAGATCAGTAATATATGCACAAAGCAGCAGTGTGTAAGCAGGCTGAAACAGGCCAAATTACTTTAAATAACTGTGTAGCTTGTAGTGAATGCAGAGGCTAATGGTATGTTACAGAATGGGATGCCCCAAAGCTGACTTGAGATCAGTATATATGCACACAGCAGCAGTGTGTAAGCAGGCTGCAACAGGCCAAATCACTTGAAATAACTGTGCAGCTTAGAGTAAAGACAGAGGCTAATGGTATGTTACAGAATGGGATGCCCCAAGCAGACTTGAGATCAGTATATATGCACACAGCAGCAGTGTGTAAGCAGGCTGCAACAGGCCAAATCACTTGAAATAACTGTGCAGCTTAGAGTAAAGACAGAGGCTAATGGTATGTTACAGAATGGGATGCCCCAAGCAGACTTGAGATCAGTATATATGCACACAGCAGCAGTGTGTAAGCAGGCTGCAACAGGCCAAATCACTTGAAATAACTGTGCAGCTTAGAGTAAAGACAGAGGCTAATGGTATGTTACAGAATGGGATGCCCCAAGCAGACTTGAGATCAGTATATATGCTCACAGCAGCAGTGTGTAAGCAGCCTCATACAGGCCAAATTACTTGAAATAAGTGTGCAGCTTAAAGACAGAGGCTAATGGTATGTTACAGAATGGGATGCCCCAAGCAGACTTGAGATCAGTATATATGCACACAGCAGCAGTGTGTAAGCAGCCTCATAGAGGCCAAATGAGTTGAAATGAGTGTGCAGCTTACAGTAAATAGAGAGGCAAATGGTATGTTACAGAATGGGATGCCCCAAGCAGACTTGAGATCAATATATGTGCACACAGCAGCAGTGTGTAAGCAGCCTCATACAGGCCAAATTAGTTGAAATGAGTGTGCAGCTTACAGTAAATAGAGAGGCTAATGGTATGTTACAGAATGGGATGCCCCAAGCAGACTTGAGATCAGTATATATGCACACAGCAGCAGTGTGTAAGCAGCCTCATACAGGCCAAATTAGTTGAAATGAGAGTGCAGCTTACAGTAAATAGAGAGGCTAATGGTATGTTACAGAATGGGATGCCCCAAGCAGACTTGAGATCAGTATATATGCACACAGCAGCAGTGTGTAAGCAGCCTCATACAGGCCAAATTAGTTGAAATGAGTGTGCAGCTTAGAGTAAAGACAGAGGTTAATGGTATGTTACAGAATGGGATGCCCCAAGCAGACTTGAGATCAGTATATATGCACACAGCAGCAGTGTGTAAGCAGGCTGCAACAGGCCAAATCACTTGAAATAACTGTGCAGCTTAGAGTAAAGACAGAGGCTAATGGTATGTTACAGAATGGGATGCCCCAAGCAGACTTGAGATCAGTATATATGCACACAGCAGCAGTGTGTAAGCAGCCTCATAGAGGCCAAATTAGTTGAAATAAGTGTGCAGCTTAGAGTAAAGACAAAGGCTAATGGTATGTTACAGAATGGGATGCCCCAAGCAGACTTGAGATCAGTATATATGCACACAGCAGCAGTGTGTAAGCAGCCTCATACAGGCCAAATTAGGTGAAATAACTGTGCAGCTTAGAGTAAAGACAGAGGCTAATGGTATGTTACAGAATGGGATGCCCCAAGCAGACTTGAGATCAGTATATATGCACACAGCAGCAGTGTGTAAGCAGGCTGCAACAGGCCAAATCACTTGAAATAACTGTGCAGCTTAGAGTAAAGACAGAGGCTAATGGTATGTTACAGAATGGGATGCCCCAAGCAGACTTGAGATCAGTATATATGCGCACAGCAGCAGTGTGTAAGCAGCCTCATACAGGCCAAATTACTTGAAATAAGTGTGCAGCTTAGAGTAAAGACAGAGGCTAATGGTATGTTACAGAATGGGATGCCCCAAGCAGACTTGAGATCAGTATATATGCACACAGCAGCAGTGTGTAAGCAGCCTCATAGAGGCCAAATGAGTTGAAATGAGTGTGCAGCTTACAGTAAATAGAGAGGCAAATGGTATGTTACAGAATGGGATGCCCCAAGCAGACTTGAGATCAATATATGTGCACACAGCAGCAGTGTGTAAGCAGCCTCATACAGGCCAAATTAGTTGAAATGAGTGTGCAGCTTACAGTAAATAGAGAGGCTAATGGTATGTTACAGAATGGGATGCCCCAAGCAGACTTGAGATCAGTATATATGCACACAGCAGCAGTGTGTAAGCAGCCTCATACAGGCCAAATTAGTTGAAATGAGAGTGCAGCTTACAGTAAATAGAGAGGCTAATGGTATGTTACAGAATGGGATGCCCCAAGCAGACTTGAGATCAGTATATATGCACACAGCAGCAGTGTGTAAGCAGCCTCATACAGGCCAAATTAGTTGAAATGAGTGTGCAGCTTAGAGTAAAGACAGAGGTTAATGGTATGTTACAGAATGGGATGCCCCAAGCAGACTTGAGATCAGTATATATGCACACAGCAGCAGTGTGTAAGCAGGCTGCAACAGGCCAAATCACTTGAAATAACTGTGCAGCTTAGAGTAAAGACAGAGGCTAATGGTATGTTACAGAATGGGATGCCCCAAGCAGACTTGAGATCAGTATATATGCACACAGCAGCAGTGTGTAAGCAGCCTCATAGAGGCCAAATTAGTTGAAATAAGTGTGCAGCTTAGAGTAAAGACAAAGGCTAATGGTATGTTACAGAATGGGATGCCCCAAGCAGACTTGAGATCAGTATATATGCACACAGCAGCAGTGTGTAAGCAGCCTCATACAGGCCAAATTAGGTGAAATAACTGTGCAGCTTAGAGTAAAGACAGAGGCTAATGGTATGTTACAGAATGGGATGCCCCAAGCAGACTTGAGATCAGTATATATGCACACAGCAGCAGTGTGTAAGCAGGCTGCAACAGGCCAAATCACTTGAAATAACTGTGCAGCTTAGAGTAAAGACAGAGGCTAATGGTATGTTACAGAATGGGATGCCCCAAGCAGACTTGAGATCAGTATATATGCGCACAGCAGCAGTGTGTAAGCAGCCTCATACAGGCCAAATTACTTGAAATAAGTGTGCAGCTTAGAGTAAAGACAGAGGCTAATGGTATGTTACAGAATGGGATGCCCCAAGCAGACTTGAGATCAGTATATATGCACACAGCAGCAGTGTGTAAGCAGCCTCATACAGGCCAAATGAGTTGAAATGAGTGTGCAGCTTACAGTAAATAGAGAGGCAAATGGTATGTTACAGAATGGGATGCCCCAAGCAGACTTGAGATCAGTATATGTGCACACAGCAGCAGTGTGTAAGCAGCCTCATACAGGCCAAATTAGTTGAAATGAGTGTGCAGCTTACAGTAAATAGAGAGGCAAATGGTATGTTACAGAATGGGATGCCCCAAGCAGACTTGAGATCAGTATATGTGCACACAGCAGCAGTGTGTAAGCAGCCTCATACAGGCCAAATTAGTTGAAATGAGTGTGCAGCTTACAGTAAATAGAGAGGCTAATGGTATGTTACAGAATAGGATGCCCCAAGCAGACTTGAGATCAGTATATATGCACACAGCAGCAGTGTGTAAGCAGCCTCATACAGGCCAAATTAGTTGAAATGAGTGTGCAGCTTACAGTAAATAGAGAGGCTAACGGTATGTTACAGAATGGGATGCCCCAAGCAGACTTGAGATCAGTATATATGCACACAGCAGCAGTGTGTAAGCAGCCTCATACAGGCCAAATTAGTTGAAATGAGTGTGCAGCTTAGAGTAAAGACAGAGGCTAATGGTATGTGACAGAATGGGATGCCCCAAGCAGACTTGAGATCAGTATATATGCACACAGCAGCAGTGTGTAAGCAGGCTGCAACAGGTCAAATCACTTGAAATTACTGTGCAGCTTAGAATAAAGACAGAGGCTAATAGTATGTTACAGAATGGGATGCCCCAAGCAGACTTGAGATCAGTATATATGCACACAGCAGCAGTGTGTAAGCAGGCTGCAACAGGCCAAATTACTTGAAATAAGTGTGCAGCTTAGAGTAAAGACAGAGGCTAATGGTATGTTACAGAATGGGATGCCCCAAGTAGACTTGAGATCAGTATATATGCACACAGCAGCAGTGTGTAAGCAGCCTCATAGAGGCCAAATTACTTGAAATAAGTGTGCAGCTTAGAGTAAAGACAGAGGCTAATGGTATGTTATAGAATGGGATGCCCCAAGCAGACTTGAGATCAGTATATATGCACACAGCAGCAGTATGTAAGCAGCCTCATACAGGCCAAATTAGTTGAAATGAGTGTGCAGCTTACAGTAAATAGAGAGGCAAATGGTATGTTACAGAATGGGATGCCCCAAGCAGACTTGAGATCAGTATATATGCACACAGCAGCAGTGTGTAAGCAGCCTCATACAGGCCAAATTAGTTGAAATGAGTGTGCAGCTTACAGTAAATAGAGAGGCTAATGGTATGTTACAGAATGGGATGCCCCAAGCAGACTTGAGATCAGTATATATGCACACAGCAGCAGTGTGTAAGCAGCCTCATACAGGCCAAATTAGTTGAAATGAGTGTGCATCTTAGAGTAAAGACAGAGGCAAATGGTATGTTACAGAATGGGATGCCCCAAGCAGACTTGAGATCAGTATATATGCACACAGCAGCAGTGTGTAAGCAGCCTCATACAGGCCAAATTAGTTGAAATGAGTGTGCAGCTTACAGTAAATAGAGAGGCTAAGGGTATGTTACAGAATGGGATGCCCCAAGCAGACTTGAGATCAGTATATATGCACACAGCAGCAGTGTGTAAGCAGCCTCATACAGGCCAAATTAGTTGAAATGAGTGTGCAGCTTACAGTAAATAGAGAGGCAAATGAGATCTTACAAAATGGTAATGTTCCCACAGCAGACTTGAGATCAGTTCAGTATATATGCACACTAAGTGTATAAGCAGCCTGAAAACGCTAACAAAGCCAGTTAGCCAGCCAGTAACACTCAGGCTGGATGAAAAAAAAAAAATCTCCCTGTGACTGCCTCAGATTTTTCCTAACTTTCCCTGCTTCTCGCTGACTTCCTGCCTGTCTCCTGCCTGTCTCCTGCCTGTCCCTGTCTGTCCCTGTCTCTCTAACTGTCTCTCCCTGACTACAGTAGCGTCCTGTCTCTCATGAATGCAATAGAGAAATGAGGAAAAGCAAGATGTCCGCCGCCTTAAATAGCGCTGTGACGTCACCGGGCTTGCTGGCTGCTGATAGGCTGCATGCACTGGAGCGGGGTAGATGTCTGGACATGTCCCGTCCGCCATCTTAGAATGCCTGTAATGTAAATGAATGGATGTTAAAGGAAAACTTCGAGCGATCGAAGCAAGGGGAAATTCGGATTCGATCCGAATCGAATTTTTCATGAAATTTGGATCGAATCCGGGTTTGTCCGGATCGATCTGCTCAGCCCTAGTTATTACCCTGACACCCCATACTGGCCTTCTGCATCTTATGCTAAAGCCTCTTCGTGGGACGCTGGGAAAGTCTAACAAGTACCACCACCTTATGTTTAGTAGGTTTTGTATTTGGCTTTTTTCGATGCTCACCATTTTGTTAATTAAAGTTATTCTCTGTATTTTCGGATTGGTTGTTCTCCCTTGAATCAGCGGCAGCAGAACAGGCTCTCAAAAGTGATCTCTGGTTGGACCACTACCTTTTACAGCTGCGGCTGCGGCTGCTCCAGGTGAACCCAACATGAGTGCAGAAGCAGTGGTAGCATTCCAGTCTCTGCTAACTGCCTAACCTGTCTACTCTTACCTGCCCCAGCCTGGCCTTGTCACTGGGCACAACCCAAGCATGCCCTAAGCTCTGATAGCCATGGCCAGGCATGAGTGAACAGGCACAATGGCATCCAATAGCAAATTGAGGGGTGGGTAGAGCGCTAATATCCCTGGCGTATTATTGGGCTCTAGGAAACATATATACGTCCTTGTTCTGTAGTATGTATTGTTTGCAGCTCAGTACTGGACCCTGTGCCTCTTACGCCTGTTTACTTCAGCAGCTACAATCCTGCTCAGCACCTACTTCATTTCCTTCAGCTGCTGAAGCTTACTCTGTCTTATGCTTTTTACAGGGCCCTCAACAGTCCTCATAGTTCTTCAGAAGCAGCCCTCGTTCTTGTTTACATTTAGTATTGGTCATTTAGTACTTCTTTCTGTTCCAACCCTCTCCAGTCTTCATGTTTTAGGTTGCCTTGACCAAGATACCTACACCATACCACCTAACATGTTTTTAAAATCATATGGCTGCCCTCTATTTATATAGCTATCTGGTTGTCTGCATAACATTTACAGCTCTGTAATCTTTATACATGTAAGCACCTTCTAAGCATAGGTATTGGTTTTAATTGCCATATTCTTCAGACAAGGCTCTGGGTGTTTTATCCCATTTACTTTTTTATAAAGCTGTTTTTGTTATTACACCTGCTTACATGTCTATTGAAACTTTGGTGACAGAAGAATTGTAGAACATTACATAACAACAATAATAAAACAACAATTTAAGTTCTATAAATTATTAATGCATATGAGAACCGGGCTATGAAAACAACATGCAGAATAGGGTGTATTAATATTACAAGATTAGTAAGGCATATAAACAGCAACAATAATGATCTCAATGTAAACACAACAATAATTTCATCATTGCAATTACGTGGTTTTAATCACTCTAAAACTTGTGATAATGATCTCTACATTTTTTGATAATTCTGTAAGAAAACAGGAGCAAGGAATTTGGGGTCAATTCTATGATTTAGGTCCTGATTTAGTTAACATCCCTTAAAACATTTCCCAACAAAAGAAGGGTCATATTCACACTTAATTGTATAATACAGCATGAGATAATTTAAGGTGATCATTATAGAATGTTGCAGATATTTAAAGTGAAAGTGTTCCTATGTTGGTTATTACTATCATTCTATCCAGGCAGGCAAAAGGATCCAGTGACTGTTAAAGTGGAACAAAAATTGAAATAGACTTAAGGTCCGCAGTCTAAAGCTGCAAGGGGCATCCCGATTTGGGATGCACCTAAGTGTGCTGATCTAGTAAAGCTTACTTCCTGGTTTCTGTGATAATTACATGCAGTCTACAGCAGATGGTGCTGCTGAGCAGCGCCATTTCTGCTCTCTCTCCTCTGCACTGACACAGCTGGGCATGCAGAGTGGAGTGACCAGAGATGGCACCTCTCAGCTGCAGTATCTGCTGTATGCCTCACAGAACCAACACAGGAACTAGGTAAGGCAAGTACCTGATCTTACGCTTTACTTGATTGCTGCACTGCAGGATGTCCACTTGTAGTCTTTGTAGAGGACCAAAGGTCTATTTAGACTTTTGGTCCACCTAAACTAGAAGGTTTACAAGACTTAGCTTTAAAAGTTTAAGTTGTCACATCACCCTTGTGAAAGTTTTAGGTGTTTATCATACATTTAACTTTCTCTCTTGTTTGAATCACACTTTATTTTATTCCAAGACCTTTTCTGAAATTAGGTGTGAATACAGACATTTGAGCAGATGTTTAATTTATCACGGCTCTACGAAATTGCACCTGAATACTCACTGACACTATGGGAATATAGACAAACTTAGAAAGCTACATGTATCATGAATGTCTCATAGGCTTTTGTTATCTGTAGACAAAAAGCCTCCCAAAAGTTGCAGAGACTCAAAGTCATTGGGATAACCCTCATTTTGCTGTATCCGTCAATGTGTTATTTTTTGAAGCATAGACAAGCATTTTGGTCATGTCTCATGGCCAGGACATGACTGAAGTGGCTGTCTATGCTCCTGCAACCCCCTGGTCACAAGGCCGCTTCCTTACCTCTAGGCCACGACTTCACAAAACTGCATAAGATAGGCTGCCAGGCAATTGATTTTAAAGATTGACTGATAAATCCTTTTAATTCGATTGGTAATCCAGACAATGAATTGGGTTAAAACATGCCTTCCAAAATGTGGTAAATAGAGGCATAATGTACCATACAAAGAAAATTAAGTCCACACAATCTCCTTAGACAAACATTAGCAGATCATAATAAAATGTTCAGCAACTTTCACTTTCATAGGACGCCACATTTCCAGATTATCCGTTAATCCAAAATCAGATAGGTGGACTGGTCAACACTTTATTCTGAGTATGTAAAAATAGAAACAGTTTAGCCACATACAAACTTAAACAACAGAGCATATAGTAATCACTGCTTAGCTTTTCGCTAAAATGTGGGGCAAACTTCCCAACTAATGTGGAGGAGATTGTCATCTTATGTGAAGCTCTTAACAATTTTTTAAATATCAACAACCTATAGGGTATTTACTGTTGTACCTTGGGAAAAGAACCAAAACTATTGTTGACCAAAAGGATAAGACCAAAGGAGGAACAACCAGGTTGAATAAAAATTACATCTTTATTGCACATTACCAAATCACAGGACATCAGACATATACTCACCACAGCTAGAAGAGCGAGGAACTTTCGGGACTCCGTCTGCATCTTTTATACAACACAGAAAAAGCATCTAGGAACAGTGTCCAGAATTGTGTGCAGTTTCCCTTGCGGATCTTACAATATCTGTACATATGTTTTGACAAAGTGGGACAGATTGGGCAAGATCTGTATGATATTAGGCATTAGGAGGAAGCTCCAAAATGGTCACTATCTTTCTTTTCCACCTGTGCCAGGCTGTTGGTTCAGTTTAATTCTTGCACTACCCATGGACGGAATGAGGACTTTTCGCTGGGAGTCGTTTTGGGGTGAGTATATTAGTAGAGGAAGTGGTTGAGGTTTTGTGGAGAAAAAGTGGGGAGTTGGCTTGCTTGTAGGATATGAAGTTCACATTTATTTGATTGTTCACATACATAAGTGGATTTGTCATGACTAATCTACAGAAGGTGAGCTGGGGTCTAGACATGAATTTACTGATCACAGTGCAGTTTTTTGTGTCTGAGAGTCAGAAGTTTGACTCTAGTCAAGCTGTGGCTGGTCATAGCACACGTTTTTGGCACTTGCACATTTTGGCACGATTGGTTGTGTTATTATCTATATTTGTTTAAGTGAGGCAGGTAAGGATCAATTACTTATTTCCCCTCTCTCCCATGTCTTACTTGTAGGTGATACTCTTCCTCCTCCCCTATCCTTTGTGACCATGACTGTAGTGATGACTGATGCTTGTCAGACCCCGGGGACACCCATCATCTTTGTTAGTTTACATCCCCTAATCTCCCCAGCTAGCTTCACCTTTAGCCAAGCCATTTGCCAGGACACTTTCAACACCTCACCGGACATGGTTGCCCCCAGGACTTATTAGCTTAAAGGATATAAACTCACGGGCGTGAAGATGGATGAATCGAAGGTAAGACTGGGCGTAATCGGGTAGCCGAGGTAAATACAGATTACAGTTCAGGAACTCCGAGGGAGAATACAGACAAGGTCAGTGTCAAACCAGGAGATCAGCTTTGTGGCACCAGGGATGAGACGGGTATGTAGTCATAATACAGGCTGTCAGGATAGTCAGGCTACAAGGTCGGCAACAGCTTAACAACAGGGAATCTCAGGATAAATAACACCCAGCTAAAAGCTACCACGGGCGATGACTGAATGAGCTGGGAACACCTTTATAGGACATGGGTGAAGGGGATAGGATGGAAGGCACAGATGACATTGGTTAATTTGTCATCTGTGGGCTGATTGCCCTGTTAAAACATTTTAGTGCGTTTCGCCAACAGTGACCCTTCGGCTCATTGGCCCTTTAATTCAACCTCCAGCAGCTGCGCTGACAGCAGTGCCACTGGAGGGCATAAAACAGCCGTGGTCGCGCACGTGTAGAGCAGACGGGGAAGCAAGAGGAGGAGGCGGGTCCGCTATAGGTGTATGCACCTATTTAGCTCTATTTGATATGTATATAAAGGTTGAGTAGTATTTCTATTTAGGTTAAAGTTATTTGTATTGGTACATATAGCTGCACAAATAGTTGTTTTTATTTTGCATATTTTATCTTGGTCTGCTGGCCCCTGTAGTGACTGTGTTCAGCCTAACTCTCAGTCTGTCTGTCAGCCAGTGTATCATCAGATGTGGGCTGGCCCTACTCCCGTAGCCTTGATTGACATCTATCCTTTTGACGTCCTGGGAGGGTGTAGGAAGCCTGGCGTGTGGCAGCCCAGCCAACCTTGTGCTGCCCGGTTTTGGCCAGGTCCAGCTTTTGTTTGGGTGGTGCACGCTGTCACGCATGTGTGCGCACCCATAATGTGCATAATGTTACATTGTGAACCCGGAAGCTGGTTCCACATACCTAACAGGCATGCGGTTTGATGGACAGGGACGAGGGGAGGAACGCTGGGATAATGGTGTCAACACACTGCATTTAAGACAGGTAGGTACAACAGGTTGGCAGCCTAATGAAGTGGACCTGGTGACCCATGAAATGCGTGGCCTTGGTGAGGTGGTAGATGGTGGAGAGACTCATTTGGTATTGATTATTATTATTTATGAGATTGGCTCACTTTGATCCTAGCGTTTATTATTGGTTTATGGCACTTATGTTTGGTGTAGACCCTTGGGGGCCTGAGATTTAGTATTCATCACTAATATCATATTATTTGCTTTGATTATCACTCAAATAATTGAGTTCATATATGTATTAGTTTGTGCACTTATTGGTGTTTTCCCATATTACTAGGTTTCAAATCATAGGCAGGGCACTTTTGTATTCATTATTGATGTATTTTTATTCAAACTGGTTGTGCCTCCCTGGGCCTTATCCTTTTGGTCAACAATAATTTTGGTTCTTTTAGTTTGACCCAGGAGTAGCCCCTCTTTAGGGTAGAGGGATTGTGTAGGCTGGTTGTACATTTGTTGTGCATTTACCTTGGGAAAACACTTAAACAGGTCCTTCACCCTGAATAAGAGCCTATCTTGTATGTCCCCCCACCCTGTACATACAGATTTCCCACATTAAAAATCATCCTACCTACACCTAGGGCGTTTTCTGAGCCTTTAACCCTTTAAACGCCAAGTCTGCAAATTTCCTCTACAACCGTGTGAAACTCACAGGCATGATGTTTTCCCCTGCTAGTGGCAAAAAGAAATTAATAAATGCTTACCTGATCCCTAATTGATTCGGACGGGTCTTCACCCAGGGGGCATCTGATCCCCCACCCCCCCCGGACTCTTCCAGCTGCAAAAGAGGGCTGCAACAGGGCCCCCTTTGCTTCCATCGCTGCTACATGTCATGTAAAAAAAAAAGAAAAAATTGACACCCACCTTACTTACCTCACCACACGATCCCTCCCGCTGGGAATCCTCTTCACCCGAAGAGCCTCTGAATCCCCTCCCCCAGACTCATCAATATTCAGTAGAGGGTCCCGCTTCTACCTTCAATGCAGACCAACACCTAGCCCTGCCTCTTTCTGGGTGAAGGTGGATGACGTCATCCCGCTCCTGGCCTGACTATCCTTAGTCATGCCGGTGATCAGCAGAGAGTGGGTGGAAGGGCAGGGGACTCTGATCCCCTGCCTCCCCGTCCCCCATCCACCGATCACCAGCATCATTGGTGATCATCGAGGCACACAGCGGCATGTGACATACATAATAAATGTAGTGCTTTTTTTACATTTAACCCTTTGTATACTGGTAAGAGATCCATGAGACCCCTATACCAGTGCACAAGGCTTGGGGGGGCTGGCAAGTCACCTGTGGCTAGCTAGTGTGACCGGCCTAACCAAAGCCCAAGGGAAGGCAGAAGAGCCCGGGGGCTATGAAGGCTATGTGGCTTATAGCTTTCAGGGTCGGAGCCACCAAAGCTAGCCTCTGTGCGCTGTTCTACAAATCCCTGCATAGCTGGTCCCCAGGCTGGTTATGCTGGGTAGGGGGGATTTTTAAGGGTTTTTAAATACACCAATTAAAAAAAAAACTATTTTTTTACATTTTTCAATTAAAAATATTTTTACAAAACACTGGAAAATTTACATTTTTACATTACAACCAAAGTATTCTTCAAGAGATTACTCCCAGAAAGAGAAGCCCACTACAACAGGCTTGGTACACATAGAAAGCTTAATGTGTGTACTTTCAGGGAATATATGGTTTGTGGTGGGGGGGGGTCAAATCTAAAAGGTTGTTTTTAGGGATGAGCGAATCGATCCGGACGAACCCGGATTCGATCCGAATTTCAGGAAAAATTCGATTCGGATCGAATCCGAATTTCCCCGCGATTCGATCACTCGAAGTTTTCCTTTAACATCCATTCATTTACATTACAGGCATTCTAAGATGGCGGACGGGACATGTCTGGACATGTATCCCGCGCCAGTGCAAGCTGGGGCAGTCACATGCAGCCTATCAGCAGCCAGCAAGCCCGGTGACGTCACACAGCGGTATTTAACGGCGGCCATCTTGCTTTTCCTCATTTCTCTATTGCATTCGTGACAGACAGACAGAACGCTGTGTAGCTGAGGCAGTTAGACAGGCTGGAGACAGGGACAGACAGGGACAGGCTGGAGACAGGCAGGAGACAGGCAGGAGACAGACAGGAGACAGACAGAAAGCCAGGGAAAGGTAGGAAAAACGGAGCTGGCTGACAGGGAGATTTTTTTTTTTTCATCCAGCCTTTGTTAGCGTTTTCAGGCTGCTTATAGTAACTAACTGTGCATATATACTGAACTGATCTTAAGTCTGCTGTGAGGCATCCCATTCTGTGACTAAAGCAGCCTCTGTTTAAGACCATATAAGCATTTGCTCTTATCATATTTGAAATTAGGCCTGATAAAGACACTTTTGCTGGCCAAAGCCCTACTGGACCCTGCCAGCTCGATTCCTGCCCGGGGCATCCCATTCTGTGACTACAGCAGCCTCTGTTTAAGACCATATAAGCATTTGCTCTTATCATATTTGAAATTAGCCTGATAAAGACACTTTTGCTGGCCAAAGCACTACTGGACCCTGCCAGCTCGATTCCTGCCCGGGGCATCCCATTCTGTGACTAAAGCAGCCTCTGTTTAAGACCATATAAGCATTTGCTCTTATCATATTTGAAATTAGCCTGATAAAGACACTTTTGCTGGCCAAAGCCCTACTGGACCCTGCCAGGTCGATTCCTGCCCGGGGCATCCCATTCTGTGACTAAAGCAGCCTCTGTTTAAGACCATATAAGCATTTGCTCTTATCATATTTGAAATTAGGCCTGATAAAGACACTTTTGC
Source organism: Gastrophryne carolinensis (assembly GCA_027917425.1). Lineage (NCBI taxonomy): Eukaryota > Metazoa > Chordata > Amphibia > Anura > Microhylidae > Gastrophryne > Gastrophryne carolinensis. Next base: position 254,677,146 of record CM051238.1, read on the forward strand.
TGGCCAAAGCCCTACTGGACCCTGCCAGCTCGATTCCTGCCCGGGGCATCCCATTCTGTGACTACAGCAGCCTCTGTTTAAGACCATATAAGCATTTGCTCTTATCATATTTGAAATTAGCCTGATAAAGACACTTTTGCTGGCCAAAGCACTACTGGACCCTGCCAGCTCGATTCCTGCCCGGGGCATCCCATTCTGTGACTACAGCAGCCTCTGTTTAAGACCATATAAGCATTTGCTCTTATCATATTTGAAATTAGCCTGATAAAGACACTTTTGCTGGCCAAAGCACTACTGGACCCTGCCAGCTCGATTCCTGCCCGGGGCATCCCATTCTGTGACTAAAGCAGCCTCTGTTTAAGACCATATAAGCATTTGCTCTTATCATATTTGAAATTAGCCTGATAAAGACACTTTTGCTGGCCAAAGCCCTACTGGACCCTGCCAGGTCGATTCCTGCCCAGGGCATCCCATTCTGTGACTAAAGCAGCCTCTGTTTAAGACCATATAAGCATTTGCTCTTATCATATTTGAAATTAGGCCTGATAAAGACACTTTTGCTGGCCAAAGCCCTACTGGACCCTGCCAGCTCGATTCCTGCCCGGGGCATCCCATTCTGTGACTACAGCAGCCTCTGTTTAAGACCATATAAGCATTTGCTCTTATCATATTTGAAATTAGCCTGATAAAGACACTTTTGCTGGCCAAAGCACTACTGGACCCTGCCAGCTCGATTCCTGCCCGGGGCATCCCATTCTGTGACTAAAGCAGCCTCTGTTTAAGACCATATAAGCATTTGCTCTTATCATATTTGAAATTAGGCCTGATAAAGACACTTTTGCTGGCCAAAGCACTACTGGACCCTGCCAGCTCGATTCCTGCCCGGGGCATCCCATTCTGTGACTACAGCAGCCTCTGTTTAAGACCATATAAGCATTTGCTCTTATCATATTTGAAATTAGCCTGATAAAGACACTTTTGCTGGCCAAAGCACTACTGGACCCTGCCAGCTCGATTCCTGCCCGGGGCATCCCATTCTGTGACTAAAGCAGCCTCTGTTTAAGACCATATAAGCATTTGCTCTTATCATATTTGAAATTAGGCCTGATAAAGACACTTTTGCTGGCCAAAGCACTACTGGACCCTGCCAGCTCGATTCCTGCCCGGGGCATCCCATTCTGTGACTACAGCAGCCTCTGTTTAAGACCATATAAGCATTTGCTCTTATCATATTTGAAATTAGCCTGATAAAGACACTTTTGCTGGCCAAAGCCCTACTGGACCCTGCCAGGTCGATTCCTGCCCAGGGCATCCCATTCTGTGACTAAAGCAGCCTCTGTTTAAGACCATATAAGCATTTGCTCTTATCATATTTGAAATTAGGCCTGATAAAGACACTTTTGCTGGCCAAAGCCCTACTGGACCCTGCCAGCTCGATTCCTGCCCGGGGCATCCCATTCTGTGACTACAGCAGCCTCTGTTTAAGACCATATAAGCATTTGCTCTTATCATATTTGAAATTAGCCTGATAAAGACACTTTTGCTGGCCAAAGCACTACTGGACCCTGCCAGCTCGATTCCTGCCCGGGGCATCCCATTCTGTGACTAAAGCAGCCTCTGTTTAAGACCATATAAGCATTTGCTCTTATCATATTTGAAATTAGGCCTGATAAAGACACTTTTGCTGGCCAAAGCACTACTGGACCCTGCCAGGTCGATTCCTGCCCAGGGCATCCCATTCTGTGACTAAAGCAGCCTCTGTTTAAGACCATATAAGCATTTGCTCTTATCATATTTGAAATTAGGCCTGATAAAGACACTTTTGCTGGCCAAAGCACTACTGGACCCTGCCAGGTCGATTCCTGCCCAGGGCATCCCATTCTGTGACTAAAGCAGCCTCTGTTTAAGACCATATAAGCATTTGCTCTTATCATATTTGAAATTAGGCCTGATAAAGACACTTTTGCTGGCCAAAGCCCTACTGGACCCTGCCAGCTCGATTCCTGCCCGGGGCATCCCATTCTGTGACTACAGCAGCCTCTGTTTAAGACCATATAAGCATTTGCTCTTATCATATTTGAAATTAGGCCTGATAAAGACACTTTTGCTGGCCAAAGCCCTACTGGACCCTGCCAGCTCGATTCCTGCCCGGGGCATCCCATTCTGTGACTACAGCAGCCTCTGTTTAAGACCATATAAGCATTTGCTCTTATCATATTTGAAATTAGCCTGATAAAGACACTTTTGCTGGCCAAAGCACTACTGGACCCTGCCAGCTCGATTCCTGCCCGGGGCATCCCATTCTGTGACTACAGCAGCCTCTGTTTAAGACCATATAAGCATTTGCTCTTATCATATTTGAAATTAGCCTGATAAAGACACTTTTGCTGGCCAAAGCACTACTGGACCCTGCCAGCTCGATTCCTGCCCGGGGCATCCCATTCTGTGACTAAAGCAGCCTCTGTTTAAGACCATATAAGCATTTGCTCTTATCATATTTGAAATTAGGCCTGATAAAGACACTTTTGCTGGCCAAAGCACTACTGGACCCTGCCAGCTCGATTCCTGCCCGGGGCATCCCATTCTGTGACTACAGCAGCCTCTGTTTAAGACCATATAAGCATTTGCTCTTATCATATTTGAAATTAGCCTGATAAAGACACTTTTGCTGGCCAAAGCACTACTGGACCCTGCCAGCTCGATTCCTGCCCGGGGCATCCCATTCTGTGACTAAAGCAGCCTCTGTTTAAGACCATATAAGCATTTGCTCTTATCATATTTGAAATTAGCCTGATAAAGACACTTTTGCTGGCCAAAGCCCTACTGGACCCTGCCAGGTCGATTCCTGCCCAGGGCATCCCATTCTGTGACTAAAGCAGCCTCTGTTTAAGACCATATAAGCATTTGCTCTTATCATATTTGAAATTAGGCCTGATAAAGACACTTTTGCTGGCCAAAGCCCTACTGGACCCTGCCAGCTCGATTCCTGCCCGGGGCATCCCATTCTGTGACTACAGCAGCCTCTGTTTAAGACCATATAAGCATTTGCTCTTATCATATTTGAAATTAGCCTGATAAAGACACTTTTGCTGGCCAAAGCACTACTGGACCCTGCCAGCTCGATTCCTGCCCGGGGCATCCCATTCTGTGACTAAAGCAGCCTCTGTTTAAGACCATATAAGCATTTGCTCTTATCATATTTGAAATTAGGCCTGATAAAGACACTTTTGCTGGCCAAAGCACTACTGGACCCTGCCAGCTCGATTCCTGCCCGGGGCATCCCATTCTGTGACTAAAGCAGCCTCTGTTTAAGACCATATAAGCATTTGCTCTTATCATATTTGAAATTAGGCCTGATAAAGACACTTTTGCTGGCCAAAGCACTACTGGACCCTGCCAGCTCGATTCCTGCCCGGGGCATCCCATTCTGTGACTACAGCAGCCTCTGTTTAAGACCATATAAGCATTTGCTCTTATCATATTTGAAATTAGCCTGATAAAGACACTTTTGCTGGCCAAAGCACTACTGGACCCTGCCAGCTCGATTCCTGCCCGGGGCATCCCATTCTGTGACTAAAGCAGCCTCTGTTTAAGACCATATAAGCATTTGCTCTTATCATATTTGAAATTAGGCCTGATAAAGACACTTTTGCTGGCCAAAGCACTACTGGACCCTGCCAGCTCGATTCCTGCCCGGGGCATCCCATTCTGTGACTACAGCAGCCTCTGTTTAAGACCATATAAGCATTTGCTCTTATCATATTTGAAATTAGCCTGATAAAGACACTTTTGCTGGCCAAAGCACTACTGGACCCTGCCAGCTCGATTCCTGCCCGGGGCATCCCATTCTGTGACTAAAGCAGCCTCTGTTTAAGACCATATAAGCATTTGCTCTTATCATATTTGAAATTAGCCTGATAAAGACACTTTTGCTGGCCAAAGCCCTACTGGACCCTGCCAGGTCGATTCCTGCCCAGGGCATCCCATTCTGTGACTAAAGCAGCCTCTGTTTAAGACCATATAAGCATTTGCTCTTATCATATTTGAAATTAGGCCTGATAAAGACACTTTTGCTGGCCAAAGCCCTACTGGACCCTGCCAGCTCGATTCCTGCCCGGGGCATCCCATTCTGTGACTACAGCAGCCTCTGTTTAAGACCATATAAGCATTTGCTCTTATCATATTTGAAATTAGCCTGATAAAGACACTTTTGCTGGCCAAAGCACTACTGGACCCTGCCAGCTCGATTCCTGCCCGGGGCATCCCATTCTGTGACTAAAGCAGCCTCTGTTTAAGACCATATAAGCATTTGCTCTTATCATATTTGAAATTAGGCCTGATAAAGACACTTTTGCTGGCCAAAGCACTACTGGACCCTGCCAGCTCGATTCCTGCCCGGGGCATCCCATTCTGTGACTACAGCAGCCTCTGTTTAAGACCATATAAGCATTTGCTCTTATCATATTTGAAATTAGCCTGATAAAGACACTTTTGCTGGCCAAAGCACTACTGGACCCTGCCAGCTCGATTCCTGCCCGGGGCATCCCATTCTGTGACTAAAGCAGCCTCTGTTTAAGACCATATAAGCATTTGCTCTTATCATATTTGAAATTAGGCCTGATAAAGACACTTTTGCTGGCCAAAGCCCTACTGGACCCTGCCAGGTCGATTCCTGCCCAGGGCATCCCATTCTGTGACTAAAGCAGCCTCTGTTTAAGACCATATAAGCATTTGCTCTTATCATATTTGAAATTAGGCCTGATAAAGACACTTTTGCTGGCCAAAGCACTACTGGACCCTGCCAGGTCGATTCCTGCCCAGGGCATCCCATTCTGTGACTAAAGCAGCCTCTGTTTAAGACCATATAAGCATTTGCTCTTATCATATTTGAAATTAGGCCTGATAAAGACACTTTTGCTGGCCAAAGCCCTACTGGACCCTGCCAGCTCGATTCCTGCCCGGGGCATCCCATTCTGTGACTAAAGCAGCCTCTGTTTAAGACCATATAAGCATTTGCTCTTATCATATTTGAAATTAGCCTGATAAAGACACTTTTGCTGGCCAAAGCCCTACTGGACCCTGCCAGGTCGATTCCTGCCCAGGGCATCCCATTCTGTGACTAAAGCAGCCTCTGTTTAAGACCATATAAGCATTTGCTCTTATCATATTTGAAATTAGGCCTGATAAAGACACTTTTGCTGGCCAAAGCCCTACTGGACCCTGCCAGCTCGATTCCTGCCCGGGGCATCCCATTCTGTGACTACAGCAGCCTCTGTTTAAGACCATATAAGCATTTGCTCTTATCATATTTGAAATTAGCCTGATAAAGACACTTTTGCTGGCCAAAGCACTACTGGACCCTGCCAGCTCGATTCCTGCCCGGGGCATCCCATTCTGTGACTAAAGCAGCCTCTGTTTAAGACCATATAAGCATTTGCTCTTATCATATTTGAAATTAGGCCTGATAAAGACACTTTTGCTGGCCAAAGCACTACTGGACCCTGCCAGCTCGATTCCTGCCCGGGGCATCCCATTCTGTGACTACAGCAGCCTCTGTTTAAGACCATATAAGCATTTGCTCTTATCATATTTGAAATTAGCCTGATAAAGACACTTTTGCTGGCCAAAGCACTACTGGACCCTGCCAGCTCGATTCCTGCCCGGGGCATCCCATTCTGTGACTAAAGCAGCCTCTGTTTAAGACCATATAAGCATTTGCTCTTATCATATTTGAAATTAGGCCTGATAAAGACACTTTTGCTGGCCAAAGCCCTACTGGACCCTGCCAGGTCGATTCCTGCCCAGGGCATCCCATTCTGTGACTAAAGCAGCCTCTGTTTAAGACCATATAAGCATTTGCTCTTATCATATTTGAAATTAGGCCTGATAAAGACACTTTTGCTGGTCAAAGCACTACTGGACCCTGCCAGGTCGATTCCTGCCCAGGGCATCCCATTCTGTGACTAAAGCAGCCTCTGTTTAAGACCATATAAGCATTTGCTCTTATCATATTTGAAATTAGGCCTGATAAAGACACTTTTGCTGGCCAAAGCCCTACTGGACCCTGCCAGCTCGATTCCTGCCCGGGGCATCCCATTCTGTGACTAAAGCAGCCTCTGTTTAAGACCATATAAGCATTTGCTCTTATCATATTTGAAATTAGCCTGATAAAGACACTTTTGCTGGCCAAAGCACTACTGGACCCTGCCAGCTCGATTCCTGCCCGGGGCATCCCATTCTGTGACTAAAGCAGCCTCTGTTTAAGACCATATAAGCATTTGCTCTTATCATATTTGAAATTAGGCCTGATAAAGACACTTTTGCTGGCCAAAGCCCTACTGGACCCTGCCAGGTCGATTCCTGCCCAGGGCATCCCATTCTGTGACTAAAGCAGCCTCTGTTTAAGACCATATAAGCATTTGCTCTTATCATATTTGAAATTAGCCTGATAAAGACACTTTTGCTGGCCAAAGCCCTACTGGACCCTGCCAGGTCGATTCCTGCCCAGGGCATCCCATTCTGTGACTAAAGCAGCCTCTGTTTAAGACCATATAAGCATTTGCTCTTATCATATTTGAAATTAGGCCTGATAAAGACACTTTTGCTGGCCAAAGCACTACTGGACCCTGCCAGCTCGATTCCTGCCCGGGGCATCCCATTCTGTGACTACAGCAGCCTCTGTTTAAGACCATATAAGCATTTGCTCTTATCATATTTGAAATTAGCCTGATAAAGACACTTTTGCTGGCCAAAGCACTACTGGACCCTGCCAGCTCGATTCCTGCCCGGGGCATCCCATTCTGTGACTAAAGCAGCCTCTGTTTAAGACCATATAAGCATTTGCTCTTATCATATTTGAAATTAGCCTGATAAAGACACTTTTGCTGGCCAAAGCCCTACTGGACCCTGCCAGGTCGATTCCTGCCCAGGGCATCCCATTCTGTGACTAAAGCAGCCTCTGTTTAAGACCATATAAGCATTTGCTCTTATCATATTTGAAATTAGGCCTGATAAAGACACTTTTGCTGGCCAAAGCCCTACTGGACCCTGCCAGCTCGATTCCTGCCCGGGGCATCCCATTCTGTGACTACAGCAGCCTCTGTTTAAGACCATATAAGCATTTGCTCTTATCATATTTGAAATTAGCCTGATAAAGACACTTTTGCTGGCCAAAGCACTACTGGACCCTGCCAGCTCGATTCCTGCCCGGGGCATCCCATTCTGTGACTAAAGCAGCCTCTGTTTAAGACCATATAAGCATTTGCTCTTATCATATTTGAAATTAGGCCTGATAAAGACACTTTTGCTGGCCAAAGCACTACTGGACCCTGCCAGCTCGATTCCTGCCCGGGGCATCCCATTCTGTGACTACAGCAGCCTCTGTTTAAGACCATATAAGCATTTGCTCTTATCATATTTGAAATTAGCCTGATAAAGACACTTTTGCTGGCCAAAGCCCTACTGGACCCTGCCAGGTCGATTCCTGCCCAGGGCATCCCATTCTGTGACTAAAGCAGCCTCTGTTTAAGACCATATAAGCATTTGCTCTTATCATATTTGAAATTAGGCCTGATAAAGACACTTTTGCTGGCCAAAGCCCTACTGGACCCTGCCAGCTCGATTCCTGCCCGGGGCATCCCATTCTGTGACTACAGCAGCCTCTGTTTAAGACCATATAAGCATTTGCTCTTATCATATTTGAAATTAGCCTGATAAAGACACTTTTGCTGGCCAAAGCACTACTGGACCCTGCCAGCTCGATTCCTGCCCGGGGCATCCCATTCTGTGACTAAAGCAGCCTCTGTTTAAGACCATATAAGCATTTGCTCTTATCATATTTGAAATTAGGCCTGATAAAGACACTTTTGCTGGCCAAAGCACTACTGGACCCTGCCAGCTCGATTCCTGCCCGGGGCATCCCATTCTGTGACTACAGCAGCCTCTGTTTAAGACCATATAAGCATTTGCTCTTATCATATTTGAAATTAGCCTGATAAAGACACTTTTGCTGGCCAAAGCCCTACTGGACCCTGCCAGGTCCATTCCTGCCCAGGGCATCCCATTCTGTGACTAAAGCAGCCTCTGTTTAAGACCATATAAGCATTTGCTCTTATCATATTTATATTATAAGACACTTTTGCTGGGCATAGGCTTACTGCTGCCTGCCAGGTGCACTTCTGTTGAGGCATCCCATTCTGTAACATAGCATACCCCTCTTTATTTACACTAAGCAGCTCTCTTATTTACACTAAGCAGGCCTGTTGGAGGCTGAGTGTTACTGCTCACTTTTGGTGTGCATTATATTCTGTTTTATATAGACCCACTGCTGCCTGGGGGTTCTTAAAATATCACCTACTACCACGCCAGTTAGACTATGTCGGGCAGACAAGTGCCTGGAAGTGAAAAGAGGAGTGGCAGAGGCCAAGATTCCGCAGGCAGAGCTCGCATCAGACTGGGGGCCAGTAGCAGCAGGAGTCACGCTGAGAGACCTAATCTGCCAGTATCTGCTAGCGGTCGGGTCTCCACCAGTAACGCATCTGCCGTGGTAGATTGGCTGACGCGCTCATCAACAACATCATCACAACTTACATCTGAGACCCCCAGTCTAGGGTCGGTAGGTTCCTCTGACACAACCCTGAGTTGGCATGCCCCGAGAGCAGTCCCTGTCCTCCCATTTCCTCTGTCCTACGCCGTTCCCTCCCCCAGCGACGTATCCTATGCTTTGGGTTCAGCTCCACTCTTTAGTGAGGAGGACGATCAGATACAGGAGGACAGTCAGCAGCTACTGCCCAGCCAAGAAATGGAGGTGGCTTCTTTAGCTAGGCAGACAAATAGTGATGTGGACAGTGTCGTGGGTGCTGCGAGCGTTCCAGCTCCTGCGCCAGACACTGTTGACGAATCCACGAACATCAGTGACGTACAGCCACAACCCGGTGATGATGATGATGATGACGATGAAGCCGATCGCACTTGGGAGCCGGGTGATGAAGGGGCTTCATCGTCATCATCAGGAGAAGAGGGGCGCAGGTTGTCCCGGAGTCAGCAGCTGAGGCAGCAAGGTGGTAGCAGTCAGCATGGGGGCACAATTCCAAAGGCTGGAGCCGGCCGGGGCCGGGGCCGGGGTAGAGCACCTGCTGTGCGGCAGTCTACCTTATCGGGAGGTAGTGGAGCAGGGGTTCCTGGAGTTGGCAACAGCAGCAGTGAATCAGTGAGGCCAGGGGGTGGGAAAAGTAGCTACTCGGCAGTGTGGCAGTTTTTCCTGAGGCATCCGCAGGAGGGTAACATGGCCACATGCAAGATATGTAGGCAAAAGGTGAAGCGTGGCCAGGGTCCAAATGTTGGCACCACGGCCCTGCGTCAACATATGATGCGTCACCATAAAACGACCTGGGAGAACCGAGGCTCCCAAGGGGTGGTCCAGTCTGCTTCCTCACCAAGTGAGCTCCCAATTTCTGCCAGCCAAGGCTCCAGCACCTCAGCCGAAGGCAGCTGTGCGTCACACCCATCCTCTGTCGCTCCTGCTCCTCCTCCTCCTCCTCCAAGTCATGCATCCCGCCAGCAATCCATCAGCGAAGCCATGTCCAAGAGACAGCAGTATGCGCCCACTCATCCTACGGCGCAGAAGCTGAATGTGCTCCTGTCCAAGTTGCTGGTGCTGCAGTCGCTCCCTTTTCAGGTGGTGGAATCTGCACCTTTCAGAGAACTGATGGCTTGTGCCGAGCCGAGGTGGAGAGTCCCAAGCCGTCATTTCTTTGCCAAGAAGGCAGTACCAGCGCTGCACACTTTTGTTGAACAGAAGGTGGGCCAGTCCTTGAGCCTGTCGGTGTGTAGCAAAATACATGGCAGCGCCGACATCTGGAGCTGTAACTACGGTCAGGGGCAGTACATGTCGTTTACGGCCCACTGGGTGAATGTGGTCCCTTTGCAGCAGCAACTTGGACAGGTCACGCCGCTTCGGCCTCCGCGCTCTCTGCCCATTGGGCCTGTGACACCGTGCGACTCGGCCTCCTCATCCTCCGCCATCTCCTCACCCTCCACTGTAGGCTCAAGTCTCAGTGCCCCTCCAGTCTACCATGTGTGCAGGGCACGGAGGTGTCACGCAGTGCTTCACATGGTTTGTCTTGGCGAACGGAGTCACACAGGGGAGGAACTGCTTAAATGTATTCATCAGGAAATCCAAACATGGCTTACTCCGAGAAAACTTAAAATGGGAATCATGGTTACCGACAATGGGAAGAACATTTTGTCTGCGCTGCGCCAAGGAAGCCTGACCCATGCCCCCTGCATGGCTCACGTCTTCAATCTGGTTGTCAAGCGGTTTCTGAAGTGTTCCCCCCATCTGCAGGACATCCTAACAACTTCACGGAAACTTTGCATGCACTTCAGCCACTCCTACACCGCCAAACACACCCTTCTTGAGCTACAGCGTCAGAATGGTATCCCCCAACATAGTCTGATTTGCGATGTTTCCACCCGTTGGAATTCCACCCTTCACATGTTGGACCGATTATATGAACAGAGAAAAGCCATCACGGATTTCCTGATGATCCAAGCAGATAGGGGGACTCCCCTGTGTAACTTCAATGTCAACCAGTGGCAGCTCATACGTGACACCTGCCGTTTGCTCAGGCCCTTTGAGGAAGCCACTTTATTTGTCAGTCGGCAGGATTACGGGATGAACGACGTGATTCCACTGCTTCATGTACTACAGCACATGTTGGAAACCATGGCTGGTCAGGGCACTGGAGACATGGCGTTTACATCTTACGGCCACATGAACCCCCTTGGAGCTGAACTGGAGGAGGAGGAGGAGGAAGAGGAGGAGGAGGAGTTGCCCAGCGAAACACAGTTTAGGCTTGGCGAAATGGCTGGTTTATCTAGTCAGCGGACAGGAGAGGAGGAGCAGGAGCAGCCAGAGGAGCTAGAGGTTTTTGAGGAAGGAGAGACAGAGGACCCGGGCACACCGTGGCAGTATGCAGTGGAGATGGAGACAGGTAGTCCATCCGAGTCACTTGCGCAAATGGCACGAAGCATGCTCACGTGCTTGCGTAGTGACCCCAGAATTGTTTCCATCTGTCGGCGGGATGACTTCTGGCTGTCCACCTTATTGGACCCTCGCTTCCGGCACAAAATGGGGGCATTTTTTAAACCCACCGAGAGGGAGGACAAACTCAACTACTACAAAGACATTCTACGTAGGCAGTTGGCCGATGCCTATCTGCGCCATGGTCCATACTCTCGCAGGTCTGACTCGAGGGGACCTCTGCGCTCACCTTCCACTGCCATGGCCGCTGGGGGGGTTGGCAGCAGCAGCAGCAGAAGCTCCATCAGCAGCAGCAGCCTCAGTCTTCAGTCGCTAATGAGTAGCTTTCTACACCCGCATAGTGAGGCTACTCATGAGCAGCAGGAAGACCTGGAGCAGGACCTGAACCAGCAGGTCATGTCATACTTTGACATGACCATGCCAACACACCTTGAGGATCCGCTGGACTTCTGGGCAGCCAAACTTGATTTGTGGCCGCAACTAGCAGAGTTTGCCCTGGAAAAGCTGTCCTGCCCGGCAAGTAGCGTGCCATCTGAGCGGGTGTTTAGTGCGGCGGGGGCCATAGTTACGGCGAGGAGAACTCGTCTGTCAACTAAAAATGTGGAGAGACTCACCTTTGTCAAAATGAATCAGGGATGGATCAGCCAGGATTTCCACCCACCAATGCCTGATGCATGCGACTAGATTCAGCATGGTGCCACGTTTTACACTTTCCAAATGGTGCAAAACATATTTATGTCTTTAGGCCATTTTTTGGGCTCCTGCTGCTGCTACTGTCAACTCCTGCCAACTCCAGGGTGTGATTCATCCAATTTTTGGGCTCCTGAGGCCAACTCCAGTGTATATTTGGGCTCCTGCTGCTGCTGCTGCCAACTTCTGCCAACTCCAGGGTGTGATTCATCCAATTTTTGGGCTCCTGAGGCCAACTCCGGTGTATATTTGGGCTCCTGCTGCTGCTACTGTCAACTCCTGCCAACTCCAGGGTGTGATTCATCCAATTTTTGGGCTCCTGAGGCCAACTCCAGTGTATATTTGGGCTCCTGCTGCTGCTACTGTCAACTCCTGCCAACTCCAGGGTGTGATTCATCCAATTTTTGGGCTCCTGAAGCCAACTCCAGTGTATATTTGGGCTCCTGCTGCTGCTGCTGCCAACTTCTGCCAACTCCAGGGTGTGATTCATCCAATTTTTGGGCTCCTGAAGCCAACTCCAGTGTATATTTGGGCTCCTGCTGCTGCTACTGTCAACTCCTGCCAACTCCAGGGTGTGATTCATCCAATTTTTGGGCTCCTGAAGCCAACTCCAGTGTATATTTGGGCTCCTGCTGCTGCTGCTGTCAACTCCTGCCAACTCCAGGGTGTGATTCATCCAATTTTTGGGCTCCTGAAGCCAACTCCAGTGTATATTTGGGCTCCTGCTGCTGCTGCTGCCAACTTCTGCCAACTCCAGGGTGTGATTCATCCAATTTTTGGGCTCCTGAGGCCAACTCCAGTGTATATTTGGGCTCCTGCTGCTGCTACTGTCAACTCCTGCCAACTCCAGGGTGTGATTCATCCAATTTTTGGGCTCCTGAAGCCAACTCCAGTGTATATTTGGGCTCCTGCTGCTGCTGCTGCCAACTTCTGCCAACTCCAGGGTGTGATTCATCCAATTTTTGGGCTCCTGAAGCCAACTCCAGTGTATATTTGGGCTCCTGCTGCTGCTGCTGCCAACTCCTGCCAACTCCAGGGTGTGATTCATCCAATTTTTGGGCTCCTGAGGCCAACTCCAGTGTATATTTGGGCTCCTGCTGCTGCTGCTGCCAACTTCTGCCAACTCCAGGGTGTGATTCATCCAATTTTTGGGCTCCTGAGGCCAACTCCAGTGTATATTTGGGCTCCTGCTGCTGCTACTGTCAACTTCTGCCAACTCCAGGGTGTGATTCATCCAATTTTTGGGCTCCTGAAGCCAACTCCAGTGTATATTTGGGCTCCTGCTGCTGCTACTGTCAACTCCTGCCAACTCCAGGGTGTGATTCATCCAATTTTTGGGCTCCTGAGGCCAACTCCAGTGTATATTTGGGCTCCTGCTGCTGCTACTGTCAACTCCTGCCAACTCCAGGGTGTGATTCATCCAATTTTTGGGCTCCTGAGGCCAACTCCAGTGTATATTTGGGCTCCTGCTGCTGCTACTGTCAACTCCTGCCAACTCCAGGGTGTGATTCATCCAATTTTTGGGCTCCTGAAGCCAACTCCAGTGTATATTTGGGCTCCTGCTGCTGCTGCTGCCAACTTCTGCCAACTCCAGGGTGTGATTCATCCAATTTTTGGGCTCCTGAAGCCAACTCCAGTGTATATTTGGGCTCCTGCTGCTGCTGCTGCCAACTTCTGCCAACTCCAGGGTGTGATTCATCCAATTTTTGGGTTCCTGAGGCCAACTCCAGTGTATATTTGGGCTCCTGCTGCTGCTACTGTCAACTTCTGCCAACTCCAGGGTGTGATTCATCCAATTTTTGGGCTCCTGAAGCCAACTCCAGTGTATATTTGGGCTCCTGCTGCTGCTACTGTCAACTCCTGCCAACTCCAGGGTGTGATTCATCCAATTTTTGGGCTCCTGAGGCCAACTCCAGTGTATATTTGGGCTCCTGCTGCTGCTACTGTCAACTCCTGCCAACTCCAGGGTGTGATTCATCCAATTTTTGGGCTCCTGAAGCCAACTCCAGTGTATATTTGGGCTCCTGCTGCTGCTGCTGCCAACTTCTGCCAACTCCAGGGTGTGATTCATCCAATTTTTGGGCTCCTGAAGCCAACTCCAGTGTATATTTGGGCTCCTGCTGCTGCTGCTGTCAACTCCTGCCAACTCCAGGGTGTGATTCATCCAATTTTTGGGCTCCTGAAGCCAACTCCAGTGTATATTTGGGCTCCTGCTGCTGCTGCTGTCAACTCCTGCCAACTCCAGGGTGTGATTCATCCAATTTTTGGGCTCCTGAAGCCAACTCCAGTGTATATTTGGGCTCCTGCTGCTGCTGCTGCCAACTCCTGCCAACTCCAGGGTGTGATTCATCCAATTTTTGGGCTCCTGAAGCCAACTCCAGTGTATATTTGGGCTCCTGCTGCTGCTGCTGCCAACTTCTGCCAACTCCAGGGTGTGATTCATCCAATTTTTGGGCTCCTGAAGCCAACTCCAGTGTATATTTGGGCTCCTGCTGCTGCTGCTGCCAACTCCTGCCAACTCCAGGGTGTGATTCATCCAATTTTTGGGCTCCTGAGGCCAACTCCAGTGTATATTTGGGCTCCTTCTGCCCCTCATAGTGATGCCACTTCAACTCTCTGCAATTGTGCCGCTCTGCGATTCTATTAGCGATGCCTCTGATCTGCATGTGATATTTCTTCAAAGTATTATTTAACTAACCCAGCACGCATCCTGTGCGTGTTACAGCAAGGCTGAATGGTTTACAACCCTATTGAGGCTGTAGGAGGCTCAGAAATAGCCGTTTTTAATAGCGATTCGTCGCGAATTTATTCGGGTCGAAACGATTTTTGTCGGAAAATTCGGCGAATCAGTCGAATCGAATTTTTCAAAAGTTCGCTCATCTCTAGTTGTTTTGGTTGAAAAATTGCAAGGTGTGCACTAGCTGAAATTTTCAAGTAAAATTACCCTTCTTACTTTGGGGTGTTTGGCAACCCTTCCCTTGAAAGCAACTATACATGTTTAGTATTGTTCTGTTTGGGGAACCTTGCTTTTGTTGAATTTACTTGCTTTTCTTGTTTAAATCTTGTTCTTTTAGGAAAATTTGGCCTTGATTCTGCATTTTTATTCCTTTTTTTAGGAAAACCTGTGCAAACAAAGAATTCATCAATGGATTACTTCCAGAAAACTGCACCCACGTCAACAAGCCTGGTACTCCTAGAAAGCTTGATGTGCATACTTCCAGAGGACATAAGGTTTGTGGGGGTATTTCAAATGTAAAGGGTTGTTTCTCTTGAAAAATTGTAAGGTGCCCATAGCAGTTGTATTTTGTATAGAAATCTCCTAAAGCTCTGTTTCAGGTTGGGGGGGGGGGGGGGGGTCTCCTGTATCCGGGAGAAATTAGGCTTTTACACATAATATTATTATTTAATTGACAAACTTACATTTTTTAGTACAAAAAACAGTACAAATTGTAAAAAATAGATTTGATTATTATTTTTTGCACATATTATTTTTGCACATATTTCACCCAAAAAAATTGAGAATATACAAAAAAAGACAAACATGTTAAAGCCCAGACTCTGGGCTCTGGTGAAAAACACTCATTTTCATGGGAAATCCCTGGAAATGCCTTAAAAAAATCACAGTTGAACATATATAGCGCAAAATATTGATAAATGGCCTGGCAACAGAGGGTGACAAAATCTCTAGGTAGGCTGGCAGTTAAAGGGTTAAAAATCCAAGGTGGCAGCCTATGGAGTCTCAGGCTGCTTGCAGAAAGGAAGTGAATTCTAACTATGCCAGCCTGCATTCTGGGATTGCTGTCCTTTTCCTGACCCAGCCCTGCTCTATCTGTGCAGAGCACATCTGTAACCCGCCCCCTGCACTTGTTACCGCAGTATGTGAAATCCCTATATATGAAAGTCAATTTGGCGTGCGCCTCTAATAGCATCATGTAGCGTCGAATGTCTTACTAGCGGCGGCTCAGTGTAAAGCGCAGATGCTGTATGTTCAGCAGCGCCACGTAGTACCTATCTGTTACAACCGGATGAAACTAATGAAGCGTGGACCCACTGGAACTGCGGAAATGTTGGTGAGTACCGCGTCAGGGAAGCGGGGTCTAAGGAGCCACCGGTTTTCACCAGAGCCCGCCGCGAAGCAGGTTGGTCTTGTGCGGCTGATGACTCCCAGGTCGCTACCCCCCAACGGCGGCACAGTTCCACAATTTGCCGAGGTATTGTACAGCAGAGATAAACGATGGTCACGGTGAGTAGCCAGATTCAGGGCAGGCAGCGAGGATTCAGCAGCGAGTAGACAAGCCGTGGTCGGGACAGGCAGCGGAGGTTCACAGACGAAGGGACAGACCGAGGTCGGGACAGGCAGCGGAGGTTCGTGGTCAAAAAGGTAAGCCGAGGTCGTACACGAAAAAGCCACAGATTTAACTACAGACAATCACGGAAACACACCGATAATCCGGCAAAGGGAGGAAGGGCTGGCCAGCATATAAAGGAAGTGATATTACCGGATTGGACGGCCGGACACCAATTAGAGATGCACTGGCCCTTTAAATTCCACAGTATTGCAGCGCGCGCCCCCTAGTGGCCGGGGACGTGCGCGCAGGAGAGGCAAGGAGGAAGCAGGAAGTGAGGGAGCTGCCCGCAGGCCCCGGCAGCCACGCCGGACGGAGGGCAGGACACCAGGTAAGCGAGGAGCGCTGCCAGGAAGGGACACAGCGCTCGGGCTAGGGGAGACCCGGCGGGGAAAGCCGCGGGGAGGAAGCGCGGCTCTCGCCCCGGGAGAGGGACGGCTGGAAGCGCCATGAGGCGTCTCCGCAGCGCTGGCTCTAACAGTACCCCCCCCCTTAGGTCTCCCCCTCTTCTTAGGACCAAGGAAGTCCGAAATAAGGGTCCGATCAAGGATGTTTTCTTCCGGTTCCCAGGATCTCTCCTCAGGGCCGTAGCCCTCCCAATCCACCAAGAAATAGCGTCTTCCTCTGGAGATCTTCGAAGCAAGTATCTCTTTGACCGTAAAGGTATCTTCAGTACCTGCGACTGGCTTAGGTTCCAATAATTTGGGGGAAAAACGATTAACAGTCACCGGTTTGAGCAGAGAGACATGGAAGGAATTGGTTATGCGGAGAGAGGGTGGCAGATGCAGCTTGTAACAGGCAGGGTTGATACGTTGTTGGATCCTAAAAGGTCCCAAGAAGCGAGGTCCTAGTTTGTAACTGGGGATTTTAAAACGAATATACTTGGCCGAAAGCCATACCCTATCCCCCGGTGAGTATAAAGGAGGAGTCCTTCTCTTCTTATCAGCCTGGATTTTCATACGAGACACGGCTTGTTCCAGTGAATGCTGTGTTTCACGCCAGATGGAAGAAAACTGGTGCGAAAGGTCATCGACCGCAGGTACCGAGGAGGGCGTTAGTATAGGCAGAGGAGGAAGGAGATGACGACCATAGACTATAAAGAAAGGAGATTTTCCGGTGGATTCAGAGTCCTTAAAGTTATAAGAAAACTCTGCCCAGGGCAGCAGGTCCACCCAGTCATCCTGGCGAGTGGAAACAAAATGGCGTAGATACAGCCCCAAAGTTTGATTTACCCTCTCCACTTGGCCATTGGATTGGGGATGATACGAGGAAGAAAAGTCCAATTTCACCTTTAATTGATTACAGAGAGCCCTCCAGAATTTCGATACGAATTGAACTCCCCTGTCGGAGACAATGTGGGTTGGGAGCCCATGTAGACGGAAGATGTGTTTAAGGAAATTCTTTGCCAATAGGGGAGCAGAAGGTAATCCAGGCAACGGAATGAAATGCGCCATTTTCGAAAATCGGTCCACCACTACCCAGATGACGGTATTGCCCTGTGAAGGCGGAAGATCAGTAATAAAATCCATGGCGATGTGAGACCAGGGGATGTCCGGAATGGGAAGTGGTTGGAGAAGACCTGCGGGACGTTGACGAGAGGTCTTGTTGCGCGCGCACGAGGTGCAGGCTTGTACGAATTCTGCGGCATCTTTTGCTAACGTGGGCCACCAGTAGTATCTGGAGATGATGGCGCAGGTCTTCTTGATTCCAGGGTGACCAGCAGTATGGGAGGCATGACCCCATTTTAGTATTAAAAGGCGACGAGAGACAGGTACGAAAGTCCTCCCCGGAGGACCTGATTCTAGAGCAGCGGGAGCAGAGTGAACCAGACGATCGGGTGGAATTATAAACTGTGGAGAAGAGACCTTATCCGAGACATCCGAGGAACGGGAGAGAGCGTCTGCCCTGATGTTTTTTGCAGCTGGACGGAAGTGGATCTGGAAATTAAAGCGTGCAAAGAAGAGTGACCAACGGGCCTGACGAGGGTTTAAGCGTTGTGCGGATTCCAGATAAGAGAGGTTCTTGTGGTCAGTAAAAATGGAAATTGGGAAGATAGATCCCTCGAGGAGATGTCTCCATTCTTCCAGCGCCAATTTGATGGCTAATAGCTCTCTATCTCCAATGGTGTAGTTCCTCTCGGCAGGAGAGAAGGTTTTAGAAAAGAATCCGCAAGTTCGAGCTTTGCCGGTCGAGGATCGTTGCGTAAGTACTGCTCCAGCTCCGACGGAAGAGGCATCCACCTCAAGAGCGAAAGGACGAGACGGGTCAGGTCTGGAAAGTACCGGTGCCGAGCCGAAGGCCTTCTTTAATGCAAGAAAGGCTGCTTCAGCCTGCGGAGACCATGCCTTGGGATCGGCTCCTTTTTTGGTGAGGGCCACGATGGGGGCTACTGTCGTGGAAAAGTGTAAAATGAACTGGCGGTAATAGTTCGTGAACCCCAAGAATCGCTGGATTGCACGAAGACCGACTGGTCGAGGCCATTCAAGGACCGCCTTTAACTTGGCAGGATCCATCTGGAGACCTTGAGCAGAAACTATGTACCCCAAAAAAGGTAATGCGGTTTGATGAAAAAGGCATTTCTCGAGCTTAGCATAAAGATGGTGTTGCAGTAAACGAGACAAGACTTGTCTGACGTGCTGATGATGTTCTTCGATGGACGAGGAGAAGATGAGAATGTCGTCAAGATAGACCACAACACAGGTGTACAGCAGGTCCCGAAAAATGTCGTTAACGAACTCCTGAAAAACTGCGGGGGCATTGCAGAGGCCGAAGGGCATAACGAGATACTCAAAATGACCGTCTCGCGTGTTGAAGGCCGTCTTCCATTCATCACCCTCTCGAATGCGGACTAAGTTATAAGCGCCTCTCAGATCCAATTTTGAAAAAATCTTAGCTCCGCGAAGACGATCGAAAAGTTCGGAGATCAAGGGCAATGGGTAACGGTTTTTTACCGTAATTTTATTGAGGCCCCGGTAATCGATGCAGGGCCGAAGAGACCCGTCCTTTTTCTGTACAAAGAAGAAGCCCGCTCCAGCTGGGGAAGAGGATTTCCTAATGAACCCCTTTTGTAAATTCTCCCGAATGTATTCCGACATTGCTTGGGTTTCAGGAACAGACAGCGGATAGATGCGTCCGCGAGGAGGAGTGGCGCCAGGTAGAAGATCAATCGGGCAATCGTAAGGGCGATGAGGCGGAAGTGACTCAGCTTGCCTCTTGCTAAATACGACGGAAAAAGACCGATAAACTTCAGGTAGACCCGGTAATGGAGTCGTGGGAGCTGTAATTTGGACTGGCAAAGACGTAAGACAGTTCTTAACACATGTTGCGCCCCAGGACTTGATGTCCCCAGTGGACCAATCCAAGGTAGGGTTATGGTGCTGGAGCCAGGGAAGCCCCAAGAGAAGCGGCGAGGTACAGTGGGGTAATACGAAAAATTCCAGAAATTCCTGATGGAAGAGGCCGATCTTCAGAAGTAGAGGTTTGGTGCGGTAGCGCACCATGCAGTTCAATCTGTCCCCATTAACGGCCGCGACAAATAGTGGCTTGGCCAGACGGTAGACAGCTATATCATACTTAGAGACCAAGGAGGACTCGATGAAGTTGCCCGCCGAACCAGAGTCCAAGAAGGCCGGTAAGTTCAGGACGGAAGTGGAGCCCAAGTGAAGTTGTGCCGGCACAGTGAACCTAGGAGAGGAAGCACAGACACCCAGAGACGCCTCTCCAAACGATTCTAGGTGCGCCCGTTTCCCTGGCGTGGTGGGCGGATTGGGCAATTTTTCAAAAAATGTTCTGGGCTGGCGCAGTATAGACAAAGTCTTTCGAGTCTCCGGCGCGACCTTTCCTGGGGAGTCAAGCGAGTATGGTCCACTTGCATGACTTCTTCAGACGGAGACGAAAGCGTAGACTGAGGGTTCTGAAACGTAGGGGCCAAACGGAATGCCCTCTTGGCACGCAGAGAATCTTGGCGGAATTCATCACGCCTCTCTGTAAAACGAATGTCTATACGGGTGGCAAGTTGGATTAGTTCAGACAGAGAAGTAGGGAGATCCCGGGCAGCAAGAACATCCTTGACCCTACTAGAGAGACCCTTCTTAAAGCAGGCACAGAGAGCCTCATTGTTCCAAGCTAGCTCGGCTGCCAAAGTTCGGAAGCGAATGGCATATTCTCCCACCGACAGATCACCTTGAACCAGATTCAATAAGGCAGATTCGGCTGAAGACGCCCGGGCAGGTTCCTCAAAAACCTGGCGAAAGTGATCCACAAAAGTTTGAACCATGAGGGTAACGGGGTCGTTGCGGTCCCACAATGGGGTAGCCCAGGCTAAGGCCTTCCCAGAGAGCAGGCTGATAATAAAGGCCACCTTGGAGCGCTCAGTAGGGAATTGGTCAGCCAATAGCTCCAGGTGCAGGGAACATTGGGCAAGAAAGCCACGGCAAAGTCTTGCGTCTCCTTCAAATTTAGCTGGCAGGGAGAGACGAATCCTCGCGGAGGAAGCCACCGGAAGCTGTGGTGGAACAGCAGGAGCAGGCGGTGGCGTCTGCGGTTGCTGCATAGACAGAAGTTGCTGCATCATGGCCGTAAGTTGATTGATCTGCCGTGACTGCATGGCGACTAGTGCAGGTAGTTCAGAGACGTCTGGCAATGGCACCCCGGCGGGATCCATGGCCGGATTATACTGTTACAACCGGATGAAACTAATGAAGCGTGGACCCACTGGAACTGCGGAAATGTTGGTGAGTACCGCGTCAGGGAAGCGGGGTCTAAGGAGCCACCGGTTTTCACCAGAGCCCGCCGCGAAGCAGGTTGGTCTTGTGCGGCTGATGACTCCCAGGTCGCTACCCCCCAACGGCGGCACAGTTCCACAATTTGCCGAGGTATTGTACAGCAGAGATAAACGATGGTCACGGTGAGTAGCCAGATTCAGGGCAGGCAGCGAGGATTCAGCAGCGAGTAGACAAGCCGTGGTCGGGACAGGCAGCGGAGGTTCACAGACGAAGGGACAGACCGAGGTCGGGACAGGCAGCGGAGGTTCGTGGTCAAAAAGGTAAGCCGAGGTCGTACACGAAAAAGCCACAGATTTAACTACAGACAATCACGGAAACACACCGATAATCCGGCAAAGGGAGGAAGGGCTGGCCAGCATATAAAGGAAGTGATATTACCGGATTGGACGGCCGGACACCAATTAGAGATGCACTGGCCCTTTAAATTCCACAGTATTGCAGCGCGCGCCCCCTAGTGGCCGGGGACGTGCGCGCAGGAGAGGCAAGGAGGAAGCAGGAAGTGAGGGAGCTGCCCGCAGGCCCCGGCAGCCACGCCGGACGGAGGGCAGGACACCAGGTAAGCGAGGAGCGCTGCCAGGAAGGGACACAGCGCTCGGGCTAGGGGAGACCCGGCGGGGAAAGCCGCGGGGAGGAAGCGCGGCTCTCGCCCCGGGAGAGGGACGGCTGGAAGCGCCATGAGGCGTCTCCGCAGCGCTGGCTCTAACACTATCCTTCAATAGCGTTATATAAAAGTGTAAAGAAAAAACACAAAAACAAAAAATAGGTAAAATGTTATTATAAAATATTTGGGGGGGTATTTTAAAGAAGGTGGCAGCCTCCAAGTGCCTTAAGGACTCCATTTGGTTTTCCGACACACCACAAATGCACAAACTCACCAAGACAAAAGGCCCGTAAGTGTAGATGGAAAGAGGTCTCATCAGCGTTCTAACCTTAATACATCGGGTCTCATCAGCGTTCTAACCTTGATACATCGGGGTTGTGGGATCCCTAATATTGCTGTATTAAAATGAAACCTACAAATTGCATAAGGAATAAGTCAGTGCAGCAGGGCGTCTGTTTTCAGTGCTGCTGGACAGTATGTTATGGTGGTTTTATTCTACTAAGGATCAGCAGGACTAGAAAACCAAATTTATTATTTTCCCACCTTGACTTTGATCCTCTTTACGTCACATGCTTTTAGATACCACATGATTATACACTATTTCTCAACTCCATGTTCTCAGTCGGATGTTGGTAAAGTTTGTCGGTACTTCTTTTATAGCAGTTCTCATTCATATGTTACCGACATTCTTGACTCTCCATCATATACTTGTGCAATGTACTAATAAAAATGAACAAAAAAGGCATCAAGTATCTAACCGCCCTAATGTCAACAATTTCTCCTCTGTGAGCTGTCTGATAGATTGCATGAAAGAAAGTTCTCAGCCCGAGTATGTGCAAGGACTTGTTAAGTATGCAAGGTGGAGACTAATGAGAAGACAGTACACAGCTTACTGATTTATATGGTGACAGGACCCTCCCAGTGTTCTGAAAATGTTATCAGCTAAGTTATATACTAGATAAAATGTCTGACCTGCAACAGTGAGTTAGATGGTTAAATGGTGCATAAAGGGACTCTAGACCCAATGGCAATAACTAGCCATCAAGCAGCTCATCTGATGCCTGTGCTATGTGTCTCTCCCCAATTTCCTGCTCTGCAGGGTAGATGCCATAACAGGGATCCAAAATTTGCCATTTTTTAAATCTGATCCCTCCAAGACCATGCAAAAAAGTGGTCTAACAGCTACTCTGTTACCTCCTGTCACCTTTTGGGATTGTTTCTACGCCCAGGCCTTGTTGGGTGCTCTAGGGTCGGAACTGAAAGACTGTGAAATGCCAAGGAATGCAGTTACCCACTGCAGCGTTTTATACGGACTATTCCACGGCAGCTTCGGTGAGGAGGAAGTACAGCGCGCCTGACACTTCATGGGCTGTTTAAAGGACGCTATCTGGTGTGCTCGACACCGCCTCATCCTCTGTTGCAGGCTGATCCAAAGCCTGCTCAGAGACTATACCTTGATGGACTTTGGCCTGGAAGACGAGGAAGACGATTGAGTGGCCTTGATTGTTTTTCTCCCTTCCCCCTCCCTCCCTTTCATGTTTCATGTCTTAAATAAAGCTTCAGGCCTGTGATTCCCCCTGCCTATACCCTCCCCCAGACCCCCTCACAGACCGTTGTTTTATGCATGTAACCATGATATGGTGGACACATAAATGACGTGCAGCCAGGCACCTTTGTCCGGGACAGCACGTACAATGTATATTGTAAATAGTATTCTGTATGGTGGACCCATGAATGATGTGCAGCCAGGCAGCACATCAGGCACCGCCCACGCTGTAAAATATTCTAAGTAGTTGCGGTATGTATGCAGGGGTGGACTCATGAATGATGTGCGGTCAGGGACCCTTAGTCCAGGACTACACATTAGGCATGGCCCACCTGGTATATGAGTAGAGGTGGTGGTATGCAGGATGTGAGGCGCAGGGCCTTAGCCAGGCGCCGCACATCAGGTGTCCCGCCTCCAAACACGAATTTATTAGAATGTATTGAGGTGTATTTGTATTGTTGTGACTTGTGCGCTGTGATGCAATACATAGTATGAATGTACTGTCTGATGTATGTATATGCTGTCTGAACTGTCTTTCAGCAACACTGGCACATGTGGCTGCCTTCCCCTGCTCTCCTCCTGCTGTGTGGGTGTGCACACCACTTCTGCAAATGCTGGCTTCTGGGGATGCTGAGACAACCCCCTACAGTCCACCACAGGACCGGAGCAATTATGGAGCCGGTGTGTAGGTAAATGACTTCCACTTACATGCTCTCTCACTATTCTAGGCGTGGGTGTCCTAAACCGCTCTGCAGATGGAGGACACATATCCTCTGCTTTGCCAGCTTGCCCGCCAGTTGGTGGGAACCCAGTGTAGAGCATAGGATCTGTGTCCTTCACCCCACTGCAGAGCAGTGTGGGACACCCCTTGGAGGCTGCTGGAGAATTGCAAGAAGAGGGTGAGGATTTTTTTGTTCGGAAAAACCCAAATTTCTTTGGGTAATTTAGTTAACTGTCTGAATTGAATTTTTGGGAAGTTCACTCATCTCTTCTTATAATGTTACATACAGTCACCTAGTCCTATATACATACATCCCCTAGGTGCCCCTCAAGTATTTCCTACCATGGCAATTGGACAACCTAGAGCCCTAGGCACAACTTGCCACTATCCCAATCACTAGAGAATTGTATACATTTATGAACAGAGGTTCCAGATTTCTCCGAGAACATTTTGGTATAGTCCATCACCCGAGTCTTTTGGAATGCCTATATGCTCTTGCAGCTGCACATCCAACCTCGGTCTTTATATTGGGTCTAAGACATTCTGCCCCCTGTATCGGGCCCTAGATGCGCTTAGGCCCTCTGTGTCCTGTTAGATTCAAGTGCTCCAGTTGTCTGTGTGTCTGTGTTTGCTGTAAGTCTTTCTGCTGTAGCTGCTGTAGCTGTAGCAGTATTGCCTGCCTTTCCCCTTTCCAAGTCTATGATCACCAGTGGACTGCCACCTGGGGCTTGACTGAAGATGTGAGATGCTTACAGGCCTTTGGTTGGGTACTGGGCCTCTCTCACCACAGGTAGTCAGCTGCTTGCCTTTCTGGTGGAGCAGACGAGTGTCCCTTTGTATTTATGTTCCCATTCTGTGAAGTTGTCTGCCTGTTTTCAGTCTATGAAAGTGGAAACTCTTTAGTTTATCTACTACTATTAAAAATGTATGCTTCTCAAGTCAGGATAAGGTCCTATTTATAATTGTACTAGAGCAGACCTGGGCATTGTAAGGCCCGGGGCCGTATACGGCCCTTTGATTTGCTCTGACCTGCCCGGGCTGACCGGCCCTCTTGCAGCGGGTCGGCGCCTCCCACCACACAGTGAGGAAGCTAGAAACGCACCAGACCCGTCGAGCCGAGCGGCTGCTGCTTAAATGATCGCCTGTGTACAGTGCGGTAGGCACTGGCACCCAACCAGGAGAGGGGAAGAAGGTACCATCTTGCCTGGGTGGAGGGCAGGACTCATAAGTGCCCTGACTGGAAGCCATCCTCGGGCTGCTGCTAAGCTTAAGGGGAAGGAGAGTAAGGGAAGTGGGGCTGTATTTGCTCTGCCCAGTGTGGTGGAAGAGTGAGCTACTGACATCTGTGGGGCGATATACCCCCCCCTTTCTGTGGATCCTACCGACCACTATCACCCTCCCCTCCAGTTGTCAGCTAAGTGCACATGATCCTTGTCACAAGAGGACTTTAGCCCTCAAAATGTCCGCTAAAAAAGAAAGGTAGATGCCAAATGCAGGGTTTTCCAAAAGAATTTACTGCTTATACAATTAATATTATGCAGAATTGAGTTCAGCCTTTTGGTCCGGCCCTCCACAATATTTTTAGTTTCTCATGTGGCCCCATGGAAAATATAATTGCCCATCCCTGCACTAGAGCCTTGTAACTGTTAGATTTAATGTATGATAAATTCCATATGGGTGGAAAGAAGGAACACTCATTAATAATATGATAATAATGATACAATGATAATAAACCATAACATTAACCCTCACCTGTAAAAATGCTGTGTGTGTGTGTGTGTGTGTGTGTGTGTGTGTGTGTGTGTGTGTATAATCAATGTTCTACATAATTATGAATATCTTCAAAAAAACGACTTGTTAAATAAAGAGAAATAGTGTTATAACCCTTGCACTCAATCTTCCACAATCTATTCCTCATCCATTTCCCAACAGAGAGCCTATTAATGTCGGCACAGTATCATTTTTCAATGCATGAAAGGAGTCGGATCTCATAGTGGGGTATGGAATGTATACATATGATCAGCAGGGAGCAGTATGCAATAAACCTCCCGTTGGAATATGGACAGCCAGACAGAAAAGTGACCTACAGTAGAGCTCCCCAACAAGCAGCTTTCCGTTGTGTGACTGACTATAGAAGAGAGCACATCTGGACATTGTTAAATGCATTTACAAAGCAGTCATAGCATAATGCCATCGTAGCAGTTAAATATGCTTTTTAGTAAGCGGAACATGTTCCAAAGTTTCAGATGTCTTGATTTTTTTCTTGATAATGATGTCAGCTTGTAGTGTAGAATTAAATATACTCATACCAGATGGATGAAGAAACATAGTTGTATATAGCGGTACTCTTGTTTTATGTTTTATGTATCAGTTTTCAGCCTTGGCTGGCTGCACGGATTATTGGCCTTAATGTATGAAAGGTTTAATTTACCACTTTGCGTGCAATCATCGAAAAGCATGAATGAGACAGTGTAGTGATATGGCTGTGCAAGAAATAATAAAACAATATTTCTTGGGGAATAAAAGTTTTATTCACGGACCTCTGTAACGCCAAGGAGGGGACCTATCACTAGTGATGGGCCGAAACAAGAGGGAAAGTACCTAAGAAGGGGTGGGAAGGGGAAGTTAAGAGGGCGGATCAGGGGATACTAGCCTACATGTGCTATGCTTCTTCCTTAAGCTCAACCTTATTTGGCCACCATTCACCTGGGCTAGTCTACATCCACCCCTAAAGAGCCGCCAGCAGATCAGGTGGACATGATCTGCTTGTACCTATCTGTGCCCTGGAAAAGGTACCATGGTGTCCAGGTGCGCAAAAACTGTGGGGTGCTTTCATGTATGGAGGTTCCTCCATTTCAATTACGTGATTGACTTCCCTAAACGAGTCCGCTACCAAGATGGATGCCTCCATAGCCTTGGTATGGTCGCTTGGCTGCATTTAATTCAATGTCTCAGAAGTGATTTTCTATAGACTTTAAGAGGCATACCTGCCAGATGCAAAAGAAGGAGAGATAGGTCCAGTGAACCTGCTCCTCTGAGACTCTGGATACTGAGTTCCAGAAGGACGCAATATTTGAGCACTTCTCATATATGGAAGAAACTCCCCACAGCTCCCTGACATCTCCAACAGGCAGCAGACTGCGAATGGAAGAAGTTGTGTAGCCTCTCCCTTGTAGTTCATTTCCTGCAACTTGGAGGAAATGGAAGCCTTGTGCGCTACAGTAAAGATATATCTCCATTTTTCCACAGTGAAGTGCCAATCCAGGACCCTCTCCCAATCCACGCAGACACGGGGCATCTCCCCCTCCCCAGAGGTCGTCAGTAGCACATATAAGCGAGATAACAGCCTCGTGGGCGGTGACTGTGACAAGGCCAGATGCTCGAAAGAAGTGAGATTCCTAAGCAACGCGTGCCTGGGGCCCAGGCTCTGAAGGAAGTGATAAAAGGTGAGCAGGAGCCAGTGATCCAGCAGCTGGGTATCCCACCTCTTTCTCAGGTCATTGAGCTGTGCCCACCCTGCCTGAAGCAATATATCTCTTCCCCTCTGTGTTCCCTTCTCATCAAATGATCAAAGTCAGTAGTTGAGGGGGAAGGCTAATTGGGAGGGCCGGGATGCATACCAAGGGTACTAGGGGAGGTGGCCACGGTGTTATACTAAGGCTGTCCCTGAGCTTGTCGAACACTCCCAGGGCGGTAGATATAAGTGGATGGTCCTTACAGAGGGAACTCCCCCGATTTGACCAACCATACAGAGTCCTTCAAAGGAGTGCGGAGACAGCATCACTCCAAATCCACCCACTTCTTTTTCCCCCCATGGTAGTGTCAATCTACTATACGCTGAAGGTGCGCCGCATGCTATAATAGTAACATAAGTACTGTAACATGTCTGGGCATGCCAGCCCGCCCATATGCTTATGCCCCTGCCAGATTAATCCAATGAAGGTAGAGTTCAGGGACTTAAAATAAGCCTTAGGAATGTGCACCGGGAGACTTTGGAGCAAATAAAGAATCCTTGGCAAAATTGTAATCTTGATAATGCTAGTTCTACCATGAGAAAGTGGGAAGGTCCCAGCGTGCCAGATCAGTCTTAATTCTAGCGAGGAGAGGAATAAAGTTCAAAGAGTAGATCTTTCCACAGAGTTTGGGATCTTTGTACCTTCCCTCCGATTTGTCGTAGTTTATCTTAAGGAAGGAGAGTTTGCCAAAACACTCGAACTCCTTCACCTGGATACCTATTGTTGGGTTTGTTATACAGAAAAGTAAATTGCCTGCATACTCCAGAGCTTTATGTGTGGTGGGTCCCACCGATTTTCCCCCAGATATCCCCCTGCGCTCTAATTCTGCATAGAAAGGGCTCCATAGACAAAGAAAATTTTAAGGGAGAGAGTGGGCAGCCCTGTCTAGTGCCATTTCTAATACACACCTGATCTGGTTGATTTTAATTCTGGTTACTGGGTCCATATACAGGGACATAATGACATGCAGGGTGTTAGGACCTAGACCTATGTGCTCCAGGACTGCCTTGATAAAGTGTCAGTTCACCCTCAAAATCTCGGCATCGGTGGACAGCAACACAGCCGGCTCCCTGGTCTGCCTAACCTTATGGATGAGATTCAGTACCATATAACTATATAAATGTATTATCCCGCGCTTCCCCAGCCGGTATGAAGCCTGTCTGATCGCTGTCCACCAATGTAGGCAAGAGCCCAGAGATTCTGATAGCCAAAATCTTGGCGAACAGTTTAGGGTCCCCATTCAGCAAGGAAATAGGTCTATAGCTCCCACAGGAAAATGGGTCCTTGCCCGGTTTCTGGAGGGCAGCCAAAGCTCCCCTGGAATTGCAGCTGGGTCGGGGCGCGCAATCAATTAATTGAATGTAGAAAGTGCGAGGCAATGAGGGCGAGAAAACATTTAAAATAGCCAGTGAAGAACCCATCCGTCCCGGTACCTTCCCATTTGGGGATTCCTTTATGGCACGGCTAAGTTCTTCAATAGAAATTTGACTCTCCAGGAACTCCCTCTCCTCTCCTCCCAGTGTGGGCATCCCTGACCCCCTTATATATTGCCTAATCCGATCTAGCTGTCCTGCCTCTGATTGCTCTGCCCCGGGGCATATATTATACAGTCTCTGGTAATAGGATTGGAAAGTCCTGGCGATCTCTGGGGTGTGATAGAGCCTTTTTTGTTGCAAATCAATGATTGGCTCCACAAAGTTTAATGACTGCTGTTTCTTAAAGTCCCTACCCAGGAGAGCCCTACTCTTGTTCCCCCACTCCAAATACATTCTCCTGCAGTGCTTAATGATAAACGCAGCCTTGGAGGCCAGAAAGGAGTTCAGGGCTGCCCTGGCCTCCGTGAGCGCAGAGAGGTTATTCTTAGCTTGTGATGCTTTGTGTGATCTCTCCAGCTCCTGAACCCTATCTAGGAGCTTCTGCAATTCCCGTTCTCAGTCTTTTTTTTAATCTTGGTGGCGTGCCTAATGAACGTGCCCCATATCACCGCTTTATGGGCCTCAAAGTATTCCTTATTCGACTTCTGGAGGTCTTGTACAAATGGCTCATTTTGCAACAGGGACTCATTCATCCTCCATGCCCACTCACCCCGGGCCCTGTCCAAGAGATTAATGGATAATGCCACAGAAGCATGATTGGATATGACAGTGGGTTCTATTTTCGCCCCAGAGGTCTGAGGTAAAAGGGTGTGGGAGACCAATATGTAATTGAACCTGGAGTACCAGGTGTGAACTGCTGAGAAATAATAATAGTCCTTAGTATCAGGATGGCTAATTCACCAAGGGTCACAGAGCTGCACCCTCTGAAGGGCTTTCCTGATTCGCTTCAGTGCCGCGTACGCCAGGGCCGATCATACCTAGAAGGTGTCCAATAGTGGGTCGAGAGTTCAAATCCTCCCCAGTATGATGATATATAGTCAGTTTTGTGTCGAACTCAAACATTTTGGTCGGTGTTTAACCTATAAGGATTTGTTTTTTGTTTTTTTTTATTTGTTCTCACATTACCTAATGTACACTATATTTTATAGATAACATAAAATAAACAAGAACTGCAGATTTCCAACAGCTTGTGTATTTGATTAGTCACCAACATATACCTTCCTTTATTTATTTATAAAGAATAGATATTATAATGCAAGCGTAACAAGACCACAAGAAGGAGAGGGTAAATATGCTACCAGGTGTTTTATTGCTTTTTTCACTGGAGCCCAGATCAAAAGTTAAACAACTGAATTCATTTGTAAAACTTGATAGCAGCACTTGAAGGCGATCACATCCGCTTTTAAGCACTGATCAAACCTTCAATCTGCCAAGAGACCCAACAACTAGTCATTGTGACTCAGCTCAGGGTGTGCCCCAGGGAAGCTGCATTGTAGGAACATTTTAAGTAATGATAAAAAAGAAATAAACTCCTACTTAAAGAGAAATAATGAGTTATGCTCCCTTCCAGACGGCTTAAAGGTTGAAATACTCATCTTTAACGTTGTTTCAGTGTATAGGATAATAAAGAGTTTAAATAGCATAATAAACAATATTTTTTTATAAATAATTAAACTTTAGGGAAATGCTACTCTAAAGCCTTGTCTGGGTGCAGACTTTTGGTCAGGCAACAACCCTCAAGCACAACGTGTTCACATATGGAGAAGCCGGGAGACATGCTGGGAGACATGCCTACAAGTACAAGTTTCCCCAAGAGAGTGCAAGGATGGGACCTGATGCAAAGTCCTATGGACAACCAGAGCTAGGCTGAGGCTAGGGTGGCTCAAGAGTGGTCAGGAATTCCAGAATCAGCAACATGTAATAAATCCCATAGGTGTCTCCCTAAATAGTTAAGTGAAGGAAGGGCACTTAACTGAAGACCTGAAGGTGGTTGCCATAATAGGGCATTTTAAGAGAGAGAGATAGGATGAGATAGGAATACAAATGAACGCTAAAATTTCCATTCTACAAATTTTACAAAGTAGCCTAATTATTCATAAAGGCATTATGACTCAATATGTCTAACGCCATACGTTTTTCCCACAAGGCACACAAGGTGCCTCAAGGTCTTTTCAAGCCTCACAAACTTGCAATTCATGTTCTAATAATAAATAACTTTAACCCAGTGACCTGTTTATCTCCACATTTGTTCAAAACTTTTGATGTCCATTGGCTCATATGTAATATCACATTGACCAGTTTATCTCCTCAATTATCCTGCTTTTTAAGATGCTTTAAAAAATAAATAACATCTTTTGATGTCCAGTGGCTCAATGTATGTAGAAGTCTGCTTTTTATCATGTCTGATGAAGAGAACTAAGTATCATTGAAAGCTCACACTGAAATAGATTTAGTTAGCCTACAAAAGGTATCGCCTTATTTCTTTGATACCGCGTTTATTGGTGCATACAGTGTGAGATGGAAAAGCTTTTGGGCTCATGCCCTTCGTCAGGTCAGAATAAACATTGTAACACATGGAACAATTTTTTAAAATCTCAGGACGCACTGGACGCGGGTGGCCATGCCGCCTTCAGAAGTAAAACCTCCATACATTAGTGTCAGAGCATATTAAAAAGTAAAACAAAGTGCTGGATTGCTAAATACATAGTGAGCAGTGGGGGGGATAATACACATGTATAAAAGTACAGTTAATGGCGTCTTGCAAATAGCCATATTACTTCATTTTGCTACAAAGTAGTAAGCAAAAGTGTTAGAGTTCAGGCGGTCTTGTGATCAGAAACAGGCTAGGTCAATCCTTGCAGCAAATTGGTATTTTTATTTTTTGTGGGTATTTTATGCATATACGGTGTGAGCTATTTGGGGCGAACGGCAGTGACACGGACAACAGTTCTTCAAAAGTTAAAGACAAGTTTTATTGAACTAAAAATGTTCAAAAGCAAAATATCTCTTACTTCAGAGGTTGCAGCAACAATGCAATTAATCAAGTGGTTACTTCACCAACTTAATGCAAGTCTAGGGTATCAGGGTATCAGGTTCCGCTTTACAGGACATATACGCCCACACTGCTCATCCACACAAGTTCAAGTTTTGGGGTTGCAGAAGCCAAGTCCTTCGGCTTAAATCCAGTCTCTCATTCACCACTGGGCAAAGTGTAATGTTGCATGACAGAATTTATGTGATACCTATTGAGAGGTCACAGTGGGTTAAGCCAGAACACTAGCCTAAGTGGATAATTAGCAAGTACAAAACCTTTCAGCAAGTGCAGAGCTGCAGACAATAGAGTTGATTCAGAGAGACATAAAAGATTTTCGTTTTTGTGTCGATCTGTTTTTTTTTTTTTTAATTTTCCTGCTTGGGTATGAGTGTACGAGTGATTCTGAGCATGCATTGCAAGCCTTCAGTAAAGTGTACGTCCGCTCGTATGCCAACGAGAATGTTATTTTTCAGCTTTCGTTTTCCGTTTATGTTACTCATGAAACAACGTAGGCTTCCATTTTTGGCCTTTTTCCAACGTTGCCTCGAAAGAATGATTTACGTTTCCCGTTAGATTCTGAATTCCTTTTTCTATAAATAAACGTCCAGACGAAAACCATTACGACCTTTTGCCTGCGCACAACAAAATTAACTCATTAATGTGCATCGTCTACATATTTTGTTCACTCACTGCTACAATGCTTACCTTCATCACATCGCAGTCTGTATATTATTCCATTTGCACACCTAATGCTTACCTAAATCACATCGCAGTTTCAGTCTTCCATTTGCGTACCTAATGCTTACCTTAATCACATCGCGGTTTCATTCTTCTTCCATTTGCGCACCTAATGCTTACCTAAATCACATCGCGGTTTCATTCTTCTTCCATTTGCGCACATGGTGCTTACCTTAATCACATCACGGTTTCATTCTTCTTCCATTTGCACACCTAATGCTTACCTTAATCACATTGTGGTCTGTATATTCTCCATTTGCGCACTTAATGCTTACCTTAATCACATCGCAGTTTCATTCTTCTTCCATTTACGCACCTAATGCTTACCTTAATCACATTGTGGTCTGTATATTCTTCCATTTGCGCACCTAATGCTTACCTTAATCACATTGCGGTTTCATTCTTCTTCCATTTACGCACCTAATGCTTACCTTAATCACATCGCGGTCTGGTGATTCTTCATATTTTAATTTTGGGTTTTTCCTACGTTTTGTTGTAACCAACCCTTAATCAATGTATTTTGAAATGAAAATTACACAGAAACAAGTTTTTTTTTTTTACTAACAAATGGCAATTTTTTTTATAAAAAATTTGTAAAATGTGTGCAAGTACCATTTTTTTTTTGGTATTAAAAATTGTACAATTTACAAAATATGTATATTGTTTAAAAAACATGAACAGCTATTAAACTATATACTAAGCAATGGCAGGCCCCAGATAATTAATCTTCATCTGTGGTCCCCAACGAATTGTGCAGCTCCTGCATCTCGCCCACCAACCGAAACACCGTGGCACTGATTTATGCCAATCTCGCACGTGCGGTGTCTGTTAA
Organism: Gastrophryne carolinensis; assembly: GCA_027917425.1. Taxonomy (NCBI): domain Eukaryota; kingdom Metazoa; phylum Chordata; class Amphibia; order Anura; family Microhylidae; genus Gastrophryne; species Gastrophryne carolinensis. The sequence goes on from CM051238.1 coordinate 254,710,373, forward strand.
AAAAAGAAAAATAAATTATTGTTCTGCAAATACATGTTTAACAGCTGTGGATGGAATGATAATTTGGTTGCAAGCTAACGCATGAGGCCATATGTCATTATGCTAAGGCATTTCTTAAAGGAAGAAGCCATATGTCATTATGCTAATGCATTTCTTAAAGGAAGATGCCATATGTCATTATGCCAAGGCATTTCATAAAGGAAGAGGCCATATGGCATTATGCTAAGGCATTTCTTAAAGGAAGAGGCCATATGGCATTATGCTAAGGACATTGACAATGGATGTAGGTTGATTGGTGATGATGTCATTGTCAACATACTCAAACTATTTACATTACAACTTACTTCGGTGGTGGGCGACCTCTGCTTGGGGAACCACCCTACGGTCTGGGGCTTGCCACTGCTGGGAATGTGAGGCTGTAGAGACATTTGAAATAGGCTCACTTATAATGTCTGATTCAACAGTAAGCAAATGACACTTAGAATGTGTGTGTCACATCACCCACCTTCTCCATGTTCCTCCTGGGCATGATCTGCTGCAGTCCCTGCTCCAGATCTTTCACCTGCTACATATTCATCTAGAAAAAGAGATTAAGGGAATCAGCTTTGCTTTTAATAGCATGTATGTGTGTGGGGTTACATTAAGAGTCACATACCAGAGGCTAATGGCTCCATCATTTGGTACGACTCCCTGCCCATGCCGTGATGCCCCTCCTCTGTAGAAAGGTCCAGGGGCTGGTCTGACGCAGCTACAGAGGGGGGGAAGGAACTTGGCCCACAAAATTGCCCTCAAATCCTGGCCCATCCAAAACAGCAACCACAAGCAAGGAAGGATCCTCAAAGAAGAAGGCACCCACATACAAGCAGCAAGGTACGACTACGTCCAAGTGGAAAAGTAAGCAGAGGGCCAGAAGCCCAAGCCCACCAAGAACACCATCTCCTGCTCCCCGCCCTACCCCATCCCATGATAAACAGAGCACCAGTTCCAAGGGCACCAAAAAGCATAGGGCCCGAAGCCCCAGCCCACCAAGAACACCTGCTCCTGCTCCCCGCCCCTACCACATCCCATGATAAATGGAGCACCAGTTCCAAGAGCACCAAGAAGCAGAGGGCCCGAAGCCCCAGCCCACCAAGAACACCCCCTCCTGCTCCCCGCCCTACCACATCCCATGATAAACTGAGCACCAGTTCCAAGGCCACAAAGAAGCAGAGGGCCCGAAGCCCCAGCCCACCAAGCACACCCTCTCCTGCTCCCTGCGCAGCCACATCCCATGATAAAGGGAGCACCAGTTCCAAGGGCACCAAGAAGCAGAGGGCCCGAAGCCCCAGCCCCCCAAGCACACCCTCTCCTCCTCCGACACATTTGCCACTGGCACAGGTGGAAACCAGGGAAACCCATGCAACATCCACGCCTGGAAGTTCGGTGCCCACCCAGGCAAGTACCCCCAGTCCTAATGCCAGTCTAGTCTTTTTCCAGCCACGTGATACCCAAATGCAGATACAGAGAAAAATATCTGACCTGAAATATGCAGTACGGAAGAAGCAGAATAAATGGCGCAATCACAGGTACATATTTGAGTTTTTCATTTTGCTGCTTGTTGTAGTGACCACAATGGCAAATATTTCTTAACCTCTATTTTTCAGCTTTCAAGCTGGCGGAGGCTTCCCCACCAAATTACAATATACCAGAGCTGAAGAAATGGTTCCGTCTTTAATATACCCCATAGCATTAGAGGGCCTCTCTGGCAGACAGGACACGGACATCCATACCATTTCTGCAGGTTAGTAATGTTTGTTTGAATGTGAACTATTGTAAACGTGTGAAATGAGGCTCACAGGAAGATATGAACACATGCCCCTAGGGAGTGGCTTTGAGGGGAGGTTACTGTTTTAGGCGGGGGTTTAATGTCTGAGGAATGGCCTTTCTGATGGACACTCTCCTAGGGTGCAGTAGTTAATGGTCCTTAAAAAGGTTTGCAGGTCATACACAATCTTTGACAGTATTTCTGTTCACTATTAAACTATTTATCTTACCAAAGCACTGCATGCGGTGTGAATATAGTCAATAATAGACAACACTTACTTCTTTGTCTTTCTACCACTGGGGTTGTAGCTTTGGTCAGACTTGAGCTGCGATTAGGGAAAGGTCAACATTGCAAGAATGCACAGCAGCATACTCTGCAGCCAAATGCTATTTGCAAGCTGACTGTGGGCCCCAAATGCGCTATTTTGGATCTGTAAAGCCTCTTAACATGCAGTACATGCATGTTTGTATTATTTAAGGTGACCAATCTGTATGTACAGGGTGAAGCATACATATAAGAGATACTCACATTCATTGTGAAGGTCAACTTGGACCGTTGGGGGAGTTGTCATTCCTGCTTGGCCACGTGTTTTCTAAAGCATGTACTAATCCAGCTCATCAATGGATGTTTGTGTGTTTACGTGCCTTTTACTTTTAAACGCAGCCCAGCATCCAGCCTCTGGAAGGGTGGAAGCCTCCTCCAGTTTGAGCATGCCGTCTGCTTCCCTGCTGCCTAGGACACAGGACCAGATATCTAGGGTAAGTGGACTTTGCTAAAACTGGTGATGCATGTGAATGCACATGACTAATTTTGTTCTTAAAGATATTTAGGCCCCAATCTGACACATTTTTTCACATGTCCTAACAGACTCCCACACAAATGGATGTCATCCAGGAGATGGAGGAGGAGGATGCCAGCCAAATTGGACCTTCGCTAATTACCCCCCTGGAACCTAATCTGCCACTGCCCAGCATCCTACTGCACCAAATCCTCTGCAGCAGAGTGAAGCTGGACGCATGCTGCCAGCCCATCGTGGGCAGCAGGCTGAGACTGAGCCTACAGTCCCCAGTGCTAGCTCTGCTGCAGAGGTTTTTGCCAAGCACATCTGGTACTGTTGCTCGCCCTAGAACTCCAGCATCTGCAGGCGCTCAAACCCGGGGAAGTGGTAGACGCAGTCAACAACATCGGCCAGTTTCCCAGGGGAGGCGCGTGCCGATCCTGGAGTCAGCATGGCGCCATGACAGCTGTTACTTTAGGCAGGTCACTCAACGAACAACAGAGCAGATCACTGCACAATTAGAGAACTTTAATACTACATTCACCACCATGCTGACTGATTTTAGGACGAGCAACAGCCAGATGGCTGAACAAATGGCCACCTTAAACTGACAGATGGCTGAACAAATGGCTACCTTAAACAGACAGATGGCAGAACAAACGGCCACCTTAAATGCAAACTTCACTGCCATGCTAGATGAATTTAGAACTAGCAACAGACAGATGCTGGAGCAGTGGCAGATTATGAATGCCACATATGCCCAGGTGTTGGGCCACCTCCAAGGCCCAACACAACCTTATTATGGGCAACATCAATATTAAGAACTATTTGCCCTTCATCTGCTCCACATCTTTCCTCTACATCCCAACTATATTTACCTGTGTGGTGAGCGCTACCAAGATTGGGTTGTTTATGGCTTTGCTGGTTTGTTTTGGAATTTGCCCATATAGCTCATTAGAGTGCTCACATACCCCACTAGCCAATGGCTGAGCTTAAGCCACCGCTCAAGTTCCCACGCTGCAGGCTTGGGCCTAATCAAATGCTGGCTTCCACATCCTGTTTGTTGGCAATATTGGGGGACATTCTTGGCTGGAAAAAAACAACATTTGGCCATGGCATTGTACTGGACTGGCATTAGGACTGTGGGTCATTGGCTTGGTGGCCACCGAACTTACAGGCGTGGATGTGTCATAGGTATGGCTGGTTTACACCTGTGCCGGTGGCAAATGTGGCCGAGCAGGAGAGGGTATGTATGTGGCCCTATGTATTCCCCTTGAAATTTGTGCTCCCTATGGATCTTTAGGTTGGTGGCCAGTTAAACAACTCCTGGATGTGGCCAATTGCTAGGGGCCAGGTGTCTGCCACAATTTATAGTTATGATTGGCCAGAGGCACTAGGGGTGCCATCATAAAGGTCATCTGCCTCCTGGCTGGGTGGAGAGGGGGGCAGATCGACATACCGGGGGACACGCTGCATGATGGCAAAATTATGCAGCATGCAGCACACAAGTATTATGTTGATGACCTTGTTGGGGTCATATTGCAGTGCTGTGGTCCAAATACCGAAATCTGGTCTTCAGGAGTCCAAAGGCCCTCTCCACTACGGCCCGGGTCTTCCAGTGGGCCCGATTGTACGACTCCTGGGCCTCATTCTGCGGGCGAAGAACGGCGTCAGGAGCCAGGGCAGAAGCGGATAGCCAGAATCCCCTGAAAGAATCACAACATACTTACATAAATTACACATTCTAACCAACATTATTGTTTAATATGTCATCAAGGGGAAAAAACAGCCATAGGTTAAGACTTGGGTCATCAACTATATTCATAGGCTTACAGTGAAAAGGGAATGATGGAATTTGAGAAAACTTACCAAGGAACCATCCACCAGATAATTCTCCAGACTCAAACAGACGGAATAATCCAGAGCTCCCCAAGATATAAGCATCATGGGATGAGCCTGGATACCCAGCAAGTACACTAAGGAATCACATGTCCAGGCCAACTACTGCTTGGACATTCAGTGAGTGGCCCATCTTGCGGTTCCTGAAAAAAAAAAAAATTACAGCAAGCCAAGGGAAACAACTCAACTCCTAACACCCTAAAAAAACATGTTCTACAATCCAAATAACATTAACAAAGTACATAAGTAGTTTAAATAACCAAGATTATATGTATGTGGTAGAAAATAAAGATTAACATGCTAATGACTAATTAAGGTCAGCATTAAAATGGTTTGATAAGGCATACATGAAAAATTGATGAAGGTATGCATTGTAAAAACTGGTTCACAGGGACACTTTAAAAGGAGGGATTAAAGTATACATAGTAAACTGGTTCACAGGGACACTTTAGAAGGAGGGATTAAGGTATACATTGTAAACTGGTTCACAGGGACACTTTAGAAGGAGGGATTAAAGTATACATAGTAAACTGGTTCACAGGGACACTTTAGAAGTAGGAATTAAGGTATACATAGTAAACTGGTTCACAGGGACACTTTAGAAGGAAGGATTAAGGTATACATTGTAAACTGGTTCACAGGAACACTTTAGATGGAGGGATTAAGGTATACATTGTAAACTGTTTCACAGGGACACTTTAAAGGAGGGATTAAGGTATACATTGTAAACTGGTTCACAGGGACATTTTAGAAGGAGGGATTAAGGTATACATTGTAAACTGGTTCACAGGGACACTTTAAAAGGAGGATTAAGGTATGCATTGTAAACTGGTTCACAGGGACATTTTAGACGGAGGGATTAAGATATACATTGTAAACTGGTTCACAGGGACACTTTAGAAGAAGGGATTAAGGTATACATTGTAAACTGGTTCACATGGACACTTTAAAAGGAGGGATTAAGGTATACATTGTAAACTGGTTCACAGGGACATTTTAGAAGGAGGGATTAAGGTATACATTGTAAACTAGTTTACAGGGACACTTTCAAAGAAGGGATTATGGTATACATTGTTAACTGGTTCACAGGGACATTTTAGAAGGAGGGATTACGGTATACATTGTAAACTGGTTCGCAGGGACATTTTAGAAGGCGGGATTAAAGTATACATAGTAAACTTGTTCACAGGGACATTTTAGAAGAAGGGATTAAGGTATACATTGTAAACTGGTTCATAGGGACACTTTAGAAGGAGGGATTAAGGTATACATTGTAAACTGGTTCACAGGGACACTTTAGAAGAAGGGATTAAGGTATACATTGTAAACTGGTTCACAGGGACATTTTAGAAGGAGGGATTAAGGTATACATTGTAAATTGATTCACAGGGAGATTTTAGAAGGATGGATTAAGATATACATTGTAAACTGGTTCACAGGGACACTTTAGAAGGAGGGATTAAAAGATAATTACAATACTGTTTGGCTAAACAATATAACAAAATGATCTAATTAACTTACCTATAGATGTTCTCGTCGGCTGCGGGAGGGACCAATGCAACGTGGGTGCAATCAATCACACCCATGACGTTGGGCATGTCGGCGATATTAAAAAAAAGCGTTCCAGGCTACCATGTCGTCCGGAAAGGAAATATATTTGGGACTAATGATAGCCATGCCTTCCAAAAACTTGGATAGCGCGCAGCTCAGCGTAGGCTGGGAGATCCCCACGGAGAGGGCACCCAGCCTCTGGAACAAGCAGTTCGCCAAAAATTGCAGGCAGCCAAGCATCTTGGTCATACCTGAAATTGCTTGCCCCTTCCTTGTGGTGCGGGCTAACCATGGCCGCAGCTCACTATACAAATTATGGAGAGAAGCGCGATTAAGTCGGGTCAGCTCGAACAGCTCAACGTCATGCATGCGATCGATATGCATGCGTCGCCAGTGCAATCTGGCCTCGGCCATGCTGACACATGCAATGCCTTGGAGCTGTAGGCGCTCATACTCCTCCACAAAGCCGCAATACATGTTCAAGCAATCCGAGGCAAAAATGGTCCCGTAAGTGGAGCGGAAATGAAACCGTTTTATAGGGCGGTGGTCCCTCGCCAATCAGGTCTCAGAATCAGACACAAGCCCATCCCAATAACGTAACTTATTTGAACTAACACAAATGATTAGATTTAGATCCGAAAATGATCCAAACTAACGCAAATGATCAGATTTAGATCCGTACCTTGAAGGCGCATATATGCGAGAACGAGCATACGCATGGAAAAAGTAACATAAAAACCAAAAAACAGGCCAAACAGACACAAAAACATACACAGACACATGCGAAAGTCCAGACGTATCTGTCTCTGAATCAACCCTAATGTCTGGAGAACAGTGCAAAGCCAGCAGAGGGTATAAACTGTGCAAATGTTCATGTGCAGTGGCATACATTTCAGCATGGGTCAGCAAGCCACACTTTGCAGGGACCTAAGGATGCCGATTGTGAGGCACAGCTGTGTGCAGCCAGGTGACACTACAGCCTTGGAAATGGGTGAGTATTACCCACAGCTACCCAATACCACTTGTCTAGCTGCATGGAATGCAAGCTTTAATTTGTACCTGCCTTCATTATGATGAGAATAGTTTACCAGGGCTAGCATGTTTATCCTCAGAATTTTGCTTTGAAATTTTGCTTTGACATAAACCGGACCTTCAGCATCATTTAATGAAAAGCCCAAACCCTTAAAAACTACCCCCAACATCTAAAATTGATATATTTTACATTTTTAGTGAATTATTATTCTTTCCCCCAGTGGGCTGCAACTCTGTTTAGGACTCTAGACTAGGGGTGCGCCATCTTGCCTCAGAGGCAACACATTCTGAGGAGAGGAGGGAAGTGCAGGGGGCAGGTTATCGCTGAGCTCTGCACAGACAGAGCAGAGCTGGGGTCAGGAAAACGACAGCAATCCCAAAATGCAAAGGGGCAAAGTCAGAAAAAACTTCCTGTCTGCAGGCAGCCTGAGACTCCATGGGCCATCATCTTGGATGTTTAAAGGCTCAGAAAATGCAGTAGATGCAGGTAGGATGTTTTTTTAATGTGGGCAATCAGTATGTACAGGGTGTGGGAAACATATAAGATATGCTCAGGGTGAAGGTCCGGTTTAAAGATAGATGCTTGAAAAATATGTTTCCTGTAGCTGTCTTAACCACTAAGTCTGTATTTAGGCTGCTGGTGTCTGGGAAAGCAGTGAACCAATCAAAAAAATTGAAATATGCAGTTCTGTCTGTTTACTGCTGCTAATGTGAAGAAAGAATTTTTATTATTGTCTAAAGTCATTTTTAACATCACTCAATTACCAAACTGGTGTGTGCCCGTGTGGAGCAGCAAATCATAAATCTTTTTTATTTAATGTGTCGTTATCTTTTTAGAGGATAGCCATTCATAATAGTACAATTGGTTCTTTGTTTAAAAACACAAAATTAAATAAACATTGTTTTAAAAGTTATAAAAGTTTACTCTTCCGATTTCAGATAAAATCTGTACTCACTGGGTGTAATCCAAAAGATTTGGTGAGGTGAGGCTCGCTTTGGGTGTGTTTTGGGAGTGCCCCTAAAACTTGTCCTCGATACCAGTGCAGTGAGATTGATTACTCAACACCCAAGAAAGTGGAAAAAACAACTATTTTTTTCAAGACAATCATCTGCACTTGTGATGGGGCATTTTGACAAGTGTGGTGCTGAACTTCTTCAACGAGGTAAGGCTATTTTTAAAATCTAAAAATAACAAAATACTGCGCTCAATTAAATGACAATTTCTAAATCAGGAATATTAACTTAATATACATGCAACACTGATCATAGACTTCAAGAAATGATCCACATAGAACAATACATTCAAAAAAGATGCATGGAGAAAATGCTCATGTTTAGAAAGGGGAGAACCCAAATCCATAAAGTTCGGGTTCCCAAACCCGAACACAGACTACAGCCAGATGTTCATGTTTGAGCTCGACGTCCGGCATAAGCAGCCTATCAACCAGCTTCACCTAAGCTTGCAGCAGCTGTAATTCCCCTCTGGGCACAATCCTCTTCTGTCAGTGTAGCGAAGCGGCGGAAGCAGCGGCAGCATTCAAAACTGGCCCCAGCCGGAGCTACAAGAAGATGGCTCCCATGAGTGAGGAAATTCCTAGTGCTGACACTAGAAGTGTCCTTACTCATGGGAGCCGGCTGCTGCCACTTTGCCGTGCTGACAGAAGAGGATCGCGGGCAGAGGTGAGTTACAACAGCGTGCGTCTGCTGCACACTCCGCATCCCCCCACCCCCACAACATTTATTCAAAGTTTGGCCGAACTTGCTGAACCCTAACTTTGGGTGCTCGCCCATCTCTACTCTTGTTCCTCAGTTTTAATCTTCAAGGATAGACAAAATGTCCACAATTCAGTTCTATAGTATTATCTCCTTGATCGTGGATTCACATCAACCACTTTTCACTGCTGCTCTACTGTTCACACAAGCTGCTTATCAGCTTTCCTTCAAAACCTGCTCATCAATACATTGATCGCAACATATGTAACTGAAGTTTTCACCTCATAGATTCTTGTAGCCACATTTAGATGGTTGGGAAGTAAATTAGAAGATAACAGTGTAACCCAGGGGCATCAAACTCCTTTTCATGGAGGGCAACACCGGCATTCTGGTTGCCTTCAAAGGGCCAGTTTATAACGGACAACAAACAAAAATATGCAGACAGGCACTGAAATATTTTGCCCATGATAGCCACAGAATAAGTTTATCCAGTACAGATGGCAAATTAATTTGCCCAGGATATGCACAATGGTTCTCACCCAAGACAGATGCTGACGCTGAATTATTTTGCCTGAGATAACTGTGGAAATATTTTTCCAAAGACTGCACTATAATCATTTGTTCCCACCCCACTTGGCAGTAGATAGCAAGAAGCCCTGCGGTATATGCAGCACCGCCTGCTGTGGCGGTTAGTTGGGTAGGTTGTGTGTCTGGTTGCACAGAGACCTAGAACAGTCCCCCCCCCCCCCCCAAAAAAAAATGAAAAATGCTAATCCAGAAGCTTTTACCGTACCTGTATTAGAGACAGTATTGTGCTCCACAGTGGAGTGCAGCGTACCAGTGCATCACTCAGTAGTACCTCACAAAAGTGCGAGGACATGCTGCTGGTGTTGGAATCTTTGGATTGACTGGGCTAGCCACTGTCTGGTACCAGTCAGAGGGTCACATAAAAAGGCTTGGAGGGCTGCATCTGGACTAGGGCCTTGAGTTTGACACGTGTGGCCTAACCCACATAATAAAACCAATTTTTAATATAAATAATGTGTATAAAATGCACTCACAAAAGTTCCAGAAAGTATTGCACAGAAATAAATTATTCAAAGTGAACCATATAGGACAACATTCCACCCTCGATCACCACGCTTGTGCCCTCGAAGCTGGAACGATGACCGTTCAGTATACTTTACGGTGTCCCATTACCAGTATGTCTGGTCCCCTGCCAACGCATTTTGTGGAGAAAGTTCATCCAGAACGAAACGTGTTGGTGGGGGACCAGATATATCATATCTCATAAGGGTGTAGAGGAACCCACTGGTAACAGAAGCATAATTGAATGGTCTCCTGGGGCAAGGGGGTTAATAGGCTCCAAAGATTTGGGCTTCACTGCGGGCTGCCTGATTTTGTGACACATTTAGAAATGTCCTTATCTGTGGGTTGCCAACTTATGTATGATGAAAAAACTGGAACAATTTAAAGCAAAAAGTCAAAAATTGAAATAAGCCCCAATTAAAGTTCCCCCAACAACTGACATATGATATAAACATATCTATGTCTGCAATGAAAGTGGAATGTGCTCTTCCTCTGCCAGCACCATTAACTTCTATTGAAATTGTGAGGCTCCAGTATCCCCCTTTTCCCTCTCCAAATTCTAAGAGAGTTAAAGTGGACCAACCACCAAGCTGGCTGGCTATTTTAGTCTCCCCGGGGCATCCCAATTCAAGAAGCCCCAATGTGTAAAACCCCTGATGGTCAGAAGAACCACCCTGGTCGCCATTCAGATAGTCAGGGGGCAGGGATGTGCCCCAGTCCACAGAGAGGCCAAGGATGCAGCTGCTCCAGCTCCTTAGGCCAAAGCTCTGGTCTAAACAGCATTTTGTGTCATTCATTAATATGCATGGCACACATCGCTGACTGGACCAGAGACCATGCATGTGCAGACGGATTTTTGGGAGGTAGCCAGGGGCAGCCCTGGGGGTTTCACACAGTGGGGCATCCCAGAAGTGCTTCACGGGTGTTCCACCATACCCCTACTTAGAGGAAATCCGGCCAGTGCTCCTTTAGACCGGCACTGGTCTACATTCTCTGTGGCCCCCAGTGGGTCCGCCACAAAAACTGTGCACAACCTGTGCAGTACATCTCTCCAGAACATCCTGTAAGCACTTCCTGGGCTTCCATTTTTATAGACTCAGACACCAATCACTGCATAGTAGGCTGTACTAACTCCTAACCAGAAGTTAACCCCTCAGTAGCAGGAAGGCAAAACTTCCCCAGCATCACTTCTACTGTTCCTAAACAGAAAACACCACCCTAACTCCAGGACATTATTTAACAGAGATGGTGGTTAAGCCACCATACTGTTACACATTCTCAGGGGTTATTCAGTGGAGAGGTTTACAAACGGGATGCTTGGAGGGGGCGGGTGCATTGGCTGCAGGATTTCCTGCTGACTTTACAGCAAATCTCAAGCTGTAGAACTCCATCTATCTGTGGTGAATGTTTTAAGCATTAATAACTGTCATTTACTATTGTTTTATTTCTTTTTTTCACCATGAGCCATTTAAATCCTGAAATGAAACAGTTCCTTAGTTCACAAGATACACTAAACCGTTTGTTGCATCATGGTGTATATCTCCAGCCCCATTAACTGGCTCATAAAATTTCTTAAGCAAAACTGAACTTCCAAAGTCAACACACTTTTGTTGAAATAGTAAGAATTTATAATGCTAACACTTCATTTTTTACACTAGGCCTAATTAAGATGTAGGTGTAAAAACAACACCTCTGCAGAAATGTAAACTTAGCTGATATATTTTCCTTCCTCCTGCAGTTTCTTTCACCTTCAGAATTAAGATTTGTTGTTTTAGGCCACAGCTGCCATAACATTCGCATTAACCACTTCCAGAAATTCAGGGAGCAGTATAGAGGATCTATTGCATGCTGATTCTGCAAAGTCAACAAAGAATAATAAAATGGTGCTGCTCACCTCAAGCAAAGTGGTACCAGCCAGGATAATGGGGAAATACTGACACCCAGAAGTCCATGACAAGCTCAACACAAACAGCCAGCAATCCATAAATAGAGTTTGACTTTTATTTGTCCAATATAAAATCAGCAGGCAGTCTCACTCAGTCCATCCCCATTGTTGGAATGCAGCTACATAGATCAATCCAACATTGACGCATTTCGAGCTAACATTCCCTTAAACATTATATCTAAATATAATGTGCTATAAACTTAAATAACTTATGGGTCTCATGTCATCTCCTGCACTTCCACCCCATCGCCATAATTCCACTCCTCTTCCGATGCTAAACCAGAAAGGAGCTGTGGAGCATGGAAGAACATGTCCCGGTCCCAACTAATGTTGGCCAAATAAGGTCAGCTGATAAAAACAAATGTCAGCTGACTGGCTGCGTGATGCAACCACACAGCATCACGACACCCGCAGTATTGACAAATAGCGCAGTGCAGGAAACCAGTGCACTCCCAAACAGCGCCACGTCATGCGCCACACAGAAATACTGTAAAGGCACATAGCCAAGTGTCAAATTATTAAACAAGGGTCGTAGCACACTGTTAGAATTTTTTTTTATCTCAGAGAGTATAACCTGGTAGCAACAGAAGAAATAGAAAGTGTGGGTTCTATATTCCCCGGTACCCCTGCCTATACAGGTACCTATAAAGTAAACAGAAACCAATCGTGGGGAAAATGAACACCATAGAAAGCATATGCCATTAAAAATGTGTTTTTTTAATGCTCATAGAAGTGAATATACAGATTAGTGCATAATATATGCAGTGTACAGGGTAAATGGTTCTATAGCACAGCAGAATTGGCCTACAGTTGGACACAAAATAGTTGTATTGCAGGAGAAGAGGGTCATACAATCAAAATCCAATACAAGATATATACAGTGCATATGTTCAAAATCTCATGAAGAGAGAGAGTCATTAAGAATGGTATGGCCCCTTTTCCCATATACTTGAATAGGCATAGCAATCATAGCAAAGAGCAAGCATTTAGCACAAAAAGAGAGCTTACAGGCTGACCGCAGGAAAAAACCTCAACGTTTCGATCTATGAAGATCTTTTTCAAGAGGAAGCGGTATCCCAGGGAGAAGGAGGGCATCTTAAATAGTATGTAGGTCTCCAGCATTCAGAGATGGCGCCACGGGCGCCGGGTCGTGACGTCACGCGTGACGTCTGCGCGGCGTCCCGGTCATGCCTATTGGTTGACAGAGTTGTCAATCAAAGTAGGACATGATGCACGGGGTGGGCGCGGGGTCACGTGGATCGGGGAAGCAGGCGAGAGAAACAACAGAGCCCGAACGGGCTACACAAAGATGGCCGCCGAAGCGCATCAGAGCCAAACACTATATGGCGGTTTGTAGATGGTGCCGCTGGGCGGAAATGGGATCACATGATGACAGGAAATACTGCGTTGTTCGGCACTAGAGGTCGTGCAGTCCATATGTATTGTTGCCGGAAACGCTATGTAGGTAGTAATGAAGCTGGAGACCAGGCTGGAAACCGTAATGGAGGGAGACGCTGAATGGGGAGCACAATAGGATAGTTGCTGTAAAGGGAATAAATAATAAAGATAGAACCATTAGTGCATAAGGTGAATATAAAATACAAATAACATGGGGTGAGGGATACTACAAGGAAGTGCAGAACAATCCACAATTCCTAGATACTTTTATTGCACAAAATTCAAAGCTGAATAAAGGATCAACAAATTGAATGTCAATTAATATTTTATGCAAAAACCGTGAAGTCAAATTCCTCATTGAGGCCCCTTGGGCTCTTGGTTCCTAATTGTACTATCCGAGAGAGTTCCAGCTGGAGTAGCTTCTTCTCAATGTTGCCACCCCGGTAGGGAAGTCTCACAACCTCAATGCCAACAAATCTAAGTTGGCTAATGTGGTGGCATTGTTCCAGAAAGTGCTTAGCAACAGACGATTCAATGCGCCCATTTCTGATATCGGATCTGTGCTCACAGATTCTTTGCCTAAGTTCACGTTTTGTTTTACCGATGTAACCCTTTCCACACGGGCATTTGAGAAGATATATAATGTTCCTGGTTGAACAATTGATAAAGTCCCGTATCAGGTATTTTTTACCTGAACTAGGGTGGGTAAAACTGTTGGTCTTAAGAGTGTAGCCACATTGGGCACAATGCCCACATGGGTACATACCTTTGGGTTTTCCCAGCTCCATGAGCCAGTTAGGTTCTACTGGTGGCTTCTGGGAGCGAAAGTCAGCTTTCACCAATGTGGATTTGAGGTTCCTTGCCCTCTTGTATACCATTAGAGGTGGATCCTTAAAGGCTTCAGCTATCTTGTCATCAGATCTCAGGACCGACCAATGTCGTTTAACTATTTTCTGCACCTGAGAGAGTTGAGAGAAGGTGAGTATGCATGGTACCCGTTTAATATCAGTTTTTGGGCGAAATTTGCGAAGATTGGCCCGATCCACGTGCTTCCCCGATCCACGTGACCCCGCGCCCACCCCGTGCGTCATGTCCTACTTTGATTGACAACTCTGTCAACCAATAGGCATGACCGGGACGCCGCGCGGACGTCACGCATGACGTCACGACTCGGCGCCCGTGCGCGCGCCGCCCGTGGCGCCATCTCTGAATGCTGGAGACCTACATACTATTTAAGATACCCTCCTTCTCCCTGGGATACCGCTTCCTCTTGAAAAAGATCTTCATAGATCGAAACGTCAAGGTTTTTTCCTGCGGTCAGCCTGTAAGCTCTCTTTTTGTGCTAAATGCTCGCTCTTTGCTACAATTGCTATGCCTATTCAAGTATATGGGAAAAGGGGCCATACCATTTGTAGCGATAACCCTTATCGCCGGAGGGCTTCACCGCCCGAGACGTCCTTTTCCCAATCGTAAGAGGTGCTGCTGGAATTCCAGAGTTGTCCGTGAGGAAACAGGAACAGCCCTTACAAGGGCTAGTGAATTGTAATATAGCGTTTCCCCCAATAAGAGACAGAACTTCAGTATTGTGGGTGAAGGTGAAGTGTTTATTAGTGCCACTCTAGGCCTTATATACACAAGTCTCCATGCAAGGTGGACCTGATGGAGAACTGCATGACACACACACCGACCAATAGCAGCAGGGCACACAATCCCTCAACTCTGCCGGTGACGCAATCAGGAACACAATAGACGTCTGTAACACAATCAATCAGAACAATGCCATTGTCTGTGACGTAATCAATCAACACAATGGCAGTCTGTAATACAATACAAACTACAATGACATTGCCTGTAACAGTATCAAAATACAATGACATTGTCTGGAACCTAATTAAGAAAAAGGTCAGTGAATGACCCGGTGGGCAATTGAATAGTGATGACATCCAAAAGGAAGAGCGTCTGTCACACCATTCTCAATGACTCTCTCTTCATGAGATTTTGAACATATGCACTGTATATATCTTGTATATATATCACCCTCTTCTCCTGCAATACAACTATTTTGTGTCCAACTGTCGGCCAATTCTGCTGTGCTATAGAACCCTTTACCCTGTACACTGTATATATTATGCACTAATCTGTATATTCACTTCTATGAGCATTAAAAAACACATTTTTAACGGCATATGCTTTCTATTGTGTTCATTTTCCCCACGATTGGTTTCTGTTTACTACATAGCCAAGTGTCCCCAGGAAGCACATCGGACCCATGCTACAGCTCATGCCAAGACCCACCCTCCCACAAACACAATCACCCATATAAAAATGGGAGAATTGGGGCACGTACATTAAACATAATGATGATCTCATATAATAATTTTGCAATTTAGAATAACACAATGACTATACATTATCCTCCATATAATGTTAAAGTGGACCAAAATCCAGGATTTTGACAATGCTGCGTTTTGGTCTTTTCCCCCGAGCACCCGGATTGGGGGGCCCCACTGCGTGAAACCCCGGAGGTCGCTTCGGTCCTACGGTGCATGCGTGGCCCTCTCGTCCAATTGGCGCGCTCGGATCTGCTCAAGCCCCATCTTCCAGGAGCCTGCAAGCAGATCTAAGGACGCTGGCGGCCGCATCCCCCGCTACCCTTTAACAGGGAGCATGCCTGCGCCCGCTATTTATGAATGCCTGGCACACGCCCTGCTTAATGGGTAGCGGGGATGAGTCGCTGCTCGCACATGCTCCGCTGGACCAGGAACGAAGGTGAGTTTTCGGGCGACCTGGGGGGTTTCACACAGCAGGGAACCCCTGATCAGCTCATATGGGTTGATTCAAAGAAACATGTAACAGCTTGGATTTGGCTCACGATCATCCTATTTTTTACGTCCGCTCGTGCGTTCGTATGAACTTGCGAGTGATTCAATAAGCAAATACGTTTCTATCCTAAAAGATACGTCCGTTCGTATGATATCTCCCGAACTTGCCTCAGTCAGTTGCCAATCGTAAAAATCACGTTCATGTGCTCACCTGTTGCGGCGGCAGCCTGTTTTTTCGGCTGCTTCCATCGTCCAGCTCTTCCAATTACTTGCGTTTGCCTCTAGTTTTCATTGGTTTTTGGCCTCTTAGATTCGTGCGTTCGTATTTTTATAAGATCTTGCGCATGCGCACCCTCAACCAGAAACTTACATAAACCCCGTAGCGGCTGCATCCAACTTCATTTCTCGGTCCCTCAAACTTACCTAAACCCCTTAGCGCTTGCATCCAACTTCATTTCTCGGTCCCTCAAACTTACCTAAACCCTTTCGCGCTTGCATCCAACTTCATTTCTCGGTCCCTCAAACTTACCTAAACCCCTTAGCGCTTGCATCCAACTTCATTTCTCGGTCCCTCAAACTTACCGAAACCCCTTAGCGCTTGCATCCAACTTCATTTCTCGGTCCCTCAAACTTACCGAAACCCTTTAGCGCTTGCATCCAACTTCATTTCTCGGTCCCTCAAACTTACCGAAACCCCTTAGCGCTTGCATCCAACTTCATTTCTCGGTCCCTCAAACTTACCTAAACCCCTTAGCGCTTGCATCCAACTTCATTTCTCGGTCCCTCAAACTTACCTAAACCCTTTAGCGCTTGCATCCAACTTCATTTCTCGGTCCCTCAAACTTACCTAAACCCTTTAGCGGCTGCATCCAACTTCATTTCTCGGTCCCTAAAACTTACCTAAACCTCTTAGCGCTTGCATCCTTCTTCATTTCTCGGTCCCTAAAACTTACCTAAACCTCATAATGTACATATGTCTAGATGTTTCTAACCGTGTTTTTTCTTGTTTGTGTAATTGTTTGTGTTTGCGCATATTAGAAAAGACACATTTATGAAGTATTAAAATATAATTTATTTAAAATTTTTTGGGGGATTTGGTATATTTTTGTCTGTCAATTTTTTGTTTTTATTGGGGTGTTTGGTTTCCAACCCCTTTTTTTTTTGGTAAAATTGGTTTTAATACAAAGATATTAAAAATTTTTTGGCCTTGCCTTAAAAACAGAGTAACATTTTATGTTTTTTTTCAAAAAGCCAAAACTTTAAAACATTTAAAACAAGAACAAAGTTTGTAAAACTTTTAACCAAAGTAGCCAGGACCAAGGGCACTAATCCTCCTCGTCTTCTTCATCTGTTGGCCCCAACGTCGCCTGTATGGCCAGCAGCTCGGCCACCAACTCCTTCATTCTTTTTTTTTTCTCCGCCAATGTTTTGGGGATCATCCCTGTAACCAATAGAGAAAGAAACATAAATCGGAGTCCCAGACCGGTTTGTATGCTGGAAATAGATTTGGGGTTAATCAAATACATGTAAATGCATGACATATGTCATTCTTCCAAGGGATACAGTTAATGCATTTCCCACAGGTAAGTCTTTAAACTCCTTAAACCGGACCTTCTACATTATTTAATGAAAACCACTAACTATTCCCAACTGATTCTGCACCAGATCAAAGTAAATTTGGAATTTTTTAGGATTACAGCGCCGCCATCTGGACTCTGAAGCATAACACTTAATGAGGAGTGGAGAGTTGGATAAAGTACAGGGGAGTAGGTTACAGTGGTGCGTGGGGAATCCAGAGCATAGCTGGGTTGAGGGAAAGGTCATCACTCACACAATGCATGGCAGCACCTTCCTTTTTTCAATCTGTATCCCATGCTGCCTGTAAATATTGTGCATTCCATATTCCCCAATATTGGTTTTGTTCTGTCTAATAACATGCATTAGATGGCTGAAGGGTGTTTTTCCATGTTTCTAATCTGTAGGTACAGTGTGATGGCTAAGTCTTTGGTTCTTAATACTAGTTTGGGTCCTCTTTAAGCTAACGAAGTGCCCACATGAAAGTGTGAACTACACATTGGCTACGCCTTTAGTTATGTGTGTGTTATTAGCTAAGCAAACATTAATATGAATAATGGCATGGAGACTTACGGAGTTGGTGGCCGACAGATGGCTGGTTGGGGCCAACAGGCTGCCCTTGGTCCTGGCTCTGCTGTGAAGAAGTCCCTGGAGAAACATGTGACATTTGGTTAGTATTTGTAGAGAGTCACTATCCCCAACATATCTGGCTCCCAGTCTGGCTGACATCACTCACCTTCGCCAGGATCTCCTTCCAGCATCTCTGCTGCCTCCTCCTCCACTATCTCACCCGCTCCAGAAGCTTCTACAAATACATAATAAAGGAGAACTTAGTTTTTGGCCTGCCATGTATATCTTTGTGCCTATACATGAAGAGTGACATACCAGAGCCTTCCCCATGCGTGGCCAGGTATGACTCCACGCCCACGCGCCTTGGCCCCTCCTCTGTGGTAAGGTCCAGGGGCTGGTCTGAGGAGGCCACAGAGGAGGGGTAGGTCCGTCGCCCGGGAGATCCACCACCTTCACTCACAGATGCAGAGTCATGCAGCACTGGTCGGCCTGTACGTCTCCGGGTGCGGCGAATTCTGAAATCCATTTCCAACACTACCAAAGAAAAGTCATTATAAATAAAGGCATAACTTAGACATTTGGAACATATACCATGCAATTGCTTTGTACTTACTTGGGAAATGGATCCCAAAAAACCTCCGCACCCGGGGCATGTGCAGACGCTTCAGGTCCGACCAATGCTGCATTATCTGGGTGTGAGTGAAGGTGGTGCTGGTCACACGGTGGATCTCGGCGATGATCTCCCGGGCGATGTCCCTTTTCTCGCACACATTGGGCGCGAAGTCATACCGGCGCTGAAGCATGATCTGAAAAACATAATGGACACAGAGCTTTTACTTTTACACACAGACCCATATGTGTTGCATCACAAGTTGAGTATTTAATGTCATTAACACACACATTTCGAATGGCCGCCATTTTTGGGGAGTGCCTTAAAGAGGACGTTGACTGTGATTGACAGTCTGGTCTTATGTTATATGTATCACACACCATGTACATACAGATAATAGCCAACATCAAGAATCAGGCCACCTGCATCTATGGCATGTTAGGATGGTTTAAACATCCAAGATGTAGCCTAATGCTTAGGCTTTTGGACCACGTGTGTGGCTTCCCGTTGTGTTTTTATGGCTTAGGACAACAGTGTTCCGCAAACATCCGCATCAAGGTCCGAGACAGGCCAGGTTTGACAGCTCGCCCCGCTACTCCACAGGTTAATTAACTGTTGCTAAGCCGGAGCAATTGGCCGAATTAGGACATCAGCATAGACAGGTGAAAACGTGGCCAGGCTCGGCCCTTGAGGATGAAGTGTGAGGAGCCAGTGATTAAACATTAAGAGACCCCAAACTAGTTCCCAACGCATCATTTACATTTAGGCCATCATTGACTATTCTATTAAAATGCACAGGCAGCCACTTACCAGCATGAGGATCTCTTCCTGTTGACGGGTGAAGATAGTGGGCGCCATCTTTAGTCTTCTTCCAGGCAGCAGATAAGTGAAACCCCAGCGGTTTCCTGGTTCCGCTCGAACGTACGTTCGTACGAGCGCGTAGTCGTGCGCATAGGCGTCACACGCTGGGCTCATTATTTAAAGGTCCCTTCCCCCCAAGCTCATTCTCTTTGAGCATTTCTGTACGATGGCACCAAAAAAGGCGATGAGCAAGCGACCCCAGGCAAGCAAGACCGCGGAGGGCCCCACCACAAGGTCCCAGCAAGCTGGCCGAAAACTGAGATCCAAGACTCCCACCTCGGCCCCACCAAGGGACCCTGGACCCTCAGGTACCCAAAAAAGGGGCCCCAAGCCTCGTGCCCCTCCTGCAGCCAAAAAGCTGGCAACTGCAGCACCCACCACCTCTGCCCCCAGAACAGGCAGCACCAGTGAGCCCACACCGGCCATGCCTTCAAGTAGGGCAGTTCGGAAACCCATGCCCCGCAGCAGGGCCCGAACCCCATCCAGGGCCCGAAGTACAGCCAGAGGGCGAAGAACACAATCCAGGGCACGAAGCCCAGACAGGGCCCGAACCCCATCCAGGGCCCGAACCCCATCCAGGCCCCGAAGCACATCCAGAGGCCGCAGATCCAAAACCAGGGCCAGAAGCCCCTACAGGCCCAGAAGAACCCAATCCAGGGCCAGAAGCCCCTACAGGGCCCGCAGCTCCCAAACCAGGGCCAGAAGCCCCGACAGGGCCCGCAGCTCCCAATCCAGGGCCAGAAGCCCCTACAGGGCCCGCAGCTCCCAAACCAGGGCCAGAAGCCCCGACAGGCCCAGAAGAACCCAATCCAGGGCCAGAAGCCCCTACAGGGCCCGCAGCTCCCAATCCAGGGCCAGAAGCCCCTACAGGGCCCGCAGCTCCCAAACCAGGGCCAGAAGCCCCGACAGGCCCAGAAGAACCCAATCCAGGGCCAGAAGCCCCTACAGGGCCCGCAGCTCCCAAACCAGGGCCAGAAGCCCCGACAGGGCCCGCAGCTCCCAATCCAGGGCCAGAAGCCCCTACAGGGCCCGCAGCTCCCAAACCAGGGCCAGAAGCCCCGACAGGCCCAGAAGAACCCAATCCAGGGCCAGAAGCCCCTACAGGCCCAGAAGAACCCAATCCAGGGCCAGAAGCCCCGACAGGGCCCGCAGCTCCCAAACCAGGGCCAGAAGCCCCGACAGGCCCAGAAGAACCCAATCCAGGGCCAGAAGCCCCTACAGGCCCAGAAGAACCCAATCCAGGGCCAGAAGCCCCGACAGGCCCAGACGAACCCAATCCAGGGCCAGAAGCCCCTACAGGCCCAGAAGAACCCAATCCAGGGCCAGAAGCCCCCGACCTGGCACCAGCCGGGAACCTAGCCCCCCAAGAGGGCCCCGAATTGCCCCCATGACCACATCTACACCTGGAAGTTCGGTGGCCAGCCACGCAAGAACACCCAGTCCCTTGGCCAGTCCAGTCCAGTCATTGGGAAGCCACCAATCCGGCCATTCCCCTACCCAGCCCCAGGCCATAATGTCACCACATGTGTCTGCACACATGGAGGAGCAGCCAAGCCAACCATCTGGCCGCACATTGCGCCGCGGCCAGTTGAGTGGGAGATTCTCCCATGACCAAAATATGGCATTGGCTAGTGGCCTTACATTATACTATGACGAGCTATATGGGAGCAAATCCAAACACACCACCAAGCAGCGCAAGATGGAATTGTTTGAAACCATCCTCCGACAAGTAAATGCAGCGGGGGAAGAGAGGAAAGATGTGTCCCAAATTCAGAAGAAAATCTCTGATCTGAAGTATGCTGTACGGCAAAAAGAAATTAAAAGGCATAATTACAGGTAACTAAATGTTTACGCTAAATCTAATGTTTGGGATGTACTGTATGCACCTTTTCTGAGTACCAAACGCTTTTCTCTTTTCAGCATGAAAACTGGCGGTGGCTTTCCATCTAAATTGGAGTTTACCCCTGCTGAGGAGATTGTGCTTGGACTTCTCCATCCGGTCGCTGTCGGTGGACATGCTGGTCTAAGGGACACAGACTCACCGACCCGTACCCACGGTGAGTACTCTTAAATCTGCATGTTTGCCTGTTTGCTAAATAATCTACAGTTCACTAGTAACAAGCTAACGGGATGCCCCTATGGTTTGCCTTGCTTGGCCTCGCACTACTGTGGCTGTTTGTGTCCTCTTTTTGGCCCTGGGAATCACACATTTAGGCCCACAGCCATTAGGGCAAAGTTCAAATGTCCAATTGTATTGTTAAAGTCATGAAGTTTCGCAAGATAAGTGTGAAATTTGGAATCAATCACAAAACACACATCATTATGTATGGGTTGCCTTTTGCTTGTGTGAGTTGTGTTTGAGTTAACAATTTAATTAGCCACCCACAAACATATGTGACCAAGAGCAGCGAGACTCAAATGGCGGCCCGGGGTCCCAATGCGGACCTTGCCACCACATTCAAGGACCCCTGCCCAGACAGCCCTGCACTCAGTTACTTCTGTGTTGACGTGCTCAGAGCTGCCCCCTTGATCGGCCATGTAGTGGTTGGTCTCCTGCCCAATGTCATGGCTCCGTGAAACATAGCATTGCAATATGAAGTACTGCCCAGGAAGTGGCATTGCAAGGTACACAGTAAATTATTTAAATTTTCACTGGCCACAATCGTGTCCCGCTGCCCCTGCTCTGGCCCATGTGCCACAGTCCCCCCATGCTCCCCCCCACATAAGCCCCATACATTTGTAACAGATTGGCTCCATCCATCCCATCACCATCAATACGTTAACTCCCCCCTTTAGCCATCCAATCCCTGTCCCCTCAGCTCTGGCCCATCCAGCCCAGCAAGGGCAAGCAGCCTTTATTAGTTGGCACTTAGAAATCTCCAGCCCCTCCACCAGTGTCTTTATTTTTAACTAGACACCCCCTGCGTCAGCACCATGGCCAGACATTCACCTCTCACCACATACCTTTAAATGGGCGTTTCAAACAATTGTTTGAGTACCCCGGACCTAGCGAATGGTAGGCTAAATCCAAAAATGTGCCTTGAAAGTTGGATGCTGACTGGGTACACTTCATGACTTAGAACTGAGGTCACTTAGCAGTTTGTCCGAGCCATTGCACCTATGTAAACTTGCGTGGGTTTGAACAAAGGTCACCATTGCTCTAGAGTTGAATAATATTACAAATAGAGCTATATTTGATTACCTATCAAAAAAAAGGTTATGTGTGTGTGTTTACGTGGTATTTTTTTCTCTTCTTCAGCCCAGCATGATCCCTCAGCAAGGGTAAACTCACCCCCCAGTTTGGTTATGCCTACCAGGTCCGTACAGCATCGGAGCCCAGATCAGAGATTTTCGGTAAGTTAATTTAGTAGCATAAATACTAACAAGTGCTTAAGAATGTGTTAAACTGTTGAAATCCAAAATTGGGACGCAAACTTAGCCTTTTTTTTTTTGATATGTCCCTACAGACCCGCACACTCATGGAAGAGATCCAGGACATGGAGGAAGATGATGATGTCTCCGTACAGGGCACGTCGGATGAACTCCCCCTGGGTCCCAATTTGGAACTGCTCGATAATGTTTCTCTGGCCAATCCTCAGCAGCAGAGTGAATCTCCATCCATTGTGCTTGCACATGGGGAGACTGACACTACAGTCCCCAGTGTTCACTCTGCTGCTGAGGATTTGCAAAGCAGGCCGGTTGCTGTTGAGGGTACGACACCACGCGGCAGGGCACGCCCAAGAGCCAGGGTAATTGTGCGGCGGACGCCATTACGCCGCCCCACAATTTCCCAGGGGAGGCAGAGTGCCCTGCTTCAATTATGGACCCAACAAAGGGACTCTTATGACGCCCAGCTCGTTACAGAGCGTGAGCAAAGGCATGCCGACATGGTGAACATCCATACCAGTCTACAGGGCATCCTCGCGGAGTTGCGTACCCTCAACAGCAACGTGGCCAATGCAAGTAATGGCATCCAGTCAGCCATGGCTGAGATGACCAATATGCAGAGAAACATTGTGGAGCAGTTTCAAATTCACAATGCTGCCATGGCCCAGGCTAGGTCCCATTCCCATGGACCTCCACCTGGACCTCCACCTGGGTATTATGGCCAGCCACCCTATTAAGCCATGGGTGTGTGGGACATCTTTTCTCTTAACCCCCACTGTATTTACTTGTCCTTTGAGGTTTCAAACAATCCATTTTGTGTTGCTCTGGCAGGTTGTGTTTTGTATTTGCTCCCATATAGCTCCTTAGAGTAATGCTTAAGGCCACTAGCCAATGCCATAGGTCTATGTGGAGTTTATCTGGCCACTTATGGCTTTACCTATGTATTTGGTTGGTGCTCCTCCTGTTTGCAGACATGTTTGTGTGACATTATGGCCATGCCCAAATATACCTGGGCACAGGCAATATTAATGACTGGACTAGGCTGGCCTTTGGACTGGGTGTCCTTGTTTGGTTGTGCCACTCACTTCCAGGTGTAGATGTGCTCGATGTTTTTTTTAATGTTATCCATTTGTTACCACAGATGTATGTGGACTGATTTCTGTTAACCACTATAATTTTTCATTTGCTAAGTAAAACAAAAATTTCACTTCCAATACTTGTGGCGTTTTTAGTGGGAAGACATTTTTAACAGCTTGGGCTAAACCAGATAATTTGGGTTGGAAGAGGTGTAACAATGCAAAGCGAAAGCTAAGGAAACTACATGAAATACATTAGGCAACAATTAAGGTCGAAATGTTTTACTTAGAGGTAATGCCACATTAGGGCAAAACAACATATGTTTCAAAAAGGATAACACAGACATACAGAATGGTGAGACAGGGAAAAAAGTTAACTAAAATGCTGGCTGATCAGGTTGGCTCGAACAGATTGGCCAGACTCACTGGGGGGCCCCTCAAAATTCTCGGCTTCATCCTCGACGGCTGAAGAGGGCAGGCTGTCCACATAACGTGGGACACGTTCCATGATGGCAAAATTGTGCAAAACAGCACATGCCATTATAATGTCGATCACTTTCTTGGGATCATATTGCAGGGCCCCCCCAGTATGGTCAAGGCAACGAAAACGTGTCTTCAGCAGACCAAAGGCCCTCTCCACAACAGCCCGGGTCTTGCGATGCGCACGGTTATACGCTTCCTGAGAGGCATCCTGGGGCCGCAGCACAGGCGTCATGAGCCAGGGTAGAAGTGGGTACCCGGAATCACCTTAAACAGAGAATTAAATGTAATCAAAATTAAAAAGGCAACACAACCAACACCCAAAATTTCACAGATATCATAATGATGTAAGGTAAAGTGTTCCCAAAAAAATACAGGGCACATTAGGGCCCACAAAAATTGCACTAAGGTATCACCTAAATAAAAATGGCACTTCTATATACCAATTAATTAACAAACATCTGCACGGCCAAGGGTATTTGTATTTTACATATATTTGTAGTTTTCAGACATGTTACAATTAGGATGCTGCGGAGGGCCTATCCACATTTCTCTGGAAACTACAATGTATGCAGTTTAAGTCCACTTTGACATTTAAAGACCAATAGTCCCAAAGGAGCCAAAGGTCAAAGATCCCTATCCACATTTCACTGGAAACTACAATGTATGCAGTTTAAGTCCACTTTGACATTTAAAGACCAATAGTCCCAAAGGAGCCAAAGGTCAAAGATCCCTATCCACATTTCACTGGAAACTACAATGTATGCAGTTTAAGTCCACTTTGACATTTAAAGACCAATAGTCCCAAAGGAGCCAAAGGTCAAAAGATCCTTGGGTATAAACTACAAACCAATATATTTAGGCACAAGGAAATTACAGACATCCTAACTAAAGGGAAAACATTCTGAAGGCCACAGCGAGACAAGGATTTTTAGGGTAAGTTCCTAATATATGAGCCAAGAAAAAGGCAGTTGTACGCTTCTGTAAATTTATCCTTAAAAAACATATCAACAAATACAAGATTAATGCCACATTTAATAACACACAAATAGGACACACTTACCAAGCAGCCATGCCCCCGAAAATTCGCCTGCCTCAAATCTCCGAAACAACCCAGATCGCCGGAGGATATAGGAGTCGTGGGACGATCCGGGGTAGCCGGCAAGGACACTCATAAACCGCATATCCGGACCAACCACGGCCTGGACATTAAGTGAGTGTCCCATTTTACGATTCCTTAAGGAAAAAACATACAAAAAGGGTAATTGATCTTTGACCCAAACTAATAAATTAACCTCAAAACATGTCTGCACTCTATTGGGAAAGACTAATGAAAAGCCGAGATAAAGCAGCTACACAAATGAGGGATAAACAAATATGCTGGCGCAAAGGAAAACAGGTTACATGACACGTTGGGCAACATAATAACCAATCTCAATACCTATATATATACTCGTCGGCTGCCCTAGGTACGAGTGCCACATGTGTGCAGTCAATTGCACCAATAACGTTGGGCATGTCGGCCACATTATAAAACCCAAGCTTAATGGCGTTTCTGGCTGCCATATCATCAGGAAAATAAATATATTTTTGAGTTATGGCAGCCATGCCTTCCAAAAATTTAGACAGTGCGCGGCTCAGCGTAGGCTGTGACATCCCCACAGAGAGGGCACCCAGCCTCTGGAACGAGCCGTTCGCCAAAAATTGCAGGCAGCCAAGCATCTTGGTCATACCTGAAATTGCATGCCCCTTCCTTGTGGTGCGGGCTAACCATGGCCGCAGCTCACTATATAATTTATGGAGGGAAGCGCGATTAAGCCTGGTCAGCTCGAACAGCTCAACATCATTCATGCTATCGATGTTCATGCGACGACGCAGGGGCAATCTGCTCTCAGACATCTCGATCAACTCAATGCCAAAAAGCATAAGCCCTTGATGTGCCACAAACTCGCTCCGCTCCATCCTACTCCCGAGGCCAAATAGCTGCCGGCAAACATTTCGTAAAGCAGCTCTTTAATGGGCTTCAAAACAATTAGCAATCACCTCTCTGAATTGGGCGCAAGCCCATGTGAAGGACGTAAAAAATAGGATCGGACGCAAATAATACGATTTGGACGGGAAAAACACACGAACTAACGCAAATTATACGATTCTCGTACGAAATGCGTATGTTCATATACGTCTATGCGCGAACGATCGTGCGAATACGAAATGGCCAAAAAAAACAGAAAAAATGACAAACACCCACCCAAACTTACGATTCTCGATACGAAATCACTTAACTTTTGCTCTTTGAATCGAGGGGATAGACTCCAAGGTGGATTTTGGTCTACTTTAACAATCATTATATGAATATTATCTCATTTATATGAAGGATTAGCTCCCATAAATGCATACATATCAAATAAATAAATATCTTACTGTATTATTTAATTTTTGGTGAAAAAAAACTTTTTGTAAAAAAGAAAGGAAAAACAAAAGCATATAATAAATGGCACAGTTCATTATAAAACACCATATTTTTCAGCAGAAACCTCTGTAAATTAAGAGCCGGATGTGCAGAGATCCGCATCCCATCTAGAATTCAACCCTAAGGGGGATCTAGTCCCTAATGTAAAGACCCAATGTTTCACAACCACTAAATCTTCACTTAATCTATTCCCCAAAGTAGCTTTTTTTCTCTACCACTCAGTAGTCTAGGTCCAAGGTCTAGGTTTAAATCATGATCATTATACATAGCTGGCATATACTTACCTATTATGCTTCTGATTTTGTTAATTTCTCATAGAAAGTTGTTATTAGAGTTAACGGCACCCCTACTGAGAGATTTCTATCCCTATTCTTTCCAAAAAGGTTAACCCATGGTCTAGACCTGGCCTTTTAGCTTTTTCTATCAATGTCCTAGAATATCCACGCTGTAACAAACGTTAGATGGTAACCTCCATTTCATATTCAAAATCACTTTCACTAGTACAATTTTGGCGTGCTCGGTACATCTCACCTATTGGTGGGGGCAAAGGAGAAGGGGGTACCACCTGTTGAGCTCACATTTCTTTTTGGTAGGTAGGTGGGGGGTCAAATAGAGCTGGTAGAGGCTTATATTCTAGGTTTACTTGGGGGGGAATGTTAAGTATCTTGGATTTAATTTTAAGTATTAGAAATACAAGTATAACCTGTATATCACATGATCAATCACTATAATATGCAGATTTAAATTACAAAAGGTCTTAACCTTGGTCATAGAGAGGGCCAACCACTCCTCTCGAGTATATAGGACTCAAGGGGACAGTGGTCTCCCTCTTTATGATGTGTGAAACCCCTGGATACCAGATAGTTCTGACATAAGCTAGAATTATGTTTTGGATCATTGTCTTCCTGTTATATAAACCCCTGAGCAACTAAGGGTACACCAGAAAGTATTGCATGGTGCATTTGAATGTTGTGGTAGCCTTGTTTTGTCCAGCGTCCCAGTCAACCTGCGAAAGTTGCCAATTCGGGATCCAGCAAAAGAGTCCCAAGAGCCCCAAACCAATGCATTCCTCCTCTCTTTATTGTCAGTTACTCCTCATGAGTCACACGCTGAGGAAAAATCCTTTCACCTACTCAGTAAATATTGATTGTTGAACATCTTGAGTCATCAGTCCATAATTCCTTCTACCTTAGACCACTACAGTTCCTGCCTGGCTCAGGCAATTTTTTTTTAACACTCTGCGCCTCCAGAAGCAGAATCACCCCCCAAGTTTGGGTCACCATTTATTTCAATGGGGACCAGGTTCGAAGTTTTTCAAAGTTCATCCGAAACTTGCTGAACTGAAACTTTGGGGGGTTGGCTCAGCACTAATATTAAAATCACAAATTCAGATTATTGTTGTTTTTATAGTTAAAACACCTTATATTTATGTTTTAACTTACTTTTGGACCTGGGATTGTGTTAATGTAAAATAAAATGGAAATTTGAGGTGTTCCAAATACCTTTGACCTCTAATGTATATATGTACTGTGATAAGTAACAATTATGTATATGTATTTATATGTGTGTAAATGATATGAGTATTTATTATCTATTTTCCAGATTTATGAAATGGCTAGGTACAGATGCAGCATTTTTGATTTTCAGATCGCAGAAAAATAAAATATCAAGCTTGGGGCTGCTATACAATATATCACAGCAGGGTGTTACTCTTGATACAATTGCAGCCTAAGCCACAGCCTGGCTGTTACAATGTAACACGGCATGTAGCTTGGCTTTTACATGATAGGAGCATCACTCATCCCTGTTTGTTACTTTGCACCAGCAGGAGAGAACCAGCAGTACAGGTTTAAACATCTCCCTGAATAAGTTTTATTACTGACAGTGCTGCTGCCCCTGTATAATGTAGTACATTGCAAGGTATATAATGACAATATCTACCTTGAATCCAGTTGTCATTCCTTGATGTGAGTCTTTAGCATATGTTCTAGCTTTTGTGAAAGATAATTAACTAAATTTGTATTTAATTAAATTGCAGGTGGAATGAGAACTAAAATAAACAGGAAACTAGCCACAAAGCTCTGGCTCTGACACTGATTAAAGGATGCAGCTACGACCCACATGAGATATGTGATGTTATGAATTCATAACCCCATAGAAAGGATAATAGCTTAGAGATGATATCATAACACACAGGCCATTCAATATTGCTGAAAATGGTACTATGATATCTTCCTATATATGTATTATATATGGCCATGGATCCAATAATCATCTCAGCACCATTGAGTCTGAGGGGTTTGGATATTACTTCATCAGTCTAAAGTTATTTCATTTTGTTGTGTGGTTAGTGTTTTATGTTCTGTTCTTCTTTACAAAAGCTGTCAGTAAATTAAGAGTGACGTTAGCAAGCGCAATGAAGTTCATCGATGTGTACACTAACAGGTGACTCAGACCAGTTAAATATGATTGGCCCTTGTTGTGAGTCCAGCAGCTAAAAAAGGAAATGTCCTGTTGAAGTTGTAAGTGTAAAGAAAAAGCAGATAAGTGTGACAGCAGCTCCTCATCAGTGACCAGATTGTTGGATGATGACATCATAACAATGGAATGTAATGCAGCTTGTGCCATGCGACACCTCTCAACATCAGATTAGCTTTCATATGACAATGTGTACACTTTGCATTTCAGGTGCAAAAGAGGAATGTTTGCCTCTGGGTGCCCTGGATACTTTTCAGATGTCTACATTTCATGCTGGACAATATTTATTTTCCAAATATGGGTCTACCTCATATATACGTATCATATATAGACAAAATAGAGTTTAAAACATTTAAGGGACTTCCTAATACTTGAGGCCAGAGTAATTGATCCCTGCCCACTGTCCCCGACGCCACCACTGCTGCTGCTTCTTCTCCGTGCAGCGACCTGCGCTAAGAAATGTTTATTTAAGGTCATATTAGACATTTTTATGATGGTTTTAAATGTTTCCCCTGTGAGCTACCTAAAGATTTGAAGGGCCACACTTTTGTTTTTTTGCTTCAAATAAAAATAATAAAGTAATTAGATGAAATATTAATTATAACTTTATAGCTCATGTGTACTAGTTGCATTGCTTTAGGTCCAAGTGGAAGTGGACGAAAACACAGAGTAATTCGGGTCTCCAAAATCTAAAAGACTCCAGAAACAGGTTGGGCCCCACCCCCGCATCCCAAGCTGTGGAAACCTGGGTTTTGGTCCACTTTATATGAGCTACCATAAAAATAAGAGAAAATTTTCCTGTGTATCATCCTATGTACATCATCAAACATTACCGACATTCAATGCATTCACTGGAGGTCAGATACCTAAGGGTTGGGGTAAATACAAAATGCACAAAATGACCCCTAAGGGCCGATAAGTCCTTTCCAAAAACCAGTAATAATTGTATACAACATCACATAAAAATGTATGTAATATAAAGATGTATGAACTCTCAAGATGTGGTATAATAGGAGTGTCCCAACATTTCTTAAAGTGGATCAATTACCCCCTGCAGGCCAGCCTGCAATCTAACAGATTCCAGAATCATCCGCTAGCCTTTCCCTGGGACATCCTATATTGGATACCTCTTTTTGTGATAACCTTGGGGCACCAGTAATCTTACCTGATCCTGATGCTCCAGCGAATCTGTCTTCGCTGCCACCCTCATCCCCAGCGTCTCTGCAGTTGTGCAGGCACAGACATGTGGGAACACAGGGGAGTCCGGGATGTGGCTGTCTACATGCTACATGGGAAAGGTAAGTGAAAGTGGGCGATCTGGGGGGTTTCCCACAGGGGGCCCTCCGCTCAAATGGCTGCCACCGCCAATGCCGGCGCCACTGAAAACCACAGGAATGATACAGTTAAAAATGAATGATAACATCTGTGTTAACGTGGTGAGAAACTCTGTAAATTCCCTGTGCCTGCCAATTGAAAAATCTGTTTTCATGCACCGGTGGAGACATGGGGTAAAGGAACAGTGAAAGGACTGGGAGGTAGGAATACATCAAGCTTCCCAAATATTTGTAGCTATCCCAAATACACGGTGAATGCTTTAAAATTGGGTAAGATATGTGCCCCTTATACTGCAGAGGAATCCAGAGTTCATTGTCAACCCTAATTGAGTGACAGTAAATATCGCTTCAAGGCTGACCTACAATGGAAGCCAGCTGTGCGATTTGCGCCACCTTGAAGTAGCACAGTAGAACACCCAAGTCCCTGTTTCGTCTAGCTTGGAACAGGGGTAGCTCTTCTGACCCTTAGTCTAGTTTTAAACAACAAACTCAAAGTCTTTTCTATGAAAGCTACTTAAGTAGTGTCTTGATATGTCTATAGGGAGTACCAGTGCAAAGTACAAAACATTTAGGGAAGCTCTTCAGCAGGGCGGAATGGTTCTGAAATGTATAACAGTATGAAATGCTGTCCCGGTACTTAAAGTTAAAAAATGTCTGCAGCAAATCAATACGCTGTGCTGAGCCAGCAATATTTAATGCTTTGGATTTTGCTACATTCACCTTAAGGGCTGAAACTTTAGCAAATGTCGGCAATAGGTTGGGACTTGTTATTGTTATTGGATTCAAAGCTATGATCGCCCACAGGGGCTCCATAGCCAGTGCAAACAAAAGGGGTGACAGGGGAGCCCTCCTGTGTCCCTCTATTGATTGTGACGGGAGTAAATGTTAAATGACAATATTTTACAATGGACATTCTGTTTCGTAGCAGGCTTTTACACACGTAAAGCCAAAGCCCCACCTTTCCAGCAGGTCGAGGAGTTCCAGGATACCATGTCAAAAGCTTTCAAGGGGTCTGTAGAAGGTACATATATTTTCTAACGAGGTATATATTTTATTTTTTATATTTTTTTGTGTTTGGATTTCCCATAGGCTGTTCTTTTTTCTTTGTCAAATAAAATATGTAATAATATGAGTGTATTAAGTGAAATAAAACTTTCAAAACCTCAAAACTAAGCCCCTCTAAACATTCCAGAGGCTCTCAAAATCATTTAAACAACCCCCATATACTTACTGAGTGGCTGATGTCCAGCTTGATGCAGGAGGAGTGTCTCAGACAAGGGCTCTGCATAATGTTGTTAATACTCGAGTGACAATCAAATGTCACAGTGCATTGTGGGAATCAGCATTATTTCACTTGGCAGCTTTCACATACTGATAGTATCTTCATCCCAGAATTACATAGCATCAAACGCCTTTTTTTCTGTTGCAAATACATTGAAATTCGCTGCCTTTTGCAGTGTTCCCTCTAAGATCACTTTGTAATTGACCATTGTTGAATGCTCCTTCAAATTCCCCTGCACTTCTTCTGTAAGTATTAAAAGATATGCACAGCACTTTTTGGGAGCCCAGATGTCACAATAAGATACACATGGCATAAGGAAGCATTTCTGTATGTCAATTTGAATAAACTCA
The DNA here is from genome assembly GCA_027917425.1 of Gastrophryne carolinensis. Classification (NCBI taxonomy): domain Eukaryota; kingdom Metazoa; phylum Chordata; class Amphibia; order Anura; family Microhylidae; genus Gastrophryne; species Gastrophryne carolinensis. Next base: position 254,742,877 of record CM051238.1, read on the forward strand.
TGGATCACTTACTGGATTGCTGTTGAAAACATTTGGAAACATACATGTCTGGATTTCAAATTTCTACAATTCAAGACTTCTAGCAGCTGTGTATTTTCTTGTTTTCCTGATTCAGGCAGCACATGGGAGGATTTAATGTCACGTGAACACTTCACATGTATTTGTTTAATCCATTTTAGTGGGGCTTGACTTATGGCAAAATGTGGCATTCTTAATCTTGTGCTTGGTGGACTAGGGCCAAAAATAAGCCCTTAGAATTTAGTGGCCTCAGTGCCGGCCTTAGGGTAAGTGTCATTCTGTTCAACATTTCAGGATGGCGCCCCCTTAGAACACACATGGAGATAAGGAAAAAGGAATTATATATGAAAGGTGAAAAGAAAGGGGATAAGGGGTCATATGGAAAAGCAAAAGGAAGAGGGAAGATAAAAAATGTGATGACATAGAAAGTGAGAGAGAGAAAGAGACTGAAGGATGTGACAAGATGGGAGGAATGTGGGAAAATGAGAGAAAGGATGAATGAGGGGATGAAAATGATATGAGAGAAATGTAGACAAACAAGAGAGTGATGAAGAAAGGCACAGAAAGTGAGTTTAATAGGGCTAGAAAACAAGAGGAAAAAAGAAAAAAGAAAAAAAAAGTGACAGAGAGAATTAATGAAAGAAAAAATAAGAGAGAGAAAACTTTTCTTCCCAGCCAATGAGTACACTTCACAGATAAGGCTGTAGCTTTCCAGGGACAGAACATGGGTGGATATGGCCACTCTTAATTATTAAAGTGATGGCACTGCAGAAAGTGAAAATCAGCACAGGCTTTGGGTATGGTGGGTTACGTACTAAATGCAACACCTAGCCCAACTGGCCCCAAAGCATTGAAACACACCGGGAATTCCCCAGACTCCCCCTCTGGCCAATCTGCACCTGCTGTGCTTTGTGTTAACCTAGTAGTTTGCCTATTCAGCACTGAACATGTTAATATTTTAAAACTCAAGTTCAAAGCCGTCTGGAACCAGGGTGAAGAGTGGGTTATAAAAAGTAGTTGATTTAGTGGACCAAACAAAAAGGAATAACCCTGCAATTAAATCCCTGCCAGCCAGCAACAAATCCTACAATCAGTCTATATTTATTAAAAACAGAGAGGTTTTCATACACGTTTGCAAATGTATGGAAAACTGCAAGGCACCACTTAATTCAGCAGTCCTACTCTAAACAGTGAGAGCTCCTCCATGTTGTATTGTGCTGCATGTGGATACATTTTGAGGCGCCCTCAGACGCATGTTCTGAATCCCCCCCACATGCTAATCAACAGAGGTAAAGGGTTATAGCCCTGGGCAGCCTCAGGTAAGGTCAGCTCTCAGTTTTTCAATTGCTGTGTGTGCCAAAAATGGAGGAGCTCTCATTGTTTAGAGTAGGACTGCAGGAAAAAGCAGTGGCATGGTATGGCCCTGCAGCATCGCATACATACATCTCTTCTTTTTAATACATTTGTAGGATTTGTTGCAGGTTGGTGGGGATTTTGGTTCCGGGATAATCGTTTTTGTTTTGTCTGTAACTAATTACCCAGCCCAGTTCGGTTATACATTGATGGGGCTGCTTGCCATCTCCTTTCTTTCTGATTTAATGGACCCTGTCTAGGACAAGGAGAGACATTGCAGGTCGCCTAACATCATTGCTAATGCCAGGATCCTGCAATATGGTCCCTTCGTCTTTACCAAAAGCAGATGTTCCACACCCTCTAGAGGGTCTGTTGTACACAGACATGCCCCAGTACACAGACACAGAGCAGCAAAGGGGTGAGAGTGTGTGTTCCACATAGCTGCTGGCATGGCAAAGCACGCTATCACAACCCTGATGACTGAAGGACACTTTCACTAATACTAGAGAACAGAGCCACGTTAATCCAGTAGGACTGCCAGCAGTTGTAGGTTGAGGTAGCCCTGGTCCGTCAACAGCGTTCATGCCAGAAGCCAGCCCCTGTAACAGTAACCCATAAAACCAGAGTTTGTAGAGGGAGATAAAAGAACAGCCCAAGATTAAATAACATATTATATATAAAAGACACAGTAGACAAATAATATACAAATTATTTTTTATATATATATATATATATATACATTGGCCATTGCAAGTTAAAGTTACAATCTGAATTAGCAGAGAAAATGTATGTCAGTTATCATAGCTTTTAGTCCTTGTCAGCTGTCAGCCTTGTGGACAGCCGTGATGGAGATATGAAGGTGTCCTGCTTGGAAACCGGTTCTGGTTTCAACAGACCCAGCTTGGTTCTGGTCATGCTTTGAACACAAACATGGATGGCCTAAGATCCCAAAGTAGATCATGAAGATCAGATAACTAGTAAAGGACTAGGACGCATAGCAATTTCATATTCTCTATGAAATGATGGCACCGTTGGGTCAGCAAAACTGCTTTGAAGTTACTCAGCCAGCACAGCTAACAGTAGCAGCTGTCAACTGGGCTAGGGTCTGTGTTTGCTGCTAGAGGTGTGAAAGCTGTCAGTGTGGGGTCTGCTGAGGCACTTGTCAGGCTTGAGCTTTGCATGTTGAATGAGGTCTTTTGTTCCTGACCAGACAGGAGACCAGCAGTAGTTGAGAAATGAATGCCAATATTCCTCACACACACAAAACAGGTTTTGATCCTCCTTAAATCGCATCATAAATTAAAGGAGCTGGAGTTGTTGATTCCTAAGAAACGCAAAGAAGGAGGTGAAAGTCTTCCTTGACTAATTTATTATTCTCTGGCATGTTGGCAAAGAAAGTAAAAAGGCCAAAGTACATCTATCTGACTAGGTGTGTGTGTGTATATTTACATGCAATCCACTACGTGCGCTCAGCTGTGTCTGCTCTATAAATCTAGGCAAGGCCAAATGAAAGCAGTTAATGATTTTCAAGGTTCTTTGCTCATTTAGTTGTTTATGTCACAGGCTTAATTAGGGGGTTCTCATGAAAACTGCTGATTCCCATATACTTTATGTAGAAAAGCACCCCAGCTAATACTGATATACAGAAGAATATAAGAAAAATGACAGCAGTAAAGTTGCCCTTTCTAGGCTCAGCAAATATTGGTATATATACTTCATGACATTGGTACATGTTGGTTTTCCTTTTCATTTGGGATACTGGCACATACATAAAATGATGATTTTAATGCAGCCAAAACTGTAGCAATGAATGTATTAAATTTGCTTTAATTATGTAACTCTTGGTAATGAAAGTTATCAAATGTCTACTAACTCTTCCAATAAAGAGCAGTTAGGACATTCTAGTACATCCACTGTCTTCACTTAAAGGGAAGCCTGTCCACATTGAAATGTCTCTGGAGCCCAGAAAAGAGCTTCATTGCTCACAAATTTGTACGCTAGCAACATCTTCATCCGCCATGTGACCTTGCACCCAATAAGGTCAGCTGGCAAGCTACTTAGCTAGTGTATAGTGTACAGGAACATCAATTTATGTGGACTAAACACAAGTAAAGTAAAAAAAAGAAAAAGAAAACACTGATTCAGGGGAATTTTTAATGGGAAGGCCACACCAATCAATGATGCTGAGGGGAGTGGCGAGCATGTGCCCGCTCCCTCCCCTAAGCAGCAAGAACATCCCTGGCGCAGTCATTAAATATGGGCCCCAATGTACTCCCTCCCCATCCCCCCACTCATGCTTATGTGTAAGCTGGGCTCTCATGTGTAAAGCTAGACGGCCACTCAAATGAATCAAAGAAATGGTGGTGCCAGCAACCACCCTAGTAGTTCCAAAAAGCAGCACCCCCTCCACCACAGTTAATAAGTTCAACCAAATCTCATGAATTAATATATTTATTGAATATTATCTATTAAAATCACATAAAGACACAGATTTAAAACATATACATCACAAACAACCAATTTTTAGGGGTATCCCGAACGGATGCATAATGTATGCAACTAACCCAAAAAATTAAAACACAATTCATACAACTATAATGTGCAAAGGTGCGAAGATGTGCAAATGCCAATATAAAAATCTATAAGCAAACCTATATTATTCCCACTCCGAACAACAAAACTAATGTGGCAAGATGAGCAAGATGCTAACTGTGCAAAAACCGCAACGAATAAATGATGAAAATAACACATCACCTGTGTGGATCTCGGGATGTCCACCCCAAAAAAGGTTAGTGCCAGGAGAAGGTCCCCAACATGTTTCGTAGCCCCAGACCCAGGCTACTTTCTCCAAGATGGCCACTCACACGCAATCCAGGAGCGCAGCATCTGCAAATGTATTCCATCCAACATCTGCATGGGCCCTCTCAAAAAATATATGCCACAGAGGATAGAGTAATTTACTAAACTTTATTTTATTGACTGGAGGTCCACTTTAACTTTGTACTCGCTTTTTCTCTCTTGTATAATTGATGTGTTATCTTGTGTCTTGTTATGCCCACGATTGTGCATAAAATTATGGCAGTAACATTGTATTCCACACAGATCAAGATTGGAGATTACAGGGAGGTGTGCAGCTGCTTTTTATTGAGTCTTGTGTTTCATGTTTTGTGTATTTTAATATTTTGGTCAGTGTATTATTCTTCAATAAAATGTGTGAAATTTTAGATATTGTTTGGTGCTCCTCATTTTGAGGAAGGTGTGGCCCAAGTCCACGTCCACCCTGAATGTTTGATGAGCTTCACAATAACTGCTCTCTACAGCACATCAATCTTTTTGATTGATTTCGGAGGAAATGAATAGGTAGCCCAGAAGTAAAAAGAGGGAAATTAATTTCGAAAATGTAAATGCTAAGCAGTTCATGGTTGAAATTACAGTTCATGACGCCGTCAAGATTTCTCTCCGGTAACTGATATGGCACAGAACAGCTGCCTCGCTTGCAACATATGGCCGGCTTATTAGCAAAACATTTGCTGCTATGAAATTCTATATGAATGGCAGCTTTACACTTTTCCTTTATTCATGTTTGAACTCTTCGGCAGGTCTAAATGACCCTGGAGAGGTGTATATGTTGATTGCTGACTTTACTGTGTATAATGTGAGGGGTGAAAAGGCATGGAGATTCATTTCACCTTATTTCTGCTGCAACAAGAGAATATCCTGTGGCAACCATTACTAACCATGCAAGTTTGCTGGGCCATGCCAGGTGGTGGGAATCTATACCAGGATTTGATGACCTATGTTGGCTAGCCAGAATTACCAGGCGACTGCACACCAGCAGTAGCCCCCAGGAGAGCTGAGTCTAGGAGACACTCAGGAGACAGGAGTGCAGCCTGGGGGGCTCCATTGCCTGTGGCCTGTGTGTGGCACAGCCTGAATACAAACTGGTGGATGGACTGTGGATACTGAGTGACCAGTTGCCAGACTCAGAGTGAATCCAAATACTGAGGAGGGACCCCAGAGAAAAAAATAACTGTGCGCCGATAGGCTTGCTTAGTTTTCAGAGAGGGAAGCAAGTAGAGTTACAGGCTGATTCACTACTAGCGGCAGCTATCGGCAGATGAGCGTCTGTACAGCGGCGCTAACAGCTTGACTTTTATATGTCTTGATAGCAGGCGTCTGCTACACAGCAGCCTGCTTTATTCTATTTTTGTCTCACTGACTCTTAGCCATTTTTTTATATGATAGGCACATTGTAGCACTATTTTTTGCACTGTCACTTCCATACAGATGCATCCCTGCACTATTCACTTTATTATAATTTTATGTACTTTGGATAAATTCTTTCTATTATTGATTGTTTATAAACGCACAAGCACTTTCTCAACCTTTGTAATTCGTCTTTCTTTTTATGTCTGCATTCTTCTGGCTGTGACACAGACTATATACCTACTGATTTTTTCTACTTGGTTGTTATTGATTATTGTGACATAATATAACTTTAACTGTATTAGAGCCCTTCTGTTTGGGATCCCCCTGTGGTATGTGTGTATATGTTTTTTAATATTGTATTGTGTGTTTTTTCTTGCCCAATTTTGAGCTTAAATAAATGTGGAATATTTTTATCTTGATGTGGTGAGTGCAGACCTTTCTTGGTACCTTTAGGGGCATCCCCAGAGCCCCCACTTTGCATTGTTTTGTTTAGCTGAACAGGTACGAGTCGGTTTAGCACCCCACATTGTCCTATTTGGGCTCTGCTTATCCATTCTTTAATTTATATACCAATAGTAAATGTCATGTAATTGAATCGCTGAAAAGGCACTAAATTAGTGCACTAATTCAATGCAGCGCCTGGGCGTTACAATAGCTGGTGTAACACCGCCATATTTTTTTTTTTGGTATTGTTTTTTTTTGGCCTTTTTTGCTCATTTTTTTTAATTTTTTTGGCCATCTTTTGTTCTTTTTTTGTAATGTTTTTTGGCCTTTTTTTTTCTTTTTTTGTAATGTTTTTTTGGCCTTTTTTGTAATTTTTTTGTTCTTTTTTTGTAATTTTTTTGGCTTTTTTGTTCTTTTCTTTGTAATGTTTTTTTTGGCCTTTTTTTGTTCTTTTTTTTTTGTCAACAAATTGAAAAAATGTGTTTTTGGGAGTGTGTGTATTCAGACAATACTGTTGTAAATGAAAACCAAACACAAATATTCATAATTTTCATAAATATGAAAATATTTTTTTTTAACAAAACGGCCAACAGGCAAAACCATCCTCATAGAGGCCAAATTATTTCCCCCCACACTGCCATTTACTCTGCAACTCCAGCAGCATTCTCCTCAACTCCATGACGTACAGCCACAGTTTGTGATGCTCTTCTCAGCAAGCTGTGTTAAAGAAAATACACAATACACAGTTCCCATAAAAATAGATACCTATAATACAAGGAAAATATGTTAGTTCCCTTTTTTTTTAACATTTCGTTTGTAAAAATAAAAAACAGGCCAAACGTTCTGAATACTAGATGTCAAAATGCAATAACCTGTTTTGGAAAAATACCTAACCACCCTACATGACATCCCAAAACCACCCTACCATCTCGTCCCAAAGGACGTAACCTTACCAAATAATGTCTAAACTACCACTGGAAATATTTATTTAATGTAGTGGTCAATTATACCTGAGCCAATATGATCTACAAACATCCACCTTTTGATATTTTTTTTTTAATTTCTAATAAATATAGAATGGCCTGTTACAATAGTTACATGAATAGAAATCCAACAATTAAAGCACATACCCAACTGGTACATTTATCATGTAGGGTTAGGTTAACTTAGTAGTGGCAGAAAACGACCATGCTTTGATTCAATGATGGTTGAATCTCATTGAAAGTGGGTCTCCATGTATGAATGTTAACTCGAGACTGCCACTAACATGTGTACATGGCTCGGGCCACATACATATACATGTTATAATTTTGTGGAAAATAAATAACAGTACTCACCATCACAGCTGTGGCTTGGGCCCATGCTACTGGAGGGTCCTGGAGCTGGGGTGGGGAGAATCAAAACATCCTCAGTCTGCATGGAAACATCTGTATTGAGGAAAAAAACAACATAAACAATCGTAAGAACATTGTTTATTTTCACAAAGAAACCCTAAATTTTATCTGTATGGAATAGTTAAATTGGAGTAATAGTTGGCCATGGGTTAGCTAATATTAATCTAATGTTGTTAAAACATGTTCAACCTACATAATTTTTTGAAGTTGGGGTACAGCAGAAGAATGTTAACATGGCCACTTCACAATATCAGGTGTATTTTTAAAAATAATTGTTAATGGGCCCAAACAATGGATGCATATAGTGATGTAAATAAATTGTACCATGATTCTTACCATGACTATGCCAGGTGGCAATACTGCAGCATTTGTGGAGGAGGTTAGGGCTCTATGATGCCCTGAAACAAAAAATAAACATGAAAGAAAAAGTTTAGAGCCAACAAATGTTAAATGACCACACTAAGCAAATATAAGAAGTACACTCGCCAGGGGTTGACAGGTGATCTGGATCCCAGGGAGGGCTTTGAGTTGAAGGGGTGGAGCCCAAATGAGCCCAAACCCGAGGGGCCTCCCTCTCACTCCCTGATCCGTCAGGGAGTGTGGGGGAGTCCCTTGCCTCCTCCCCACTGGGACTCCCCACTTGAGAGTGGCCCCCAGGTTGTTGGGACTCTGCTGAGTCCAACTCTGAGAAGCTGAGGCTTCACACTGCCCTCACCCCAACAGCTGACTCCACTTAGGCGTCATCCCCTTCCTTCCCTGGGTCCTCAATTTGGGATCTATAAGAGGGACCCTCCCTCGCAGACTCATTCGACCCTACCACTTGTCTGCGGGGGAGGATACCCTTCCTGTGCTTATCTTATCTGTGGAGAGGGAGAAAAGAGAAAGGACACATTTTTAGACATCACCATTTCATTATGTAAATATGTGTCAAGATTGTATGTGTATGTGTAGTACACTTACCTGAAGCGTAGGCATCATAGAGCCTATATACGCCCTCATTGTCCCAGCACTTAAAATCCGACCATCTCTTTATGATTGCCTTCTCCTTCAAATCAGTAGCTAAGCGCCGGGACACACTGGCATTAATCTCCTTCACAATTCTGCTCTTGCCACCCTGTGCATAGTCATACTCCATTACACAGAAGTCCTAAATATAAAAACACACTATATATATATATATATATATATATTAAATTAAATACACTGACATGAACAAAATATACACATTTAATCATGCCTACGAGGAGCCATTGCTTCAGTTCCTGAAACCGGAAATGCACAAAACAAAACCGAGAGCAAAACCTTTGAAGTGGACCAACACCCTCCCCTGATCAGCCCGGGAATCTATAAGATTCCCGGACCGATCAGCTCCCTGACTGCGGGGCACCCCGATCCCCCCAGATCCCCGAAAATCCTACCTGATCCTCGTTCCAGCGGCGCATGCGCGGGCCGCCGCCGCCTCCCGCACGTCCCTCTAGCAGGGCGCGCACCCGCGCCAGCCGTTTGTCGCTCAGCTTGTCCGTCGCTGCCTCTCCTTGTCCGTCTGCGGTGATTGGACGAGCGAGTCACGTGGGAGCGGGGTCAGGTGAGTTTTCGGGGCTTTCTGGGGGGTTTCACACAGCGGGGCACCCACGATCGGGGTGCCCCACGGAAGTGGACCAATACCCAGGATAGTCAAAATCCTGGGTGTTGGTCCACTTTAACCCCCTCATAAGGTACGATCGCTATGAAATGCAAAATACATGATTTTTTCGCTACGAAATGCATAAACAAAACAACTCACATTATAATACAACTTTAATAACAAGGCGCTTCTTGTCATTACTAAGCACTACCTGGCGCTAGAGCTTCATGAATAAACCCCTTAGTGTCCCGAATATGGGCTATGCTATTTGTTGTCTTTCATATCCACAAGCTATATGTATTGAAAAATAAGCAATATGCACTGAAAAATAAATGCTGCCTATTGTGCACAAAATGGATGAATTTGGATGAATCGGGCCAGTAAGCAGTAGTACAGCCACCAATGCAGTACATGTATGTGTTCTGCACATTTACAGGCAACAGGGAGATTTTTAACTGGCAAAGCATTCCAGATGCCCCAGAGGGGTACTGTTAGGGTAACAGGGTGTGGGCACAGAGGGCTAAGGAGTGCGCTAAAGAACAGCTAGAAAGGAAGAAAAAATAATCCTCTTGAATTGGGAAAAGATTCAGTAAATTACAGATGGTCTGAATCTAATAATGTTAAAGCAGGGGGTTTAGACATGGAAGCAGGGTGCTCAACACGGGCTATACCCTTTGAACCTCGGTGTAAATTCTCTTTATACTTTTACTAAAATGTTGTATTCAAAAAGTCATTCTGTTTTTACGATATAGTTGTAGTAAGACCAATTGTACCAGCTGGTAACTTTCACTGACAAGGATGAAAAAGACCTTCTCCCACCTTGCTAAATGCAGGAAGTCTGATTTTTGTTTTTTTAAACGACTACCTAACTGACACATTATTAAGTAGAATGGAAAACTGACATCATCCTGGAGATTCTAGACAAAATACATGTGATTAGGAGACAGAAAAATAGACATGTTTCCAGTGCACAGTAGAAAAAAATGATCTTCTATACAATAGAAAAAGCTCAGACGGTGGCTTCCTAAACTGTGCCTGTCATTACCACTGTCTGCTGTGTTCCTAACAGGAACAGGGGCCTCCTGGGGGGGGGGGGGGATGCAGACACACAGAGGGACCCATCTTATGAATTACAATTAGAACACATAATGCAAGAAACCTTTATTCCCCACAACTATAAATAAGACAGGCTTAGAAAATAGGGAATATTATAGCAGTTAAACAATGCATTAGTGTGTCTATGGGCAATTGAATATATATACAAGTTCCTTTCTCATTCTGCAGTACATTCCTGGGTCCAGCTGCAGACGTGATTGCTCCAAAGGGGGGTGAAAACTATTTCTCTACACGTGCATGTATTTTGTGCAATATAAATAGTGGTTTTGAGGGTTTATAGGTGACTGACCTATAAGGACCACCAAAGTGGTACTTGAGATGATTAGAAAATGGAAAGTAGTACTTGATTAGTAAAGGTTGGAAACTGGGAGGCCAATTCATTAATATCGGCAGGTAGCGACAGTTGAGCGACTGTAGCGACATTTTCAGAGCGCCCGCTAGTAGTCGCTGTGCTTGGCCGTTGTTCGGTAGTTGATAGCGACTCAGAGGCTGATTTATTAATAGCGCCAGGTAGCGACAGTTGAGCGACTGTAGCGGTATTTTCACAGCGCCCTCTAGTAGTTGCTGTGCTTGGCCGTTCGGTTGTTGATAGCGACTCAGTCGGTGTGCAGTAATGTTGAATACAAGGTGATGAGTCGCTATTTGACAGGTTCCGCGCTGTATGGGAGCGCATGATAGCGAATGGCCATAGCGACCGGCTCTCACCATATTCATTAACAAATCACGCTCCAAAAATTCTTGCGCTGTAAAATGCATGTTTAAACCCCAGAGCGCTGGCGGCGATGGGTTAAAAATCGTTTTTTAACCCCCAAACAACCATATTTTGGGAAACCAAAAAAAACAAGTTTATAAAAACATTTTGGAATATGAATACATTAATATCAGACCTGTAATATCAGTTCTGCACAAATTTTATTTTTTATTTTTTTCTTACCTTAAAAAAATATCTAACATGGCAGAAGTGGTCACAGAAATTTTCACATAAAAAAAAAAAAAAAAAATTATTAACAATTAATTATGAATATTTAAAGATTGTTCCATTGAAATGCATTGGAGAGCGCCAGGTAGCGAGAGGTCATACCTGTTGCTGTTCAAGGTCGCTCGCTGGTGCTGTGGGCTGAGGCTGGAATAATGATGAATGAGTGGCTATCTGGCGCTATCTCAGTCGCTAAGCAGGATCGGCTTGATAAATGTGTGATTGTGGTGGGGAGCCGGCGTTCTCGTGGCGGGGCCCGTCATTACCGTTCGCTCACCAGTCGCTACCTGTCGCTATTCCTTCATAAATAAGGGCCTAGATCTAAATGGATCTTGTCGCTGGGTGAACAATAAGACATAAGAGCCAAATATATGTACTACAGTTGGTGGACACGACACAGGCATACCAAAGCAGCCCATGCATGTGCAGTGGGAGTGAGAAGAAATAGCTGGATACTGGCAGTTCTGTAGGGTTGTAAACAGCGGGCCATCCAAAATGTGGGGGTGGGTTATAAAGTGGACCAAAACCCGCATGAGACAAAACTTCTTTGGAAAAGTGTAAAATAACAGCATACTTACCCTGCCTGAGCTAAACCCTCCTGGCATTCTCTCTCACCAGCAGCTGGTTGTTGAATTGAAGCTCCCCAATCCCTTAGCTTTTTCTTTAGTCAGACCACCTTCTGTTAAGCACAGAGCCCCTTATGCCTGTCTATTGACTCCAGCTTCTGTGGTGCAGTAAAAAAGCATTTAGGTCATCAAGACTCGTACCATCTTTCTTGAATCACGCAGTGACATACGGCACAAATAACCATTTAGGTTAGGTTAGCCAAATAGTTTATAGTATATATAGTTTACATGTTATAATTTATTTTTTAGAGTTTAAACTAAAGAGCTGACAAACTGTAGGTGTACCTCCCCTTTCTTTTGCATTGTGCCTAGTGAGGGGTGAACAAAAAGGTTACCGCTGATAGTATGCAAATGGCATTCATTGCAGAGCATGGTACTACCTAAACTGTATATACTTTATTTTTTATACGATCACTGCAAATGTGATGAAAACCATTATGTAGAAGGGCATAGTTGCAGGGCCCCAATGGCTATAGTTAGGTCCTATACACAAAACAAAATAAAACCTATATACACAAGACATTATAAGACCATTCGGTATATAATAAATCATGTGCCCATACATCTCTGATTACAGAAACATATGTTGCAGCTGGGAAAATAAATATACTTTATTGCACGTATGACTTTTCCACAAATACTCCAAGGAGTTTGATCCAAGTACAGTGCAATGGCAATGCCTAGACATGCAACATAATGTGCCCTCTAAAAGGCACACAGGCATCAAATACATGCTGGAGAGGAGTGAAATCATTAGCCTCATTGATAAGCCACAGCAATGATGGGTTCTGCAGGATTAATAAAATAATTACATTCCCTGCTCTCTGTTTTTGTCCCCTGTATTGCTTTTCTTCAGTCATATTTAACTAGAATCAAGGTCAGGAAGCCAGAGGAACTCCAGCTACAAGCTTGGATGCACAGTATGGCATTTCCCCTCCTAATCATACCACCCAAATTTCCCTGATTTGGGGGGGGCTGTCCCTCTTTTGAGTCCATGTCCCCCTGTCCCTCGTTCTCATGTGTCCCTCTTTGAAATAACTCCAGCTACAAGCTTGGATGCACAGTATGGCATTTCCCCTCCTAATCATACCACCCAAATTTCCCTGATTTGGGGTGGACTGTCCCTCTTTTGAGTCCATGTCCCCCTGTCCCTCGTTCTCATGTGTCCCTCTTTGAGATGTAACATGCAGATCTGCATCAATAAATGATTCATTTGCCCATTTAAAGTGTTTCCATTTTTGTAACTGTTACACCCTATCTCCTATCCATTCCTCAATGAGAGGGGGTGGCTTCAATCAACAAATGTCCGTCTTTCTCATCCTGAAATGTTGGTAGGTATGCCTAATGTTACAGTGAATCAAGCCCGCAATCCTATTCACTATAACAGAGGGGATGTGCGTCTCTGTGTAAAGCAGCAGGGTGTGCACATGGACAGGGGGACCTGGATCTTTAGGTCTGGTGAATTTAGACAAATTCTACTTCAGGAAACCAAAGGTTAGCATAGCCAGTATTTAGGTAAAGCTACTTGCTCAGTGCAGGAAAGAAATAAAAATAATGATATGTGTCATGTATGTGCTTCTCCCTTAGCAGTATGCGGTGCCCCCACCTATGGCTGATCCCAATACAGGGGAATGAGGGGTCTGTTGCATAGCCAGTAGCGATAACAGTGGCCATGAGCCGCCAACTGGGATGAATTGTCTGAAAATGGGCTTGCACTGGGAGTGTGGTTATGTGCTGGGGGAGGCATCAACCATCAGAGGCTCCCTTCCCCTTCCCTTTGTGGCTGTTCACAGTATTTTTTATAAAAAGAATATTGGAGCACTTTAAAGCTTTTTTTTGTGTGTTTATAACCTTTTTTAGTGTCTTTTTCTCCTGGGGTTTCTGCATTATTCAGATACTGTGTATGCATCCTGCATCCCGTAAAGCGGACCTCATATCAAAAATGACTGTAAGTCTTCTCATCCCTGCAGTTCCTAGGCATCCTGATTTGAATGCCCCCACCACACATACTCTAATAGCAATCCCAAGATCAGACAGAATTACTGGTTTTCCTTGCTACCATCAAGAAGTACTCGATTAGGTTTGCAGGGGGTGGGCTTAAACAGAGCAGTACAGCTGTTAAAGCGGACCAACAGTCAAAAATGACTTAAACAAGACCAACACAACAAATGGTGCTCATATGCATCCCTCCCCACAACAATTTAGATTGCTGCACATAAAAATTAATTTACCTTTTTCTAACTCCTGCTGTAGTAAAGTTTAGAAACAAAATGGCGGCTCATGCATTTGCAGGCCACCTGCAAACAGGAAGTGCTGCTGGGCTTCCTGTTACTCTGCATTGTCAGTTATGTCAGTTGAATTCAGGCAGCAGCATGGCTGGAATGCTGGAAAAGCTGCAAAATGTCCACTACCTTTCTTTTCCAGCTGTGCCAGGCTATTGGTCCAGTTTAAAGTGGGCCAAAACCCACCCTGGAGTCTATGAGACTCCAAGTCAGGCATACTCACTCCTCCCAGGGCATCCAGATATGGGATACCCCGCTGTGTAAAACCCATGTTCACATGGAAACTCGCCTTCTTCCCAGGTCCAGAGGTGCATGTGCGAACAACAGACATATCCCCACTATTCCAGGCTTTTGTGAATGGCCAGTGTGGGCACACTCCCAGTTAAAGGGTAGCGGGGGATGCGTCCACAAGCATGCTTGGGTCCGCTCGCCTTAGAGGAGCTCTTGGAGGAAGGGGCGGAAGCAGATCCAAGCACGCTGACTGAATGAGAGGCTGCGCATGTGCCATAGGACCAGGGAAGGGTGAGTGAGTTCGGGCGATCTAGATGGTTTCACACGGGGCAAGGACCAAAACACAGGATAGTCAAAATCCTGGGTTTTGCTCCACTTAAAGCATAATCCACTGGTTGCTGACGGTAACATGGGATGCCAGACTGGCTGTTGGCATTAAGGGAACAAGAAAGTGGTAAGTTGCTCTTCCCTAGCTTGGGCTTGCTGTCACGAGTATGTGTGCCCCTGAGGTTCAGGGGAGAGCAGACTTCCAGGCACTTTTTACCACTAGACCAAAGTGTGTCTAAAGCTAAAAATGACTTTAGGTCTGTTTAAACTCCTCCCCTCTGGGGCATTTCCCATTTTGGCATGCTCTTCCATTAAAAGGTCATTAGGAAGGCCACATTTAGGTTCCTGGGCAAATGCTGTCCACTCGTCTGTAAGTGACACATTAGATTTACCCAATTGTTTTACTGCTCTAACAAATACACGCATGACCTACTCAGCTTCCGGGGACCGAGGTAAACCTACGGGAGAAGAGAAGATGGACATTAGATCTTGTGCTTGGGTTATATGGGTGTCCCTTCCCCCAATGCCTTTAGCCATGCTAAGGTGAAGGCCATCCCATAGGAACGTACTTCCATTTGTAGTTGTAGGTCCATTTTATGAAAAAAACATAGAGGGACAGATGCAGGGCCGGATTATGAGAGGGGCGCAAGGGGCTCTTGCTCCGCCTCCACCAACCTTTTTGTTATGGTCTAGT
The DNA here is from genome assembly GCA_027917425.1 of Gastrophryne carolinensis. Taxonomy (NCBI): domain Eukaryota; kingdom Metazoa; phylum Chordata; class Amphibia; order Anura; family Microhylidae; genus Gastrophryne; species Gastrophryne carolinensis. The sequence continues at coordinate 254,758,171 of CM051238.1, forward strand.
CCAGGAGGCTTTTTAGTCTTTGGTTTGACGGGCTGCAGGGCCAGCAACAAAGCTACTGGCGGCAGTGAGGGCCCCCCCGCATTTGGGCAGCCAAAGCCACCACAAGGCAGGACGGAGAGTCTAGAGCAGCAAAGCCGCCATCAGCAAAGCTACAGAGTGGTTGGGTGCAGAGTAGTCAATCGAAGGCCGCTCACTGTACATAAGCCTTCTACTTAAGTTTTCTGCTGGACCAGCTGGGTGACTACACTACCCCCATCCAGAATGGCAAAGCAGGAGTTCCAAAGCAGCACACACCCGCACAAGGGACTCAATCTGACGTTCCAGTAAGTAGGTGGGGGCCAGACAACCATCAGTTACTTGTCTGGACTATTATTTTAAAAGGAAAAAAATACTGTATCTGTGGCCTCCACTAGATTTTGTGCCCAGGTGCCTCCACCACACTTAATCCAGCTCTGGACAGATGTACCTGCAGATTGAAACAATTGTCTTATTTTGAGACATACAGAGTTATTTAATGTGACATTAAAACAGTATTTATTTTATTTCAGTAGACAGAAAAAGCCCAGATCCTAAAAGACCATGGGGTGTATAATCTCTATTTTAAAATATGTCCTACACACTGGAGCTTGTAACAACAGAAATGGCAGCTATGTCGTCAATGCACTCGCATGTGTATACACAATGCTATTCATTAGCTATGCCCCAGCGCCAGTAATCATCCATGCAGCCATGGTCTCACGGTAGTGCGAGCACACACAATAACCCTTCCTGCCTTTGTGATACCTCTTACACAGTAGGTGCATTCATATCAAAGTGTGATAGTAGGTGTACTCCCAGCAAGGCCAAACAATCACTGGATTACAGCCGTGCTAAGAAGCATGCCAGCACCAGCGAGGGCTGCACCCAGGGAAAACATCCGTGGGTGTGCTGTGGTCTAGACCATGGGATTCCTCAGTAAAGATGTTCGCAGCAAGCTGAGTGATGGACCACTTCAAAGAGACCCACGTCCAACCCCCCAGCAGATCATCACACCTGTGCTACATTTGCAGCACCAGACCTATACTGCTGTATATCAAAGCAAATTACAGTGTGATATATATATATATATAATAAAATATATATTCATACACACACACGCACACACTATATATAGTAAAATGCCACACCGGTGTTCAGGTCCCGGGTTGTCCATACCTGACTACCGACCTCTTTTTATCTCAATAGAGGGGGGTTCCTGAGGCATACCACACCTCCTCCATTGCAGTGAATCCAGTGGGTGTAGTGGGTGCACATCTCCTGTTAGCAAATGTGTGTTTTATGGAAGCAGTTTTCACTATCTGCTACCTGTTGTTATTGGCAATGTACACCAAGTGCAGACCTGGCCATTGCCAATAGCAACAGATTGCAGATAGTTGTACAGAAGACTGGGGCTGGGCCTGTGTAAGGTTGGGTGAGCTCAGCAGTGGCCATAGCAGCAGTGTTCTGTGTGTACAGGACTCACTTCTTTCACCTTGGTGTACAGATTTGGTGTACGTTGTCAATAGCAACCTACTGCAGGTAGGGAAAACTGCTTCTAAAAAACAAACATTTGCTAACATAGGAAACAATAATTCCATCCAAAGTGGAGTTACTCTTTAAGGAGGCGGGTTTAGCACTTTGCCAGTCACTGTGACTGATCCAGGGGAAGGGGGCAGCCACTTGTCCCAGATGCCGAACAGACTTGACCTCGGAATCTTTTAAAGGGATTGACCAGTCAAACTTTAAACTCATTCAGTGGGCAATAAAAAAAAACGAAAGGGCACTTGTCCTGTGCATCTGATCGGTGCCAGTCTGGCGATCAGTTACTCATCTGATCACTGCAACTAAGCCCCTACAGCAGTCCACGGTCCCCCACCATCCAGAACTGCAAACACTATTCACCAACGCTTCCGCGCTAGACCTCATCCCACAACATCAGTCACAGGAGTGTGGCTCCGCCCCTCTATTCATTGGAATGAATGGAGAGGCAGCACTCTGTGATTGATGGCGAGTCATGATCCCAACCCACCTTCAAACCTGTCTACATGTTCGGGCCCCAGATGGTGCAGGATGCAGCATGAGTTTGGGTCCAGAGATTAGGTGAGTTGCTGATTGACCAGGCTGGCTAAGATCAGCTGCGCTAGATAAAAGGTAAGTAGCCGTTTGCTTTTTTTGCCCACTGAATCACTCTAAAATCAATTGCCTGGCAGCTTACCTGATGCAGACTCAGCACCATGCTGTCTGTTTGCTCTGGTCACAAAAACAAAGGGAAATTTCATCTTCCTCTTCCTCTGCCTCCAGCACCTCCCCCCTGATCCAGACCACCAATTCAATCCTAAGGCTTGTGTCAGATTGACACTCCCTCTGTTAGTGATAGGGAATTAATCCTAGCTCACTCCAATGCAATGAATGCAGTATGCTTGCGTCACTCAGCTCTGCCAATCCCATCACAGAGGACAGCACAGAAGATGAAACTCTATTTTATAATTGCTCTGGCCTAATAGCTTTGTTTTAAAAAGAAAACAAAACATTGCCATGTGTAGCCCCGCACTATAGGAATACTTGTGCCTGGACAATGACTTTGAAGTTAAGGCAAATATAGGCTTTTTTATTTATATACGGTATGTCTGGAAAAGGACATACAAGAGTTAGCCCAGGTAACAAAATACTCAGTTTCTCAAAGTTTGTAAAGCATACAAAAATGATGTGATAGAATTGTTTGAGTACATCTAATTTAAATATTGCACATATATCCAATCAAAAAGTAGGACAGGTATTTATTAAAGGGGAAGAGATCACCTGAGAATATCTGAAGGGATCTATCCCTAAAATATTCACAAAACAGATCAGACTGAGGTACAAAATGGCAAGTCTAATTGATCATTTAAACATGTAGGTATATGAGATGAGAGCTGAAATATCCACCTCAACTTCTCTCTCAAGAGCTTCTTAAAGGAGGTGTATTACAAATTTGTGTAATATAAAAACTTCATATAAACACATCGACTACTGAGAGGAGGGGTCATCTGCCCTAATTAAAACTCTAACCAAGCCTGTGGTTTTCTTCTCCTGGCAGGAATAAAATCCTGGGGTGAACCTGTCCAGAGATGAGCGAACTTTCGGACCGAAATCGTCTCGGTCCGAACGGCTATTTCTGGGCTTCCGAGAGCCTCCATAGGGTTGCAGAACGTTTTGCTTGGCTGTAACATGCATAGGATGATAGGATGCATGCTGGGTTAGTGAAATAATATTGTAAAAAGTATGATAAGTAAGACATGCAGATCAGAGGCATCGCTATTAGATTCGCTGTCAGAGAGCGGCACAATTACAGAGCATCAGCATGATGCATGCATCATCAGCATGCATCAGCATGATGAGCCCATATATTGCCTGAAAGACACACTCTGGACTTGGCAGCAGCATAGGGATTCCATATATTGCCTGAAAAACACATTGAAGTTGGCAGCAGTATTAGGAGCCCATATATTGCCTGAAAGACACACCCAGGAGTTGGCAGCAGCAGAAGGAGCTCATATATTGCCTGAAAAACACATTGGAGTTGGCAGCAGTATTAGGAGCTCATATATTGCCTGAAAGACACACCCAGGAGTTGGCAGCAGCATAGGGAGCCCATATATTGCCTGAAAGACACACCCAGGAGTTGCCAGCAGCATTAGGAGCCCATATATTGCCTGAAAGACACACCCAGGAGTTGGCAGCAGCATTAGGAGCCCATGCATTGCCTGAAAGACACACAGTGGAGTTGGCAGCAGCATAGGGAGCCCATATATTGCCTGAAAGACACACCCAGGAGTTGGCAGCAGCAGAAGGAGCTCATATATTGCCTGAAAGACACACCCAGGAGTTGGCAGAAGCATAGGGAGCCCATATATTGCCTGAAAAACACATTGGAGTTGGCAGCAGCATAGGGAGCTCATATATTGCCTGAAAGACACACCCAGGAGTTGGCAGCAGCAGAAGGAGCTCATATATTGCCTGAAAGACACACCCTGGAGTTGGCAGCAGTATTAGGAGCCCATATATTGCCTGAAAAACACATTGGAGTTGGCAGCAGTATTAGGAGCTCATATATTGCCTGAAAGATACACACAGGAGTTGGCAGCAGCATTAGGAGCCCATATATTGCCTGAAAAACACATTGGAGTTGGCAGCAGCATTAGGAGCCTTTATATTGCCTGAGAGACACACAGTGGAGTTGGCAGCAGCATAGGGAGCCCATATATTGCCTGAAAGACACACCCAGGAGTTGGCAGCAGCAGAAGGAGCTCATATATTGCCCACACCCAGGAGTTGGCAGCAGTATAGGGAGCCCATATATTGCCTGAAAAACACACCCAAGAGTTGGCAGCAGAATTAGGAGCCCATATATTGCCTGAAAGACACACTCTGGACTTGGCAGCAGCATAGGAAGCCCATATATTGCCTGAAAAACACATTGGAGTTGGCAGCAGTATTAGGAGCTCATATATTGCCTGGAAGACACACACAGGAGTTGGCAGCAGCAGAAGGAGCTCATATATTGCCTGAAAAACACATTGGAGTTGGCAGCAGTATAAGGAGCTCATATATTGCCTGAAAGACACACCCAGGAGTTGGCAGCAGCATTAGGAGCCCATATATTGCCTGAAAGACACACTCGGGACTTGGCAGCAGCATAGGGAGCCCATATATTGCCTGAAAAACACATTGGAGTTGGCAGGAGCATAGGGAGCTCATATATTGCCTGAAAAACACATTGGAGTTGGCAGCAGCATAGGGAGCCCATGCATTGCCTGAAAAACACATTGGAGTTGGTAGCAGCATTAGGAGCCCATATATTGCCTGAGAGACACACAGTGGAGTTGGCAGCAGCATAGGGAGCCCCATATATTGCCTGAAAGACACACCCAGGAGTTGGCAGCAGCAGAAGGAGCTCATATATTGCCTGAAAGACACACCCTGGTGTTGGCAGCAGCAGCAGCATTAGAAGCCCATATATTGCCTGAAAGACACACCCAGGAGTTGGCAGCAGCAGAAGGAGCTCATATATTGCCTAAAAAACACACCCAGGAGTTGGCAGCAGCAGTATGGACGATGGCGCAGATAGGCATCGGCCAACTGACTATGTAGAATGTCTTTGTAGTAGGTCAGTTTGTCCTCCCTCTCAGTGGGTGTAAAAAATGCCCCATTTTGTGCCGGTAGCGAGGGTCCAATAAGGTGGAGAGCCAGAAGTCATCCCGCAGAAAAATGGAGACAATTCTGTGGTCACTACGTAAGCACGTGAGCATGCATCGTGCCATTTGTGCAAGTGACTCGGAGGGACTACCTGTCTCCATCTCCACTGCATACTGCCATGGAGTGTCTGGGTCCTCTGTCTCACCTTCCTCACAACCCTCTAGCTCCACTGGCTGCTCCTGCTCCTCCTCTCCTGTCAGATGACTAGATTAACCGCCCATTTCGCCAAAACTAAACTGTGCTTCACTGTGCTCCTCCTCCTCCTCAGCTCCCACGGGGTTTATGTGGCCGTGAAATGTATGCGCCATGTCTCCAGTGCCCTGACCAGCCATGGTTTCCAGCATGTGCTGTATTACACGAAGCAGCCGAATCACGTCGTTCATGCCGTAATCCTGGTGACTGACAAATAAAATGGCTTCCTCAAAGGCCCTGAGCAAACGGCAGGTGTCACGTATGAGCTGCTACTGGTTCACATTACAATTACACAGGGGAGTCCCCCTATCTGCTTGGATCATCAAGAAATCAGTGATGGCTTTTCTCTGTTCGTATAGTCGATCTAACATATGTAGGGTGGAATTCCAACGGGTGGGAACATCGCATATCAGACTATGTTGGGGGATACCGTTCTGACGCTGTAGCTCAAGAAAGGTGTGCTTGGCGGTGTAGGAGTGGCTGAAGTGCATACAAAGTTTCCTTCCCGTTGTTAGGATGCCTTGCAGATGGGGGGAAGACTTCAGAAAACGCTTGACAACTAAGTTGAACACGTGTGCCATACAGGGGCATGGCTCAGGCCTTGTCACAGCGCAGACAAGATGTTACTGCCATTGTCAGTCACCATGGTTCCCATTTCCAATTTACGCGGAGTAAGCCATGTTTTGATTTCTTGATGAATGAATTTCAGGAGCTCCTCCCCTGTGTGACTCCGTTCGCCAAGGCAAACCATGTGAAGCACAGCGTGACACCACCGTGCCCTGCACACATGGTAGGCTGAAGGGGCATTGAGAATTGACCGTACAGTGGAGGTTGAGGAGACGGCGGAGGATGAGGAGGCGCAGTCGCATACTGTGACAGGCAAAGCGGCCTGGGAGCGTGGAGGCCGAAGCGGTGTGACCTGTCCAAGTTGCTGTGCAGGAACCACATTCACCCAGTGGGCCGTAAAGGACATGTGTTGTCCCTGACCGTAGTTACAGCTCCAGATGTCGGCACTGGCGTGCACTTTGGTGCACACTGACAGGCTCAAGGACTGGCCCACCTTCTGCTCAACAAATTTGTGCAGGGCTGGTACTGCCTTCTTTGCAAAGAAATGACGGCTTGGGACTCTCCACCTCGGCTCGGCACTAGCCATCAGCTCTCTGAAAGGTCCACCACCGTAAAAGGGAGGGATTGCAGCACCAGCAACTTAGACAGGAGCACATTTAGCTTCTGCGCCGTAGGATGAGTGGGCGCATACTGTTGTCTCTTGGACATGGCTTCGCTGATGGATTGCTGGCGAGATGACTGACTTTTAGTAGGAGGAGCAGGAGCGGCAGAGGATGGGTATGACGAACAGCTACCTTCGGCTGAGGTGCTGGAGCCTTGGCTGGGTGAAATTGGAAGCGGCGTGGCACTGGCTGACGCAGCAGGCTGGACTCCCACTTCGGAGCCTCGGTTCTCCCAGGCTGCTTTATGGTGACGCTGCATGTGTTGCCGCAGGGCCGTGGTACCAACATTGGGTCCCTGGCCATGCTTGACCTTCTGTCTACACATCTTGCATGTGGCCAGGTCACCCTCCTGCGGATGCTTGATGAAAAAGTGCCAAACTGCCAAGTAGCTAATTTTCCCTCCAACAGTCTGCACTAATTCACTGCTGCTACTGCCAACTCCAGGAACCCCTGCTCCACTACCTCCCGGGAAGGCAGCCTGCTGTGCAGCAGGTGGTCAGTCCGCCCCTGGCCACGTGTGGCTCCAGACATCCCAATTCTGCCACCATGCTGACTGCCAACCCTACTACCACCTTGCTGCCTCAGCTGCTGACTCTGGGGCAACCTGGGACCCTCTTCTCCTGATGATGATGAAGCCCCTTCTGCACCGGGCTCCCAAGTCCCATCATCATCATCATCATCATCGAGTTGTGTCTGCACGTCACTGATGTCCTCCTCGGTTTCCACAACAGCGTGTGCTGCAGGAGACGGAACGCTCGCCACACCACCTCCCACGCCACTCTCCTCCTCAGTGTTTGTCTGCCTAGCGAAAGAAGCGGCGTATGTCTCCTCCATTTCTTGGCTGGGCAGTAGCTGCTGACTGTCCTCAAACACATCGTCCTCACTGAATAGTGGAGTTGAACCCAAAGCATAAGATACAGCGGCTGGAGGGGGGGCATAGGACAGAGGCAATGGAAGGACAGGGGTTGCTCCCAGGCCATGCCAACTCAGGGTTGTGTCAAAGGAACCTACCGACTGTTGACTGGGGGTGTCAAATGTCACTTGTGATGAGGTAGATGACCGCGTTAACCAATCGATGACAGCAGATGCGTTGCTGGTCAAGACACAACCGCTAGCAGATACCGGGAGATCAGGCCTCTCAACGCGACTCCTGCTGCCACTCACCCCTAGTCTGTTGCGACCTCTGCCTGATGAATCTAGGCCTCTCCTCGGTGCACATCCTGGCACATCTCTGCCTGACATCTTTACTGCGTTTAGAAGGGGAAAACTACACTACACTACACCTAGAACAGTATTTTTGTAACAGCAGGTGTGTAGAAAAGTTAGATCAAAATTGGCAGACACTGTAGCTAAAAGCTAATGCAAAAAGACACTGTCAGATGGTCTTACACAGGATGCCCCTGGTCAGAGTTAAATGCACCACAGGCAGTTTTAAAATTTGTTTTTTTTTCAAAATGTAAAAAAGGTAAAGATGCAGGTACTCTTAAAAGCTAAGTGCTAGTATTCGGGATGCCCCCCGCCCCCGGTGAAAGGCAATGGGTGCTTTGAACTTGAAAGCCAGACTTTTTTTTAAAAAAGGCAAAAGGTAAGTCGGCCCGTACTCTTAAAAGATAAGTAGTAGCACTGACAATGGCCCCCGGTGAAAGGCAATGGGTGCTTTAAACTTGAAAAACAGACTTTTTTATACAAAGGTCAAAAGGTTAGTAGGCAGGTACTCTTAAAAGATAAGTGGTAGCACTGTCAAGTGACTTTGATTACAAAATGGAACCAGTTAATATACAGGTACTCTTGAAATATTTATGCTAGTGTTTGGGATGCCCCCTCTTCAAATACACAGGTTGGCTGCTTTGATAGTGGAAAAGTGACTTTGATTACAAAATGCAACCAGTTAATAGACAGGTGCTCTTGAAATATTAATGCAAGTGTTTGGGATGCACCCCCCCCCCCCCCCCCCCCCCGGCGAAAGGCAAAGTTTGCTTTAAAAGTGACTTGGATTTCAAAATGCTTTAAACTGTCCCTGTCTTTCTCTGTCACTGTCACAGCCTCTCTTCTTCTCTATCTGTCCCTTGCTCGGCTTCTTCTGTTCTATCTATCTATCTTATCTATCTCTCCCTCGCTGTATCTATCTACCTATCTGTCTGTCTGTCTGTCTATCTATCTGTCCCTCGCTCTCTCCCTGCCTGATCTGCTCTGGCCGCAATACAGTGTCAGAATGATCTTCCGCAAAATGGCCGCCGTTTATATGGGGCTGTGACATCATCGGTAAGCCTGTCTGCTGATAGGTAGCATGTGACACCTACCCAGGATTCCTTGTCCAATGGGACATGTCCTGACATGTGGATCCACCATTTTAGATGGACTGTATAGCAGTAAATGGAGTTTTAAAGAAGCGATTCGAGCGACGATATTCGGAATCGTAACAAATCGAATTTTTCCTGAAATTCGTAACGAATTCAGGTTCATCAGAATCGATTTGCTCATCTCTAAACCTGTCCCCCTGATTTCCTCAGAAAAGAAAGCAACAAGCCTGGCTGGAAAATTCTTGATGCCGGGTGTATAAGTGACACCTCCTTCCATCATCCGGCATATTTATATGTATTTTTAACACTAGGCCATTTTTTTCACGATAGTGCTCCTTTAAGAGTACAGGGACCTAAATGTAATCTTTGTACAGTCTGTACTTTTAATGTGGAGCTGTAACCCTGAGGTGCCATTACACAATGTGTTATATCTCTTGGGCCCATGACCTGCGTGAGTGGGGGCCGGAAACATTTTAGGTATCAGCACATTTGGTGGATTCAGGTAAGACTAAGGGGTATGCAACCCTGAAATGCATGCAGTGTTGGACTGGGATGCCTGAGGTCCATCAGTTGACTTTGGGGACTCACCCCACATTTAGATATATTATCTAATTATTACCAGCTTCCATTCAGGGCCCATGCACAGAAACATTATGCCAAACTGTCTTGTCTTTAAGTGTGCAATTGGCATGCCACAAATAAGTTATACATAGTTCAGGTTTGTGCAATTTAGGCCCTCATAGGGGCCTCTCGGACCAGGATATCCTGGTAACCCTCTGGGCCACTCCGAGTCTGAATGTGTCACCTGTAAGAGTGTGCACCTGCATTTGCTGGATTTTAAAGAGACATATTAAAGACAACCTTGGAGCATTGGATTCAATTTCTTCTACTTTTCACGTGCCAGGGTCCGGATACTTGCATCTGGGACGGCTAAACCTTTGTGATGAACTTTCATACGACTCCCCTAGGAATAAGGCAAAATTGTCTGGAAAGTCCTTGGTGGATATTGAGTTGGTGACCAGACATAGTGAAAGCAGACTTGAGCAAACAGTAAAGAGGAAGGCAAAGACGCAGTAATAACATCTGGGTTAAAGAGCCACCAGGGTATCAGATCAGAACCTGAGGTGTAACCAGGTTAAAAGTAGGACAGGATAAGTCAGATAAATTGGTTATGTAATAAAGATTAAGCATCATAAGGACAAGGAGCAGAGATTACAGCACAAACACTGAAGATTAAAGGACACAGATAATAGATGTGTACTCACATGCGCTCATGCAGTTATACACACGCATATGAAGAGGGACATTCAAAATGAAAGATTCTAATGCCTGAGTATCTGATAAGGAAGTCCTATAAAACTATGAAGTAGGCATGTGAATGTATGTGCCTTAATTGTTTTTTGAATGTGGTTTAATTAAATTACACAAGCTCACTATTTTGATATACTTGCAGGTTCTCTTCTGTGTATCAACTTGGCAGTTGCTGATTTAAAGGAAAAATCTCCTTATACTATCAATCCAGCAGTGGTCCCAGTGGATGCTCCAGTAGCAGCATCTCCTGCCCTGGGCCCCCCACCACTTGTCAACAAGGGCAGCAATTTAGCACCCCCACAACTTGGCCCTGCTGTTTATTTTATTACACATATTGGTGGCTCAGCAGGGACCAGTGGCATGGATTTGCAGGCCCTCCACACCACAGAGCTGGCCCTGAAGGGTTAATAAACTGCTGAAAGTCATTGGTGGCTCAGCAGTAACTACCTCCTCTACCAGCACTTCCTTATGATGGCCGCTCTATACAGGAGCAGGGGCATTGTGAAAAATCAGCGGCTCTGCACTTATACTGTAGCATCTGATCTAGACTAAATTGCTCCGCTACCCCCCTCCCGTCAATCAGTGGCATATGATGTTCGAGGGGGCTTAAATTCATGCAGATGTTGAGGAATATATTTGCAGATTCTGTGCTTGCTACACACCTGAGCAGTGGAGGGATGGAGGAAAGGCTCTGCTGACAGTCTGTGTCAGCCTGCCATTTTTCTTCTCCTGGGTTTTGTCTAGTGATGAGGGAGGGCCCTCGGGTGTTTATCAAGATGCCATCTCCCATGCAGTTCAGCAATGCAACATCTGCAAGGTATTCCAGAAAATCTTCATCTGAAATAGATTATATCAGTGATTGCCAGAGAAGGTTAGATTTAAAAAGGGCGAAAGGCTTAACCATAGACATACCCCTCGATTCAAAGAGCAAAAGTTAATTGATTTCGGATCGAGAATCGTAAGTTTGGGTGGGTGTTTGTCATTTTTTCCAGTTTTTTTGGCCATTTCCGACTCGCACGAGCCTACGTACGAATGCGTATATGCTCTTACGATCATCGCAAGTTCGTTCCTAAGTTTTAGGATCAAAACGTAAAACTTAGGATCAAATCCTAAAACTTAGGATCTAAACGTAAAACTTAGGATAATCCAATGTGTTTAGGTGTGATTCAGAGAACAGTTTTCAAACCTCTAAATACGTTTTAAAAGAAAGCCACTGCCGACACCTTTTAGCAGTCGGATTGCTGTTCTTGAACAGGTTTTTTTTGGCTATGTGGAGGAGTCTGCGCGTCTTGAGCTCCAATGAACTGCATGTATCAGCATGGCCGAGGCCATAAATTGTATGGCAATGCATACCTGATTCATGTATGCCTTATAAAAGCATTTTAATGTGGACCTTAATTAGTCCTTTGCATGTAAACCTTTATTTTGCAATTTATTTGCGTTAATTAAAGAAACTTATGTCCTTTGTTATTTATTTTTAAATTGATGTACTAGAATAATATTTTTAGATTGCATTTATTGGTGTAGTTGTTTACCTTTGCTTTGTTTAATTATTTAAGCACATCTTTGGTCAGATGCATCACACTTACTGAGGAGAGGAGAGCGGGATAAAGTGCAGGATGTGGGTTACTGCTGTATTTTGCACAGACACAGCAGAGCTGGGGGCACGGAAAGGTCAGAAATCAAAGAATGCAGAGCAACACAGTCACAATGCCCTTTCTGTTTGCAGGCTGCCCGAGAATACCTGAGCCGCCATCTTGGCTGTTTCTAGACTCATAACATGCAGAAGTTGCTGGGTGTTTTTTTATTTTTGAGAGCAATCTGTATGTAGAGGGTGTGGGTAACCACACACAACATTTTAAGTTGTACCATTTGAAGCCAAAATATTAAAATTAAATCCACAAGTAAAAAATGCAAGTTAACTAAAAATTAAACAAAGTAAGATTTACTTATGCAAATGCATTCATTAATGGTTGGTTACTACAAAATGAATGAAATAAAGAAAAATAAGACCAAATATTTAGAATGCACTTTAATGAGGTAAGTTTGTAGTGCGCAGCCGCAAGATCAGAAGGATTTACGTCCAGACAAAAAAGGAAAAAGGGCAAAACCAATGTTGCAACCTGAGAAATGAAACGGAAAATTCAGGATGGAAACTGACATAGGTCTGATTCCCGAACTGCCATACGAACGGACCTAAATTTTAGGATAGAAACGTATTTGCTTATAGAATCACTCGCAAGTTCATACGAACGCACGAGCGGACGTGAAAAATAGGATGATCGGCACCCAAATCAAAGCTGTTACATGTTTCTTTGAATCGACCCTATAGATGCTATACATTTAAGCTAGAGTAATTTACAGGGAACCTCCACTAAACCAAATCTGGACCTGGACATACAGTATTATATGCAGGAAATGTTTAAAATGTGTATTTATTTCTCATGGACCTCCAACAGGGTTGATGTTGGCTTCACTCACTTTCATGAACTCAGCATTGCGCCTGTCTCTAATATCAGCCTAAATGCCGGTTTGTAGACTTCATCCTCGTCCTTCCTCCTCCTCCTTAGATACAGTACAATCATGACTCAGCAGCACATGGCTGTTGGTCAGCAATGTCCAAGTAAATATACTGGCTATTGAGTCCTTGTTTACCCATTCCACACGCACCATGACTGAGCATGAACAAGACTTCCTAATACACTTGGCTAACAAGGAACCCCCCTCTCACACAGGTACCTGATTATAGTAACAGGTCTCTGCTGAAGTGGTTAGCAGAGAGGTTAGCGGACAATACACTTTATCTTAAATAGCAAAAGACGATAGTTACATAAATGTTACATAACCTGATTTTTGTAGCAGACCTTAAACCGGACCTTCAGCATCATTTAATGAAAAGGCCAAACCCTTGAAAAACTATTCTCCAACATCTAAAATTAATATATTTGATGTTTTTAGTCGCTTAATTTTTATTCTTTCCTCCGCTGGGCTGCAACTCTGTTCAGCACTCTAAGATACGGGGGCCGCCATCTTGCCTCAGAAACATAACATACTGAGGACAGGGGTGGAAAGTGCAAGGGTGTGCACAGACAGGGCAAAGCTGGGGTCAGAAAAAGTGAGTGTTGTGTGTTAACAGTTACTATTAGCTGTTCATAGGAGGTTTCCGCTAATGCAGGATGACAATAAAAATAAAATAAAAAATAACTTCCCCTACCCCAAACCCTTGGTTGAACTTGATGGACATATGTCTTATTTCAAATGTATTAACTATGTAACTATGCAGGTAAGATGGGTCGCCTTGTGACCTGAGGCATTATTGAGCCAATGTCTATCAGACGGAAGTGGACTTTCGCTTGAACAATGTATTGCTGTCTAGAGTTAGCTAATAATATATTTCCTCTTGATATTTCAGATGCAACACACTGAAGTCTCCTGGGTAATTACTGCGAATACATGCACTGTGTATATATTTTTATTATTTGTATAGCATGCATACAAATATGTCTGAATATGTGGAACCTCTATCCAGGATTTCTCCTTCTTTGGTTATCTGCCCCACACTCCTGACTTTCTTTGACTGCCTCCCCTGTCCTCTTTCACTACGTAATACTCATACAGTGCTGCAGTACTCGTACCCATGTGTTCACCTCTTCTTGCCAACGTAGTTAGAATAGCACCACTATAGCCCCTTTCACACCGGTCCTGCCTGCTACGCCGTGCCAGCAAATGCACCCCATTAAAGTTTATGGGGCCGGAAACACAAGTGCATTTTTTCATGTGGTACCACGTGCGTTTTGCGGCCCCATATATTTTTTAATGGGATTCAATAGACAGGGAGATGAGGCATAAGGCTTTTTCTTCAAAATCCAGACGCAAGCGCAAACAGGAACAAAAACGCAAACGTAAAATAGAATTCTTGCTGCAAAACACATGCCTCAAACGTGACCGGACAGGTGTGAAGTAACCTTATACTTAGAAATATACTAATATATATACTATATAAAGCATACAGCTCATATGTACATATATCTAAGCCTGACATGTATCTTTATTTCGTTACGTTTTGTTTACGTGTTATGCACAGTACCACAAAGACAAATTGCTTGTGTATTTTGGCAATAAACTTTCTGAATCTGATTCTTTACTGCTGCACTCAGTTGCAGTATAGTATGATACTCATTACCACTGGTCCCTGATGCTCTCAACAGGCTCTGCTGCCCATCAGTCCCCCTATCCTTGCTGCATCCTGGCTGCTGCTGCCACCAGAGGTCCACCCTCTGCCTCCTCCAGTCAACACCGTGGATGTCACCCCCTGCCCCAGCTGTAAAACGTAACTTTTAATCCAAGAATTCTTAAAAGAGCAGCAAATCCACAGATAATATAAATTGATAGTAGTAGTAAGGTCCAGTATACATCTTCCAGACCAGCATGTAGCAACTCCACTACACTGACCTGTAATGCGTTTCGGGCTGATCATACATGGCCTGAAAACTATGACTGCTGCTGGGAGACCTACACAGCACTTCTGCGCTGTGCTGCGCTAGAGCAAAAGGGCCATTAAACCAGAAATATAAACATATGCAACATATGAGTTTTGTAGGTCCACCTTAATTCTGTAAATCATCAGCAGTGAGCAGATTTAACCTTTTAACAAATCTTAAGCCTAAACTTTCTGGCTTTTTCAGCCCAAGTCTAAATAACCTTGTAGCACTTGATTCTAAATTCTGTTTAGTTTTATGGTGCAATCTCCTATGTCTATGCCAAGCAAGCAGAAAATATTTTCGGATCATGGCAGCTAATGGGTGAACATTGTTTGGCTTGGCAGACAGCACCTGTTGAGTGCCCGGTCTGTGCTGTCAGACACTCTGTCTGTCTCCTCCTTTTGCTTTTTAGATCATGACTTGTTTTACAGTAAATATGCTGTCCAGTGGGAACCAACTACAGCGGAATTTAGAACGCAGACTGATTTATTGGAAGATGTATAAAAATATCTGGTTACTCCATTGGTCTAAAAAATGCAGGACAGGACGTTCCAGGAGGATAAGTGCCATGGAGTCTTGGACATCACAGTCAGAGTCATCCTGCATTAGCACAAACCTGCTATGAAGAGCAGGGTAAATACTTTGCACTGCCTGCTATTGGGAATTAATATACAGTAATGCATTGCAGTTTTAGATATTATGTTTAAGTTCCCAGAGGAGGAAACACACTATGGTATGGTCCAAAGTGTCTGGTAAACAGGAATTTTCATATCTTCACCCTTACTCTGCTCTGTGATTTAAATGTGGAGTGTACATACCTCCCAACTTTTCATGGTGGGAAAGAGGGACAATTGTTAATTTAGGCCACACCCCCTCATTGAGGGATGGATAGGAGATAGGATGTAACAGTTTCAACCATAGAAACACTTTGAATAGATTAATTAATCATTTATTGCCGCAGATCTGCACGTTAGACCTCAAAGGGAGGGACAAATGATAACAATCAGGGACTAGGGGACACTGACTCAAAAGAGGGACTGTCCCTCCAAATGAAGGACACTTGGTGAGGTATGGGCGTACTCTATGTAATTTCTACTGCCATCATATGCACCTAGTTATACTCATTCCCCAGCAGCCATTTGATTACAGAGGAAATTATAGTTTATAGTGGACCAAAACGCTGGATTTTGATCCTGCCCCACTGCGTGAAACCCCCCAGATCGCCTGAAGAAACGTACCTCTTCCCGGTTCTACAACGCATGCGCGGCCATTCGTCCAATAAGTGCGCTCAGAGCGTCATCTAAAACGGCGTCTAAGGCCAGCGGCTCCAAGCAACCGCATCCCGCTCTTCCCTCTAACAATGCGGCGTTGGACTGGGAAGCAAGGTAAGTAAAAAGGCCGACCTGGGGGGGTTTCACACAATAGGGCATCCCAATTTTGGATGCCCCGGGGGAAGGAATCGAACGGTCCAGGAAACGTATAGATTTCCGGGCCGATCAAGCTGGGTTTTGGTCCACTTTAAATAGGAAGCTATCCCCCACTGTTAAAAAAAAGAAAATGACACATCTGATCACCAAAATCCTCCCCTGAGGCTGGTCAGTGGCAGGGCTCTACATAACAGCAGTGGGCTTGAGTCAAAGTTTCAGCTTCCGTGAGAACTGCCCACCCCTCGGTGAGTAGTTTTTTATGTTGTTGCCCAAATTGAGCTTAGCACAGGTGTGAGGGAGGGCTGGGTGGGGTGTTATCAAACGCTTGATCTTCCTCCTTAAAGAGGACCAAAACCCACGCCCCATCGGCCCTGAAATGTATAAGATTCCAGGGTCACTGGATTTCCACCCCCTGGGTCATCCAGAATCGGAATTCCCCGCTGTATGAAACCCCCCAGGTCGCTAGGAAAATCACCTCATTTCCAGCGCATGAGCGAGCTGCGGCCGCATCCCTGCTATCCCTTTAGCAGGGCACGTGCCCTCAGCAGGCATTTGTGAATGGCTGACATGGGCACACTCCCTGTTAGAGGAAAGCGGAGGATGCAGCTGCGAGCGAGCTAATTGGATGAGTAACCACACATGCATCGTAGGACCAGGAAGAGATGGGTTTGTTTGGGTGACCTGGGGGGTTTCACACAGCGGGGCAAGGACCAAAACCAGGATAGTCAAAATCCAGTTTTTTGGTGCACTTTAAAGTCCCTGCTTAAGGACACACAGACTTCCTTATCCCTCATTGGGAACAGTGTAAAATAAACAACTTAAAACCCATGGTTATATGTAAATACTTTATTACAAGTAAAGCTGCTTTCTTCGCTTTAATTTCTGGGTTGTGGCTGGGAAGGGAGTGTCATGGCAGCTTTATGGGTCATAAGCATGCTCTGCAGTGATCAGTGAAAGCTGCGGGACCACTATGACCTGTTGTGCTCGCTCATGCTGAGAGCAGCAAAGGACAGAGTGGCTGTTAGACCACTTTTTTGCCTGGTCCTGGAAGAATGGAACTGAAAGCAGAACAAACTTTTGAGTCCTACCACAACTTTTTCTTTATGTGTTTTCTTTGTTTTGTTATGATCTCCTTTAAAGTATTATTTTCCCAAAATTTGCCTAGGTGTGTTCCATTATCATGAAATGTAGGGTTCCTATTTGTACTTACATACCAGCAAGGCGAAGTACACAGATGTATACCATTCAGCCATGATGAATGTTGTCTTCCTCAAATACCCAGTAAAATTCATGCAAGCTCAGGAAACATTTCCTAAGTCATCCCTAATGTATTAGCACAGCGTTCTTCCAAAATATCCTTCTGCCTCACATTTGCACATTTGTTATCCCTGCAAGGAATTAAAATGTGCATAAGACCATACAATATACTGCGCCAATATATACTTCAAATATTATTAAAGAATATTTATATTGCATTTAAAATTGCTCAAAAACACAGGAAAGTCCAGCAATGTGTCAACCAGCGCTGGATTATGAGGGGGGCGCAAGAGGTGCACGTCCTGGGCCTCCACCACTTGCCCTGCAAAGGGGGCCTCCACCAACCTTTGGGTTATGGTCTGGTCTAGGATGCATTTCAGTCTTTGGTCTGACGGGCCGCAGAGCCAGCAACAAAGCTATTGGCAGCAGTGGGGGCCCTCCACGCCTGGGCAACCAAAGCCTCCACAGGGCAGGATGAAAAGTCTAGAGCAGCAAAGCCACCGTCAGCAACAGTACAGTGATGGGTGGGTGCAGAGCCACTAACTGCACATTATGGCAAAGCAGGTGTTTCTGAGCAGCACGCACCCACACAAAGGTGGCACAAGGGACCACCAATCAGTTACTGAGCTGGACTATTATTTTAAAGCAGAAAAAATTATGTATCTGGGGCCTCTACCAGATTTTGTGCCCAGGGGCCTCCACCACACTTAATCCGGCCCTGGTGTCAAATGTCCCAATTAAAACCAATAGAAGAGATTTCTACTGTAGATGCTAATGTGTCCCTTATGCAGAAGAGATTGATGTTCTCTCATACTGCACACCAAATTGAATCCACCACCTTATATAAATTATGAGTACCCAATAGCTTGCCTCAAGGACTTCTCACATGCTACTTCAATCTTCTGGAATGCCCTCCCCTACCCAATCTGCCACTCCCCAACCCTCAAAGCTTTCAAAGGTGCCCTTAAAACCCACCTATTCAGACAAGCATACAATCTGGCCTAAGCAATTCTCTAAAGGGCACATGCCACAAAGCTCACTACTGACTGTTTGTGATTCTTCCCCCTCATCTCCACCCCTCATCCTTTAGACTGTAAGCTCGCAAGGGCAGGGCTCTCTTTCCAATTGTATCTTGTACTCAGAATATTCATTGCTAACTCTGTAACACTGCATTTGAAGTATATGTACCTTATGTTTCTACCCTGTCTGTAATTACTACTTTGTAAAGTGCTATGGAAGATGATGGCAATAAAAATATGAACAATAATAATAATATCTTCTTTTGTAATAAACTTATCCATGGTTAACGTCCCGTTAGGATGAAATTCTTTGGGCGGAGCTACGAGCGTGATCAGTTGATGTCATTGGACTAGGCATTGTGCCGATACTGGTGTGTGGAGTATCGCTCTTCTGAGACACGCACATATGATCCTTGCTTCCCACGCTAATATTGGAGAAGGCTGGTGGGATTTCATGCTGTACTGTATGGAGCAGCAGGAGTGAGGTAATGGTGGGCCGCAATTGAGTAAGACTTTAATGCTGCTAGCAAGCACTGCTTACATGCGGCTGTTGATGTCTTCTACTGTCTTCTATAATTGTCTGTCTTCAATAAAAAGAGATGAGACTCCTATTACATATTACACTATGTTGAGTTTTTCACATTACATGAAATTTGGCCCTAACTGAGGAGAGCGGCTGGAAGTTGAATTTGATTGAAGTATATAACAAATTTGCTAGAAAAGATTTTACATCAGGTAGCGGTTTTACTTTGGAGGGCAGTAAATTAACAGGTAGTGAACAGTTTTCAGCTCTGTGAATCGTCAATCTCTGTTGAGGCGGGGTTTTCTATATGGGGACAAGTGAAGATATAAGGCAATACATTTTGTAGGCTAACTAAGTATATTTTAAGCTTCTCTATAAAATACTGTCCCAATATTGGAACAGCAATGAAGCCTTCCCGCAGAGTTCATTTTACTATCTTTAAGGTGAGCTTTCGAGAATACACAAGTCTTAAAGGGGCCACAGCACTCAACCCTGTTAGCTTGCAGCCAAACCTGTAATCTGTCTGTAAATCTGTCTTGGTCCACACACATCTGCAGACGTATGCTGACGCTAAACCACCAAACACCAAGGTGCCTCTGTGAGGTGCAGTCCTAACTGTAATCTCTGAGAGCCCCCTTTGGGACATACAATGCAATAGATAAATTGGGCGCAGGCTTAACTGTTGCTGCCCTATAACCTCAAGTGCAGCCCATGGGGTGGAAGGTTCGAAAGCCTTGCAGTACAGCTTCAGACCCCCCCCCCCCACCCCATGTGCTACTATAAAATCAAAGGAAACAAAGGAGGGGTGGCAGGTGCTCAGACCAATTTTTAACTAACCTGGGAGGTGCACATGAGCAGGACATTTAGGATACACAAGTATTAAAGGGACCACAGTACTCAACCCTGTTAGTTTGCAACCATACCTATAATCTGTCTGCAAATCTGGTTAAAAACAGAGATCTTGGTCCACACACATCTGCAGAAGTATTATAAAGTTGCACCATCAAACGCCACGGTGCCTCTGTGAGGAGCAGTTCTAACTCTAAACGCTGAAAGCCCCCTTTGGGACATACAATGCAATAGATGAATTGGGAGCACCTGGGGTGTGGGGTCTAGGGCTGTACAGCGAGGCTTTCATCCCTTCCACCCCATGTGCTGCACTTCAGCTTATAGAACCACCTCAGGTAAGCCTACTCCTAATTTATTTATTAGTGGTGCTTGGTGGTGCAGCTTCAGCATACTTCTGCAGATGTGTGTGGACCAAGACCTCTGTTTTTAACCAGATTTAGAGACACATTATGGGTATGGTTGCAAGCTAACAGAGTTGAGTGCTGTGGCCACTTTAAGACTCGTGCATCCTAATTGCCCTGCTCAAGTGCACCTCCCAGGTTAGTTATAAATTGGTCTGAGCGACTGCCACCTCTCCTTTGTTTCTTTTGATTTTGTACAAGCACATGGTGTGTGGGGTCTAGGCTGTACTGCAAGGTTTATGACCTTTCCACCCCATGGGCTGCACTCGAGGTTATAGGGCAACCTCAGGTAAGCCTGCTCCCAATTTATCTATTGCATTGTATGTCCCAAATGAGGCTCTCAGAGATTAGAGTTAGGACTGGACCCCACAGAGGCATCATGGGGTGGACCAAGACCTCTGTTTTTAACCAGATTTAGAGACAGATTTTAGGGTTGTCTGCAAGCTAACATGGTTGAGAGCTGTGGCCACTTTAAGACTTGTGCATCCTAATTGCCCTGCTCACATGCACCTCCCAGGTTAGTTATAAATTGGTCAGAGGGGCTGCCAACCCTCCTTTGTGAGCTTTCGAGAATACCTAGTTCTCTTCGTCAGACATGATGTTATCTTCTGCACTAGTTATCTCTTCTAACCTTGCAAGGAGGTAGCGATCATAAGCGTGACCTATCCCACACTTTAGGACACAGAAAATATCTAAGCAACTCCAATATACTCCATTTTTCTTGTCTTGTTATTCTAACATTTGACTTTGACATTGTTTAAGGATGACTTATCTACAGAGATCCATTGCTTACTTTCGGACAGCTTCTGGTGCAGCGGTAGAGATCCGGGTACCTCCAGAAATATAAACATTTAGGTTATACATATTTTAGGTCTGTGTGTTTTCATGTAAGATGCCCCTAGATGACAAAATCCTGCCTGCGGTAGCTGTGACCAGTGAAAGTAGTTTGAAGCAGAAATTTCTCAGAAGACTGCTTCACATGTTGATGTGGGATATTCATACACATAACAAAACCTGAGCAGGGACAATTGTGTGGGCAGCATGTCCTTGAGGAATGTCGAGTAGAAGTCTGAGCTATGCAGGAAGCACATGAGGCATTCCAGGAAGACATAAATGCAGGGGAAGGGGCTCACACATCATTACATTTGCTGTATTACTATACTGGGCCAGTGTTTGTATACAGCTGCCACATTGTCTACGGTTTAGAACATTAAATATTAAAAAGTCTTTATTGGCTCCCAGGGGCAGAAACTGTCTGATTATGTGATGCCAAATATGAATGAATTACCCCTATAAGCGAACCATAACCCTGTGAAGCCAGCTGATTCCCTACCCATGGGGCAACCCAATTTGGGATGGCCCCAGGGCCGGATTAAGTGTGGTGGAGGCCCCTGGGCACAAAATCTGGAGGCTCCAGATACAGGAACGTCAGATCAAGTCCCTTGTGCCACCCTTGTGCGGGTGCGTGGGGCTCGGGTACTCCTGCCATTCTGGGTGAGGGGTAGTGTAGTCACTCGCCTGGTCTAGCAGAAAACAGTTCCCTGCATTGAGCTGCCAGTGGCTTATCTGCAGTGACAGCTCTGCACACACCCATCCTTGTAGCATCGCTTATGGCGGCTTTGCTGCTCTAGACTCTCAGTCCTGCCCTGTGGTGGCTTTGGCTGCAGGTTACCCAGGCGTGGGGGCCCCCACTGTCACAGATAGATTTGTTGCTGGCCCCTCAGCCCGTCAGACCAGAGACTGAAATGCCTCCTGGACCAGACCATAACCCAAAGGTTATGGTCCGGTCCAGGAGGCATTTCAGCATTTGCTTTAAACCACATGGGGTCCCCCTATCCGAGGGGGGGCTGCCCTTTTTTAATGTTTAAGGGTTAAATCCTCAACATTTATAAAGGATAAATTCCGTGAGGCCCCCCTCTCCAGCAAAACCCACCCAGGCACCAGCTCTGTGGGAAGCTATCCCAGAGCTCAGGTGCCGAGCGACCGCCCCCCAGCCATAAAGGCTACCAGCCCACATAGCTTCTCTTGGATAGTGGGATCTTTTGCATCCTTTGGCCTTTGGGGATGCAGATAATTTGACAGGGCCTTTTGGCAAGTCAGCAGCTCCTGCCAGTCCTTTATCATTATTATTTTTAAGCTACTACTTACCCCCTTCCATCTCTGGTTGCTGACCCACACCGTCCAAACTCAGAAGTCGGAATTGAAGCAAAGCATGGGCTAGAGAATCAGTGTTCTTTGCCCCACTAAATACCCTGACCCAACAATTGGAGCACCCCCCACATGAGGAGACCCCAGCGCTAGAACCTGGACATAGTTGAGCTTTTTTTTCTTTAAATGGGGAAAATGTCAATGGTCAAATATGCAGCCACATACATTTTACATGGATGGAAGTTTAAAGGGTTAAAGGAGAAGTCCAATTATATATATATAAATAGCATCAGTGCTCCTTCAAGCAGCTTGTCCTAATGCTAATGAAGAAGCAGTGGAGGATGATTTCCAGCAGGTAAGAAAGCCAAACCATTGCAGGTGAGGTTTGCTTAGGCTGTAAACCTAAACCTGATATAAATGTTTTTTTGTATCAGCTTCCCTGTAAATGAAGTGGGACTGACTATACCAATGCCCATGATATCCAATCACTATAATTTTAGCAAACTAACACCATCATTATCACAAGTGTTTCATGGCTGCACTGCACCTGATGCACTAGTTAGTTAGTAAATGTTGTTTGATGATTCCTGCCAAACTGATGAAATCTCACTATACATTCATAACATTGGCAATTTTCTGCCACTGACCTGTGTGTACTAATGTGAAATAATACAAGGTAGGGGTTCCTATACTTCTCTTACATTAGAGCCACATTGATCACTGAGAGATGGTCGTGACTTGTGAGCCTCATTTAAATAAAAAGATCAATGTTAAAGTCATCATATGTAGAAGTGCCATACTATAGATATATACTTGCCAGAGTGCATGTCAACCCACCCCACATGGATCTCCTACCTCCTCAAATATACCCCCTCACCATAGGTATCTCCCAGCTCCAAGAGGTTAAATGAGAGTTAGGCAGGCTGAGAAGCATGTTGGCTTACCTGTCCCTACACCTTACAGGGCTTGCACAGGTGATTTTTCTATTCCTGTCTTCTGCAAAACCAAGGAACAATACTTAGGCAAGGAGGCAGAGCAATTGGAAGATGCAGTTATATAAGCAGCATGCTTTTCCCTCTACCTGACTCTAACCTAACTCTAGACAACCTGCAGAGCTACAGGCTAAGGACCCTTAATATAGGTAGAGCACATGACATTTTGGGTGCCCTCAGAATGATTTTGAGAGCCTGTGCCATTTTGGGAAGGCTGGGTTTTGAGAGACTTTCCAACTCAACACACAATAAATTGGGATTCTGAATTAATTCTACAAATGAAATACCATTTTTCTAACATGGCAAATACAAGTTTGGAAATAATAGCACATATGGGGTAATGAAATATTACAATTAGATTTTACAAATGTCTTTGAATAACCCATTTGTTGCTGCTATTTCCAAGTTTGTGAAATTATTTACAAATGTGAATAAATAAGAATATTTTTTTATGTGTCTCAAAACTCCGCCTGTCCAAAAATTGAAGATGCTGTGAAAATCATCAACTCATGTAGGCTTTATGTCTGTGAACTCTATTGTATTATTGCACTGCCAAAGATTATGGACAATTGGCGATTGCTAAACAAATAATTGATTCATGCTGATGGTATTTAAGATGAGTTATTGTTAAATGGGAAATTTTCCCACATTTTTCCAGGGGGCACAAGGCTTGCCTGCTTACCTTCCACCTGTTTCATGCTGCTGATTGCTGTCCTGCAGCCGCAGTATGAGAAGCTGGGAACCACACAGCATGTCGGGGGCCTTGACCTGTGTGCCTACACCCACTTGCAGGCTGTGTGGTAACCAGCTCCTCTGTGTAAAGAGGCACCACTCAGTATTCTCATAGAGACACTTACAGGCTGTGTGGTTCAGGGCTTCTCATACCGGGGGTGCTAGATAGTCATGTGTGGGTACAGAGCGAGAGTAAGGTAAGCAAGGCCAATAAAATGCAGTTTCCATTTCAAAATGGGGCCTGTAGTAACATAGACCATAAATGTATTTATGGGTGAGGATTCGCTGAATAAATAAATCAAGGCAGCAAAAGACTAAAAAACAACAAAATCAGCATGAATAAACCAAACCACATCTGGGCCGAAAGTCTTCCAAATGCTTGTTCCAGAATTACTGAGGTCATTTCAACAACAGTTAGCTGTAAAATGTTTTTCGACAGCTATAAATAAAAGCATGTATGAGACATAACATATAAACCCATTTTATTGGACTTTTCAAAAGTACCAAATAAATCTACGTAATCACTTTAATGAGAATTTGTGACCGAGGCATTCCTTTAGGGTCTGACTTCAGCTGCTGTGATATGCAATAACTGCTGGCCATAGACATGGATTTAGGGGATTTGCTGCAAAGGACTATTGCTATGCAGGAATTCATCAGGGTCCGCTAAAGCTATTTTATTAGTCGCTAGAGATTTGTACTGAGCATAGGAAACATTGTTGCTAAAAATAAACTAACATGGGGAATCCAGGTCATCCATAACTTGCAAAATGAGGCTTTAGGTGTAATCTTCTGCACCTGCTAAAACAAACTGATAATGAAATAGCCTGAGGGTGAACCTGAAAAACTCAGTTGCCTTGATTCAATACAAATGTGACTTTATTTGCATGCGTGTGTCTTTTTTGTCCTTTTTAAAGTTCTCATCCAGGTAATAAATGAAAACCTGACTTGCCTGTCAGCACTCAAGCTCAACCCCACTACATGCCTGCTTCAATAGTCCTGGTTTAATCGATGTCAGCTCCATTGCTATCTGCATGCTTCCCTGCAGCCTCACTGCTTGTCACGTATAGTATGGGAACCCCAGTAGATTTGTGAGCTCAGATAACTTTGACCGAGTTCTCAGACCAAATAACCCATAACACAGCAGCCATGGATTCTTCTAAGTGAATACAGAACCGCAGTTCTTCTAAGTGCCTAACATAAAAAATGAAAATGGTTGAGGCCCACAAAGCAGCAAATGGCTTTAAGAAGATGGCAAAGCCGTTTCAGGTTGCCATTTCCTCAGTTCGAAATGTATTTAAGAAAGAGGAGTTTACTGGAACAGTGGAGGTCAAGAGAAGATTTAGATTCAGACCCAGAAACATTTCAGTTGATGGTAGGAGTGCTAGAAAGACAAATCAGAACCCCTGCTTGACTTCAAAAGACCTTCAGGTAGATTTAGCAGACTCTGAAGTTGTCGTACATTGTTCAATGACACCTGCACAAATAGACCTTCATGGAAGTTTCATCAGGATAAATCCTTTCCTTTGTCCTCAATACAAATGTCGGCATCAGAAGTTTGTAAAATATAACTTTTTTGCAACAAACTTATTGGTGAATAAAAAAGGTCACAGAATTTCATAAAAAGGACACCTCCCCAACCATTAACCACGGGGCAGATCAATCATGCTTTGGGGTTTTGTTGCAAACAATGGCAAGGGAAACCTTCCATGGGTAGAGGGAAGAATAGATTCAAATACATTTCAACAAATTCTGGAAGCAAACATAACACCAACTGCATAATAGTAATAGTAATAGTGCCCATTGGGTGTTAATGCACACATGGAATTCTTCCTCCGCATTTTTCCCATCCGTGCACTTGTGAACAACACATTTCCATGAACACACCAGTGAATAAACACTATATTAGTGACTACACACAAGTGAATTACACACAGTGGACACCCCAGTAAATAAACACTATATTAGTGACTACACACAGGTGAATGGCTCACTAAGGGACAGTGAAGTGCACACGTGTCGGGAGCGGTGGGCCACCCTGAACTCAGTACCCCGGAGGCAATTGAAGGTAAGGTGCTGAAATTAAAAATAGAATGATTTCTACAAATACATAATAGTCTACACACCTCAAAATCTACAATAGACTACCTCTAAAAGGTGCAAGCTAAAGGTTTTATCATGGCCATTAGAGTCCCCTCATCTGAACATAATTGAAAAGCAAAATCAAAAGAGAAGTGCATGCACGATAATCCAGAAATCTCACAGAACTGGAAGCCTGAAAGGCTACAAAAAATGTTGACAAGAAGTAATACTTTCCAAAGGGGATTTTACTAGATACTAACCATGTAGGGTTGCTCCATTTTCCTTTTATTATTTAAAATGTAAATAATTAAAAAAAGTTTTTGCTTCCATCACAAAGGAAATGTGTCATCTTTAACTGTATGCCTTTTGCAGTGGCTTGCTTTGCCACCATGCCCCCCCCCCCCCAGAACTGTCTGTAATGCTGGTGATGCTGTAAGTGCCGAGGCTACAGGAGAAAGAATGCAGCTTTTCTACATCATTTGTTCCTCTTAAATATTGTATTTTGTTATATAAAAATGCATTTGATTAAGGCCCCCAAACACAACTCTGCATGGGGCCCAAGAAATTATAAGCCTGCCCCTGGCCTTTTGGAGATAATTTTGTCTTCAAGTTGCCTAGTTGTTCACAGTAACAGTAATTTTGACCATAGGGGCCAAAACGTTTGCATGCAACTGTATGTACAATTAGCGGTGGACAAAAATATGCATGCCAATGGCGGTCGGGAGCACGTAACCAGATTGGCTCAGCCTGCAGGGCTACAAGGGAATGAGGCTGCAATCCGGCAGGTAAGTAGCATTTATTTTTTATGTTGCCTGGGAAGTCCTTTTAAACATCATGTGAAGTAAAGAATGACATAATGCATGTATGTACTTTGGTATCAATGGTAAAAGATGACAGATGGTAAAAGACCCAGATGAGGGAGGCCAACAACAGTAAGTAGGGCAGGATTAAGTGTGGTGGATGCCCCTGGGCACACAAACTGGTGGAAGACCCAGATACAGCTTTTTTTTTTAATTTTAAAATAATAGTCCAGCCAAGTGACTGATTGGTGGTTGTCTGGCACCCGCCTACTTACTGGAACAGCAGATTGAGTCTCTTGTGCGGATGCATTCTGCTCAGGAACTCCTGCTTTGCTCTTCTGGGGAGAGGGTAGTGTAGTCACCCAGCTGGTCCAGCAGAAAACAGTTTCCTGCATTGAGCTGCCAGCAGATATGCTTGGTGGCTTATGTGCAGTGAGCGGCCACTGATTGACAGCTCTGCACCCACCCATCACTGTAGTATTGCTGCTCTAGACTCTCCATCCTGCCCTGTGGTGGCTTTGGCTGCAGATTTGCAAAAACAAAAAAGGGCTTGCCCATGCGTGGGGGGCCCACTACAGCTGAAAGTTTTGTTGCCGGCCCCGCGGACCATCAGACCAAAGACTGAAAAGCCTCCTGCACCAGACCATAACCCAAAGGCTGGTAAAAGGCCCCTTTGCAGGGCAAGTGGTGGATGCCCCAGGGTGTGCAACCCTTGTGCCCCCTCTTAATCCGGCCCTGCCAGTAAGGTAAGCTGCAAATTTGGAATTAGTGCCCCCAAAATTGTCTCAGCATCAATGAAGGGGGGGGGGTTGTCAGTGAGGGCCTGTCAGACTCTGTACTCTGCTTTTAATATGCATTATCTGTGATAAACGCACTAACATGCAGTCATGTTTAATGACATGGTTTGCGTTACATGATATATTTTACCTCCTTGACAGTTCTGTCTCCTATTCTACAGCCTGCAGTTTTCTGTATCTTTCGGTAAAACAGAGACTGGGATCACTACGAGAGTGAACCTTTATCTGCATGTTGGTCATACACTTGGTCATATACTTCTAGTATGAAACAGAATTCGGGATTTTGTTAGTCTTCTCTGTCACTGCATTGCTACCAATAGTCTTGGGTGAGTATCGGGCTCTTACCGAACTTTGCAAGTTAGGGGTCCCGAACGACATGTCAAAGAGGGAGTAGAAAGATACCCTGATACCAGAAAATGTAAATGCATTTTCCATTTAGTTACACATTAAAATGTCTGTAGAAGGGGCTTATTCACAGGTTTATCGGATAATCAGAGTAAAGTGGGGCTTTATGTCATATGCAGGGTTGTTTATGGAGCAGAATTGTTATTCATATTGTTATTTTTTATTTATATAGATTTATAATTTACATTTATACACTGCATTCCCACTGCATTGCCATGGAAGTGCACAAGAGAGCGAAGCACTGTGCCCTTTTGTATACTTTGCTGTGTATCAATTTTTGGGAGCACTGCAAAGGTGGCCCCATGTTTTGCTAGTTTTACAGTCCCCAGAAGGTGCATTCAGCAGAACGCGGCATCGGGGGGGGGGGACCCCAGTTTCAGGACCCAGAGGAAGCTAGCTGCAGCAGAAGCTGGATGCTTGGGGGAAGACACCAATGACAGCAGTTGGGACCAGGAAAATATCTGGCCCTTGAACTGCACCGCAATGCAGAGCAGGTAAAGTGCAAAACATACACATGCATACAACATAAAAAACATACTTAGTATATTGTATAACCCTCCAAGGCCTTGCACACACAACGGGTTCAACAGAGTGAAAAAAACTGAAACAAATAATCTTGTTCCTGGGTTATATAAGGAAATAGAAGCCACAATTAAGAAATGAGATTTCCTGCAACATAAAAAAGGACCAGAAACAAGGAAGACTAAATACCAAAACACAGATGCTATCCAGCTTTTATCACTAGCTTTGCTGCTTTGAATAATGTTTACTGCTGGACCGCTTTAGTGCGAGAGCTAGCCAAAACAGCCGGAATAGCCTAACACAGTTGCATGCTTCCAGACATAAAGATAAACAATCTAACCCCAGTTCATTAAAGAGGGCCTACAGCCAAACTCTGCACAACAGATAGCACTCGGTTATATGAACAAACTGCTTATTTCAACTATTTCTTGATTTCTTATGACCTCTCTCTAGGTTTCTTTTGCTAGGCCTCGAGTAGTAGTTAACTACGAAAACCTAAGCGCCTCCTACCTGATTGACCAGCCTCCTATTCCACACAACATTACAACCCGATCATCCTCCTTTATTGCAAACATTGCAGCCTTGAATCTTGACTCTCCTGTGCAACGGCGTAGATAGGGGGCGGGGCAGGGAGGGCACGTGCCCTGGGTGCAGCAGGTCAGAGGACGCCAAAGCGGGTCCAGAAAATCTAGCTATGCCTCTGCTCCTGTGAATCCCACCACTAACAAAATATATCTAATTATCATGGGAGTGGTATAGTTAGATCAGCACAATTTCTGCCTCTTACTGAAGCTTGTCTGGGTATTCTGAAGCTTGTCTGGGTATTGCTGGGTGTAGTGTAGTCTCTCTCATACTGTAGCCAGTATAATTAAACCAGGGATGCACAACCATTTTTGGTCTAATGGACACATTGATTAATTGTTCTACTTCAAAGGGCCACAATAACACCTAAGAAAAACTGCAGGACATTATTTATGCTTTTATGTATATGCAGATGTGGGCAGAGCTGAGGTGGGAAAAGGTGAGGTAAGTAAAGGTGAGGCAGGAAGTTGAGGTGGGATAATGTGGGCAGAGGTGAGGCAGGAAAAGGTGAGACAGCTAAGGTCATGCAGGAAGCTGAGATGGGAAAAAATGGGCAGAGGTGAGGAGGGATAGAGTGGGCAAAGGTGAGGAAAATGTTGAGGTAGACAGAGGTGAGACAGGAAGAGCTCAGATGGGAAGAAGTGGGCAGAGGTGAGGCAGAAAAAGACGAGGTGGACTGAAGTGTGGTGGGAAGAGGTCAGACGGGTGGGGTAGATAGAAGTAGATCAAGGTGAATTGGGAAGAATTGTGCAGAGGCAAGGAGAGCAGATGTAAGTCATGAATAGGTGAGGTAGAAAGAAGGAGGTGGGAGGAGGCAATAAAAGATGAGGTGGGCTGAGGTTTGGTGGGAAGTGGTGAGAAGAATAAAGATGAATTGTGCAGAGGGGAGAAAGAACTAGACAGACGTGAGATGGGAGGAAGTGGTTGAGGTGATGTGGAAAGAAGATGGCAGATGTAAGGACAGCAGAGATGGGGCAGGATGAGGCTAGAAAAGCTGAGGTGGAAAGGAGAGGGTGGGGTGAGGCAGAAAAATGTGAGGCGGGAAGAGGTTAAATAGGTAGAGATGAGGCAGGCAGGGGTGAGATGGGCAGAGGTATAAAGGTAGGTCGAATTAAACAGAGGTGCCAAGGGCCACAAATGATGGCAATGTGGACCACAGTTTGTGCTTCTCTGATTTAAACCAGCAGCCAGAGTAATACTCGGACAATCTCTGGTGGGCATGTTTTCTGGTGCCATACTGTCCATAATAGACTAGCAGAGCCATTGCGACAAATGGCTTAGTGGAACAGACAGAACTTTGCTGACAGAATCCCAGAACATCTGACATTTCCAGTTTGCTAATGACAGCCAAGAGCTGGCATAGCTGTGAAACATAGATTGCATATCAAAATGGAGCCAGAACAGTGAAAGCACAGGTCATAGGATACTTTTATACACTGGCCCCATTGAGTCTACAACTCCTGGCCAGAATGCATCTCCCTTTTGTTCTCCTTTCATAGTGTTTTTATATTCCATCCTGAATGTGATCCAGGAATTCACACCGCTCATGTGAAAACAACATTCTTTGCTCTCACATTTCCTTTCAAATCTGGATAGATTGCACACACGAGACATGACATTACTTCTATTAACAGTATTACGATTAAGTGTCTGCTAAATGCCAGCAAACAAAATCTTTATTCTAAACAGCTAAATCAGGCTACCTTTTAAACAGATTTATTATAAGAGCTTTCTGCAATGTAAAATTATATTAATAAAACAGGGGTATTTTTACATTCATACCCCGAACCAAATCTTTGGCTACTCTTGATCTAGTAAGCAGTTTTTGCCACTAACACACAGAGGAGATGCTACAGGAGCTTTAAGGGTCTGGTTTAAGGACCACAGAATATATTCTAAGTATGTCACACACCCCGCTTCAAGAAATTCATAACGTGTGGGTAATACTGACCTGTAGAGGGCGATATGCAGAGATGCCAGGAAAAAAGAGAGCCCCTCCCGATCCATAAATACCTGGGACCTCCCACTCATTACCCAGTCTTCATCTCTGCAGACGGCGAGCAAGTCAGAAGATGTGGTCTCCTCCTTGCACAGGGGGATTTCAGGTAGCCGGGATGACTCCCGGCCCTTTAGTTATCTATTGCCACCTGGATCTTTTTTTTCTGTTACCTCATGCCTCTCAGCCTAGGCTGACGGTCCGGGTGAGGGTAGAAAAGCACCCTTGGTGCTTAAGAGCAAATGCTCTCCCGTGAGACCCTATATAAGAGGGTAAGCGGTCATCCGGGACGGTGACCCCGGTTTGGGATGCCCCGTCCCTTGGCCTTACACTTTGGGTGGTCCCCCCTTTTGGGTAATGCCCTTCTCTCTAGCGGGATAGCGGAGGGTAGGAGCAGGGCCCCTTATTCAGTGTTAGGTCCAAATTTTGTAATCATTAATTCTTAATAATGTTTTCATGTATTAATTTATTAAATTATCCTCCCAATAGTTATTAACTTATTTATTACTTCATAACAGCGTGTATTTCTCTGTCAAAACGGCGCTGTGGCCACCATTTTTATGCAGGCTTTCTCCCTGAGGTAAAAGGGGCGGGGCCGGGCTTTAGGCGCGAGCCGCAGCCCCCACCCTTCTATTTGGCGCTGATGCGGCTTGGATTCTGAGCGAGGAGCGGGGCCGGGCGTCAGGGTCAAAGCCACGGCCCGCTCCCCTCCTTCTGTCTCTTCTGAGACCGGCGCCGCGGCCGCACATGGCTGTGGTGCCGGCCTTTTTGCATTGTCATGGCGGAGGGGAGCTTCTCCCCTCACGCTTTCACTCTTGGGGGCGGGACCGGGCTTTCCAGCGCTGCGGCCTGCCCCTGTGTCACAGGCACCGCTGAGGTGCTTTTCTCTGTGCCTGTTTCCTCAGAAGGAGCTGGCCACGCCCCCCTTCTCTCCTCAGAGCTGCTCTTTACCTCACGGAGAGAGGAAGCTGTCTTCAGTACCACAGTGAGTGGCCCGGTGAGCCCCCCTTCTGTCCCATCACCTATAATTATATATTTTTATGTCATATATATATATATATATATATATATTTTATACTCCGCTTTTCTTATTAGCCTTTTTTATTATGTCTTTCAGATATAACCTACAGTGGTGTTAGGGGGTTTCTCCCGGTCCTAGGGTCCCTGGGTTCTTAATTGGCTTATTGCAAATCCTCCCACTTGGGACATTAAAGGGGCATCCCGGGTTGCTTATTTGCATAATTCCCTCGGTCATTGCAACCAACTATAAGTTCACCCTATGGAGGCATCCCTGGATACTGGGCTCGGGCTCCCCTCGGGGCAATCCCGGAAGTGTATGGGGTGTGGGGCATCCCTTACTGGCGATGATGTATATCTGTGTATACCATGCGCACAGCAGACTATTACGTGGCAGTCCGGACCCCAGGCGCCTGGTTCAGTGCCGCCGGTCTCTCCTCCCCCCCCTCCCAGTTTGATCCGTGCCCAGTCTGACGTTGTCATGGGCGGGCAGTTGCAATCGGAGATGTGTGCCCGATTGGCCAATCTTGAAAAATTATTCTCCAGCACGGTCACCAGAAAGGCTCCGGCTAAGAGAAAGCACTTGTCGCCGTCTTCACCGGCGGCCGACTTGGATGATCTTGATAATCTGGATTGGTCTGATTACTCCCAACTTGAGGAAGGGGAGGTATATGAAGAATCAGATAATTCAGACGATCAGCAGTTTGTGGGTGCTGATACCGAGCGGGGCTTGGGGAGGTCTTCGGATACTCCTAATGTTCTGGCTCAGATGTTTGAGGTTTTGGCTATTTCTCCTCCTGAGGTGGTTCCACAGCAAAAGGGGGAATTTTTCGAAGAATCCAGGCCGCGCTTGGAATTTCCTAACCAAAAGCATTTTGATGGGATTATTGCTAAGGAATGGGAGAGGCCTGCCCGGCTCCCAGGTTTCCCTCAGGGTTGGGACAAAAAATATCCCTTTCCCTTGGATACGGTTAAGCGTTGGGCGTCCCCTCCCGAGGTGGATGCACAGATTCTGGGTTTATCCAACACTACTGTTTTAAATTCTCCTGATTGCTCCACGCTTAAAGATGGTGAGGATAAACGCATTGACCAAATGGCTTGTCATGGTTTTGCCAGTGTTGGGTCAGCCATGAGGCCGGTTTGTGCTTCAGCGCTGCTGGTGGTGGCTACCAGGTCGGTGGTCAGGGACCTATTGACTTCTTCCGGGTTAGATCCGGATAGTGACGAGTTCCTTGGCCTTAAAAGGTGTGAATTGATTTTGTCATTTGTACTAGCCGCCTTGGATGACACACTGATGATGTGTGGCAGAACGTCGGCTCTATTGGTGACTATTCGGCGTTCGGTTTGGTTGCGGCAGTGGGCGGCTGATTTTGTGTGTAAAAAGTCGCTGACCGCTCTTCCCTTTGTGGGATTACGGCTCTTTGGTGAGAAGTTGGATTCAGTTGCCAAGGGTGGTAAGTTACCTCAACGCAAAAAACAGCGTCGTCCCTTTCGGGGGGCGGGTTCCTTTGCTCCTTCCTTTCGTGGGGCTAGAGCTGGCAGAGGAATTGTTTTCCCCGCAGCCAGAGGAGATTCCTGGGCAGAGGACGTGCCCGCCCAGGATACAGCTGGGGCTCTAAGCCCAAACCCGCTGCCAAGCCAGCTCAGCAATGAGGGGGCGCCCTCACCCATGTGGGTGGGGGGACGGCTGCAACACTTCTCCCAGGTCTGGGACCGGGAGGTCTCGGACAGATGGATCGGGGAAGTGTGACTTCCGGCTACAAGCTGGAGTTCGAGCTCCGGCCCCCTCCCAGATTCCTCAGGTCTCGGGTGCCTTCGGACCTTCTGGGCACGCAGGAGCTCCAGGCGGTAGTAAAGAGTCTGTTGGATATGGCAGTTATTTGCCCAGTGCCCCCCTCAGACAGGGGTCGGGGCTTTTATTCCAATCTGTTCACCAGCGCACCAGAGATTTCTCAGGCTCGTGGTGGAGGATCTGCATTTTCAGTTTGTGGCACTTCCTTTCGGTCTTACCTCGGCTCCAAGGGTTTTCACCAAGGTGCTGGCCGGGGTGATGGCTCTCCTCAGAGCCCAGGGTGTTCGCATTGTCCCTTATCTGGACGACCTTCTCATTATGGCATCTTCCTTCAGCCAAGCGGTATTGGACACCAGAACTGTGGTGTCCACGCTGGAGAGATTCGGGTGGGTGATCAACTACCCCAAGTCCTCCCTTTCTCCGTCCAGGTTAGTGTCTTTTCTGGGAATGTCCCTGGATACTTCCCAGGCCAGGGTGATTCTTCCTCAGTCCAAGGTTCTCTTGATTCAGGAGTTGGTTCGACTCCTCCTGTCTATCCCTCGTCCGGCCATCAGACTGGGGAAGAGGCTGGTGGGATTGATGGTAGCCTCCTTCGAAGCGGTTCCCTTTGCTCAGTTCCACACAAGGACACTCCAGCTCCATCTGTAGGCGGCCTGGGACGGGTCACCACTGTCGTTGGATCAGTCCTTCCTGATGACCCCCCGAGTTCGGTGCTCCCTTCAGTGGTGGCTGGATCCAATCAATCTGTCGAGGGGCAGATCCTTTCTGGCCCCTTGTTGGGAGACAGTCACCACGGATGCCAGTCTATCAGGATGGGGGGGGTTCTGGAAGGATCATCAGTTTCAGGGACTGTGGGGGCCTCAGGAGGCTCACGAGTCCATCAATGTTCTGGAATTGAGGGCCATCAGGATGGTTCTGTTTCGCTTGACTCATCAGTTGCAAGGATTGCCGGTTCAAGTCCGGTCGGACAATCGGACGGCGGTCGCCTACATCAATCACCAGGGAGGGACTCGCAGCAGGAGTGCCCTCAAGGAAGTGTCTTTGATTCTGGCCTGGGCGGAGACCCACGTCCCATGCATTTCAGCAGTTTACATTCCGGGAGCGGAGAACACGGAGGCGGACTCTCTGAGCAGGTTCTCAGCTCGCCGGGGGGAATGGTCTCTCAGCCCCAAAGTGTTTCGCTTGATTTGTCTCAGGTGGGGGTCCCCGGTGGTGGACCTCTTTGCCTCTCGTCACAATCACAAACTTCCGACATTTGTGTCTCTCTCACGGGATCCACTGGCTCTGGCAGTGGATGCCATGTCTCTGAACTGGAGGGATCTGGGGTTTCTGTATCTGTTCCCTCCATTTCCCTTGGTGGCCAGAGTGGTGCGCAAGCTGGCCCTGGAGGGTGCGTCAGCAATTCTGGTGTCTCCAAGGTGGCCAAGACAGGTTTGGTTCGCAGATGTAAGGTTAGCAGAGGATCAGTTCGTTCTGCCCCTGCTGCCGGATCTGCTCACCCAGGGTCAACTACGTTATCCCAATTTACCAACGCTGGCTTTGACGGCGTGGCTGCTGAAACCTCCATCTTGAATGAGGTAGGTCTTTCCGATGCTGTGATTCGAACTCTTATTAGTGCTAGGAAGCGGTCTTCCTCTAATATCTACTATAGGACTTGGAGGTCTTATATTGATTGGTGTGAGATCAGGGCGTTGCCTTGTAGGGAATTTACCATCTCCAGAATCCTGGAGTTTCTTCAACATGGTCTGGACCTGGGGCTCCAGCTTAGTACTCTGAAGGGGCAGGTTTCTGCCCTGGTGGTGTTCTTTCAAAGGTCATTTGCCCTACATCCTTTGGTTAAGACTTTTTTCCAGGGAGTCACGCACGTGCGGCCTCCTAGAAAACCTTTGCTCCCTGTTTGGGATTTGAATTTGGTTCTTTCTGCTCTTCAGGATTCTCCTTTTGAGCCCTTGATTGATATTGCCTTGTCTTCCCTTACGCAGAAGGTGGCCTTTTTGGTAGCCATCACTTCGGTTAGGCGTGTCTCTGAGTTGACGGCTTTGTCCATTCAAGCCCCATACTTTGAGGGGCATCAGGACAAGGTGGTTTTTCGTTTCAAGTCCGATTTCCTTCCTAAGGTTGTTTCTGCCTTTCACCTAAACCAAGACATTGTTCTGTCCTCTCTGTGTCCTAATCCCAGCTATGACAAGGAGAGGGCCCTGCATTCTTTGGATGTGGTTCGTGTTGTGAAGTATTATTTGGAGGTAACGTCTTCCTTTCGTAAGACGGATGCCTTTTTTGTGGTGCCCTCCGGGCCCCGAAAAGGCTTGGCGCCTGCCAAGTC
The DNA here is from genome assembly GCA_027917425.1 of Gastrophryne carolinensis. Classification (NCBI taxonomy): domain Eukaryota; kingdom Metazoa; phylum Chordata; class Amphibia; order Anura; family Microhylidae; genus Gastrophryne; species Gastrophryne carolinensis. The sequence continues at coordinate 254,794,601 of CM051238.1, forward strand.
TTCCATTCGTAAATGGATCCGTCAGACCATAGTTGGGGCCTATTCTGCCAAAGGGAAGGTACCCCTTTTTCGTGTTACTGCTCATTCTACTCATGCGGTTGGGGCGTCCTGGGCTTTTCAGCACCAGGCCTCTGTTGAGCAAGCTACTTGGTCTTCTGTTCACACTTTTTCCAAGTTTTACAAGGTTGATGTTCGGGCCTCAGTGGACCAAAGTTCTGCAAGCTGCAGTGGTTTAAGTTGTGCCTTGTTGCCTTGTTTTGGATCCCCGCCTTTTATGGACACTGCTGTTGGATGTCCCACACGAATTTCTTGAAGTGGGGTGTGTGACATTCTTAGAATAATACCATTTTGTGAATACTCACCCGTAAAATGGGTATTATAAGTATGTCACACACCCCGCTTCACCCTGCCCTTTTGTATTCTGGATCCTTTATATGGTGAACTTTGCGTTGTTATGCTTTGTGTTGGGCTCTTCCTGGTCCCTTACCTTAATGCTGTTCTTATACTGGGTAATGAGTGGGAGGTCCCAGGTATTTATGGACCGGGAGGGGCTCTCTTTTTTCCTGGCATCTCTGCATATCGCCCTCTACAGGTCAGTATTACCCACACGTTATGAATTTCTTGAAGCGGGGTGTGTGACATACTTATAATACCCATTTTACAGGTGAGTATTCACAAAATGGTATTTTTTCATATTGGACTAAAACCCTCTAAACCAACTCCTATGTCCCCTATCCGCATCCCCCTCTACCCTGTGAACCCAGGACGATGCTACCACAGCTACACTCAAGCCTGAGGCACACTCCCATCCCCAGACAATCTGAATGGCTGGGTGCTGTGGCACACCTCAGTAAAAGTTTGGATGTGGCTGTAGGCTGTGAAAATGCTTTGGGAGCCTGTGGAATGGTGAGTTATGCGGGCGACCTCAGGGGTTTCACATATTAAGGCATCTCAAATCAGGACAGCCGATTGGTGGGCCCTGGAGTCTTTTCATCTTTAAAAATAATTAACTGTGAATAAAGAGTTGCTCCTGCTCATTTCAAATTATTATTATTGTTTATTTATATAGCGCCATCATCTTCCGTAGCGCTTTACAAAATAGTAATTACAGACAGGGTAGAAGCATACGGTACATATACTATTTCAAATGCAGTTTTACAGATTTGACAGTGGATATTCTGACTACAAGATACAATTGGGGAGAGAGCCCTGCCCTTGCGAGCTTACAGTCTAAAGGAAGAGGGGTGAAGACGAGGGGGAAGGATCACAAACAGTCAGTATTGAGCTTTGTGGCGTATGCCCTTTAGAAGATTGGTTAGGCCAGATTATATGCTTGTCTGAATAAGTGAGTTTTAAGGGCGCCTTTGAAGGTTTTGAGGGTTGTGGAGTGGAGGATTGGGTGTGGGAGGGCGTTCCAGAAGATTGAAGTTGCACGTAAGAAGTCCTGGAGGCGGGCATGAGAGGAGGTGACCAGGGTGGAGGACAGGAGAAGGTCAGCAGCAGAGCGGAGGCTGCGTCTAGGTTGATATTGTTGAATTAGAGATGAGATGTAGGGAGGGGCCTGGCTGGAGAGAGCTTTGTATACGAGAGTTAGAGTTTTGAACAGGATTCGCTGTGGAATTGGCAGCCAGTGTAGGGATTGGCAGAGAGGCGAAGAACTGGAGGAGCGAGAGGAGAGATGGATGAGGCGAGCAGCGGAGTTCAGGATAGATTGGAGGGGTGCCAGTCTGTTAGTTGGTAAACCACAAAGAAGAATGTTGCAGTAATCCAGTCGGGATATGACCAGGGAATGCACTAACATTTTTGTGGTGTCAGGTGAGAGGAAGGAACAAATGCGTGAGATGTTTTTAAGTTGGAGGCGACAGGAGGTGGCCAGGGAGTGAATATCTGGTTTGAAAGAAAGGGCAGAGTCCAGAGTGACTCCCAGGCACCAAGCTTGGGGAGTTGCTGTTATTGTGTAATTGTTGACAGAAATAGATGTGTTAGAGAGGGGAGGGGAGTTAGATGGTGGGAAAAGGACCAGTTCTGTCTTGTCCATGTTTAGCTTGAGGTAGCGAGATGACATGAATGAAGAAATAGCTGAGAGGCAGTTGGGAAGGCGAGATAGGAGAGATTGGGGCCTGAGAGATATATCTGAGTGTCATCCGCATAGAAATGGTATTGGAAGCCTAGTGAAGTTATACGTTTTCCAAGGCCATAGGTGTAAATGGACATAAAGTCTAAGCAATCATCTCCAGGCCCTCCAATAAAACGGACCTCCGGTCAAGAAAGTAAAGTTTAGTCATTTGCACCCCTAAAGTTTTGATTATCAGTGGCATATGCTGTTTGAGAGGGCTTAACCCCATACAGATGTTTTGAAATAGCTGCGCTACTAGAAATACACGAGAACAGTCATCTTGGATTACACCTGAGAAGCCTGCTTACACATGAGCATGACAGGGGGAGAGCCTTTACTAGTACATAGATACAAAGTAGTTGAGCTAGAAGCTTCCTTATTATCAGCTCGACAAGAGAGAGATCATTTTTTATCTGTTTCAGAGTGTTAGAAGGAGATTAAATCCTTCTCTAGCTGGCTGCATTGATGAAAAGATTGGCATGGCTGCAGTGTGCCTGTGTGATATTGTTTCTCCACACAATGTAGGCAGTCAGTGGCTTGGGAATTTTTGCTGTGGGAGCAGCCCACACCAAACCAAAAGAGATTTACCCCAGTAAAGGGATCATCAGGTCTTTCATGTTTAATGCACTTATACACTGAATCACCAGCTTCTGGAGGGGATGAATTTAACTATGTATCAATGTAAGTCAATGGCTTTGGCGGCCACAGAGCATTGCAACAGATTTTTGACTGGAGGTTTGCTTTAAAGGTATAGTCCAGGCAGCTGTAATAAAAGGGTGCAAGCAGCTCACCTTGTAGCTGTACCATGTGCCTCTCCTCTATTTTCTGCAGTGCCCGAAGAATGCATAGCAGAATTCCATAGTTTGTCTCTCCTTCCTTTTCCATTCATCCATGGCAACCAAAGTGGTTGTACGGCCCCTCTAATCCATTTTTATTCTTTTGTTAAATGTATTCACAATGGTATTGCACACTGCAGTGAAATATTTATTTTATTGGAGAAGATGAGTCTTATTTTTTCCCAGCAGAGCTCCGCACACATGTACATAAGTATCCCTCTAATGCAGGGCACACTAAAGACGCGAGAGCATAGATCAGGCTAGGTATGCTTACCCCATTGCCGATACCTAAGGCACATATGCAGGCTGCCAGAAAAATCCCCAGCATTCCTCTAGTGGCAGGCTCCAGGCATTTCTGAATGGCTGCTGAGGGTATGCACAGTTGAAAAGGAGCGGCCAGTGGCTAGCTTGTCATTCAGGCATCCTAGCCGCTCAATAATATGCATGGCCTGGAAACCTGAGTGGAGGAAAGCCTGCATATCCGTCATGGCAAGGTAAACATATTGGGCGACTGTGGGGTTTCACACAATGGGAAAACTCTAATCAGGATGGAGCTACACAACCCAGGGTAGTAACAGTTAAAGTTATCAACCTATACATTATTAATAAATTCCTTTCTGCTAAATCCTGTTTAATGTGACCTGGGAAATCAACAGACAAAAGGAGAAAATACAGAAAAAGCCCCTATGCCAAAAAGTCTTTGCACTACAGACCTTCTTTGTGTAGCTATAGCAAAGAAGCTAATCTGAAGTATCCAATGAATGAGGTCACCTATGCTTGCTATTAGACGTATAGAACGTCGGTTATACACTTTGAAACACTTCTTGTGGCTACACAAGCCTGCCTTTTACTGGCCTTTGTCCCCATAAGATTATGACACAGGAAAATTCTCAGGTTAACATGACCAAAATAGCTGTCAACTTTGCCAGACTTGCTTTTGTGGCGTGAAATCCAATCTCCCAGTCTGGCCATGGAAAATAAATTAAGGCGATTTATGACAGGCGCTCTGCTTCAGAGTTCAAGACACCAGTGAACAAATAAGTTCCTATTTCATTGGCCCTTTCCCAGCCTAGGAGGCTAATTGGCACAGTTCTCTGCAGGATATTAGACTGGATATAAATGTTCAGAAAGGCTGGTCCTTTAACTGCTTGGTATGTTCTGGGAACACATAAGACACTGTTTCACAGTGTCAGTAGCCAAACAGACTTTTCCAACTAGACGCACTAACAGATTATATTTCTTGCTAAAGTCTGATCAGTTCCAGATATGATTTTTGCCGCCTCTCTTGTAATTAGAGCTTGACTAGTGGTATAAGCCTTCTAGCACTATGTTCTCACACTGACTTTATATGTGACATTAGCATATTAGTGTATTGTTGTATGTGTTATGCATGTGTATGTGCATTTCTTCTACTGTGACTGTTCTATTTTTCTATAAGCGGTAAATGATCATATTTACTTTTTCATAATTATTTGAACCTCATAGCTTTGCGTCTTTTTATTATGCTACATGCTACAAAGTTCAGACCAAATGTTGTGGCAAAAGGAGACAGTAAAGAGAGCCCTGCCCTTGCGAGCTTACAGTCTAAAGAGTCTTTAGAAGTAATAATTACAAATCAGTTGAACTAATTCCTTTGGTAAACCACAATACTAGAATTATCCACCCTTCCCATTGATCTCTATTTCCACTCTCTTTTATTTTCACCTTTTTTTCTTGTTGCACCCCAAGTAAAATGAAGGTTTTTGTTGGGCGCTAATCATTTATGAGTTAAACAACCTAAATTTAGAGTAAAACTGTTTGCAGGAATGTCACATCTCACTACCAAGTACGGGATTACACTGTAAGATAAGATTGCTTAGGCTCTCACCTCTACCATCTGCAACCCGTTGGCCTTGGTTGGTCGCACTGTCTTAAATACATTGAGTTGTGCAAAAATAAAAGAGGATGATGTTTCATTGGAGTGAAATTCTCAGCCAGACGTCTGTGGGACAGTTGCTGACTATGAATATCTTTTTTTACTTTACTTCCAGATCAAATCCCATGTGGGTGGCCAGTCTTGCCAGTGAGTGACCAATGCACCTGATTTCTTCAGGCTTCTTGGTCATCATTAGTGAAAAGTAAAGAACTTGAAGGTCACCCAAGCAGAAATGATAAGCCAAGTTAAAACGTCCTGGATTGGACTTGATGAAAACCTTGAAAAAGGTATAAAAAATTCCAAGGAGGAAATGGAAAGTGACAAGAGGGTATATGTCAGCAATGTCATAAGTCTAATTCCGAATGAGCAGAACAATGCAATAACTGGGAAAAAATACTAGTTTTGGTAAAATATCTCAATTTATATTTTTACCTAAATGAATGTAGTTATGCATCTAGTTACTTGTTATGTATGTGCCATATTAGCTGCAAGCCTTTCATAGCTCAGTAATCCCAACTGAAAAAGTATAGTTACCCCCCCCCCCCCCAAAAAAAAGAGAAATTCTCACAGACACTGGAAACAAGAATTGACATCAGGGCAGGCATCAGCACTGGGCATACCTGAGTAGGAGCTGGGGCCCCTGCACCTTAGGAGGGCCCATCTCATTCCCTCTACCCTGGGCAGCATCTATGCAGGGTGCAGGGCCTTGCAGTAACCAGGACTAAGCACTGTCAGCAAGGGGCAGATTGGTCATTGGAAGAGCCTTTCTTTCTTTCAGTCCTTCTATTCTTTGTTTCCTTTCTTTCCATTTATTCTTTGTTTCATCTGTCATCCCTTTCTGCCATTCCCTTTCTTTCTATATTTCTTTCTTCACTTCAATTATTTATGTCAGTCATTCTATTTTTTGTTTCTTTCCTTCATATATTTTTCTTTCTTGCCATCTATTCTTTATCTTTCTTTCCTTTTGTATACTAATTGCCCTGCTAACGTGCACCTCCCAGGTTAGTTATAAAATGGTCTGAGCGGCTGCCACCCCCCTTTGTTTCTTTTGAATTTGTGCAAGCACATGGGGTGTGGGGTCTAGGCTGTATTGCAAGGTCTTTGACCCTTCCACCCCATGGCTTGCACTTGGGAGGTTTAGGGCAACCTCAGGTAAGCTGCTCCCAATTTATCTATTGCATTGTATGTCCCAAATGGGCTCTCAGAGATTAGAGTTAGGACTGCACCCCACAGAGGCACTTCTGCAGATGTGTGTGACCGAGTCCTCTGTTTATACCAAGTTTAGAGACAGATTATAGGCTGGCCTGCAAGCTAACAGGGTTGAGTGCTGTGGCTTCTTTAAGACTTTTGTATCTTTCTTTCCTGCTATATTTTTTTCTTCAATTTTTATCTTTGTTTTTTTCTGTCCGTCCTCGTATTCTTTCTTTCCAACTCTTCATTTAGTCTCTCATTACTTCTCTCCCTCTTTCCTGTATTTTCTGTCATTGCCTTTTATTCTTTCGTTGTTTCTGTCATCTATTCATTTATTTGTCTTTTTTTTGTTTCTGTAGTTAATTTTATGCTTTTATTCTTTCATTTTTTTCTTTCAATCTTTAATTACTTCTATTCTTTTGTTCCTTATTTCACTTTCTTTCTGTCATTCCTTCTATGCATTGCCATTCCTTCTATTATTTCTTTTACAAAAATTGTATTGAAGTTTGCATAGAATGGATCATACACATATCGAAACAAGCGTACTGGATCCTTCTATTATTTCTTTCTATTCTTTAGCAGTATTCACCATACATGCAACTTTATCACTATGGAGTATGTGTCATACCACACCACAAGGGGCCCACTGAGACTATCGCACAAGGGCCCGCATAACCCTGGAGCATAACGTGCAGACTTTCTTGTCCAAGAGTCTTGTGGGGGTCTGAGCTTCAATAGGTGAGCATAGGAAACCCAGTAAAACTCTTCAAGGTGGAGTTCCAAGATGGAAGGAAAGTTGTGTAGCACTGTGCTACACAGGTAGCAGGTAGAATTTTTGCATTCTTTATGTACACAAATGTAAGAGTTAAAACTGACATGCTTAGTAAGTTAAGGATGGAGAATAAACTCGGCTGCCATGAAGTGGCTGCTCTTCTGAATCAAGAACTGCAATTCATGGGAACTAAAAGTCCTCTCTTAAAAAGGCTTTAGCTAATATTTCTAGGATTTCTCTGGAGTGCGTGTGCAGCAAAGAGTTAATTTGTTTTTCATGTCTAGAGAGTCACAGGCCCTTATTTAACAAGGGATAGCGACAGGTAGCGACTGGTGAGCGGCCGGTAATGGCGGGCCCTTATTTGATTTGCTGCTGTTCTGTTTTAGTGCTCGTGAAATATTCTTATATTTGTCTAAAGTTTCACAACAGTTTCATTCCACTTTCAATGGCTTTATTTCACAGGAAGGCGCTACGACGCATCAAGACATAAATCCTAATTGCACATCTGCAGTCTTCACTGACTTCCTTTTAATTATATGATGGAATCAATTTAATAAAAATGCCCATTTATGTAATACAAAATACCATAAAACATGATGTGCTGATATCCACAGCATCTGCTTTACTCTCATTCCATGTCCATATACAGTGGCATTCATTGTTCTAACCAGACTATCGGGCATTCCTTTTCACATCTCCTCTTTTAAATGTATTCCACAAATTATAAGACTACTAATACTATAGTCATTCTAACTCTAATTGCAGTCACAACTATGCCTGGTAAAAGTTTAATATAACAAGCTTGCCTTGGCTTGGGCAGGCTGATTCATCATTAGCGGCAGGTAGCGACAGATGAGCGTCTGTAGCAGGCATTTTCAGAGCGCCCGCTAGTAGTCGCAGTGCTCGGCCGTGAGTCGCTACTTTATAGCGACTCAGTCGCTGTTCAGTAATATTGAATACATTGTGAGGAGTCGCTATTTGACCTTTGCGCTGTATGGGAGCGCATGTTAGCGACTGGTCATAGCGACCGACTCACACCTATTCAGCAAAAAAACAGCCTCACAACTCTCTGGCGCTGAAAAATACTTGTTTGAAGCCCAGAGCGCAGGAGGCGGTGTGTTTAAAGTGTGTTTTCCAGCATCTATCAACTAGTAACAAAGCGAAAACATATGGAATTACATTGTAACAACATTGTAACATGAACACTTTAATGCCAGACCTGTAATGTCATTTTTGAGGAAATATTTAAAAAATGGAAAAATTATGAAAAAAATGCTTTATCAATGCCAGAAGAGGTCAAAGAATTATTTGTAATTTAAAAAAAAAAAAAAAAAAAAAACAGTTTAAAGAGAAGAAAAGGATCGTCCATTGAAATGTATGGGAGAGCGTCAGGTAGCGAGAGGTCATACCTGGCGCTGTGCAAGGCTGAACGCTGGCTCTGTTCGCTGAGGCTGTGAAAATGATGAATCAGACGCTACATGGCGCTATTCCAGTCGCTAAACAGATTCTGCTTGATAAATGTGTAATTGCATGCCGTGTCCGGCGTTCACCAGTCGCTACCTGTCGCTACCTGTCATTAACCAGCCACTACCTGACGCTATCCTTTCTTAAATAAGGGCCTAAGAATAAAATGTAGCTGGAGCCAGAAAAGTCAAAGCCAGCTACATGGAGGCATACCAACAGCACTATGTCACATGGAATTACGTAACAGTGAGGTGTCCACAGCACATAATGGTATACAGTGTTAGGTTAGGGATTTATATTTGTATCAAAGATTCAATCAAGTCAACAATCATTAACAGTTCCATTTTGCAGGTATGTTGGATAATGTATAATTAACCAATACAATTACAACTATTCACTGTCATTATTTCTCAAAATCAACAATATTTCTACTTTTATGTTAAGTTTATGTTAATTAAAGTGGACAACATCATTTAATGAAAAGCACAAACCCATAAAAAACTATTCCCCAGCATCTAAAATTAATATATTTTAAGTTTTAAGTCTCTTACTGATTATTATTTCCCCCACTGGGCTGCAACTCTGTTCAGCACTCTAAGGCCCTTATTTATGAAGGAATAGCGACAGGTAGCGACTGGTGAGCGGCCGGTAATGACGGGCACCGCCACGAGAACGCCGGCTCCCCACCACAATCACACATTTATCAAGCCGATCCTGCTTAGCGACTGAGATAGCGCCAGATAGCCACTCATTCATCATTATTCCAGCCTCAGCCCACAGCGCCAGCGCCCGACCTTGAACAGCGACAGGTATGACCTCTCGCTACCTGGCGCTCTCCAATGCATTTCAATGGAACAATCTTTAAATATTCATAATTAATTGTTATTAATGTTTTTTTTTAAATGTGAAAAATTCTGTGACCACTTCTGCCATGTTAGATAATTTTTTTAAGGTAAAAAAAAAAAAAAAAATTTGTGCAGAATTGATATTACAGGTCTGATATTAATGTATTCATATTACTAAATTCTTTAAAAAATTTCTTTTTTTTTTTGGTTTCCAAAAATATGGTGGTTTGGGGGTTAAAAAACTACTTTTAACACATCGCCACCAGCGCTCTGGGGTTTAAACATGCATTTCACAGCGCGAGAATTTTTTGAGCGTGATTTTTTGATGAATATGGTGGGAGCCGGTTGCTCTGACCAGTCGCTATCATGCGCACCCATACATCGCGGAACCTGTCAAATAGCGACTCCTCACCCCGTATTCAACATTACTGCAAACCGACTGAGTCGCTATCAAAAACCGAACAATGGCCAAGCACAGCGACTACTAGCGGGCGCTGTGAAAATACTGCTACAGTCGCTCAACTGTCGCTACCTGCCGCTATTAATGAATCGGCCTCCCCGATATGGTGCCGCCATCTTGCCTCAGAAGCATCAGATACTGAGAAGAGGAGAAGGAAGTTATAAGTGCAGGGGGCAGGTTATAGCTGTGCTCTGCACAGACCGAGCAAAGCTGAGGTCAGGAAAAGGACAGCAATCTCAGAATGCAGAGCGGCATAGTCAGAAGAGACTTTCTGTCTGCAGGCAGCCTGAGACTCTATGGGCCACCTTTTTGGATTTTTAAAAGCTCAGAAAATGCACTAGGTGCAGGTATGATTTGTGCAATCTGATGATGATGATGTATGCACAGGGTGGGGGAAACATATAAGATAGACTTTTACTAAGGGTGAAGGTCCGGCTTAAATCTTAAACTTTAGCCAGTTTAAAGTGGACCAAAACCCAGCTGGATCTATAAGATTTCCGGGCCAGGATACTCAAAATCCTGGGTTTTGGTCCACTTTAGGTAGAAGGAGCGGTTAGAATCATATTCACATTCTTTTAGCAGTGTATGGCCCTATTGGTGAATCAAAAATAATACTGCTATCTTCTGTGAAGCTTATCCATATTTCATTACAGAATAACTAAAAGTCACACAAGCAGCGTGAACTTCATTTAGTGGACAGTGGAAACTAGAAGCACAGCACAGACATTACCAAAATACAGATTGTGGGTGGGTAGGAAATCCTGAAGGTTAAAGTGATATTTATTCTCTTGCTATCGCATCTATTTAGCAGGGACAGAGTGGTCACATGGTCCCCATTGTTCTGTAGGCCATGTTTCCTGTCATGTCTAGGCTGTACTGTAGGGATGTGCTACGTGATATCTCTCTTAAACAAAACTACAACAGACTTCAAGGAACCGATTTTCTTTGGACTATTATTTTAGATTATCACCCCTGTATATGCTGTATCATTTTTTTCAGTATTGAGCTGGTTACCGTAATTTATAAATGTCATCATTACTTGTATTCAAGGACTTGTACTAACTTAACAAGATGTGCATGTAATTAAATGCAGCCTAGAGTTAAAAACATTTTATTTGTGTGATCTAGTAGTCAAAAATGTTTTTTTACATCTTCAGATTACATTACTGCAAAAAGTACATCTGAAACAATTGCTTGGATATAATGTGGATGTGATTCAACTCCTGATTGACACCAATTTTTAGTTTACACTTGCTTTACTTTATACACCTGCCTAGGTTTTCCTTTAATATTTTATAGTTCTATAATGTAAAAAAAAATCATAGTCTCTATGAGGTTACCATACACGGTTGCTGGCATGGCAGGGCTCCAGGCCAAATACTAGTCCTTCTGCCCTTTGGGCTAGTGCTAGTGCTCATCCAGGAGTGGCCAGGGCCCTCCTACATAATGGGCTTATTCTGCACCCAGCTCCCAGGGAGGGGGCAGGTAATCAGGAGGGGTTAAAAGTTAAACTCCCCTCCTCTTTACAAAATAAACTTTATAAAAATAAAAACAAATGCATAGTGACTCCACACTAGCATGCAGCTGATGGGGAAGAAGACTTCAATTAACATGGAAGATGTCTGAAACCAGGGAAAGGATGCTGAAGTGAGTTAAAAATAGTTTTTTATGAAGTGTATTTTGTAACAGGGAATAAAGGTTAAATAGGGTGGTGGTGGAAAGCCATCTGCTCACCATGTAGGCAGGGGGCTTTTCTATATCCATACCTAATTACCTGCAACCCCCCTCAGACCTGGGGGGGGCAAAAAGGACTGGTGGCCTTTGGCTCAGTGTCCTTTCACGGGTGCCCCAGGCATTCCTGGAAGATCACTGGATCTATGGCAATGGGTATATGGGCTGGCATCCTAGAGCTTGGAGGCGGAATTGTCTCTGGCCCAATGGATATCTCAGATTCTATGCTTAGTGCTCTGAGCTGGTATCTATGGGATGTTAGCCTTGGGGGATAACTCTTTTTTATTTTTGGTTATTTGAAGTAGACCAAAACCCACCCCGGATTCTATGAGACTCCAGGGCAGGCTTACTCCCTCCTCCCCTGCTGGAGCATCCTGAACTATGATTCCTGTGCTCTGTGAAACCCCCTGACTCATCTGCAAATCTTACCCTTCCCCCGAGGTCACAGCGCATGCACGACCTGCTCCACTCTCGGCTGTGCATTGCCAAGAACAGCTGTAGGGAGTGAGAGGTGCTGTGCGCCACTCGCAAGTGCAGCTAGGATTCTATTCTAGTCGTGTCATGGGCTCCAGGAGAGGTGAGTTGTGGGGTTTCACACAGCGAAGCAACCCAAACCGAGGTGCCCAAGGGGAAAGGAACAAAACCCAGAATTTTTACTATCCTGGGTTTTGGTCCTCCCCCACTTTAAGTAAAAAAAAATACCATTTTGTGAATACTCACCTGTAAAATGGGTATTGTAAGTATGTCACACACCCCGCTTCAAGAAATTCATAACGTGTGGGTAATACTGACCTGTAGAGGGCGATATGCAGAGATGCCAGGAAAAAAGAGAGCCCCTCCCGGTCCATAAATACCTGGGACCTCCCACTCATTACCCAGTATAAGAACAGCAGTAAGGTAAGGGACCAGGAAGAGCCCAACACAAAGCATAACAACGCAAAGTTCACCATATAAAGGATCCAGAATACAAAGGGCAGGGTGAAGCGGGGTGTGTGACATACTTATAATACCCATTTTACAGGTGAGTATTCACAAAATGGTATTATTCTATGTATGTCACACACCCCGCTTCAAGAAATTCATAACGTGGTGGACATCCAACAGCAGTGTCCATAAAGGGCGGGGATCCAAAACAAGGCAACAAGGCACAACTTAAACCACTGCAGGTTGCAGAACTTTGCGGCCAAACACAGCATCCGCTGAGGCCCGAACATCAACCTTGTAAAACTTGGAAAAAGTGTGAACAGAAGACCAAGTAGCAGCCTTACAAACTTGCTCAACAGAGGCCTGGTGCTGAAAAGCCCAGGATGCCCCAACCGCACGAGTAGAATGAGCAGTAACACGAAAAGGGGGTACCTTCCCTTTGGCAGAATAGGCCCCAACTATGGTCTGACGGATCCATTTACTAATGGAAGACTTGGCAGGCGCCAAACCCTTCCTAGGCCCGGAGGGCACCACAAAAAGGGCGTCCGTCTTACGAAAGGAAGACGTTACCTCCAAATAATACTTCACAACACGAACCACATCCAAAGAATGCAGGGCCCTCTCTTTGTCATTGCTGGGATTAGGACACAGAGAGGGCAGAACAATGTCTTGGTTTAGGTGAAAGGCAGAAACAACCTTAGGAAGGAAATCGGACTTGAAACGAAAAACCACCTTGTCCTGATGCCCCTCAAAGTACGGGGCTTGAATGGACAAAGCCGCCAACTCAGAGACACGCCTAACCGAAGTGATGGCTACCAAAAAGGCCACCTTCTGCGTAAGTGAAGACAATGCAATATCATTCAAGGGCTCAAAAGGAGAATCCTGAAGAGCAGCAAGAACCAAATTCAAATCCCAAACAGGGAGCAAAGGTTTTCTAGGAGGCCGCACGTGCGTGACTCCCTGGAAAAAAGTCTTAACCAAAGGATGAAGGGCAAATGACCTTTGAAAGAACACCGCCAGGGCAGAAACCTGCCCCTTCAAAGTACTAAGCTGGAGCCCTAGGTCCAGACCATGTTGAAGAAACTCCAGGATTCTGGAGATGGAAAATTCCCTACAAGGCAACGCCCTGATCTCACACCAATCAATATAAGTCCTATAGTAGATATTAGAGGAAGACCGCTTCCTAGCACTAATGAAAGTTCGAATCACAGCATCGGAAAGACCTTCCTCCTTCAAGATGGAGGTTTCAGCAGCCATGCCGTCAAAGCCAGCGTTGGTAAATTGGGATAACGTAGTTGACCCTGGGTGAGCAGATCCGGCAGCAGGGGCAGAACGAACTGATCCTCTGCTAACCTTACCACATCTGCGAACCAAACCTGTCTTGGCCACCTTGGAGCCACCAGAATTGCTGACGCACCCTCCAGGGCCAGCTTGAGCACCACTCTGGCCACCAAGGGAAACGGAGGGAACAGATACAGAAACCCCAGATCCCTCCAGTTCAGAGACATGGCATCCACTGCCAGAGCCAGTGGATCCCGTGAGAGAGACACAAATGTCGGAAGTTTGTGATTGTGACGAGAGGCAAAGAGGTCCACCACCGGGGACCCCCACCTGAGACAAATCAAGCGAAACACTTTGGGGCTGAGAGACCATTCCCCCCGGCGAGCTGAGAACCTGCTCAGAGAGTCCGCCTCCGTGTTCTCCGCTCCCGGAATGTAAACTGCTGAAATGCACGGGACGTGGGTCTCCGCCCAGGCCAGAATCAAAGACACTTCCTTGAGGGCACTCCTGCTGCGAGTCCCTCCCTGGTGATTGATGTAGGCGACCGCCGTCCGATTGTCCGACCGGACTTGAACCGGCAATCCTTGCAACTAATGAGTCAAGCGAAACAGAACCATCCTGATGGCCCTCAATTCCAGAACATTGATGGACTTGTGAGCCTCCTGAGGCCCCCACAGTCCCTGAAACTGACGATCCTTCCAGAACCCCCCCCCCCATCCTGAGAGACTGGCATCCGTGGTGACCGTCTCCCAACAAGGGGCCAGAAAGGATCTGCCCCTCGACAGATTGATTGGATCCAGCCACCACTGAAGGGAGCACCGAACTCGGGGGGTTATCAGGAAGGACTCATCCAACGACAGTGGCGACCCGTCCCAGGCCGCCAACAGATGGCGCTGGAGTGTCCTTGTGTGGAACTGAGCAAAGGGAACCGCTTCGAAGGAGGCTACCATCAATCCCACCAGCCTCATCCCCAGTCTGATGGCCGGACGAGGGATAGACAGGAGGAGTCGAACCAACTCCTGAATCAAGAGAACCTTGGACTGAGGAAGAAACACCCTGGCCTGGGAAGTATCCAGGAACATTCCCAGAAAAGACACTAACCTGGACGGAGAAAGGGAGGACTTGGGGTAGTTGATCACCCACCCGAATCTCTCCAGAGTGGACAGCACCTTGGTGAAAACCCTTGGAGCCGAGGTAAGACCGAAAGGAAGTGCCACAAACTGAAAATGCCGATCCTCCACCACGAACCTGAGAAATCTCTGGTGCGCTGGAAAAATCGGCACATGCAGATAGGCGTTCTTGATGTCTACGGACGTCAGAAAGTCCCCCTGCCGAAGAGAATGGATAGCTGAATGCAGCGTTTCCATGCGAAATTTCCGGACGGACGGACTAACCTGTTGAGGATCTTTAGATCCAGAATGGGTCGAACCGAGCCGTCCTTCTTGGGCACCGTGAACAGATTGGAATAAAAGCCCCGACCCCTGTCTGAGGGGGGCACTGGGCAAATAACTGCCATATCCAACAGACTCTTTACTGCCGCCTGGAGCTCCTGCGCGGCCAGAAGGTCCGAAGGCACCCGAGACCTGAGGAATCTGGGAGGGGGCCGGAGCTCGAACTCCAGCTTGTAGCCGGAAGTCACCACTTCCCGGATCCATCTGTCCGAGACCTCCCGGTTCCAGACCTGGGAGAAGTGTTGCAGCCGTCCCCCCACCCACATGGGTGAGGGCGCCCCCTCATTGCTAAGCTGGCTTGGCAGCGGGTTTGGGCTTAGAGCCCCAGCAGTATCCTGGGCGGGCACGCCCTCTGCCCCTGTTCCAGGAATCTCCTCTGGCTGCGGGAAAAACAATTCCTCTGCCAGCTCTAGCCCCACGAAAGGAAGGAGCAAAGGAACCCGCCCCCCCAAAAGGGACGACACTGTTTTTTGCATTGAGGTAACTTACCACCCTTGGCAACTGAATCCAACTTCTCACCAAAGAGCCGTAAATCCCACAAAGGGAAGATCGGTCAGCGACTTTTTAGACACAAAATCAGCCGCCCACTGGCGCAACCAAACCGAACGCCGAATAGTCACCAATAGAGCCGACGTTCTGCCACACATCATCAGTGTGTCACCCAAGGCGGCTAGTACAAATGACAAAAACAATTCACACCTTTTAAGGCCAAGGAACTCGTCACTATCCGGATCTAACCCGGAAGAAGTCAACAGGTCCCTGACCACCGACCTGGTAGCCACCACCAGCAGCGCTGAAGCACAAACCGGCCTCATGGCTGACCCGACACTGGCAAAACTATGACAAGCCATTTGGTCAATGCGTTTATCCTCACCATCTTTAAGCGTGGAGCAATCAGGAGAATTTAAAACAGTAGTGTTGGATAAACCCAGAATCTGTGCATCCACCTCGGGAGGGGATGCCCAATGCTTAACCGTATCCAAGGGAAAGGGATATTTTTTGTCCCAACCCTGATGGACACCTGGGAGCCGGGCAGGCCTCTCCCATTCCTTAGCAATAATCCCATCAAAATGCTTTTGGTTAGGAAATTCCAAGCGCGGCCTGGATTCTTCGAAAAATTCCCCCTTTTGCTGTGGAACCGCCTCAGGAGGAGAAATAGCCAAAACCTCAAACATCTGAGCCAGAACATTAGGAGTATCTGAAGACCTCCCCAAGCCCCGCTCGGTATCAGCACCCACAAACTGCTGATCGTCTGAATTATCTGATTCTTCATATACCTCCCCTTCCTCAAGTTGGGAGTAATCAGACTAGTCCAGATTATCAAGATCATCCAAGTCGGCCGCCGGTGAAGACGGCGACAAGTGCTTTCTCTTAGCCGGAGCCTTTCTGGTGACCGTGCTGGAGAATAATTTTTCAAGATTGGCCAATCGGGCACACATCTCCGATTGCAACTGCCCGCCCATGACAACGTCAGACTGGGCATGGATCAAACTGGGAGGGGGGGGAGGAGAGACCGGCGGCGCTGAACCAGACACCTGGGGTCGGACTGCCGCGTAATAGTCTGCTGTGCGCATGGTATACACAGATATACATCATCGCCAGTAAGGGATGCCCCACACCCCATACACTTCCGGGATTGCCCCGAGGGGAGCCCGAGCCCAGTATCCGGGGATGCCTCCATAAGGTGAACTTATAGTTGGTTGCAATGACCGAGGGAATTACGCATATAAGCAACCCGGGATGCCCCTTTAATGTCCCAAGTGGGAGGATTTGCAATAAGCCAATTAAGAACCCAGGGACCCTAGGACCGGGAGAAACCCCCTAACACCACTGTAGGTTATATCTGAAAGACATAATAAAAAAGGCAAATAAGAAAAGCGGAGTATAAAATATATATATATGACATAAAAATATATAATTATAGGTGATGGGACAGAAGGGAGGCCCACCGGGCCACTCACTGTGGTCCTGAAGACAGCTTCCTCTCTCCGTGAGGTAAAGAGCAGCTCTGAGGAGAGAAGGGGGGCGTGGCCAGCTCCTTCTGAGGAAACAGGCACAGAGAAAAGCACCTCAGCGGTGCCTGTGACACAGGGGCGGGCCGCAGCGCTGGAAAGCCCGGCCCCGCCCTCAAGAGTGAAAGCGTGAGGGGAGAAGCTCCCCTCCGCCATGACAATGCAAAAAGGCCGGCACCGCAGCCATGTGCGGCCGCGGCGCCGGTCTCAGAAGAGACAGAAGGAGGGGAGCGGGCCGTGGCTTTGACCCTGATGCCCAGCCCCGCCCCTTTTACCTCAGGGGGGAAAGCCTGCATAAAAATGGCGGCCACAGCGCCGTTTTGACAGAGAAATACACGCTGTTATGAAGTAATGAATAAGTTAATAACTATTGGGAGAATAATTTAATAAATGAATACATTAAAACATTATTAAGAATTAATGATTACAAAATTTGGACCTAACACCGAATAAGGGGCCCTGCTCCTACCCTCCGCTATCCCGATCTCGGATGTCCCGCGGGGAGGGAGGTGATCGGCCCGGGAGGGTGATGGTCCTCTTTAAGTTGACAAAAACTGAAATGAATCATTTGTTTGAGGGTAAAGGTATTGATATGAATTGACCTAACAAGTGCATTTTTATGCCAACAATTTCATGGATCCCCTGCTGCCGAATTAAAAAAGAAATCCAGTTAAGACTGATGGCTTTTGCTCTACGCATTTTATAACTGGTCCTAATATGAGAGCAATACAATTATTATTCTACACCCATTTCGCAAATAATTTGCAAATAATAAAATGCAGCACAGAGAGATTCCAATTTAGGCTTCCTTTCTGCACATTGGCACTTGGTAAGCCTGATGGGCAGACTTACCTCTTCCACATTCCACACCCCACATGACAGTGAGCAGCATATCTGGTTTTCACAGCACCCATGTACATCCCCGTGGGACTTTGCGAACAATATAGGCAGTCATCCTAATGGCTGCACAGGGCAGAAGGTGGAAAAGGTAATTATTGGCATTTATCAGGGGTGCGCAGCGGGCAATTAAAATCAGGATGCCCCTGTTCCACATTTGTTACAGGATTGTAGAACATTTTTTCCACTCCATTTTTCTTTCTTCTCCTGCCTTAATTCTTCTATGTAAATTATTATTTTAGAAAAATGTAACTGGGATTAATGGACCCTCTTTCATATATACATGCCATTCCTCTTTAAAGAAATGACCAGGGTCACCACAGATTCGAAATGTAAATGCAGGTTTATCATACTGTCACTTGAACTGTGTATTTTTTGGACCAAATTTGTCTTGTGTGTAATCGGGTTCAGCCCTAAAGAGCCAGATAACAGTTACAGGCTTTTGTGTTTTCTGTTTCTACCAGCACGTAACTTGTTTGTCTTCAGTTTCTACTTAGTACAGTGCAGCAGCTCTGGCTGCTTTCTTAGGCAGAACAAAGGTTCTTTTTACCCATGTACCCAATGAAGCTAAAAGCCGATCTGTCAAAGCAAAAGCCCTGACCTGCCCATTGACTGGGGATTTCAATGCCCACTTCATTAAAGTTTCATAAAACTTGTGAATAGATTTACTATGATGTTGGTAAAATCATTAACTTTGGAGCAAAGCCTGCACAGTAAAATTGCCAATTTCCTGAAATTTCACTGAACTAATGGTTTACTGATTTGATGAAATAGCTCATGCTAGAGATTCTCAAAGGAACTATGTACAGTCTGGCCATAGATTGTTATAACAATTTCTCTGTGGGCCTTCACAAGTGGCCTGGCCTTTTTATTTTTTGCTGGTCCGTCTGTACAACATCTCGGTAATAAAATAAAATGTTTACCTTAACCCTAAATTTTAGCAAATTTTCATGACAACTATCAGGGTCTATGCTAGTGCAGCTGGGAGCCAAAAAGACATACAGATATTGTTATACAAATTTTACATAGCTAGATATATGTTGCCCCACAGCCAGCATCATGCCAGGCTTTCCTTCACAAGGTTGGAGGGTCTACACTATGTCAGCAGCAGAAATGTGCAGAAATGTTCCAACAAAGGAATGAGGCAAGACTGGCCAACAGTAGCAGTGGGTGTAGTGTAGGGCTTGTGGGCAATTTAAATTGATTAGTCTACTAGTCTGGATTTGTGGGGTCTTACACTAAACAGACTGTCCACTTAATATGCAACCACCCTAAAAGCTGCCCTGGAATAGCCTAGTGGGGTTCTTAAAGAATCCAGACTGAGATTGAGCTATTAAAAAGAACTAATTGGAGGCAATAGGTAAATGACTGGCCCGCTGGTTGAAAGCAGTCCTTAGTGCCACCTACCAACTTGAAGAGGATCACAGAGAAGGAAGAGCTTGGAGGCAGTGGAAAATCGGGACCCCTTTTTTGTGCTTACCGGAATAAGGTACTGCAATGAGCCCATGAAGGGAGGGAGTCTGTGCCACCAATTGCTTCTTTAAAACATCATAAGTTTTGCAGCTTTGGGGTCCCAATCTCAGCTCATGGGCACACCAGTACATTCTCTTAGAACACTGCTGGGCCAGTCAAGCGTGTACAGGAAGCCAGAAAACATTAACCCTTGAGCCACAAATTATTAAAATATCTGCCCATGACATGACCAATGACTTTGGGGATTCTTGTTGGAGGTAGGTAAGGTTATAGAGAAGGTCCAGTCAAAACTTTCTGAACTGCCTCTTATCTCTGCAATACAAGGGCATTTATCTGCCCTACTGCCCCCCCCCCCCCCCCCCCCCCCAGGAAGACCAAAATCAGGCAGCCCATACTTATCTTTTTCAAGTTCGCTCCCTCATCTGCTGTACATGTAACCACTGGAAGACAATCAGGTTCACCAGGCAGCGAGTGCATGGATGGTTTGTGGGAAGTCAGGAGGCATTGAAAGGTAGTGGGTCAGAGAGGCACAGAATGGCTATGGATGGGCACTCATTCAGGAAGCCCAAGATCTGTTTAATGTTTACTCCCACAGCTACTGTCCATCAGGTTCACCAGGTGGCAGGTGCATAGAGATGTACAAACCTGATACCTTGCTTGCAGCCATTTGGGGACAGTGTACCATGCTGAAATGTGGAGGAGGAGAGCATGAGTCAACCCAAATTGGGATTCCCCCCTCTGCTGCAATGATAGGCTTTAATAGGTGAAAGGGGGTTGAGGAATGATTTATGGCCAGAGAGAAAAGGCTGATTAGTATCAGAGGGGTTGGAAAGCTGATTGATGGGAGTGAAGGGCTGATTCATGGCACAGAGGGTGTAAGCTGATATGCCTATAAACTGAGACAAAAGGGGGTCCTGATTCTCAACTCTAAAGCAACTGAGAATTACATCCCTACCTACACGAAAATCTCTTTTTTTGAAAAATATCATTATGTTTGCTTCCAATTTGAGACTTTGGTCTGGCAATAGGGACAGCACTTAGCCACAAAACAGAGCCACTGGAACTGCTTCACAGTTGATTATAGACTTGGCACTGCTGGATCGACGGGCAGGCTGATTCATTACTATCACCAGGTATCGGCTATCGGGCGCTGTAACAGAGCACCTCAATCGCTGTAGTAACCTGGCTGGCATTGATGAATGAGATGTATGTCGGGCGTTCTAACACCAGTATAGCGTTGCAGGGAGCGAAAGGTAGCACCAGCTCATTGCGACCGACACACGCACAGCGTCGGCACTCTAAATCTGGTTGCTATAGCATAGAGTGGCAGGCGCTGTGTGATTAAAGTCTGTTTTTGAACACATATCCACCAGCAACAAAGCGTAAACACATGGAATTACATTGTTGTAACATTGTGACATTAATACTTTAATGCCAGACCTGTAATGACAACTCTGCATGAAAACATACAAATTAAAAAAAGTTTTCAAAAATTACTTTTTCTAGGCCAGGAGAGGTGACAATTATTTGAGAGAAAAAAAAAATTAAACACAAAAAAACCTGTTTAAACAGAAGAAACAGAAGAAAAGGAACGTCCATTGAAATGTATGGGAGAGCGACAGGTAGCGGCAGGTAATACCTGGCCCTCTGGAAGCCAGAGCGCCGGCGCTATACGCTGAGCTGCCTGTAATGATGAATCATACGCTACATGGCGCTGTTAGAGTCACTCACCAGAATTCATAATCATAAATCATAAATGTGGTATTGCGTACAGCGCCCGGCGTTCACCAGAAGCTGCCTGCCGCTACGAGGCGCTACCTGCCGCTATCCCTTGATGAATAAACCCCTACATTTCATAGCACCCATACTAAAGTGCCATCTTTTAGTATTAGTAGCCCTTGTGAAAGCCTAGTTCTTTTCCAAGCTCGCCAAAAATGAGATCATAAGTAGATCCGTATTTAGGATTTGAGCTGCCCTAGGCACTTTTTGGTCATGCCCCCCCCCCTTGGCCCGCACATATACCATGATGAATTTGCCCGCCCTCCCATGAAAGCCGCAAAGAGGGACACGAGAAGACATTTTTTAACAATTAAACCATGCTCCCGGCCACACCCGTAAAGGGAAACACCACCTAAGAGTTAAATAAATAATAATAATAAAACAGGCAAGGCCTCAGCAAACATATGACAGCCTGGGGCTGTAGTGAGAGGGGCATTCCTCCATTCCAGCCAGTGTGGGGCATTCCTCATTGCAGCCAGTGAGGGGCATCCCTTGTTACAGGTGACACAGACACCCCTCCAAATCATAATCTATTTTTTTTTCATATATATATATATATATATATATATATATATATATATATATAACAACATTTTTTTACATGACGCTCCTCCGGTAACTTTTCCTCCAGGGTCTCAGTCTCTGGGGTCTCTGGAGTCAGGAGTGATCGAAGTACAGCAGCCCCAGCGGCACCTAGTCACGCGTCTTTGGGCCGGCTCCAGGTTTCGATGGGCCCTTGGGCGACAGTGTCACAGTGAGCTCCTTGCTGTGAATCAAGTCACATTCAGTTACCCCAGGACCCAGCCATGCAGAGCCTGAATATGATTTGATAGATGCCGCTACCGGCCACGCATGTGCATGGGCTTGTTGGATATGCCATTCCGGGGTGCTCCAGGGGGTGGTTGTCTAAATGGACCTTGCGTCTGCTGGATGATCAACTTTAATAGTGCAGGCAAACCCCGCCCTGGACCTAGATGTTAAGGTGGCCCAAAACCCAGGTTTTCTACTCACCTAGGTTTTGGTCCCTTTTACTGAACCCCAGTGGATTGCCAGTATTCTTCCAGCTAATCAGAAAAGATTATGTAATCCAGGAATCTATTCTGAAGTCAAAACAAAACCCTGTGGGGTCAGCTCTGAAGTCTAAAAATCCCCTAGGGCATCCCAGATTGGGTCACCCCGCTGTGTGAAACCCTGATAGTTGCCTGCAAAACACACCTTTGCCAGCAGCTCCCACAATGAGGTAAACAACTCCGGCTGCATCTTCTGCATCTCTGGGCAAAGGCACCAAAATGCTGAGCTCTGTGTGTAAACACAGCCATATTGCCATCATTAAGATTCACCGCATACAATTTAGGTTAAACAAAAGCCCCCTCATGCACCATAGGATTGCGGAAAGGTGTGTTTTTATTGGTGACCTGGGGGTTTCAATGTCAATAATGTGAGAATTCCACAGGAACGCCTGTATACTCACCTCTCGTGTGAACCCCCAGCACCATTCCTGTCACTCGTCTAGTGCTCATCTACTGCCAGCGCATCTGAATGGCTGGCAATGGCTGTGCACAGCACAGGGGAGTGGCCAGAGGAAGGCGCCCAGCAATCCATACATTCAGAATAGATGTGTCTGCGCATGCACTGTGGGGGCATGATTTGAGGTTAAAGGGGAACAAAACCCAGGAATTTGATTGGGGATGGCCAGCTGTGTGAAACCTCCCAGTTCACCCAGTAAAACTGACCTCTCCTCAGTCCAATGGTGCATGCATGGGCTCTCATCCAATCAGAGTCCTTTGTCATGTTTACTTCCTTCAGCAAAGGGCTCTGATTGAATTAAATGGGGAGCCTATCTGAATGGCGGGGCAGGAGAGTGTATATCCTACGAGGGATGCACAAGACGTGGCAGTGAAAATAATCAGAGCTGTTTGCCTTATTGATTGGATGAGAGCCCCGGGCATGCACCGTTGGACTGGGAAAGGTGAGTTATAACTGGTGCTCTGGGGGGTTTCACAAGGTGGGACATCCCGATTCAGGATGTCCCAGTGGAAAGTCAGCAGCTGACTCTGGAATCTTTCAGATTCCAGGCCGGTTGCTTGTGGGTTTAGTTCTGCTTTAACAGCCAATCCCAGGAGTTTCACACAATTGGTCATCCCAAACTGGGATTTGATCAGTGGAAAAAAACAGCCTGTTATATGGTGATTAGGGGGTGCTATGCCACACTGCCTGTTATGTGGTGATTAGGGGGTGCTATGCCACCCTGCCTGTTATGTGGTGATTAGGGGGTGCTATGCCACACTGCCTGTTATGTGGTGATTAGGGGGTGCTATGCCACACTGCCTATGTGGTGATTAGGGGGTGCTATGCCACCCTGCCTGTTATGTGGTGATTAGGGGGTGCTATGCCACACTGCCTGTTATATGGTGATTAGGGGGTGCTATGCCACACTGCCTGTTATGTGGTGATTAGGGGGTGCTATGCCACACTGCCTGTTATGTGGTGATTAGGGGGTGCTATGCCACACTGCCTGTTATGTGGTGATTAGGGGGTGCTATGCCACACTGCCTGTTATGGGGTGATTAGGGGGTGCTATGCCACACTGCCTGTTATATGGTGATTAGGGGGTGCTATGCCACACTGCCTGTTATATGGTGATTAGGGGGTGCTATGCCACCCTGCCTAGTATGGGGTGATTAGGTGGTGTTCTACCACACTGCCTGTTATAGGGTGATTGGGGGGGCTCTGCCATGCTACCTGTTATGGGGTGATTTGGGACTACTGTGCCTGTACTGGGGGGATTGGAGGGCTCTGCCACACTGTTATGGGGTGAAAATAGAATTTGGCCTATCCCAGGTTTTGCTCTGTGCCCCAGGGGCATTCCAATTAGGGATGCCTCTGTGTATGAAACGTCTTTGTTTATGACAATCGGATGGAGAGTGCATCCGCGGCAGGGGGCATGCTCCAGCCCATAGCCTATCCAAATGGTTGAGCGCGGGAGTGCGCACAATGCCCAAAGATGGCAAGGGAGCCAGGAAGAAGGTAAGTCTTGCCTGCCCGAAAGGGGCTTACACAGCAGGGAAGCCCCAAGGGAAGGCTAGCAGCCAGCCCTGGAATGTTTTCAGAGGTGCAGCACAGTTTATCAATCTGACCTGCTAGGATCAAGTTTCTTCAGCAGCCTGAGGTCAAGTTCCGGGTCACCTTCTTATCAGCAGACAGTGAGTGGACCTTCAGTTCCCGAGATCTGTCACAGGAGAGGAGGGGAGGGGGGAGCATGAGGAGAATTCAGTCCCAGCAGCTCCAGACTCCATTCCACATACCGACACCGAGGGGGCCAGAGGGAGGGGGGGGGGGGGGCTAAAGACGAGGGCTACTGCACAGAACAGCAGTGTCACCAGCGCTGATACTGAACATGGGAGGGGGGAGGAGGGAGGGAGACAGGAGGAGCGGGGAGCGCGGAGCATGACGAGAGACAGAGCTGCAAGACTCTGCAACATCACAATGCCAGAGGCAGAGCACAAGTTTCCTGGCAGGCGGGACCTACGGGCGCTGGCTGATGAAGCAGGGATTAGACCACGCCCCCCCCCCCCCAATTAGCCAGCGAACCGCTCCTCATAGAAAGGAGCAGCTGGGCAGAACAGGGCGGGCGGAGCAGGGAGTGTATTGCCGGCAGCCACACTGGCAGACTCTAGAACTGTGGCGGCAGCGGCAACATAGAATGGAGGGGGGAGGGTTCCGCTGTTCCACCAATGTATTTAAAAATAAAAACTCTGTCCTTCCTGCATCACCGGCCAGCCAAACACATTATTTTTATTAAATTGTTGTGGACGTCGCCTCATCCCCGCCCCCAGGCTCTAGCCCCGCCCTAGGCACGTGCCTACCCTTGCCTAATGGCAAATACGGGCCTGATAAGTAGAACATTTGTTTAAGGGTTTTAGAACAACATAGCACAGTAGAGAGGTACCAACCCAAACAATATGACTACATATACAACCGGCAAACAGCATCCAATAGGTATTTTGTCCAATTTTTCACTTTCAATTGCTTTTTGACTGTACAACCCCAGCCCAGGGTGGGAATGTAGGCCAAGATGAAGTTGTTGACTGGAGGGCTTTTTTAAAGTGGACCTTCACCATGATTTATTGAAAAGCCCAAACCCTTAAAAAACGATTCCCCAGCATCTAAAGTTAATATATTTTACGTTTTTAGTCAAATACTTATTATTCTTTCCCCCACTGGGCTGCAACTCTGTTCAGGACTTTAGGATACGGGCGCCGCCATCTTGACTCAGAAGCATCACACTTACTGAGGAGAGGAGAGTGGGATAAAGTACAGGGGGTGGGGTTATAGCTGTGCTTTGCTCACACAGATCAGAGCTGGGGCCAGGAAAAGTTCAGCAATCCCAGAATGCAGAGCAGCACAGTCAGAAGGCACTTCCTGTTTGCACGCTGCCTGATGTCCCATGAGCCACCATCTTGGATGTTTAAAGGCTCATAACATGCAGTAGATGCAGGTAGGAGGATTTTTAATGTGAGCAATCTGTATGTACAGGGTGTGGGAAACATATAAGATAGGTTCTTATTCAGGGTGAAGGACCGCTTTAAGTACATTCACCTGTATGCTTTTTCAAATAAGCATGATGAGGCTAGACGCATATTCAACTAGGGAATGTTGTTTTTGTAAGCTGTTAAAAGATTAAAGTAAGCACCAAGGCAGTAAATGTTGACCTTTACAAATGTCTTTGTATAGTGGTTTCGTAAAGTAAAGCAATGGCATTCAGTAAAGAATAGTTCTGGAAAAACAAATAAGTCTAAATTAAGCTCTGCTAGCAGAGAGCAGCAATTTCTGGCAGTCTACTCCAAATACTGTACAACAGCAAGATCATAATGAAAGTTGCCTTAAAGTCATACTTTACTCAAATAAAAAAACACTACCAGGACAAGCAATGATAGTCTGCACTGGATGAAAGGTAAGTATAGGTTTTTTTTTTTTTGAGTAGTAAAGTATGACTTTATAATATCTAAATAGTACACAGTTATACAAAAGAAAATAATTGGGTGCTTCAGAAGTTAGAATAATATATATATATATATATATATATATATATATATATATATATATATTGCCATTGATTCCAAAAATAGAATTAGTTTTACCCTTTTAAGCCTAGCTTTGGAGATACAGCATACCCCTTTATATGATATCACCCCATGTGGACTGAAGTTAGGGACCCCATTTACACCTTATAACATTTTCTTTTCAGTTTTGGAGGTATTTGACAACTCCATCCCCTCGATTCAAAGAGCAAAAGTTAATTGATTTCGTATCGAGAATCGTAAGTTTGGGTGGGTGTTAGTCATTTTTTCCTGTTTTTTTGGCCATTTCCGACTCGCACGAGCCTACGTACGAATGCGTATATGCTCTTACGATCATCGCAAGTTCGTTCCTAAATTTTAGGATCAAAACGTAAAACTTAGGATCAAATCCTAAAACTTAGGATGAAAACGTAAAACTTAGGATAATTGGATGTGTTTCGGTGTGATTCAGAGAACAGTTTTCAAACCTCTAAATACGTTTTAAAAGAAAGCCACTGCCGACACCTTTTAGCAGTCGGATTGCTGTTCTTGAACAGGTTTTTTGGCTATGTGGAGGAGTCTGCGCATCTTGAGCTGCAATGAACTGCATGTATCAGCATGGCCGAGGCCATAAATTGTATGGCAATGCATACCTGATTCATGTATGCCTTATAAAAGCATTTTAATGTGGACCTTAATTAGTCCTTTGCATGTAAACCTTTATTTGGCTATATATTTGCGTTAATTAAAGAAACTTATGTCCTTTGGTATTTATTTTTAAATTGATGTACTAGAATAATATTTTTAGATTGCATTTATTGGTGTAGTTGTTTACCTTTGCTTTGTTTAATTATTTAAGCACATCTTTGGTCAGATGCATCACACTTACTGAGGAGAGGAGAGCGGGATAAAGTGCAGGATGTGGGTTACTGCTGTATTTTGCACAGACACAGCAGAGCTGGGGGCACGGAAAGGTCAGAAATCAAAGAATCCAGAGCAACACAGTCACAAGGCCCTTTCTGTTTGCAGGCTGCCCGATAATACCTGAGCCGCCATCTTGGCTGTTTCTAGGCTTATAACATGCAGAAGCTGCTGGGTGTTTTTTAATATTTGAGAGCAATCTGTATGTAGAGGGTGTGGGTAACCACACACAAAATTTTAAGTTGTACCATTTGAAGCATAAATATTAAAATTAAATCCACAAGTAAAAAATGCACGTTAACTAAAAATTAAACAAAGTAAGATTTACTTATGCAAATGCATTCATTAATGGTTGGTTACTACAAAATGAATGAAATAAAGAAAAATAAAAGACCAAATATTTAGAATGCACTTTAATGAGGTAAGTTTGTAGTGCGCAGCCGCAAGATCAGAAGGATTTACGTCCATACAAAAAAGGAAAAAGGGCAAAACCAATGTTGCAACCTGAGAAATGAAACGGAAAATTCAGGATGGAAACTGACATAGGTCTGATTCCCGAACTGCCATACGAACGGACGTATATTTTAGGATAGAAACGTATTTGCTTATAGAATCACTCGCAAGTTCATACGAATGCACGAGCGGACGTGAAAAATAGGATGATCGGCACCCAAATCCAAGCTGTTACATGTTTCTTTGAATCAACCCACATATATACAAGGTTTAACATGGACTACCAGTCAAAGCTTAGTAGATTGCTCCTCTAAAGCCCCTGTCTGGCATCAGTGACCTAAGCTTTTTGAGAGTGCTTAACCCCAAATATTGATATTGTGGAATAGCATGCAGATGGTGCGCTCCTAAACAGCATGAGAGCTGCCATCTTGCTTTACACTTGAAAGCCCTGCTTCTGAAAATATCAGTCCCACAGTAGAAATTGCCTCAAATCACTGTGCAGTCATCCCTTATTTCTAGCCAGAAGTGGTAAGCCATTAGCTGTAATGACTCATCATTGCTCTGCTCACAGCAGAGATCTATTAGATATATTGTAAATACATTGAATGCTTTGAGGCTGCTGTACGATTAAGATAACATGAAGAAGCAGCTGTGCACTGCCAATCTTAATGCATGCTTTCACTTTCAGCCCAAGAATCACTCCTTTCTGGGCTCCGTTTGCCCCCCTCCTCCTGTATCGAACTATGCACTGCGGCCTCTGTTCCTCCTTCTCCTGGCTGCTAACCAATCACTTCTTTCCCCTTCTTGTCAATCCTCTGAGCTCCCCCACCCACTGTCTGGGAAATGTAAAATATAAAATCTATATTGAGTTTTTTCTGCATTGCAACTAAACTTAAAAAAAGATCTGCAAGCATGAGTACATGGTTCTTAAAGTAACAGCAGTGCCTGAACAATGAATTTAAAACCCTGGATTTTGACTAGTCATGAAATTGCCCCTATTTTCATGAGATATTTTAAGGAAAGGTTACTGAATCAAGGCCTGAATGCTTTATATCAGAATAAAGAATGAGTTCCAAAAAAGCTTGATTCAAAGAAGAGAGAACATTTCAGCAGTCTATAAATGCTGCTCCCTGAGCCGCACTGCCCTGCACTGAGGATTCCTGCTTCTCTGCCCCCTGAGGACACTCTGCTGCCGCTACTGCCACTCCTGCCGCATGTTGGGTATTGTTGTGTTCAGGGGACATTGCCATTTCAGATTTACTGTGTCTATTCTTGCTTGCGTGTTGATTTTTTAGGAAAATGTGGTTTATATTCAGTTTTTTTCCTATTTTTTAGGGAAACCCTGTACAACCAAAATTTGTTTCAGGGGATAGGGTCCAGACAAATCCGTCCACTCCAAAAAGCCTGGTATACCTAGAAAGCTTGAAGTATGTACTGTTTGTGGGGGTATATCAAATATAAAGGGTTGTTTTACCTGAAAAACACATTGTCCGCACAGCCGGGATGGGGTGCCAGATGCGGTGCCGAGATGGGGTGCCAGAGGAGAGGGCAAGATACGGTCTGGAATGGGGCCAGATGTGGTGCCAGGATGCTGTTTTAGAGAAGAGGGCCAGATGTGGTGCCGGGATGGTGTGTCAGAGGAGAGGGAAGATGCGATGCTGGGATGTTGTGGCAGAGGAGAGGGCCAGGTGCGGTCCCGGGATGGTGTGCTAGAGAAGAGAGGGCCAGATGTGGTGCCTGGATGGTATATCAGAGGAGAGGGCCAGATGCAGTGCAGGAAAGGTTGGGATGGTGTGCCAGATAAGAGAGGACAAGATGCAATGCTGGGATGGTGTGCCAGATAAGAGAGGACAAGATGCAGTGCTGGGATAGTGTGCCAGATAAGAGAGGACAAGATGCAGTGCTGGGATGGTGTGCCAGATAAGAGAGGACAAGATGCAGTGCTGGGATGGTGTGCCAGATAAGAGAGGACAAGATGCAGTGCTGGGATAGTGTGCCAGATAAGAGAGGACAAGATGCAGTGCTGGGATAGTGTGCCATAAGAAAGGACAAGATGCAGTGCTGGGATGGTGTGCCAGATAAGAGAGGACAAGATGCAGTGCTGGGATGGTGTGCCAGATAAGAGAGGACAAGATGCAGTGCTGGGATGGTGTGCCAGATAAGAGAGGACAAGATGCAGTGCTGGGATAGTGTGCCAGATAAGAGAGGACAAGATGCAGTGCTGGGATAGCGTGACAGAAGAGAGGGCCAGATGCAGTGCTGGGATGGTCTGCCATAAGAGAGGACAAGATGCAGTGCTGGGATGGTGTGCCAGATAAGAGAGGGCCAGATGCAGTGCTGGGATGGTGTGCCAGATAAGAGAGGGCCGGATGCAGTGCTGGGATGGTGTGACAGAAGAGAGGACAAGATGCAGTGCTGGGATAGTGTGCCATAAGAGAGGACAAGATGCAGTGCTGGGATGGTGTGCCATAAGAGAGGACAAGATGCAGTGCTGGGATGGTGTGCCAGATAAGAGAGGGCCAGATGCAGTGCTGGGATGGTGTGCCAGATACGAGAGGGCCAGATGTAGTGCTGGGATGGTGTGCCAGATAAGAGAGGGCCAGATGCAGTGCTGGGATGGTGTGCCAGATAAGAGAGGGCCAGATGCAGTGCTGGGATGGTGTGCCATAAGAGAGGACAAGATGCAGTGCTGCGATGGTGTGCCATAAGAGAGGACAAGATGCAGTGCTGGGATGGTGTGCCATAAGAGAGGGCCAGATGCAGTGCTGGGATGGTGTGCCAGAAGAGAGGACAAGATGCAGTGCTGGGATGGTGTGCCATAAGAGAGGACAAGATGCAGTGCTGGGATGGTGTGCCAGATAAGAGAGGGCCAGATGCAGTGCTGGGATGGTGTGCCAGATAAGAGAGGGCCAGATGCAGTGCTGGGATGGTGTGCCAGATAAGAGAGGGCCAGATGCAGTGCTGGGATGGTGTGCCAGATAAGAGAGGGCCAGATGCAGTGCTGCAATGGTGTGCCAGATAAGAGAGGGCCAGATGCAGTGCTGGGATGGTGTGCCAGATAAGAGAGGGCCAGATGCAGTGCTGCGATGGTGTGCCAGATAAGAGAGGGCCAGATGCAGTGCTGGGATGGTGTGCCAGATAAGAGAGGGCCAGATGCAGTGCTGCGATGGTGTGCCAGATAAGAGAGGGCCAGATGCAGTGCTGGGATGGTGTGCCAGAAGAGAGGGCCAGATGCAGTGCTGGGATGGTGTGCCAGAAGAGAGGGCCAGATGCAGTGCTGCGATGGTGTGCCAGAAGAGAGGACAA
Organism: Gastrophryne carolinensis; assembly: GCA_027917425.1. NCBI lineage: Eukaryota > Metazoa > Chordata > Amphibia > Anura > Microhylidae > Gastrophryne > Gastrophryne carolinensis. Next base: position 254,825,488 of record CM051238.1, read on the forward strand.
GATGCAGTGCTGGGATGGTGTGCCAGATAAGAGAGGGCCAGATGCAGTGCTGGGATGGTGTGCCATAAGAGAGGGCCAGATGCAGTGCTGGGATGGTGTGACAGAAGAGAGGACAAGATGCAGTGCTGGGAAGGTGTGCCAGATAAGAGAGGACAAGATGCAGTGCTGGGATGGTGTGCCATAAGAGAGGGCCAGATGCAGTGCTGGGATGGTGTGCCAGATAAGAGAGGGCCAGATGCAGTGCTGCGATGGTGTGCCAGATAAGAGAGGACAAGATGCAGTGCTGGGATGGTGTGCCAGAAGAGAGGACAAGATGCAGTGCTGGGATGGTGTGCCAGATAAGAGAGGGCCAGATGCAGTGCTGGGATGGTGTGCCATAAGAGAGGGCCAGATGCAGTGCTGGGATGGTGTGACAGAAGAGAGGACAAGATGCAGTGCTGGGAAGGTGTGCCAGATAAGAGAGGACAAGATGCAGTGCTGGGATGGTGTGCCATAAGAGAGGACAAGATGCAGTGCTGGGATGGTGTGCCAGATAAGAGAGGACAAGATGCAGTGCTGGGATGGTGTGCCATAAGAGAGGGCCAGATGCAGTGCTGGGATGGTGTGCCAGATAAGAGAGGACAAGATGCAGTGCTGGGATGGTGTGCCATAAGAGAGGGCCAGATGCAGTGCTGGGATGGTGTGACAGAAGAGAGGACAAGATGCAGTGCTGGGATGGTGTGCCAGAAGAGAGGACAAGATGCAGTGCTGGGATGGTGTGCCATAAGAGAGGGCCAGATGCAGTGCTGGGATGGTGTGCCAGATAAGAGAGGGCCGGATGCAGTGCTGGGATGGTGTGACAGAAGAGAGGACAACATGCAGTGCTGGGATGGTGTGTCAGATAAGAGAGGGCCAGATGCAGTGCTGGGATGGTGTGACAGAAGAGAGGAAAAGATGCAGTGCTGGGATGGTGTGCCAGATAAGAGAGGGCCGGATGCAGTGCTGGGATGGTGTGACAGAAGAGAGGACAAGATGCAGTGCTGGGATGGTGTGCCAGATAAGAGAGGACAAGATGCAGTGCTGGGATGGTGTGCCATAGGAGAGGGCCAGATGCAGTGCTGGGATGGTGTGACAGAAGAGAGGACAAGATGCAGTGCTGGGATGGTGTGCCAGATAAGAGAGGACAAGATGCAGTGCTGGGATGGTGTGCCATAAGACAGGACAAGATGCAGTGCTGGGATGGTGTGCCAGATAAGAGAGGACAAGATGCAGTGCTGGGATGGTGTGCCATAAGACAGGACAAGATGCAGTGCTGGGATGGTGTGCCAGATAAGAGAGGGCCGGATGCAGTGCTGGGATGGTGTGACATAAGAGAGGGCCGGATGCAGTGCTGGGATGGTGTGACATAAGAGAGGGCCAGATGCAGTGCTGGGATGGTGTGCCAGATAAGAGAGGGCCGGATGCAGTGCTGGGATGGTGTGACAGAAGAGAGGACAACATGCAGTGCTGGGAAGGTGTGTCAGATAAGAGAGGGCCAGATGCAGTGCTGGGATGGTGTGACAGAAGAGAGGAAAAGATGCAGTGCTGGGATGGTGTGCCAGATAAGAGAGGGCCGGATGCAGTGCTGGGATGGTGTGACAGAAGAGAGGACAAGATGCAGTGCTGGGATGGTGTGCCAGATAAGAGAGGACAAGATGCAGTGCTGGGATGGTGTGCCAGATAAGAGAGGGCCAGATGCAGTGCTGGGATGGTGTGACAGAAGAGAGGACAAGATGCAGTGCTGGGATGGTGTGCCAGATAAGAGAGGACAAGATGCAGTGCTGGGATGGTGTGCCATAAGAGAGGACAAGATGCAGTGCTGGGATGGTGTGCCAGATAAGAGAGGGCCGGATGCAGTGCTGGGATGGTGTGACAGAAGAGAGGACAAGATGCAGTGCTGGGATAGTGTGCCAGATAAGAGAGGGCCAGATGCAGTGCTGGGAAGGTGTGCCAGATAAGAGAGGGCCGGATGCAGTGCTGGGATGGTGTGACAGAAGAGAGGACAAGATGCAGTGCTGGGATGGTGTGCCAGATAAGAGAGGACAAGATGCAGTGCTGGGATGGTGTGCCATAAGAGAGGGCCAGATGTAGTGCTGGGATGGTGTGCCAGATATGAGAGGGCCAGATGCAGTGCTGGGATGGTGTGCCAGATAAGAGAGGACAAGATGCAGTGCTGGGATGGTGTGCCATAAGAGAGGGCCAGATGCAGTGCTGGAATGGTGTGCCATAAGAGAGGGCCAGATGTAGTGCTGGGATGGTGTGCCATAAGAGAGGACAAGATGCAGTGCTGGGATGGTGTGCCATAAGAGAGGACAAGATGCAGTGCTGGGATGGTGTGCCATAAGAGAGGACAAGATGCAGTGCTGGGATGGTGTGCCAGATAAGAGAGGGCCAGATGCAGTGCTAGGATGGTGTGCCATAAGAGAGGGCCAGATGCAGTGCTGGGATGGTGTGACAGAAGAGAGGACAAGATGCAGTGCTGGGATGGTGTGCCAGAAGAGAGGGCCAGATGCAGTGCTGGGATGGTGTGCCAGATAAGAGAGGGCCAGATGCAGTGCTGGGATGGTGTGCCATAAGAGAGGGCCAGATGCAGTGCTGGGATGGTGTGCCATAAGAGAGGACAAGATGCAGTGCTGGGATGGTGTGCCATAAGAGAGGACAATATGCAGTGCTGGGATGGTGTGCCAGATAAGAGAGGAAAAGATGCAGTGCTGGGATGGTGTGCCAGAAGAGAGGGCCAGATGCAGTGCTGGGATGGTGTGCCATAAGAGAGGACAAGATGCACTGCTGGGATGGTGTGCCATAAGAGAGGACAAGATGCAGTGCTGGGATGGTGTGCCATAAGAGAGGACAATATGCAGTGCTGGGATGGTGTGCCAGAAGAGAGGACAAGATGCAGTGCTGGGATGGTGTGCCAGAAGAGAGGACAAGATGCAGTGCTGGGATGGTGGGCCAGATAAGACAGGGCCAGATGCAGTGCTGGGATGGTGGGCCAGATAAGAGAGGGCCAGATGCAGTGCTGGGATGGTGTGCCAGAAGAGAGGACAAGATGCAGTGCTGGGATGGTGGGCCAGATAAGAGAGGGCCAGATGCAGTGCTGGGATGGTGTGCCAGCTAAGAGAGGGCCAGATGCAGTGCTGGGATGGTGTGCCAGATAAGAGAGGGCCAGATGCAGTGCTGGGATGGTGTGCCATAAGAGAGGGCCAGATGCAGTGCTGGGATGGTGTGCCATAAGAGAGGGCCAGATGCAGTGCTGGGATGGTGTGCCATAAGAAAGGACAAGATGCAGTGCTGGGATGGTGTGCCAGAAGAGAGGACAAGATGCAGTGCTGGGATGGTGTGCCATAAGAGAGGGCCAGATGCAGTGCTGGGATGGTGCGCCAGAAGAGAGGACAAGATGCAGTGCTGGGATGGTGTGCCAGAAGAGAGGACAAGATGCAGTGCTGGGATGGTGTGCCATAAGAGAGGGCCAGATGCAGTGCTGGGATGGTGTGCCATAAGAGAGGGCCAGATGCAGTGCTGGGATGGTGTGCCATAAGAGAGGGCCAGATGCAGTGCTGGGATGGTGTGCCATAAGAGAGGACAAGATGCAGTGCTGGGATGGTGTGCCATAAGAGAGGACAAGATGCAGTGCTGGGATGGTGTGCCATAAGAGAGGACAATATGCAGTGCTGGGATGGTGTGCCAGAAGAGAGGACAAGATGCAGTGCTGGGATGGTGTGCCAGAAGAGAGGACAAGATGCAGTGCTGGGATGGTGGGCCAGATAAGAGAGGGCCAGATGCAGTGCTGGGATGGTGTGCCAGCTAAGAGAGGGCCAGATGCAGTGCTGAGATGGTGTGCCAGATAAGAGAGGACAAGATGCAGTGCTGGGATGGTGTGCCATAAGAGAGGGCCAGATGCAGTGCTGGGATGGTGTGCCATAAGAGAGGGCCAGATGCAGTGCTGGGATGGTGTGCCATAAGAAAGGACAAGATGCAGTGCTGGGATGGTGTGCCAGATAAGAGAGGGCCAGATGCAGTGCTGGGATGGTGTGCCATAAGAGAGGGCCAGATGCAGTGCTGGGATGGTGTGCCATAAGAGAGGGCCAGATGCAGTGCTGGGATGGTGTGCCAGAAGAGAGGACAAGATGCAGTGCTGCGATGGTGTGCCATAAGAGAGGGCCAGATGCAGTGCTGGGATGGTGTGCCAGAAGAGAGGACAAGATGCAGTGCTGGGATGGTGTGCCATAAGAGAGGGCCAGATGCAGTGCTGGGATGGTGTGCCATAAGAGAGGGCCAGATGCAGTGCTGGGATGGTGTGCCATAAGAGAGGACAAGATGCAGTGCTGGGATGGTGTGCCATAAGAGAGGACAAGATGCAGTGCTGGGATGGTGTGCCATAAGAGAGGACAATATGCAGTGCTGGGATGGTGTGCCAGAAGAGAGGACAAGATGCAGTGCTGGGATGGTGTGCCAGAAGAGAGGACAAGATGCAGTGCTGGGATGGTGGGCCAGATAAGAGAGGACAAGATGCAGTGCTGGGATGGTGTGCCAGCTAAGAGAGGGCCAGGTGCAGTGCTGAGATGGTGTGCCAGATAAGAGAGGACAAGATGCAGTGCTGGGATGGTGTGCCAGATAAGAGAGGGCCAGATGCAGTGCTGGGATGGTGTGCCATAAGAGAGGGCCAGATGCAGTGCTGGGATGGTGTGCCATAAGAGAGGGCCAGATGCAGTGCTGGGATGGTGTGCCATAAGAAAGGACAAGATGCAGTGCTGGGATGGTGTGCCAGATAAAAGAGGGCCAGATGCAGTGCTGGGATGGTGTGCCATAAGAGAGGGCCAGATGCAGTGCTGGGATGGTGTGCCATAAGAGAGGGTCAGATGCAGTGCTGGGATGGTGTGCCAGAAGAGAGGACAAGATGCAGTGCTGCGATGGTGTGCCATAAGAGAGGGCCAGATGCAGTGCTGGGATGGTGTGCCAGAAGAGAGGACAAGATGCAGTGCTGGGATGGTGTGCCATAAGAGAGGGCCAGATGCAGTGCTGGGATGGTGTGCCATAAGAGAGGGCCAGATGCAGTGCTGGGATGGTGTGCCATAAGAGAGGACAAGATGCAGTGCTGGGATGGTGTGCCAGATAAGAGAGGGCCAGATGCAGTGCTGGGATGGTGTGCCATAAGAGAGGGCCAGATGCAGTGCTGGGATGCTGTGCCATAAGAGAGGACAAGATGCAGTGCTGGGATGGTGTGCCATAAGAGAGGGCCAGATGCAGTGCTGGGATGGTGTGCCAGATAAGAGAGGGCCAGATGCAGTGCTGGGATGGTGTGCCATAAGAGAGGGCCAGATGCAGTGCTGGGATGGTGTGCCATAAGAGAGGGCCAGATGCAGTGCTGGGATGGTGTGCCATAAGAAAGGACAAGATGCAGTGCTGGGATGGTGTGCCAGATAAGAGAGGGCCAGATGCAGTGCTGGGATGGTGTGCCATAAGAGAGGACAAGATGCAGTGCTGGGATGGTGTGCCATAAGAGAGGACAAGATGCAGTGCTGGGATGGTGTGCCATAAGAGAGGACAATATGCAGTGCTGGGATGGTGTGCCAGAAGAGAGGACAAGATGCAGTGCTGGGATGGTGTGCCAGAAGAGAGGACAAGATGCAGTGCTGGGATGGTGGGCCAGATAAGAGAGGGCCAGATGCAGTGCTGGGATGGTGTGCCAGCTAAGAGAGGGCCAGATGCAGTGCTGAGATGGTGTGCCAGATAAGAGAGGACAAGATGCAGTGCTGGGATGGTGTGCCAGATAAGAGAGGGCCAGATGCAGTGCTGGGATGGTGTGCCATAAGAGAGGGCCAGATGCAGTGCTGGGATGGTGTGCCATAAGAGAGGGCCAGATGCAGTGCTGGGATGGTGTGCCATAAGAAAGGACAAGATGCAGTGCTGGGATGGTGTGCCAGATAAGAGAGGGCCAGATGCAGTGCTGGGATGGTGTGCCATAAGAGAGGGCCAGATGCAGTGCTGGGATGGTGTGCCATAAGAGAGGGCCAGATGCAGTGCTGGGATGGTGTGCCAGAAGAGAGGACAAGATGCAGTGCTGCGATGGTGTGCCATAAGAGAGGGCCAGATGCAGTGCTGGGATGGTGTGCCAGAAGAGAGGACAAGATGCAGTGCTGGGATGGTGTGCCATAAGAGAGGGCCAGATGCAGTGCTGGGATGGTGTGCCATAAGAGAGGGCCAGATGCAGTGCTGGGATGGTGTGCCATAAGAGAGGACAAGATGCAGTGCTGGGATGGTGTGCCATAAGAGAGGGCCAGATGCAGTGCTGGGATGGTGTGCCAGATAAGAGAGGGCCAGATGCAGTGCTGGGATGGTGTGCCAGATAAGAGAGGGCCAGATGCAGTGCTGGGATGGTGTGCCATAAGAGAGGGCCAGATGCAGTGCTGGGATGGTGTGCCATAAGAGAGGACAAGATGCAGTGCTGGGATGGTGTGCCATAAGAGAGGGCCAGATGCAGTGCTGGGATGGTGTGCCAGATAAGAGAGGGCCAGATGCAGTGCTGGGATGGTGTGCCATAAGAGAGGGCCAGATGTAGTGCTGGGATGGTGTGCCATAAGAGAGGACAAGATGCAGTGCTGGGATGGTGTGCCATAAGAGAGGGCCAGATGCAGTGCTGGGATGGTGTGCCAGATAAGAGAGGGCCAGATGCAGTGCTGGGATGGTGTGCCAGATAAGAGAGGGCCAGATGCAGTGCTGGGATGGTGTGCCATAAGAGAGGACAAGATGCAGTGCTGGGATGGTGTGCCAGAAGAGAGGACAAGATGCAGTGCTGGGATGGTGTGCCAGATAAGAGAGGGCCAGATGCAGTGCTGGGATGGTGTGCCATAAGAAAGGACAAGATGCAGTGCTGGGATGGTGTGCCAGATAAAAGAGGGCCAGATGCAGTGCTGGGATGGTGTGCTATAAGAGAGGGCCAGATGCAGTGCTGGGATGGTGTGCCATAAGAGAGGGCCAGATGCAGTGCTGGGATGGTGTGCCATAAGAGAGGGCCAGATGCAGTGCTGGGATGGTGTGCCAGAAGAGAGGACAAGATGCAGTGCTGCGATGGTGTGCCATAAGAGAGGGCCAGATGCAGTGCTGGGATGGTGTGCCAGAAGAGAGGACAAGATGCAGTGCTGGGATGGTGTGCCATAAGAGAGGGCCAGATGCAGTGCTGGGATGGTGTGCCATAAGAGAGGGCCAGATGCAGTGCTGGGATGGTGTGCCATAAGAGAGGACAAGATGCAGTGCTGGGATGGTGTGCCATAAGAGAGGGCCAGATGCAGTGCTGGGATGGTGTGCCAGATAAGAGAGGGCCAGATGCAGTGCTGGGATGGTGTGCCAGATAAGAGAGGGCCAGATGCAGTGCTGGGATGGTGTGCCAGATAAGAGAGGGCCAGATGCAGTGCTGGGATGGTGTGCCATAAGAGAGGGCCAGATGCAGTGCTGGGATGGTGTGCCATAAGAGAGGGCCAGATGCAGTGCTGGGATGGTGTGCCATAAGAAAGGACAAGATGCAGTGCTGGGATGGTGTGCCAGATAAGAGAGGGCCAGATGCAGTGCTGGGATGGTGTGCCATAAGAGAGGACAAGATGCAGTGCTGGGATGGTGTGCCATAAGAGAGGACAAGATGCAGTGCTGGGATGGTGTGCCATAAGAGAGGACAATATGCAGTGCTGGGATGGTGTGCCAGAAGAGAGGACAAGATGCAGTGCTGGGATGGTGTGCCAGAAGAGAGGACAAGATGCAGTGCTGGGATGGTGGGCCAGATAAGAGAGGGCCAGATGCAGTGCTGGGATGGTGTGCCAGCTAAGAGAGGGCCAGATGCAGTGCTGAGATGGTGTGCCAGATAAGAGAGGACAAGATGCAGTGCTGGGATGGTGTGCCAGATAAGAGAGGGCCAGATGCAGTGCTGGGATGGTGTGCCATAAGAGAGGGCCAGATGCAGTGCTGGGATGGTGTGCCATAAGAGAGGGCCAGATGCAGTGCTGGGATGGTGTGCCATAAGAAAGGACAAGATGCAGTGCTGGGATGGTGTGCCAGATAAGAGAGGGCCAGATGCAGTGCTGGGATGGTGTGCCATAAGAGAGGGCCAGATGCAGTGCTGGGATGGTGTGCCATAAGAGAGGGCCAGATGCAGTGCTGGGATGGTGTGCCAGAAGAGAGGACAAGATGCAGTGCTGCGATGGTGTGCCATAAGAGAGGGCCAGATGCAGTGCTGGGATGGTGTGCCAGAAGAGAGGACAAGATGCAGTGCTGGGATGGTGTGCCATAAGAGAGGGCCAGATGCAGTGCTGGGATGGTGTGCCATAAGAGAGGGCCAGATGCAGTGCTGGGATGGTGTGCCATAAGAGAGGACAAGATGCAGTGCTGGGATGGTGTGCCATAAGAGAGGGCCAGATGCAGTGCTGGGATGGTGTGCCAGATAAGAGAGGGCCAGATGCAGTGCTGGGATGGTGTGCCAGATAAGAGAGGGCCAGATGCAGTGCTGGGATGGTGTGCCATAAGAGAGGGCCAGATGCAGTGCTGGGATGGTGTGCCATAAGAGAGGACAAGATGCAGTGCTGGGATGGTGTGCCATAAGAGAGGGCCAGATGCAGTGCTGGGATGGTGTGCCAGATAAGAGAGGGCCAGATGCAGTGCTGGGATGGTGTGCCATAAGAGAGGGCCAGATGCAGTGCTGGGATGGTGTGCCATAAGAGAGGACAAGATGCAGTGCTGGGATGGTGTGCCATAAGAGAGGGCCAGATGCAGTGCTGGGATGGTGTGCCATAAGAGAGGACAAGATGCAGTGCTGGGATGGTGTGCCAGATAAGAGAGGGCCAGATGCAGTGCTGGGATGGTGTGCCAGATAAGAGAGGGCCGGATGCAGTGCTGGGATGGTGTGACAGAAGAGAGGACAAGATGCAGTGCTGGGATAGTGTGCCATAAGAGAGGACAAGATGCAGTGCTGGGATGGTGTGCCATAAGAGAGGACAAGATGCAGTGCTGGGATGGTGTGCCAGATAAGAGAGGGCCAGATGCAGTGCTGGGATGGTGTGCCAGATACGAGAGGGCCAGATGTAGTGCTGGGATGGTGTGCCAGATAAGAGAGGGCCAGATGCAGTGCTGGGATGGTGTGCCAGATAAGAGAGGGCCAGATGCAGTGCTGGGATGGTGTGCCATAAGAGAGGACAAGATGCAGTGCTGCGATGGTGTGCCATAAGAGAGGACAAGATGCAGTGCTGGGATGGTGTGCCATAAGAGAGGGCCAGATGCAGTGCTGGGATGGTGTGCCAGAAGAGAGGACAAGATGCAGTGCTGGGATGGTGTGCCATAAGAGAGGACAAGATGCAGTGCTGGGATGGTGTGCCAGATAAGAGAGGGCCAGATGCAGTGCTGGGATGGTGTGCCAGATAAGAGAGGGCCAGATGCAGTGCTGGGATGGTGTGCCAGATAAGAGAGGGCCAGATGCAGTGCTGGGATGGTGTGCCAGATAAGAGAGGGCCAGATGCAGTGCTGCAATGGTGTGCCAGATAAGAGAGGGCCAGATGCAGTGCTGGGATGGTGTGCCAGATAAGAGAGGGCCAGATGCAGTGCTGCGATGGTGTGCCAGATAAGAGAGGGCCAGATGCAGTGCTGGGATGGTGTGCCAGATAAGAGAGGGCCAGATGCAGTGCTGCGATGGTGTGCCAGATAAGAGAGGGCCAGATGCAGTGCTGGGATGGTGTGCCAGAAGAGAGGACCAGATGCAGTGCTGGGATGGTGTGCCAGAAGAGAGGGCCAGATGCAGTGCTGCGATGGTGTGCCAGAAGAGAGGACAAGATGCAGTGCTGGGATGGTGTGCCAGATAAGAGAGGGCCAGATGCAGTGCTGGGATGGTGTGCCATAAGAGAGGGCCAGATGCAGTGCTGGGATGGTGTGACAGAAGAGAGGACAAGATGCAGTGCTGGGAAGGTGTGCCAGATAAGAGAGGACAAGATGCAGTGCTGGGATGGTGTGCCATAAGAGAGGGCCAGATGCAGTGCTGGGATGGTGTGCCAGATAAGAGAGGGCCAGATGCAGTGCTGCGATGGTGTGCCAGATAAGAGAGGGCCAGATGCAGTGCTGGGATGGTGTGCCAGAAGAGAGGGCCAGATGCAGTGCTGGGATGGTGTGCCAGAAGAGAGGACAAGATGCAGTGCTGGGATGGTGTGCCAGATAAGAGAGGGCCAGATGCAGTGCTGGGATGGTGTGCCATAAGAGAGGGCCAGATGCAGTGCTGGGATGGTGTGACAGAAGAGAGGACAAGATGCAGTGCTGGGAAGGTGTGCCAGATAAGAGAGGACAAGATGCAGTGCTGGGATGGTGTGCCATAAGAGAGGACAAGATGCAGTGCTGGGATGGTGTGCCAGATAAGAGAGGACAAGATGCAGTGCTGGGATGGTGTGCCATAAGAGAGGGCCAGATGCAGTGCTGGGATGGTGTGCCAGATAAGAGAGGACAAGATGCAGTGCTGGGATGGTGTGCCATAAGAGAGGGCCAGATGCAGTGCTGGGATGGTGTGACAGAAGAGAGGACAAGATGCAGTGCTGGGATGGTGTGCCAGAAGAGAGGACAAGATGCAGTGCTGGGATGGTGTGCCATAAGAGAGGGCCAGATGCAGTGCTGGGATGGTGTGCCAGATAAGAGAGGGCCGGATGCAGTGCTGGGATGGTGTGACAGAAGAGAGGACAACATGCAGTGCTGGGATGGTGTGTCAGATAAGAGAGGGCCAGATGCAGTGCTGGGATGGTGTGACAGAAGAGAGGAAAAGATGCAGTGCTGGGATGGTGTGCCAGATAAGTGAGGGCCGGATGCAGTGCTGGGATGGTGTGACAGAAGAGAGGACAAGATGCAGTGCTGGGATGGTGTGCCAGATAAGAGAGGACAAGATGCAGTGCTGGGATGGTGTGCCATAGGAGAGGGCCAGATGCAGTGCTGGGATGGTGTGACAGAAGAGAGGACAAGATGCAGTGCTGGGATGGTGTGCCAGATAAGAGAGGACAAGATGCAGTGCTGGGATGGTGTGCCATAAGACAGGACAAGATGCAGTGCTGGGATGGTGTGCCAGATAAGAGAGGGCCGGATGCAGTGCTGGGATGGTGTGACATAAGAGAGGGCCAGATGCACTGCTGGGATGGTGTGACATAAGAGAGGGCCAGATGCAGTGCTGGGATGGTGTGCCAGATAAGAGAGGGCCGGATGCAGTGCTGGGATGGTGTGACAGAAGAGAGGACAACATGCAGTGCTGGGAAGGTGTGTCAGATAAGAGAGGGCCAGATGCAGTGCTGGGATGGTGTGACAGAAGAGAGGAAAAGATGCAGTGCTGGGATGGTGTGCCAGATAAGAGAGGGCCGGATGCAGTGCTGGGATGGTGTGACAGAAGAGAGGACAAGATGCAGTGCTGGGATGGTGTGCCAGATAAGAGAGGACAAGATGCAGTGCTGGGATGGTGTGCCAGATAAGAGAGGGCCGGATGCAGTGCTGGGATGGTGTGACAGAAGAGAGGACAAGATGCAGTGCTGGGATGGTGTGCCAGATAAGAGAGGGCCAGATGTAGTGCTGGGATGGTGTGACAGAAGAGAGGACAAGATGCAGTGCTGGGATAGTGTGCCAGATAAGAGAGGGCCAGATGCAGTGCTGGGAAGGTGTGCCAGATAAGAGAGGGCCGGATGCAGTGCTGGGATGGTGTGACAGAAGAGAGGACAAGATGCAGTGCTGGGATGGTGTGCCAGATAAGAGAGGACAAGATGCAGTGCTGGGATGGTGTGCCATAAGAGAGGGCCAGATGTAGTGCTGGGATGGTGTGCCAGATATGAGAGGGCCAGATGTAGTGCTGGGATGGTGTGCCAGATATGAGAGGGCCAGATGCAGTGCTGGGATGGTGTGCCAGATAAGAGAGGACAAGATGCAGTGCTGGGATGGTGTGCCATAAGAGAGGGCCAGATGCAGTGCTGGAATGGTGTGCCATAAGAGAGGGCCAGATGTAGTGCTGGGATGGTGTGCCATAAGAGAGGACAAGATGCAGTGCTGGGATGGTGTGCCATAAGAGAGGACAAGATGCAGTGCTGGGATGGTGTGCCATAAGAGAGGACAAGATGCAGTGCTGGGATGGTGTGCCAGATAAGAGAGGGCCAGATGCAGTGCTAGGATGGTGTGCCATAAGAGAGGGCCAGATGCAGTGCTGGGATGGTGTGACAGAAGAGAGGACAAGATGCAGTGCTGGGATGGTGTGCCAGAAGAGAGGGCCAGATGCAGTGCTGGGATGGTGTGCCAGATAAGAGAGGGCCAGATGCAGTGCTGGGATGGTGTGCCATAAGAGAGGGCCAGATGCAGTGCTGGGATGGTGTGCCATAAGAGAGGACAAGATGCAGTGCTGGGATGGTGTGCCATAAGAGAGGACAATATGCAGTGCTGGGATGGTGTGCCAGATAAGAGAGGAAAAGATGCAGTGCTGGGATGGTGTGCCAGAAGAGAGGGCCAGATGCAGTGCTGGGATGGTGTGCCATAAGAGAGGGCCAGATGCACTGCTGGGATGGTGTGCCATAAGAGAGGACAAGATGCAGTGCTGGGATGGTGTGCCATAAGAGAGGACAATATGCAGTGCTGGGATGGTGTGCCAGAAGAGAGGACAAGATGCAGTGCTGGGATGGTGTGCCAGAAGAGAGGACAAGATGCAGTGCTGGGATGGTGGGCCAGATAAGACAGGGCCAGATGCAGTGCTGGGATGGTGGGCCAGATAAGAGAGGGCCAGATGCAGTGCTGGGATGGTGTGCCAGAAGAGAGGACAAGATGCAGTGCTGGGATGGTGGGCCAGATAAGAGAGGGCCAGATGCAGTGCTGGGATGGTGTGCCAGCTAAGAGAGGGCCAGATGCAGTGCTGGGATGGTGTGCCAGATAAGAGAGGGCCAGATGCAGTGCTGGGATGGTGTGCCATAAGAGAGGGCCAGATGCAGTGCTGGGATGGTGTGCCATAAGAGAGGGCCAGATGCAGTGCTGGGATGGTGTGCCATAAGAAAGGACAAGATGCAGTGCTGGGATGGTGTGCCAGAAGAGAGGACAAGATGCAGTGCTGGGATGGTGTGCCATAAGAGAGGGCCAGATGCAGTGCTGGGATGGTGCGCCAGAAGAGAGGACAAGATGCAGTGCTGGGATGGTGTGCCAGAAGAGAGGACAAGATGCAGTGCTGGGATGGTGTGCCATAAGAGAGGGCCAGATGCAGTGCTGGGATGGTGTGCCATAAGAGAGGGCCAGATGCAGTGCTGGGATGGTGTGCCATAAGAGAGGGCCAGATGCAGTGCTGGGATGGTGTGCCATAAGAGAGGACAAGATGCAGTGCTGGGATGGTGTGCCATAAGAGAGGACAAGATGCAGTGCTGGGATGGTGTGCCATAAGAGAGGACAATATGCAGTGCTGGGATGGTGTGCCAGAAGAGAGGACAAGATGCAGTGCTGGGATGGTGTGCCAGAAGAGAGGACAAGATGCAGTGCTGGGATGGTGGGCCAGATAAGAGAGGGCCAGATGCAGTGCTGGGATGGTGTGCCAGCTAAGAGAGGGCCAGATGCAGTGCTGAGATGGTGTGCCAGATAAGAGAGGACAAGATGCAGTGCTGGGATGGTGTGCCATAAGAGAGGGCCAGATGCAGTGCTGGGATGGTGTGCCATAAGAGAGGGCCAGATGCAGTGCTGGGATGGTGTGCCATAAGAAAGGACAAGATGCAGTGCTGGGATGGTGTGCCAGATAAGAGAGGGCCAGATGCAGTGCTGGGATGGTGTGCCATAAGAGAGGGCCAGATGCAGTGCTGGGATGGTGTGCCATAAGAGAGGGCCAGATGCAGTGCTGGGATGGTGTGCCAGAAGAGAGGACAAGATGCAGTGCTGCGATGGTGTGCCATAAGAGAGGGCCAGATGCAGTGCTGGGATGGTGTGCCAGAAGAGAGGACAAGATGCAGTGCTGGGATGGTGTGCCATAAGAGAGGGCCAGATGCAGTGCTGGGATGGTGTGCCATAAGAGAGGGCCAGATGCAGTGCTGGGATGGTGTGCCATAAGAGAGGACAAGATGCAGTGCTGGGATGGTGTGCCATAAGAGAGGACAAGATGCAGTGCTGGGATGGTGTGCCATAAGAGAGGACAATATGCAGTGCTGGGATGGTGTGCCAGAAGAGAGGACAAGATGCAGTGCTGGGATGGTGTGCCAGAAGAGAGGACAAGATGCAGTGCTGGGATGGTGGGCCAGATAAGAGAGGACAAGATGCAGTGCTGGGATGGTGTGCCAGCTAAGAGAGGGCCAGGTGCAGTGCTGAGATGGTGTGCCAGATAAGAGAGGACAAGATGCAGTGCTGGGATGGTGTGCCAGATAAGAGAGGGCCAGATGCAGTGCTGGGATGGTGTGCCAGATAAGAGAGGGCCAGATGCAGTGCTGGGATGGTGTGCCATAAGAGAGGGCCAGATGCAGTGCTGGGATGGTGTGCCATAAGAGAGGGCCAGATGCAGTGCTGGGATGGTGTGCCATAAGAAAGGACAAGATGCAGTGCTGGGATGGTGTGCCAGATAAAAGAGGGCCAGATGCAGTGCTGGGATGGTGTGCCATAAGAGAGGGCCAGATGCAGTGCTGGGATGGTGTGCCATAAGAGAGGGTCAGATGCAGTGCTGGGATGGTGTGCCAGAAGAGAGGACAAGATGCAGTGCTGCGATGGTGTGCCATAAGAGAGGGCCAGATGCAGTGCTGGGATGGTGTGCCAGAAGAGAGGACAAGATGCAGTGCTGGGATGGTGTGCCATAAGAGAGGGCCAGATGCAGTGCTGGGATGGTGTGCCATAAGAGAGGGCCAGATGCAGTGCTGGGATGGTGTGCCATAAGAGAGGACAAGATGCAGTGCTGGGATGGTGTGCCAGATAAGAGAGGGCCAGATGCAGTGCTGGGATGGTGTGCCATAAGAGAGGGCCAGATGCAGTGCTGGGATGCTGTGCCATAAGAGAGGACAAGATGCAGTGCTGGGATGGTGTGCCATAAGAGAGGGCCAGATGCAGTGCTGGGATGGTGTGCCAGATAAGAGAGGGCCAGATGCAGTGCTGGGATGGTGTGCCATAAGAGAGGGCCAGATGCAGTGCTGGGATGGTGTGCCATAAGAGAGGGCCAGATGCAGTGCTGGGATGGTGTGCCATAAGAAAGGACAAGATGCAGTGCTGGGATGGTGTGCCAGATAAGAGAGGGCCAGATGCAGTGCTGGGATGGTGTGCCATAAGAGAGGACAAGATGCAGTGCTGGGATGGTGTGCCATAAGAGAGGACAAGATGCAGTGCTGGGATGGTGTGCCATAAGAGAGGACAATATGCAGTGCTGGGATGGTGTGCCAGAAGAGAGGACAAGATGCAGTGCTGGGATGGTGTGCCAGAAGAGAGGACAAGATGCAGTGCTGGGATGGTGGGCCAGATAAGAGAGGGCCAGATGCAGTGCTGGGATGGTGTGCCAGCTAAGAGAGGGCCAGATGCAGTGCTGAGATGGTGTGCCAGATAAGAGAGGACAAGATGCAGTGCTGGGATGGTGTGCCAGATAAGAGAGGGCCAGATGCAGTGCTGGGATGGTGTGCCATAAGAGAGGGCCAGATGCAGTGGTGGGATGGTGTGCCATAAGAGAGGGCCAGATGCAGTGCTGGGATGGTGTGCCATAAGAAAGGACAAGATGCAGTGCTGGGATGGTGTGCCAGATAAGAGAGGGCCAGATGCAGTGCTGGGATGGTGTGCCATAAGAGAGGGCCAGATGCAGTGCTGGGATGGTGTGCCATAAGAGAGGGCCAGATGCAGTGCTGGGATGGTGTGCCAGAAGAGAGGACAAGATGCAGTGCTGCGATGGTGTGCCATAAGAGAGGGCCAGATGCAGTGCTGGGATGGTGTGCCAGAAGAGAGGACAAGATGCAGTGCTGGGATGGTGTGCCATAAGAGAGGGCCAGATGCAGTGCTGGGATGGTGTGCCATAAGAGAGGGCCAGATGCAGTGCTGGGATGGTGTGCCATAAGAGAGGACAAGATGCAGTGCTGGGATGGTGTGCCATAAGAGAGGGCCAGATGCAGTGCTGGGATGGTGTGCCAGATAAGAGAGGGCCAGATGCAGTGCTGGGATGGTGTGCCAGATAAGAGAGGGCCAGATGCAGTGCTGGGATGGTGTGCCATAAGAGAGGGCCAGATGCAGTGCTGGGATGGTGTGCCATAAGAGAGGACAAGATGCAGTGCTGGGATGGTGTGCCATAAGAGAGGGCCAGATGCAGTGCTGGGATGGTGTGCCAGATAAGAGAGGGCCAGATGCAGTGCTGGGATGGTGTGCCATAAGAGAGGGCCAGATGCAGTGCTGGGATGGTGTGCCAGATAAGAGAGGGCCAGATGCAGTGCTGGGATGGTGTGCCATAAGAGAGGGCCAGATGCAGTGCTGGGATGGTGTGCCATAAGAGAGGACAAGATGCAGTGCTGGGATGGTGTGCCATAAGAGAGGGCCAGATGCAGTGCTGGGATGGTGTGCCAGAAGAGAGGACAAGATGCAGTGCTGGGATGGTGTGCCAGATAAGAGAGGGCCAGATGCAGTGCTGGGATGGTGTGCCATAAGAGAGGGCCAGATGCAGTGCTGGGATGGTGTGCCATAAGAGAGGACAAGATGCAGTGCTGGGATGGTGTGCCATAAGAGAGGGCCAGATGCAGTGCTGGGATGGTGTGCCATAAGAGAGGACAAGATGCAGTGCTGGGATGGTGTGCCAGAAGAGAGGACAAGATGCAGTGCTGGGATGGTGTGCCAGATAAGAGAGGGCCAGATGCAGTGCTGGGATGGTGTGCCATAAGAAAGGACAAGATGCAGTGCTGGGATGGTGTGCCAGATAAAAGAGGGCCAGATGCAGTGCTGGGATGGTGTGCTATAAGAGAGGGCCAGATGCAGTGCTGGGATGGTGTGCCATAAGAGAGGGCCAGATGCAGTGCTGGGATGGTGTGCCATAAGAGAGGGCCAGATGCAGTGCTGGGATGGTGTGCCAGAAGAGAGGACAAGATGCAGTGCTGCGATGGTGTGCCATAAGAGAGGGCCAGATGCAGTGCTGGGATGGTGTGCCAGAAGAGAGGACAAGATGCAGTGCTGGGATGGTGTGCCATAAGAGAGGGCCAGATGCAGTGCTGGGATGGTGTGCCATAAGAGAGGGCCAGATGCAGTGCTGGGATGGTGTGCCATAAGAGAGGACAAGATGCAGTGCTGGGATGGTGTGCCATAAGAGAGGGCCAGATGCAGTGCTGGGATGGTGTGCCAGATAAGAGAGGGCCAGATGCAGTGCTGGGATGGTGTGCCAGATAAGAGAGGGCCAGATGCAGTGCTGGGATGGTGTGCCATAAGAGAGGGCCAGATGCAGTGCTGGGATGCTGTGCCATAAGAGAGGACAAGATGCAGTGCTGGGATGGTGTGCCATAAGAGAGGGCCAGATGCAGTGCTGGGATGGTGTGCCAGATAAGAGAGGGCCAGATGCAGTGCTGGGATGGTGTGCCATAAGAGAGGGCCAGATGCAGTGCTGGGATGGTGTGCCATAAGAGAGGGCCAGATGCAGTGCTGGGATGGTGTGCCATAAGAAAGGACAAGATGCAGTGCTGGGATGGTGTGCCAGATAAGAGAGGGCCAGATGCAGTGCTGGGATGGTGTGCCATAAGAGAGGACAAGATGCAGTGCTGGGATGGTGTGCCATAAGAGAGGACAAGATGCAGTGCTGGGATGGTGTGCCATAAGAGAGGACAATATGCAGTGCTGGGATGGTGTGCCAGAAGAGAGGACAAGATGCAGTGCTGGGATGGTGTGCCATAAGAGAGGGCCAGATGCAGTGCTGGGATGGTGTGCCAGAAGAGAGGACAAGATGCAGTGCTGGGATGGTGGGCCAGATAAGAGAGGGCCAGATGCAGTGCTGGGATGGTGTGCCAGCTAAGAGAGGGCCAGATGCAGTGCTGAGATGGTGTGCCAGATAAGAGAGGACAAGATGCAGTGCTGGGATGGTGTGCCAGATAAGAGAGGGCCAGATGCAGTGCTGGGATGGTGTGCCATAAGAGAGGGCCAGATGCAGTGGTGGGATGGTGTGCCATAAGAGAGGGCCAGATGCAGTGCTGGGATGGTGTGCCATAAGAAAGGACAAGATGCAGTGCTGGGATGGTGTGCCAGATAAGAGAGGGCCAGATGCAGTGCTGGGATGGTGTGCCATAAGAGAGGGCCAGATGCAGTGCTGGGATGGTGTGCCATAAGAGAGGGCCAGATGCAGTGCTGGGATGGTGTGCCAGAAGAGAGGACAAGATGCAGTGCTGCGATGGTGTGCCATAAGAGAGGGCCAGATGCAGTGCTGGGATGGTGTGCCAGAAGAGAGGACAAGATGCAGTGCTGGGATGGTGTGCCATAAGAGAGGGCCAGATGCAGTGCTGGGATGGTGTGCCATAAGAGAGGGCCAGATGCAGTGCTGGGATGGTGTGCCATAAGAGAGGACAAGATGCAGTGCTGGGATGGTGTGCCATAAGAGAGGGCCAGATGCAGTGCTGGGATGGTGTGCCAGATAAGAGAGGGCCAGATGCAGTGCTGGGATGGTGTGCCAGATAAGAGAGGGCCAGATGCAGTGCTGGGATGGTGTGCCATAAGAGAGGGCCAGATGCAGTGCTGGGATGGTGTGCCATAAGAGAGGACAAGATGCAGTGCTGGGATGGTGTGCCATAAGAGAGGGCCAGATGCAGTGCTGGGATGGTGTGCCAGATAAGAGAGGGCCAGATGCAGTGCTGGGATGGTGTGCCATAAGAGAGGGCCAGATGCAGTGCTGGGATGGTGTGCCAGATAAGAGAGGGCCAGATGCAGTGCTGGGATGGTGTGCCATAAGAGAGGGCCAGATGCAGTGCTGGGATGGTGTGCCATAAGAGAGGACAAGATGCAGTGCTGGGATGGTGTGCCATAAGAGAGGGCCAGATGCAGTGCTGGGATGGTGTGCCAGAAGAGAGGACAAGATGCAGTGCTGGGATGGTGTGCCAGATAAGAGAGGGCCAGATGCAGTGCTGGGATGGTGTGCCATAAGAGAGGGCCAGATGCAGTGCTGGGATGGTGTGCCATAAGAGAGGACAAGATGCAGTGCTGGGATGGTGTGCCAGAAGAGAGGACAAGATGCAGTGCTGGGATGGTGTGCCAGATAAGAGAGGGCCAGATGCAGTGCTGGGATGGTGTGCCATAAGAAAGGACAAGATGCAGTGCTGGGATGGTGTGCCAGATAAAAGAGGGCCAGATGCAGTGCTGGGATGGTGTGCTATAAGAGAGGGCCAGATGCAGTGCTGGGATGGTGTGCCATAAGAGAGGGCCAGATGCAGTGCTGGGATGGTGTGCCATAAGAGAGGGCCAGATGCAGTGCTGGGATGGTGTGCCAGAAGAGAGGACAAGATGCAGTGCTGCGATGGTGTGCCATAAGAGAGGGCCAGATGCAGTGCTGGGATGGTGTGCCAGAAGAGAGGACAAGATGCAGTGCTGGGATGGTGTGCCATAAGAGAGGGCCAGATGCAGTGCTGGGATGGTGTGCCATAAGAGAGGGCCAGATGCAGTGCTGGGATGGTGTGCCATAAGAGAGGACAAGATGCAGTGCTGGGATGGTGTGCCATAAGAGAGGGCCAGATGCAGTGCTGGGATGGTGTGCCAGATAAGAGAGGGCCAGATGCAGTGCTGGGATGGTGTGCCAGATAAGAGAGGGCCAGATGCAGTGCTGGGATGGTGTGCCATAAGAGAGGGCCAGATGCAGTGCTGGGATGCTGTGCCATAAGAGAGGACAAGATGCAGTGCTGGGATGGTGTGCCATAAGAGAGGGCCAGATGCAGTGCTGGGATGGTGTGCCAGATAAGAGAGGGCCAGATGCAGTGCTGGGATGGTGTGCCATAAGAGAGGGCCAGATGCAGTGCTGGGATGGTGTGCCATAAGAGAGGGCCAGATGCAGTGCTGGGATGGTGTGCCATAAGAAAGGACAAGATGCAGTGCTGGGATGGTGTGCCAGATAAGAGAGGGCCAGATGCAGTGCTGGGATGGTGTGCCATAAGAGAGGACAAGATGCAGTGCTGGGATGGTGTGCCATAAGAGAGGACAAGATGCAGTGCTGGGATGGTGTGCCATAAGAGAGGACAATATGCAGTGCTGGGATGGTGTGCCAGAAGAGAGGACAAGATGCAGTGCTGGGATGGTGTGCCATAAGAGAGGGCCAGATGCAGTGCTGGGATGGTGTGCCAGAAGAGAGGACAAGATGCAGTGCTGGGATGGTGGGCCAGATAAGAGAGGGCCAGATGCAGTGCTGGGATGGTGTGCCAGCTAAGAGAGGGCCAGATGCAGTGCTGAGATGGTGTGCCAGATAAGAGAGGACAAGATGCAGTGCTGGGATGGTGTGCCAGATAAGAGAGGGCCAGATGCAGTGCTGGGATGGTGTGCCATAAGAGAGGGCCAGATGCAGTGCTGGGATGGTGTGCCATAAGAGAGGGCCAGATGCAGTGCTGGGATGGTGTGCCATAAGAAAGGACAAGATGCAGTGCTGGGATGGTGTGCCAGATAAGAGAGGGCCAGATGCAGTGCTGGGATGGTGTGCCATAAGAGAGGGCCAGATGCAGTGCTGGGATGGTGTGCCATAAGAGAGGGCCAGATGCAGTGCTGGGATGGTGTGCCAGAAGAGAGGACAAGATGCAGTGCTGCGATGGTGTGCCATAAGAGAGGGCCAGATGCAGTGCTGGGATGGTGTGCCAGAAGAGAGGACAAGATGCAGTGCTGGGATGGTGTGCCATAAGAGAGGGCCAGATGCAGTGCTGGGATGGTGTGCCATAAGAGAGGGCCAGATGCAGTGCTGGGATGGTGTGCCATAAGAGAGGACAAGATGCAGTGCTGGGATGGTGTGCCATAAGAGAGGGCCAGATGCAGTGCTGGGATGGTGTGCCAGATAAGAGAGGGCCAGATGCAGTGCTGGGATGGTGTGCCAGATAAGAGAGGGCCAGATGCAGTGCTGGGATGGTGTGCCATAAGAGAGGGCCAGATGCAGTGCTGGGATGGTGTGCCATAAGAGAGGACAAGATGCAGTGCTGGGATGGTGTGCCATAAGAGAGGGCCAGATGCAGTGCTGGGATGGTGTGCCAGATAAGAGAGGGCCAGATGCAGTGCTGGGATGGTGTGCCATAAGAGAGGGCCAGATGCAGTGCTGGGATGGTGTGCCATAAGAGAGGACAAGATGCAGTGCTGGGATGGTGTGCCATAAGAGAGGGCCAGATGCAGTGCTGGGATGGTGTGCCAGAAGAGAGGACAAGATGCAGTGCTGGGATGGTGTGCCAGATAAGAGAGGGCCAGATGCAGTGCTGGGATGGTGTGCCATAAGAGAGGGCCAGATGCAGTGCTGGGATGGTGTGCCATAAGAGAGGACAAGATGCAGTGCTGGGATGGTGTGCCATAAGAGAGGGCCAGATGCAGTGCTGGGATGGTGTGCCAGAAGAGAGGACAAGATGCAGTGCTGGGATGGTGTGCCAGATAAGAGAGGGCCAGATGCAGTGCTGGGATGGTGTGCCATAAGAGAGGGCCAGATGCAGTGCTGGGATGGTGTGCCATAAGAGAGGGCCAGATGCAGTGCTGGGATGGTGTGCCATAAGAGAGGACAAGATGCAGTGCTGGGATGGTGTGCCAGAAGAGAGAACAAGATTCACTGCTGGGATGGTGTGCCAGAAGAGAGGGCCAGATGCACTGCTGGGATGGGTGCCAGAGAAGTCCCAGCTGCGAATTCTGAGGCTGCTGCTGGCCAGTGTGGGAAGGTGAGAGGGGAGGACATGCTGGGAGGAGACAGGCATAGGGAGGAGGAGGAAGGCGGCAGCTTCTCCTGCTCTACATGGAGGAGGAGGAAGGAGGTGGTAGCTTCTTCTCCTGTACAGTGCGCAATCTGGCTGCCCCAGACCCATGGACCGCCAGCAGGGTGGCAGATTGGGGGCAGGGGAGCACAAAACATGGGGACAAGCATGGAGGACCATCCCCACACCCATCAGCATAGCAGGGAGAAAAGGAGGTGGTGCCTTCCCCTCCTGTACACAGTTTGAGTCTGGGGAGCTCCATACATGCTGCCCCATATACATTGGTGGCCAGTCATGAGCAGGGTTGCCAGATTGGGGGCAGGGGGGCACAACACATGGGGGGCAAGCATGGAGGCCCCCCCCAGCCCCCCATCAGCATAGCAGAGAGAAGGAGGCGGCGGCTTCTCCTCTCTTGGCACTGACACTCAGGCGGGCTAGGAAGCCGCAGGACAGGCAGACACAAACATTAATATAGAGCATCAACATTAATATAAGAGCACAAGCAGAACCTGTTCCCTGACACAAACATTGATATGCAGAGCACCAATTGATCCTGTCCCCTGACACAACCATTAGAATACAGTGCACCAGTGGATCCTGTTTTCTGACATAAACATTAATATGCAGAGCACCAGCAGATCCTGCCCCCTGACATTAACATTAATAAACAGAGCACCATCAGAACTTGTCCCCTGATATAAACATTAATATACAGAGCACCAGCAGATCCTGTTCACTGACACAAACATTAATATGCAGAGCACCAATGGATCTTGTCCCCTGATACAAACATTAATATGCAAAGCACCAGTGGATCCTGTCCCCTAACACAAACATTAGTATACAGAGCACCAGTGCGACCAGTTACTGCATAGATGTGACAATGACATCATTGCCACACTCAGCAGTGGAAATAAATGGAGAAGGCTAGGAGAATGGAAAAGGAGCTTAATAGCTAAACAGGTGCCATTATCTGGGATTAGAGTAAAGCAGGAGCAGTGAAAATAGGCAAAAAGGTGCTCTTCATGGGGGATACTAGCTAAAGATCTGGGTTTTGGTCTGCTTCAAGGGGTTTCACAAAGCAGGGCATAACAATTGAGGATAGTGAGACCACCATCCCAAGAGTCTCAGGGGTAGTTACTCTTTAAAATAATAATTAAAAAAAAGTTATTTCAGGAAATATTGGTGCAAATCTGCAAAACACTCCCATTTAGGCATTTTGGAGGACAAGCCAAAATTGGAGGACTGCAAAGGGGAAGCCGAGGAGAGGATAGAAGCAGTTAGGAATAGCACTTAAATTGCAGACCTTGGGGGGGGGGGGAATAATAGAAGAGGAGGGGATGGGAGAGGACACACATTATGTCTGTGCATTGGCCACAGAGTGTATGCATTTCTGCACTGGATGCTTGGCAGCTGCCCCCTCTTGTCCCTTCCTTGTGGTCCCAGCCTCCCAACCCACCTACCTACTCACCCACCTACTTTCCTAGTCACTCACTCACCGACAACCCCTCCCTATTTACTCAGCTACTCTTACTCACCTAATCAGTCATCCACCTATCTACCTACCCACCTATTCACTCATGTACCCAGCCACATTCTCACTCACTCACCCACCCAACATCTGACTCATTAACTCACCAACCTAGAAGATTCCTACCCAGAGCTTCCCCATCTACAGTCATTGCTTCCTGAAGTTCACTCCTTCTGATCAATGTCTTTCCCTCCCCTCACCCCAAAACCTGCTGGGGTCTCCCAGTGCACTCTTCCCTTCCTGTCCATAAATGCTCCCTGCAGTCCCGCCTTACGTCCCAGCTCCTAAGGGCAGTGTGTAAAGTCCTCTACTGTACTCCCTGTACACACATGACTGTGTGGTAGTACGAACTCCACCTTTATTGTCAAATTTGCAGACAATACTGTCATAGTTCGGCTTATTTTGGACAATGATGAGAAAGCCTACCTTGATGAAGTTAGAAACTTGGATAAACAGCCTACAACTCAACATCACCAAGACAAAAGGTCTGATAGTGGGTTGCAGTACAAAGCAGATTAGAAACTATACCCTACTCGTGATAAATGAAAAACCAGTGGACATAGTATTCAGATTCTTCTACTTAGGAGTCCTCACAGTGGCAAAACAAAGGCTGTATTAACAGAAAGAGATTTTAAACTTCTCCGCAGAGTAACTTTTACAGATGTGTCATTGACAGTATTCTAACAGGGAACATCAGTCTGGTATGGTAATAGCACCAGTCTAGATAGAGAGCTCTTCAGCGGGTGAGGCATACAGCAGAACCTGCAGCCACCCTTTAATACGTGAGAGATTGAGATTAAGGCAGAGCTTCTTTCCGCAAGCCACCAGGCTCCTCAATTATGTTGGCAATATAACGTATGTATAATGTAGTATGTGATCTACATCTATATTGCTAGGTTAATGCAGTTTACATTTATGACAGTAGATGGCCCTGTTAAATATATCTCTGTGTAGTCTCTGTTGTACATTCTCTGCTGCATGTTGTGTTTCCTGTACATTAAGGTGATCTCTATGACTTATTTTTCCTGTCTATGTTATCCACCATATAAGGGGACCTTCTCTTACTGCACGTTCCAGTAAAGCCAGTTCTTGTTTTACCCTAAATGTGTATCTGGATTTGACAACATTGCACCCACCACTCACAAGTACGCCCACAAACTAATACTGACACTAAAATGAACGGTACACAATGCATTACATTTCTGAATTGAACTATGCTGTCTACTAAAATTGAATCATCTAATAGGTTAATTTCAAAATGTCTAACTAGTAAGCTCTTTCATCTTTCAGTAGTATATATTATCATTATTATATGCCTTATGTTCCTTTTTTCCCCTATGGAATCCAGGTAGAGGTAAAAAGAGCACTTGACTGCATGTCATACTTATGTATGTTTATGTATGTGGCAAATAAAAGAACCTTGAATTAAAGTTAAAAAAAACACTTTATTTCCATCACCCCAGAAGGTATTTTGATTCTGAATGCCCCACTGTGACAAGGGAGGAGTAGGTTAGGATTTTATGGACCAGGCCAATGCCTAGTACAGATATTGGATCCGTTTAACCCCCTCAACCCCAGATGCTCCTCTTTTGGGAAATAGAGCACTTTAGCACTTGTTGTGTGTACATTTGTCTAAAGACCTTATTTATTGATTGCTAATTTTTGCACCTTATTGGATTTGCACTGCATGTTGTCACTTTCTTTAAAAGCTTCAGGACGAGGGGGGTTTCCACAGAATCCAAATGTATTATTATTCCTTCTCGCTATTTGGATTGTCAACTTAATACATTTGTACCTTTTAGAGATTTGTTCAGTTTTCCACATGGATTTTCATTGTATAACATTGTACTATTTGTGATTAATATAATGGCACTTAGTGGTGAGGGACCTTTTAAATGACATTGTGCTTTTCTTTGAGCTCTGTGACTTTGTATTGTATATTGTATATGTTATTTTTTAGTACACTTGTGGCAGTAATTTACATTTGAGGGGGGTATTTGTTTATAATATTGCTGAAATACAGTCATAGTAAGGAGCTGTTAAGGACCTCTATAGTACAGAAAAAAAGCTATAGTCACTTTTTTTCCATCAGAACATTTGGTGTCCGATTTTCTCTGTAATGTTCAGGATTCTAAACCTGGTTTGAAAGGGCACTGCTCCCTTATTTTATGTGGCAACAGAGGCATGTGTATGGGCCCAGCAGCTGGATCATCAGGTCAGGACAGCGAGGGAGTTGTTGAGAGGGGAATATATATATATATTTGCTGCATTGCATTGTCCTTTAACCCCTTTAAATGTTCTATGCTTTACTGATAAGAAGTTAAAGAGGAACTTTGGTCAGAAAATATGGCAGTTCCTCTTTAATATGCAGCAGCAGGGCCGTCGCTGAAATAAAGAACTGGGCGGCCCAGATACTCACCTCTTCTATGATCCTTTTATGGCAGCCATGGGGCACGACCAGCATCCGCACTAATGTGCTTGGCCACCGGCTGCGCTGATAGGCTGCTTGCGGTCAAGTGGGACACATTCCAATTTGGGCTGCCCCGCATATTAAAGAGGGACTCCGGTCAGTTCTGACTGAAGTTCCTCTTTAAGAGGTGAAGCAGAGCTATTATCAAACCTGAATTGTTGCCGGTGATCACATGACTGCAATTTGCTGTCATACAGGTGAATAAGGAAGAGGTGACTTGATTACAGATCCACTTTAAATAAAAAAAGGCAGCGTCACAAGACACTTTCCTATTCTAGGTGCTAAAGCAAAGATTTAATATTGTAGACTTATTTTTCAAGGCCCATGCCAAGCAGAAGGGAGTTATACACCTCAGATGTGATGATGTTTACTTTTTTGACTAGTTGAGTCTTGACTTGTTTTGCACACCTGACTTCCTTTTTGAGACTCAGTAACCATGATGTAATTGTTTTATCTCTATAGGATTAGAACTGACAGAGGGTGCTTTTGATGTGCCTTCAGCAAACCTTGTTTGAAGGATAAATGTGTAAAAGATCGATAAATCAATCTTTTTTTTAGTGGGGGACTTGTTCACAGGTGTGCATTTTTGAAAGTGCTTTTAAGAAAATGCTTTGTATGTAAAAAAAAAAAAAACCTTAACTTAAATGCCCCTGTTTTATTCTTTATTTTTAGTTTCTGTTACTTCATTTTCTCAATCTGCCAATTCTTTCTTTGATAGTAAAGCGTTCAAAAGGATCTGGGAATTTGTTGAGATGTTGGAAGACACAATGCTGACAGTTACTGTACACCTGGACGTTGAAGTGCCTTGTGAAAGTTGTTAAAGTATCAGAAAATGGAGTGCCATTGACTATTCACCTGCTATGTGGACCAAAAACTATAAACTGCAGTTGCCCCCTGTCACTGCTTTGTAAAAAAAAATTGAGATTCTGGCATTTTGGATTTTGCTGGCATTTTGGATTTTGCTTGGAGGAATGTGGGTATAGTTTTGCTTGATCTGGATGTTGATGTTTCCCCAATCACATGCATAAATAGCATTTCTTTGAAGGCTAATGGTATACTTCAAAGGGCAATAAGTTAACAAGTGTTCTCTCATTTAACAGCCAAACTATAGGTGCCATTGGTAATGAAAGCTAAAAATGTAGGTTTAGGAGGAGCCTTATAGATCTTGAGATTGCAGTCAGAAAGAGAGGCTAAATATCCACAATGGACAGACAGCAAACTGTATCTAATTATATGACATTTTTTTATAATTGTATTATATTACATTATAGGTTGTATCCATTTTCTGCAGCATTTAAAATTAAAAATACAGTTTTTAAGTCCTAAAACTTTTTCAGCCCTGTGGGGGAGTCCTGTGGAAAATGGTGAATGCGAAACTGCGCCTACAAGAAAAATACAGCAAGTCCAACTGCTTTGATTTATTACTACAAATACACCATGACCTGGATCACAGGTGCTCATACAGAGCTATAGATGCAACTACGTGGAGATCTCCATTTCTACCACACATGTCCAGCTTAAAGTTCTTTAATGGTTAACCCAAGGAACCAATGGGAGCCTGGATTGACAAATGGGGTCCATGAGCTGTCTCATTTCTGTCAAGCTGAAGCTGCCATAATGGGACAGGGGAGTGTAGACCCTCAGGAACAGGCCCACAGTTGAATATCCCCACATGCCTGTATACCGTATTCATTTTTTTAGAGAAAAACTACTTTTGAAACAGCTTGACGCATCCTAATAGTCTCAAATGTGTTCCATGCCTGGCATGAACTGATGTTAATTACCTAATAGTTCATAAGTTTAATGATCCAAGTGTTTTTTTTTTTGTACCAACCCAACATTATAATAAGCTTGACTATACCTGCAAGTTATGGAAACATCTTCCTCATTATGTTAACCTTGTTAGCAATTACCTGGAAATCTTCGACTACGCCTGCCATCAACCATCAATTATAGGCAATGATTCCAAGAATCTGAATGCAGGCCACAGCGATTATTTACATAAGCATGGTTTCTGTTAAAAGCTCAGAGAGAAAATGCATCAGTATATGGCTGCAATGTTATTGTCCAGATATATACTTTGACATTGAAAATAAATGTACATGCTACACTGAAGATGTCATCATAAAAAGTTGCCATGCTAGGTCCTGACACAAGCATCATCTATGCCTTCTTGGAGATTTAAGAAAAATACAATTTAATTTAAACAAATCACGTACCATATGAAATTGCTACACACGCCATTTGTAAGGTAGGCCTTGATTCAGTAAAATGTATTGGCTTCTAAAACATGTATAGTTCAAATTCCTGCATGTGAGACTTTTTTTCTTGACTGATGCTATATATATATATATATATATATATATATATATATATATATACACACACACACATTCTCCGTCAAACAGGAAAGCACACTTCTGTTCCCCTTCATATCAAGCCTGGGTTCTGTTTACCAGTATGGGATCTGTGCCCTTACCCAATAGGAGACACGTCAGTCTGAAACCCCTCCAGTCCAAATTGCCTATGTTTTCCTCCTGTATATTTTTTCCTTATTGTGGCTGTCAAAAGTGGTGGTGAAACTTATACTGTACTTGCAGGTGGAGTTGCCATAGAGCAGCTCCAAAAGAAAGTAGTAGCTCAGCCTGGTGCTTTGTGCACCATTCAAACTGCAGGTCAGCCCAAACTGGGATTCCCCTGCGCACCTGTCTGGATCTCCAGTCAAAAAGGGGTGAACACTACCATTCACTCACAAGAGACTAGTCACTGGATCATGACTAAAGACTGCATGAGGTGCCAACAGACGCTTAAAGGAGCTCTATTGTGAAATTGTGTAATATTAAAAATCTATATATGCACATTAGCTAATGAGAGGATGGTAACTTATCGTATACACCCAAGCTGAATAAAACTCCTGCCAAGCTTGTGGTTTATTCTCTTATGGAATAAAATCCAGGGGTGACAGGTTTAGTGTATCAGGAGTGACAAAACTTGTCACCCCTGATTTCCTCTTACTTCCATTAAAATAAAAAAAAAAACAAGCCTGGCTGGATATTTCTTGATGTCAGGCGTGTAAGTGACCTCTCCTCCCACCATCCAACATATATACGGTATATGGATAGTACCTGGGCAAAAAAGAAAGAAGAGGACCCAAACCATCCCAAAAGTGGGCTTTTGCCCTCCCTGCTTTTTCTCCCTGCTACCTTCAGGAAAATGCTTTTGCCCAGTGAAGGCTAATACTGATAGAATAGGACAAGCTTTTGCCTTTAGACTATCAGGATTCTCAATCAAGTCTACACTTAGATCACAACAATTACACTGGGATAATTTTCCAGTGAATGTCAAAGGCACGCCACAACTCTAAGACACTATATTAGCCCATAATGTCCGATTCCCATATAATTTGTATGATCCTTTTTTATTGTATAATACATATTTCATTTTTTTTTCATCCAGTATTGCTAAATGTTCAATATATTTTTTAAACACATGTACATACATTATACATTTTTCAATAATCTTACTCCAGACAGTCCGGCACATTTTAAAGCATGTCACAGTTTGTATGGTTAGGTATGAGACAAACAAACCTTCAATTGAAATGACTGGATGTCAGCCTACATCCTCAATGCTGGCCATCAATTAAACCAGACAGCCTTGCACAGCTGGAAAAAAAACTCCCTTGCTCCATCAGCGTGCATGATACTGAATCACTGTCAGTTCTTACATTTGTTTCTGCATCCAATCAAAGCTGAAGTGTTGCCCCACCAATGTTTTCCTGGTTACAACCATGTAGCAGCACCTGGCGGGCTTCCTCCATTAGTAGCATCCCAGTCATCCTGCTGCTCGAACTTAAAGGAGCAGTATCGCGAAATTTGCATTAAAAAAGATAAATAATTAAATAGCCACACAATAGCTTCTAACATGTGTATAAATTATCTGGCGATAGAAAAAGGAAAAAATATATGCCTTTCTTTTAAATTGTATAATGATAATGGCTCAGTCCATTTGCTGAATAGGGGGATCTGCTGGGTTGTATTTAGTGAGCTGCTTCATTTAGCCCACTGGTCTCCTAACAACACTTTACCTCAGAGGCTGACACTGTAATCAGTGGTAACGGCTGTGTGTGTGTGAGGTGCTGCTTTTGTTATGAGACCAGGTGACTCAAATGTGTCAAATCTATACAAAATAAACAAAACTGACTGAAAACGACTGAAATTCTTCTTTGAATAATTGGATGAGAGCCCACGCATGCGCTGTGGGACAGGGAAAGGTACGTTTTCACAGGCGAACTTGGGGATTTCACATATCAGGGCATCCCAAGTCAGGATGCCCCTAGGGGCACAAAACAAAACTCCAGATAGTGAAAATCCTGGGTTGGGCTTTGCTCAAAACACACAAAGCTGAAAGAAAGATCATATGGAAAAATGAAAAATAAGAATATGAAAGAGAAAATGGTAAACTGAAAGATTCTGCACCAGAGCCAACATGAAGGGAAAACTGTCAAAATCAGCTAAATGACTTCTAGAGCTTTTCTCTCTGTTTTAGATATATAAGTTCTGGCCAGGCAATGTTGTTATCTTATGCTGGACGGCTGCCAGCACTGAACAGCTGATACTTTGATACATTGTTTCACCCCTCTCCTCAGCATGGAACAGGCCAGAGTGTCGGGCTCCGACACTCAACAGACATAAACATGAGCTATTAGTCTCCAGCTGCTCAACACAGACATCATTTTTTTCAAAATTTGTAATTCTTACTCCAACACTTACCTACATTCAAAGTACCATTTAAATATGTCACCAAGAGAAATTTGCGATACTGCTCCTTTAACTGACAAAACCCACAATTCAAAGCAACAGGAAACCCAGCCCATGCTTTGCCCCTGCAATGCTATAGCCAATGCCTTATATCAGTAGGGAGACACCCCCCCCGCCATACTATCTGCCCCTACAATACTAAAACCTTAGTGCCATCAGTTTAAGAGGAGCTGTATCCTCCCTGTCCATGATCTGCCCCTGCAATACTATATCTTCACCTGTGGAGGGTACTTATTAACCATTCGGGAAGCACATTGAGGTTAGGCAGGGATGTTGTGGACTTAGTTTGACCTCACTTCACCCCAGGGCAGGCCACATGCTGATTTCAAGTTTATACTCTGATGTTTGCTGACAGCAATTATTTCTCTGGGTGGGCTAATTTCAGTGGCACAGTGGCTGGAAATATCCATGTTGTCTGGGTCTCAAAGGATAGGATTTGTTAGATCTCTCAGTAAATTATAGCTCTGCTTTTGTTTTGTAGCCAATGTATCTTTTAATACCTAAAAAATAAACAAAGCCAATTTCTGTTGTACAAAACTTTACTGTGCTTGTCTGACAGTGGGCAGGGTGCCCGGGCCTGAGGGAACCTTGAAAGTATTATTTGGCCAATCTTTACATACAGATGAAGTGTTCACAAACAATGTCTTCAAGCTTTACTTGCACAAACATGCTCTTATTCATTCCCAGGCAAGCATGACTTCTAGTTCATAGATTTTGATACTTCAGCAAACACATTTATTAGAATCATTTGAAAGAAAATAGCAGCACTCATTGTTCCATTGCGCTGATGTCATAGTGCAGTCTCCATTTTCTGTTTATAAAGGCTATGATTTGCTGGTCATGGGCTTAATAAGACGAAAGCCATATGCCAATGTTTTGAATTAAATAGGACATTTATATTTTGGTCAATGCTAATATTTAAGATAGTAGATTTGCTAAGCATAAAACAATAGCTAAGCAGTTGGATGTTGTTGTCAAATGTACTCTTAATTAACTAACACAGTTATAGAAGCCAATAGCATGTCAGTTTAAAAGGTTAGTAGACTTGCCTAAAAATCACTGATTGATTCAGCTATTAAATCTTACCCTACAAATAAATATTTACTGACCATTACAAAATACTGGTAAAATAATTCTTAATGACTTCCTGGTGTATGAACTATCTAAAACGGGCCTAAACCCTCCCTGGCAAACTATGCACATAAAAATTAATTTGCCTTTTAGTAACTTTTGCTGTAGTCAATTTTAAAATCAAAATGGCATTTCATGGAGCTGCAGACAACCTGCAAAGAGGACGTTTGCTGCTGTGCATTGTGGGGTTATAGCAATAAATTTCAGCCAGCAGTATGGCTTAGATGTTAGGAAAGGAAGCTCCAAAATGGCCGAAACCAGGAGAAAATCAGTGAGGCTGCGTTTTAGCTTTGAGTGGGTGCAGGACAAATGTAAGTGCTGACAATGATTTAGTATCCTGCATGCAGTTGGGGAAAGTGAGTTTTGGGTAGTTTTTTTCAAGTGTGCAAGGCTGGTTTCATGCGAAACTTAACTCAAAAATCAACCTGGGGGCATTTTAAAATGCCCCTAAGGACTGTGTACACTAAGAACAAGCATGCAAAAAACGTACCTATATGTGGATGCTCCCCCCAGGCTTTGCAAGTTCTGCCGCCGCCGCAATAGACCTCCATTCAATCCTGATTTCTGCCAATGATGCCAGCGCCTTGTCTCTCCTTGCGTCTCCTTGGGTCTTTTTCTTGGGTCTTGTCACCTCTTGCGAGATTTCAGAAGGTTGCCCAGCCTGAGTGGGGTGCCGGCCCCTCCCCTCCCTCCTGCTGTCAGCACGGGTACAGATGCGACCCAGCGTGGAGTGCAGCAACTGCTCATGCTCAAAATGATCTCTCAGGTGCAAGGGCACCTGGGAGATATCTAAGATGGCAGCGACCATCAGCGATTCGTGGGGGACCAGATAGTGCATTTGTTGATCTGGGACTCTGGGCTGGATTTGATGATAGTTAAAAAGCCCAAGACCCTTTTCCCGAAATGCCACACGCTTCCTACTGGAGGAGATGGAACTGATGCACCTGTGCGGTGCTTCCTGTCCCTTGTCAGATTAAGCTTTTTTTTTAAAAAAAAGATGAGTGTCACTGTAATGCAGTGCTCACTGATGCAGTGGTAGGTTAGTTCCTGTTGACCAGGATCCTCCCAGGAACAGAGAACTGATTTAGATCTGTTTTAAGACCAAACTTCAGCAAAAATGTTTATTGATACAGTTGGGTGAGATTAAACCTGGACTACTCTGCAGCTGCTCACCAACAAGCCCTCCCCTCCCCCCTTACCATTGCCGAGTTGGATTTGGACATTTAAAATTAAATACAAAGCTAACCTTACCAGTGCGAGCCACCCGCTTATCTGCTGGGAGCAGTGCTTCGACATTCATATGTTCTGAGAAAAACAGCACATTCATAAAACTCGTAATGCACAATTTCTGTTTTCATTCTTTTCAAATGGGGCCCCTATCTCCAGTAATGTAGCATAAATGCTCCATCATACCAGCTATTGATTTCAATAGGGACCTACTGATATGTGTGCTTCTGGTGACAGGTTCACTAAATGCAGTCCATTCAAAAGATCTACCCTACCTTCTTGCGTGGCCGCAAGTAATTCAAACAACAGAAATACTAAGGAACTAAGGGTGTCGCCAGCAATAATATGGGAATAGAAGTAAACTTCTATCTACCACCCCCTATATCAATTTGAGGTGCTCCTCTGCTTAATGAACCTTTGAAAGCAATTACTGGCTTCGTTATTGTACCACCTGACTCACTGGCCAACTGGGTTTGGCAATTGCAGCACATATGCATCCACATATGGGGAACCAAACTGACCACTAGCGAAAATGCTGCAGTTGCCATACCAGAGTAACAGGAGGGTGACCCAGTTTTTGGCTTCCAAATTGGCCCCTATTATTCAGTTAATATACTAAAAATCCCCAGTAGGTCTTTGACTAGAAGGGACTGGACAAATGACACATCAGAATTATTCAGGGTGTTGCACTGGGTCAGAAAATGTAAAATGTCTTTCTAAGAAACACTTTGTTTATATGCTCTGACAAGGTTTCATTCATTTATTCTATAAATGAATTAGTCATTGCGATGTATGCATGACATCTGTACATACAGCACGACCTGTCAAACAGTCTTTTGCTGTGTGCTTCTTTGATGCATGCATTTATTTTTGGGAAACCGAGTAATCAGCATTTCCTTTGAAGTGTATTCAGGCATTTCTTTTTTAGCAAGGAACCGGAAACATATGGCAGGGCTTTAAACGTGCTTGTGCATGTCAAAGTTTGCCTGCAAATATACTGTAACAGTATATCTAAAGGAATAAAGCTGTTAAAAGCTCTGGCCACTTCAGGATTTAGGTACCTCCCCATAGATGCATTTATTATGTATTTCATTATCAAAAAGATAATATAATAAAGGGTGAAAAGCTTTAAATAGTGCATATAAGCAGTGCTGCCCATTCTTATTGAAGCTTTTCTCCAGCCAAAAATACATTTTGAAAGAATAGACCAGGTTAGAACCAGTACCACTGTTACCCCAGTAAGAAGGTAGAGTCTGACATTGTGTTTGGTTATGGACAGGGGTGGACTGGCTATAGAGCGACATGTGAAATGTCACAGCTTTAGGGCCAGCTGATCTGCTGCTTTCAATGTCCCTTTCCAATCCCTGCCTCCCTAGTCTACCCCCTGTACCCAGCCTCCCGCCTGTATCCCCCCCTGCCCCAAAAAAACAACCTCAAAACCCAGTACTCCCTATTTAAGAGTGGTCATACCCCACTGGCCATATCTGTTGCCAGTGCCATAGCATTGTGGACATGGGGGCTATACCCACCCCTGCCACAATATCTGCCCCTGCAAATTAAAAACCATAGCTTTAAGCGTAGCCATATCCACCCTTGCCCATGATATGTCCCTTCAATACTATAGCTTCAGCCTTGGAGTGACTGACCAGGAAGTACACTCACATATTTTAGGGTTGCATGCAAGTCTTTAATTTTATGCCAGCATCTGCCCGCTAAAAGCGGACTTCAGTTAAATTTCACCCCGCACTGCCATTTTAGCCCGGTGCTGAGGCAGGACGAGGGGGGTTGCAATAAAAAAAAACCTTACTTTAGCCAGGTGCCCGCGCCACATCTTCGGTGTATTGGGCACCACTATATTGCACGGAAGACGCGGAGACGCACCCCCTGGCTCCATGCATGCTCCCACCTTCCCTTTCAAGTGAATGGGCAATGGGAGCATACTATGTCCTTTGGCACAAGTCTGGTGCACTCTCAGGGGAGCTGGGGGTACCCCTGGAAGAGCACTGGGCTCATGCCAATGGGCAACGGGCTCTTCTGCACCCCTAGTGCTCATGAAGGTGTAGATAAACAGGCAACTGTACCAGCATACCCCCTTCCGCTTGAATTGGTATAGGAGTCCCTGGGCATACCCCAGGAAACCCTCTCCATATGTCCCTGACCTCCATTGAAGTAGATAGTCACACTGGTGGGATTCAACAGATGCTCCATTTCTGTACTATAAAAGTATCCATCCCTGGTATTCCACCATTAGCCTGGCTGAATGCCAACATAGAAGAAAAAGGAACCAGCATTGGAGGACCTTAGCACACCACACCAGGAGTGAGCCCTGAGCCACTGGAACAGCAGAGAGGTCGCGTCAAAGCAGAGGAAACAAGGGAGAACAGGTGAGTACTGTAAAATTTAGTTTGTTAAAAAAAATTTTAACTGGTAATGGATTGATATACTGTACAACCTCACTTGTAGTGACAAAAGAAGTTCATCGAACAGAAAAGATGAGGATTGCCATAAGTTACAGTTATAGAAGCACCACAACATATAATATATTTTCCAAATAAGAATAGTCTAAAATAATAATAAATATCGGGTATTTCTGGGCATTTGTAAAAGATTTTATTTCCCCATATTAGTCTCCAGTAAGTCTGTTGGTGTTGCATACTTGTACACCAAGGGGAGTCACAGAGGGCCAGCTGGACACTTGGCATCTCAGTGATGAGAATAGGAACTTTTCTCATGCCCTCTCAGTAAACATGGCTCTATTTTCTGCTGCAATAAATATTCTTTTCTGGCCGTGCACAGAGGGCTTCATGTGCCCTAATAGCAAATAACATGGTAAAGACTACCACTCACTGTGTTGGAAAAACTGATTTTATTACATGCTTTGGAAAATGTTCCCTTGTTAAGACACGGAGGGCAGTGAGTTCTTAAAAAATAGAACTACTTACTCTTTTAAAACTTAGGTGATTTAAGAACCTTTGTTGCTCAAAGAAAAACTTTTTATTCATATCATGCCTATATTAGGACTTACAGTAGAACCCAATGGAAACTTAAATCAGTGTAAACCATGGTAACATACTGTACTGTCTGGCTTGTACCTGTGTTTACAAGGCATCTTAAAAGGGAAACATCAGACCTGCTGTTCCTC
Organism: Gastrophryne carolinensis; assembly: GCA_027917425.1. Classification (NCBI taxonomy): domain Eukaryota; kingdom Metazoa; phylum Chordata; class Amphibia; order Anura; family Microhylidae; genus Gastrophryne; species Gastrophryne carolinensis. The sequence goes on from CM051238.1 coordinate 254,861,660, forward strand.
TCAAAACATCCCTCCCGCACTACCTGTACGATGTTGGCATTATCTATAATGCTGACATCCTGATGATTTAGACGTCCCTATCGCCTCCCTACACCACCTTAGCCAGCGATAACAGATTAGAGAGGTTCACGCAAATCTCACATCTCCACGAGCGAGTGCCAAACTCTCACGGGATTTGCACCCATGCAAGGATACTGCACATGCGCCAGTTTGGCGGAGAGGCACAGTGTCTGCTGGGAGACTGAAGGCTGCCAAGATGGCACTGCCTTCTAGAAGAGTGGTTCTTAACTGTTTTATGCAAATTACACCCTAGCGACAAGTAATTCAAGCCAAGTACCCCCAAGGAGGGGATAACTTATATTGTTACCAAAATAAGTAGGTCACAGGCCTTGGAACACTTTTAAAGTAAGAAAGAATAATGTTTTATTGTTAAAATGATATATCAAATTCATCAGACCTACAATGCTGTTGCACCCCTGAACATCGTTGCGTACCCTTTCAAGCTGTGTACATGTACCACAGGTTGAGAAACGGTGCTCTAGAACAGTGATCCCCAACCCCCGGGCCGCAGACCGCCACCGGTCCGTGGCTCAAATGGTACCGGGCCCTGAGGCTACCCGCTCGGAGGTTCGCTACCATCGGGTGCAGGAGGAGGAGGAGGACGCGGTCACCGTGCAGCTCTACAGGTGGGTGACCGTATATAGCAGGGGTACTCAACCCGCGGACGCTAGGTTTCCGGACCCCGCGGCAAGGCGGGTAGTCGGGCAGAATGAAAGAAAGCGGGGTGGGGCAGGCAGGTGCGAGGAAAGACAGTGGGCGGGGCGGGAGGGAGGTAATGACAGCGGGCGGGACTGAGGGAATGACAGCTTGTAAAGAAAGCGGGCAGGGCGGAAGGGAGGAATGACAGCGGGATGGGAGGGATCAAAGACAGTGGACGGGGTGGGCAGGCAGGAGGAATGAAAGCGGGCGAGCGGAAAGATAGGGGGCGGGGCGGCCGAGCGTGAAGTAAGAGCGCGTGAATAAGGTAAAAGCTGGCTGCCAATGTCAATGATTGGGGAGAGGCGAAAACTGAATGTTTATTTAATTTGGGGGAAGATTGCAGGGGTTTGGGATGCCCAGGAATAACTTTAAAGTAGAACGCACCAGCGGCTAGCCTGGAATCTAAAAGATTCCAGGGCTGGCCGCAGGCTTTTCCTTGAGGCATCCTGATTCGGGATGCCCCCGCTATGTGAACCCCCCTTCTCCAGGGCACCTGTAAAAACTCACCTTTCCCCGCTCCCATCTCTCTATTCCCAGCTCTTGTCCCATCCCATCTCTCTATTCCCAGCTCAAAACAATATTAACAATCAATGCCGCCGCACCGCCCCCAGCCACACCCCCAGCGCCCCACCGGGCCGCGGTACAATTACCAAATCCTGAACCGGTCCACGATGAAAAAAAGGTTGGGGACCACTGCTCTAGAAGACACCAAGGGATAAGAGGGACAGCAGAGCATGATGCGCTGGTAAGTAAAAAAAAAAAACACTAAAACAAAGACCAGAGGGGAAGAAGGGCCAGGCAAGCCAAGTTTGGGGAGTTTTTAATAAAGATGACTCCCCATCTTGTAAATCCGCTTGAAAGGCATAGTAGACATAGAAAGGCATAGTACTCCCTGAAGCCTGCCCATTTCATTTTATCAGTCTGAGTGAGTTTGCAAAAGCTTTTCCTTTTTATCAGGTATGAATAGCTCTTTCCATTAAAGCAGAACAAAACCCAGGATTTTCCCGAGCTTTGATCCTTGCCCTGGGGGTATCCAAATTTGGGATGCCCCACTAAATAAACTTCCCCCAGACTGCCCACAAAACCTTACCTTTCCTCGGTTCTATGGTGCATGCGCATGCTCTCATACGATCAGCACCGTATGCCATGCATATTAATGATCAGCATATGACTCTCATTACATGCAGAGCTCAGCAATAGTAAACAGGAGCAGCTGCATCACCAGTTTCCTTTTAGACGAGGGCATGCTCCAACCCCAAACTCCACCCAGAGATGCTGGGGATGCAGCTGACAGTAGCCAGGGCAAAGTTTCTGGGGGGAATGGACTAATTCATTGCTGTAGTGAGAGTCAAGGGGAGCCTTATTGAGAAGCGTCAGTGTCACGTTTTTGGCCTCAGAGTCTGATTTAACAAGGAAAAAACACTGATGCGGCTGCCAGCTAGTGCCTTATTTAAGAAGAGTACAGAAAAAGGTGTAGGACTGGCCACTCTAGTTGAAGCAGCGCCAGATAAAACCTGGTGCTGTACTTCAAGATCCTATAGAGCACAATAGGCAGAACTGGATTGAAATGCATAATGCTTATAAATTATATTAAACACATGTAGAGCCCTTGCTAAGCTTCCATAATAAGTTTCTTCTATATCAGACATTGTTCAATACTATCAGCAGAGGAGAGAAACAGGTGCAGGCTGAGTTGCAACTTTGTAATGTTTCAATTTAACGTCAACAAACTCTGGCCACTCAAAAACTTCAACTCCAAGGATCCTTAGAGACTTGAGGGAAGGTGGAAAGACTACAAGACCCATAATTCCAGGGTGCTGAGCTGGGCAAGCTGAGGAGAGCCTGGGGTGATAGAGGATGGCTGGCTGGTGAATTTCATGCTGTGGTTGGAGATCAGGCAACCTGGAGTGGAAGCACAGAAAGATTTCCATTTCACCTAGATTTGTGGGGAGTAACTTCTTATACTGGACTATAAGCCTAGGCCCAGATTAAGGATCAATGTACAGTTAGATTGACCCAGGAAAACTCTTGCAACTGCCAGATCTAAGAGGAAGATTTTTGTGCTCAGAGACTTGGTGTCAATGAATCTGTCTTCTGCTTTTACCCCATTTAGTGGAAATCTCACCATGCACACACACAAAAGTACCCACAACTCAAGCCAGTTATAGAAGTTGAAGTAGAACTGTTATATATTTTCTAGAGAAATATTACTGTTTCTTTGCTGCTACTATAGAAACTGAAGTTGATTAACACAGCCTGGAACTCTACAAGTTCTTAAAGATACAGTGTATATTATTGCAAGAAGAGTTTGTTTGAGGCTCACGAAGGAGACTGCTGTTCCTATCTTGAAACCAAGATAAGCCCAGCTATCTCAGAGGAAATTAAAGTCACGGTACTTCATATCAGTCAAATAGGAAATCTGATATCAAGGGCTATTTACCGCTGTTGGAGTTTCATCCTTTTGCTTCACTTCTGGTCACTGTAAGTTTTTCCCAGCTATATATTTTTCTGCTGCACAGCTTAAAGTGGGCCAACACCCAGGGGTGATCGGCCCGGGAATCTATAAGATTCCCGGGCCGATCACCTCACACCCCGCGGGACATCCGAGATCGGGATGTCCCGCGGGGTGTAACCCCCCCAAAACCCCGAAAAAACCTTACCTCTCCAGCCGCTGCTTCCGCCGCCGCCGCCTCTCTCGCGCTCCTCTAGACGTGCGCGCGCCCGCGCCGGCCGTCTCTGTGACGCGCGGGAGGCGGCGGCGGGCGCGATCCCTTGTCCGTCGGTGGGCATTGGACAGCGCACTCACGTGGGAGCGTGGAGAGGTGAGTTTTCGGGGTGTTTGGGGGTGTTTCAGGCAGCGGGGCACCCCAAATCGGGGTGCCCCGGGGAAGTGGACCAATACCCAGGATAGTCAAAATCCTGGGTGTTGGTCCACTTTAAAGACATTAAAGACTTGATATTACATTATTGTTGCATTACTGGATAAAGTGTTGATTTAACTATTGGTTTGCCACTGCATATAGAATGTATATTGTGTGTGCTCTAGAATTAAATCTATACTATTGATATTGATAATTGTGTTAGAGTGTTGGGGAATTTAAGGGGTGTCACCACAGTTCGGGAAAAGGCAAAAATCCCCAAACTTATTCCAGATCCACCCTCTGGTGGGTCACACACATTTATTTGTATTGCATTGTTGCTTGTCAATAATTGAAACCCAAATGATTTTTGGGGGGTTTATTAAAATTAATTTTAATGGCTTCTTTTGCTTAACAATGTGTACTTTGAAGAACGGCAACTAAAACACAACCGAAAAGCACTGTAAAGTGTGTCCCCTTTGTCCCCAGCAGTGATTTCTTGTAAGTGTAATGAAGAAACGCTGACCAGTGCCGGAAACATACAGCGCCAAAGATTTCAAGGAGGAAAAATTTTATAAATATGCTATGGAGCGCCAGAAAAGTGGCAGTACAAAGTGGCAGTCACTGGTGCTGGTATAATCACCTGGCGGGTCCAACAGGTGCTGACATAGGTCAGCCAATACCTCAGTTCAACAATCAAAGCTAACTAGTTAGCGATTGGCGCAACGCCTTCTAGCGCCAATGTAGTACACAGCAGAGCACCAGATAAGACGGGAATGCAGGGCTCCGAAGCTGGCGCTATAGCCACAAAAATGATGCTAACAGACGCACATCATAAATTCGGCCCCAAATCTTTACAGTGAAGACAGGAAACCTGAAGTGTCTTGTGCTCTCGTCAGCAGGTCTTTATATACATCCTTCATTTAGCTGACTAAATAAAGGAACCTCTCCATGTTTATGGAGACGGCATCATGTCAACGCTCACACGGGGAGTGGACAGCAGCATCTGATGACTTGATCATGGCCCCTGCTGACAAGCTACTCTCTGTATTTCTTCCTATCCTTCAGAGCTTGCTTTTATTTATGACACACACACACAGAGGTGTCCTGATCAGCACATCTCTTTCCAACACTGCCAGGTCAGCTAGAGAAGCCATGTCTGCAGTCAGCCTGCTAAAGTGAGAATAAACACATCAGATGAAGATACTCACAAGTGATGTAAAAAAAGACTTGCTGGTCACCCCTGCAGCAGTGGAAAGTTTAAGTATGTACATTTACGTACTGTATTGATTGCTTGTCAACACTCCATGCCTCCAGGACATAACAGGTGTGACCATACATTAAAGTGGACCAAAACCCAGAATTTTGACTATGCCGTGTTTGGCCCCGATTTGTGATGCCCCGCTGTGTGATACCCCTCAGGTTGCCTACGAAATGCACCGTTCTCCGGTCCTACAGCGCCTGCGCTGCCTCTCATCCAACTAGCGCACTCAGCTGTGGTCACTCCAAATCGGCTGGACTGAGCTAAGACTGTGGAGCTGAGTCTAGCCGAGAAGAGCAGAGCAGAGTTGAGCGTTCCTCTGCCCACATCCCCTCTACCCTCTAACAGGGTGCGTGTCCGCACAGGTCTTTCACAAATGTCTGGTGTGGGCGCACCCAGCTAAAGGTATAGCAGACAGGGGCTGCAGCTTGCAAATGCGCCGTTGGATCGGGAAAAAGGTTAGTTTACTTGGCGACCTGGGTTTTTTTATACAGAAGAGCTTTCAGAATCTGGATGTCCCAGGGAGGGAAATCAGGTGGTCCAGCTTTTGGTCCATTTTAAGCATAGTTTCTAGGCCAGTGACTAAATCTTACTTACAAAATGCTCTACAGCAAGGCTCCTCCTTACATTTCATCACTGATTCAATGCTTTCAACCCAGATGCTACTATTGCTCTGCAAATCACCTTCTCCTGTCCTGCTTCCTGGCCACGTCCTCTTACTCCCATCTCCAGGAGTTCTCACATGCCGCTCTCATGTTAAATCTGCAATACTCCAACACTCAAAGCTTCCAAAACGTCCCACAAAAACCCACCTCTTCAGACAAGCATACAGCCTGGTTTAAGCAGTTCTACTGGACACCTGCCACCAAACTCAATACCTACTACTTGTGACCCATTCTGTCTCTACTCTTTTCTTTTAGACTTTAATCGTGAAGGTCCTCTTACCTGTTGTATCCTACTATCATAGCCTTCATTTTGAAATTTGTGTAGTTGAGTGCAGTTTTCTGGAAGTAATCCCTCAATGTATTCTTTGGTTGTACAGGGTTTCTCTAAAAAAGAATAAAAAAGCAGAATCAAAACCACATTTTCCTAAAAAAAACTATATGCAAACAAGAAAAAAACTGAAAATCTGAAAAAGCAAGATCCCTCAAACAGAACAATACACAACATGCATAGGTCCCGTCAAGGAAAGAGTTGGCAAACACACCAAAGTAAAGCATGTGCGTAATGGTAATTTTACTTCAAAATGTCAGCTCTGCAGACAAAGTGCGCACCTTGTGCTTTTTCTACCAAAGCATCCCTTTACATTTGGAATATCCCCCATAAACCATATATTCTCTGAAAGTACATATGTTAAGCTTTCTAAGCGTACCCAGCTTGTTGTAGTTGGCTCATCTTTCTGGAAGGAATATCTCGAAGAATTCTTAGGTTGCACAGGGTTTCACAAAAAAATGTATAAAAAAGCAGAATAAAAAACACCTTTGCCTAAAATATCAATATGCAAATAAGAAAAAATAAGCTAAATCTGAAAGTGCAAGGTCCCCCGAGCAGAACAATACCCAACATGCATAGGTACCTGTAACCTTTTAACTGCCAGCCTACTTGAGATTTTGTCACCCTCTGCTGACAGGATATTTTTCACCATTTTGCATGATGTTTAACTGTGATTTTTGCAGGAATTTACAAGAAAATGGCATATTTTCTTTTTTGTGGCAGAGTTTAGGTTTTAACATAAAATGTCTTGTTTGTATTTTTCTACAGTTTTTTATATATTTTTAAGTAAATAAGTAAAAAAATATATATATATTTTTTTTAAATTGTCTCCTTTATTTTAACTAAAGCATTTATTTTATTAAAGAAAACCCATATTGCATGTGAAAGCCCCATTTCTCCTGATTACAATGATACCACATATGTGTCGGTAGCCCCCTTTTCCTGTCCAGGAGATCCCCTAAACTGAAGGGGCAGAGAGGATCGGAGGATCGCCTACCTCCCTCCTTCTCTGCCCAGCCGCATCTGACAGCTGAACTGCCGGGTGCCCCGACGACGTTGACGTCATTGGCCCTGCCCCCCGAAGGGGCGGGTCTAGAAGTAAAGGAGGCGGCGGCCATCAGAGATCCGGAGGGAGGAGGGCTGTTAGGCCCTCTCCAGAAGACGGAAGAGCGGGGGGGGGGGTGATCGGAGAGGAGAGCCACAGAGAAAAAATATTTTATTATGTTTTTTTAATACTTACCTCCCATCCATCCCTGAGCACGCTGATCACTTTGGCTTCTGCTCTCCTGCTGCTGCTGGAAGCCTTTTATACCTACTGGGTGACAGGTAACATGGGGTTAATTTAAAAAAAAATCCCAGGGAGGGGGAGGCCCAATTTTTGGGGAATTTTAAGGGTTAAAAACCCTTAAAAATCCAAAGAAGAAAATGGAGTGAGGTCCCCCCTAGCCAGCTTAACCAGCCTGTGACCAGCTATTGGGGCTTGTAGAACAGGGCGCAGGGGCCAGCTTTGGTGGCCCCTGGCCCTGCAGGCTGCAAGCTGTGGGGACCAGCTATGGGGGCTTGTAGAACAGGGCGCAGGGGCCAGCTTTAGTGGCCCCTGGCCCTGCCGGCTACAAGCCGGCATAGCCTAGGGCCACGGCTCTTCTGCCCCCCCCCCTGGGCTTTGGGGAGGCAGGTAATTTGGGGGGCCAGGGGTTAATAGCAAGTCACCCACTAGCCACAGGTGACTTGCCAGACCCCCGAGCCTTACTTACTTACCAGTTCACAAAGGGTTAACAGTAAAAAAACAGACACAGACACACTTTGCAAATAACTATTAAAAATAAATACATTTTTTTTCTTTACTCACCTCCGATCTTCATCTCCTGTGTCCCGCGATCCGATGCAGGTGACGGCTGGGCAGAGAAGGGGGGAGACAGGCGATCGGAGGATCGCCTACCTCCCTCCTTCTCTGCCCAGCCGTCACCGGCATCTGACAGCTGAACTGCCGGGTGCCCCGACGACGCCCGGCGGTGACGTCATTGGCCCTGCCCCCCGAAGGGGCGGGTCTAGAAGTAAAGGAGACGGCGGCCATCAGAGATCCGGAGGGAGGAGGGCTGTTAGGCCCTCTCCAGAAGACGGAAGAGCGGGGGGTGATCGGAGAGGAGAGCCAGCCGAGATCGGAGAGGAGAGCCATGAAGAGGAGAGCCGGCGGGAGCTAACGGGCACGAAGGTGAGTAAATGTCTTTTTTTTTTTTTTACGGGTAATTCCGGCGGCTGCTAAAACGGGGGGGCACCCTATTTTGGGCACTCCCCTGCAGCCGGAAGAGCCCCAGTGGGTGATCGGAGCCCCTGTGGCTGAAGAGGAGACCCAGCTGGATCGAACGAGGGGTCAGGTAAGTGACTTTTTTTTTTTACTTTTTCTGCTATAAGGGGGGAAAGTCAGGCACGAAAAATGTACGTGGCTAGCGGTTAACTGCAGGGGAGGCAGCCACGTAAATTTTACGTGGCTGGCGTTTAAAGGGTTAAATCCCCCAGGTAATTTACTGCACATAAATAATTTACACTTTTCATAACTCCAGCTGTGGTCAGTTTTACCACCAAAAAGGTGTACTATAAAGCTGCAGGTAGCCTGCAAAGTGGAAGTGCTTCTGGGTTTACTGACACTCTGCATTGTGGGTTATGTCAACTATATCCAGACAGCACAGCTGGGAAACTGGGAAAGAAAATCCATGGGATTCTTCAAGATGGCTGCATCAATGAGGTGGCTTTTCAGCTTTGAGGGGATGCAGGAACAAATGTAAGTGCTGACAATGATTCAGTATAATGCATGCAGATGGGGCAAGTGAGATTTGAGGAGGTTTTTCTTTATCAGCTGAAGGTTGTTAGTTCACCATATAGCACAACTTGGATATCTTCAGTCTATGAAGGATGTTGGTGACTGACCTAAAGTTTAACCAACACATACACTATAGACTGTAAGCTCGCAAGGGCAGGGCTCTAATTCCTGTTGTCTCCTGTGCTCACAACACTTGGTTTAACCTCGTGGCATCTAATTTTGTATTGTTCCCTGTACTATATGTTTTACCTTGTCTGTAATCATACCTTGTAAAGCGCTATGGAAGATGATGGCGCTATATATATAAATAAACAATAATAATAATACATTTAATTACCACCATTCAGCCAATAGCCTCGATTCAGAGAGACAAAGAAAACTTCAGTTTTAATTCCGATCTGTTTTTTTTTTGTGAAATGTTTCAGTTCTCGTATGAGCGTACGAGCGATTCTATGCATGCATTGAAAACCTTCTGTAAAGTTTCCGTCCGTTCGTACGGCAGATTACGAATACGAGGATGTAGTTTTCCATCCAGACTTTTCCGTTTCATTTTCACATGTTACAACGTAGGTTGGTCCCTGTTAAAAAACGTAAATTAAAATTTTGGTATAACCTTGTTGGGGTCATACTGCAGTGCCACCCCCTGTATGGTCCAAACACCTAAATCTGGACTTCAAAAGCCAGAGGGCCCTCGCCACCACGGCCCGGGTTTTGCATAGTGCCCGATTAGAGAACCCCTGGCCCACATTCTGTAGGCAAAGAACGGGCATCAGGAGCAAGGGCGAGTGGCACATCTTGCGGTTCCTGCAACCAAATATAAAATAATTACACAAAGCAAAAGGTAACCAACTAAAACAATAACTCCTACAACAAATTAAGATTCAAGTTCAACAATCCAAATATAATTCACAAAGGACATAAGTCTAAAAAAATATAGCAATTATATGGATGTGTGGAAAAATAAATGTTTACATGCTAAGGACTAATTAAGGTCAGCATTAAAATGCATCTAGAAGGCATACATGAAATGTATTGATTCAGGTATGCATTGCTATACAATTTATGGCCTCGGCCATGCTGATACATGCAATGCCTTGGTGCTAAAGGCGCGCAGACTCCTCCACATAGCCGCAAAACATGTTCAACAAGCAATCTGAGCCCTCAAAGGTCTCGTAAGTGGATCGGAAATGAAACGGATTTATAGGGTGGTGATCCGTCGGAAATCAGCTCTCTGAATCAGACAGAAACCCATCCCAGCAATGGAAGTTTTCTGAACGAACTGAAAATTTCCGATATTGTTTGGAAAATGATCCGAACTAATGGAAATGTTCCGATTTGCTTCCGTTCATCGGAAGTGCATTCCCGAACGTTCATGCAAGTAGAAAATGGATGAAAAAAAGCAAAAAAATGACAAACACCCACTAAAACTTTCACAGACAGCTACGGAAGTCCGGACGAATGTGTCTCTGAATCGAGGCTAATGAGCTACAGCGGGGCCCAAGTTGTAAATTGACCATACTTCGTGGATTCAGTGGGACAGCCTTCCCAAGGAAGGCATTTAGATGTCCCCAGCATGTTTGGGGGGACAGTGGGACACAATACCTCTAAGTGGGACTATCCCACTGTAATAGGGATATTTACGTTTTTGTATGGTTGCTGCAGACAGCACCGCAAAGCATGCTCAGTGTAGTTAGCAACAGCAAAACAGCATTAAATGGTTTTAACCCCACCCTTGTGTCTTACTAAGGCATGGCACAACAGCATGTATCTTGGAGAGGAGAGCTGGGTGCTGGGCTTATAGCATAAGAAGAACAGCCAAATCCATCTGTTATGCCTGAACACACCCTCAGCTAACACCTAAATCTGTTTATTTAAATGCAACCCAACTAACCACATTTTTTTAAAGGATAGCTTAATTTAGTATTCCATGTTACTGTTTTTAACTCAATTTGGCAACGGTAAAATATTGTGGAGTGGGTCATTTTGTCCAGAGTACAGCAGGTCATGGAACAAGGCATACACTTCAGCAGAAACCTTTTTCTCAACTGCAATATGCATCAGCTGAAACTAAACATCATGATGTTACAAGACCTGGAACATTTAATCACAAGTCTTTCCATTTCCTGATTGCTTAAAGCTTTGGCTAATCAAATAGAATGTCTGTACCAGAGTGCCAAAATATCACATGCCAATATAAACAAGGGGACTCAGAACTACAACAGTGCGGAGATCCATTTCTGGACAAAAGTGAAAACAGGAAATCTTTGTGAATATGAAACTTGAATACATTCATCTTCTAAACCTGCAACACCATAATATGCAGCATTTTGGCTTTCAGGCAAGTGGCACTCGCTGTCCCTTAGGGATAATCAAATACAGTGTTTCTGTTAAAGCATACCTGTTTTAAGGCACTAACAATCCCCCCTACTTTGGGACAACCCTAAAGTGATATCTATTAAAAAAACACCCTTTTATACTCTGGTTAACATGCATTTGAATTACATCAGGCCCAGATTTAGAATGTCAGGTGCCTAAAAGGAATGCTGAAAAATAAGGGGGTTAGTATGTATGGATTCAATCCTCACCCTCTCTCGACAACCATCACCAGTTTGTAAATAGTAGTAACAGAGGGGAATAACCATGGAAATAAAAATCAGCCTGAGAAAGACAAGTTAACAGAAGGGAGGCAGCTGCTCCCTCCATGTGCCCAGAAGGAAAGACCTTTACAGCGAGTACTAAAACTTTAAATAAGGCGAGAATATAAACAGCTTCAACAAATAAACAATATTAAGTATCCATTGTACAACAGTACATGTGTTTTTTTATTCCAAAGCAGCATCAGCTAATACCAGACTGTTAATTTCGTAAAATGTTGTAATGGTTTTGACCAAGGATCACAACGCTTCTCTGCAGACCTACTCCACACATGACAAAAGGCCCATGAAGAGCTAACCAATCTGGTGGAATGAGCTGTGACTTTCAAAGGCTGCTGAGATCTTAAGGTGGTTTGAAATGGCTCATTTTACACTGTTCCCGACACTCCTGGGCCTTGTTCATCTCAGATGGGGCCCCCTAATTTGGGCTAGGAAGCTCACATTTCCACCATCCCTACGGTGCAGGCCAATCAGCGTGCTCGCCACAGGCCGCTCAGCAGGTCAGTACAAGTGTCTCTAATGGAGATGATTGCTCTGCCGGTCCCATCCCCAATCATTTCCCTAACTATGGGCGTGTTAGTGCTCACCCCATTCAAATAGGCCTGGCGGGGGTACGCCCACAGCTAGAGGTATAGCGGAGATACGGCTACGGTGCTGAGAGGCGGGGAGGGCTCAGGGAGAGGTAAGGTGATCGGGTGACCTGGGGATCAGTTGTAGGTCTGTTTTGGGGGGGTGATGGTAAACACCCCATTCAAGACAGGCTATGGCATTAACCTGTTGGTAACAAAGAGAAGCTGAGCCTTTGCTGAGTGAAAGAGTGGGGTAAAGTGGACCAACACCCAGGATTTTCACTGTCCTGGGTTTTGGTCCACTTCTGCGTGAAACCCCCCAGAATGGCAGAAAAAAACCTCACCTCCCCCCACTCCTACGGCGCATGCGCGGGCCTCGTCCAATCAGCGCGCTCAGAGCCGCTGTGGTATGCACGTACAAGAGACGGACAACCCCTCTAACAGGGAGCGTGCCCGTGCCGGCCATTCACAAACGGCCGGCGCAGGCGCGCGCCCTGCTAGAGAGAAGCGCGAGATGCGGCCGCAGCCCGTGAATGCGCCGTTGGAACCAGGGTAAGGTAAGGTGAATGGGGCGTCCTGGGGGGTTTCACACACCGGGGCATACCGATTTCAGATGCCCCGCGGGGAGGGATCTGATCGGCCGGGGAATCTTATAGATTCACTCTTGACCTGCAGAAGGTGATGAGGAGATATGCAGCAGAGTAGCAGATCCTCCACAACACACAGCAGGTTAACAGGCAGGAGGTAATAAAGTAGTTAGGGAGCATCTACAGAAGATCTCCCATGTGGCACCGGCAGCTGGACATGTGCGAGAATAGTGTAGCAGTCTAGAAAGTGATTCAGGCTCCACTTTAAGGCTGTATATGCGGGTTGCAGCAGCCCAGCTCCTGCCAGCAAGCCATGTGCTCAGTTCTCCTCCTGCATACAGGCAGTCTGTCTTATATATAGTCTTTGATACCTCCAATCGGGGACTGCAAACCCCAACTTGTAGGGAAGTGTGTAATCAGCAGCTAAAGAGAGAGAGTGATCTGCAACAAGCCCTCTTACTCTCCAGAGGCTACACTTCCATTTGCAACTCTGTGGTAACTGAGCACTTGCCTACACAATTTTTCTGCATTAACTTCAAATGATGAATTAATGTAGCAGGAGTTAGGATTAAAATGGACCTGCATTAGTGAGTATAGAAGTGCAGCATTCAGCTTCAGCCTCATACTTTTGTAAGTGTTCTATTTCTGTAAAGCAACAATGTCATGACATGGGCTCTCTTATTTCTTAAGGTATGTTGACCTGTTATGTGTTTACAGAGTGGGTATTACATTGCATACACACAGAGCTTAGAGAGGTTATTTGGATGATGTCATGTCAGTATTCTTAGCCTCCAATTGTGCTTACGAGTAGTCAGGCCCACTATTGCTCTCCCTGTTAGCACAGTGACCATGCTAAGCTCTAGTATAAAGACATACAGCACAGAGTTTATGAGGCTGATTTGTTGGCCGCCTCTGAAAGACTATCTTGCATCAGTAACCACAAGAAGTAAACTCCATGTCTGGCCAAAACCTATGAAGTAGAAAATCCATCTGGAAAGCTTATATTGTGAGGTGGCCTTTCAGATTTTCTATTAACAATCCTGGAAAAAGCATTTGTGAAAGTGTTATAGTGATGCCGGCGTGCACTCTAGAACAGCCTAGGATGAAGGATGAAAAATGGAGACAGTCTGGATTACATATTTGCAGACTCCCATAAAGAACACTTTTATTGAATTATTAAATGGAGCTTTACAAAGATGAGATTTCACCACTCTGGTCATTTCAGGACACACACAAAATGCACATTTTCAAGTGTATAGATGCTTCGCTCTTTGTGTACAAAGAGCTGCCGTTTCTACATTACTATACTTTACTGTACTTTACTATACTGTCATGCCTGCTGGATAACTGACATCAGGTTTTCTAATAGATAATGTGGGGATAGTTTAGATTCTTTGTCAGCCTGTTTTCCTTTAAATAACCCATATCTAATTACAGATGAGGTAATTTCCCATTACTATGTGTCCTTTTAAGAACCAGGGCACTGCTACGAGATCAGCATTTCTTTTTTGTGTACATACTTTATATATCCCTACACAAGATTCATTATGGGGAGAGCAACGGCTACTTACTTTGGACTGTTCTGCCTTTTCAGACAATGATGCAAAGTATAGAATCACTATTTTATTGTGTGTGTGTCCGTGCGTTTGGAATGAGAGGGGAATGTCTACTTATTAAATAACTAATGGGTCTTTAGTTTTCTTTAAATTCTCTATTATTTAAGTTCTCTATTAACATTCTCTAGTACGTCCCCCAGATATTGCTCCTCTACCCAGAAATGTGGCTTATGTAGTCACCTTATATCCTCAGCCCAGTACCACAAACAGCCTTTTTTTTTTACTAAAGCCTTTTCACAATATTAATAAAAAACAGGATGTAGTGTGATGTTCAAATGGTCATATGGCTCCCTGGCTATGCAGCAGCATCACCTGGTGCGCTCCGGAGATGAATTATACAGTCACAGCATGGAAGGAGAGGGTGGGGTGAAGCCAATGCTTTTAAAGAGGAACATCAATGGCACTGGAGTCGAAAATACTCCAGGGCCATCAGAGTTCTACTCCTTGGGGCATCCTGAATTTGGATGCCCCACTGTGTAAAACCCCCCAGAAGCCCCGTTTCACTCACCTTGTCCCGGAGCCCTCACCACGTCGTCGCAGCCGCATCCCAGCTCACCTCTAGCAGTGTGCATACACGCGTCTGGCCTTTCTGGATGGGCAGCGCGGGCACGCAGCGGCTAGGAGGTGAGAGGGGATGTAGCCGGCGGCACACCTGGCTCCCTTCGGCACCACTTGGTTTAGCCATCCAGGTGGCTTAGCTGTCAGCGGCACTGAAGGAAGTCGATTGAAAGCGAGCATGCTGATTGGTTGAGCGGGTCACTCAGCCAATCAGCTTGCTCATCCTCGCCTGAGTCTGCATCGTAGGAGTGACAGGAAGGTGAGTGACCTGAGGGCATACACACAGCGGGGAAGAACACCCCGAAAAGGGAAAATCAGGTGTGTTGTTCCTCTTTAAACAGTTGCATTTTTTTGTTGAAGTGGTTAGGTCAAAGAGACTTTTTACTTTTTCAATTAACAAAGTAAATTTTAGGGAGAAATAAGGAACAGGCCCTTTACTTAGAAGGTATCTATTCATTTACTTAGCAAGAGTTACATTACATAAATCATAAAATAATATAATCATCCAAACAGTTTATTTAAAATGCAGTGTAGTAGCTGGTTTCACAGGCAAACTGCTGTTAGATTCCTTAGCTTCCTAAGGATCTTTGAGGAGGCATTAGAAAGGGTTAAATGATCCTGCTTGCTGCTTGTCTTACCTGGCTGTCAGGGGCGGCACCTTTAATTCCCCAGTACTTTGCATTCCCCTTCTGCTGCTTAATTTTTCAGGGTCCTCAAAATTCAGACTTCTGAAGGGACCTTCCCTTTGAAACATGCATGGATGAGTCATCTTCTGCTGAGGAGACACTGCAGAGTTCACTTAGAGTTATTGGAAATATAAAGCAGGCTGAATGATGGCTGGATGAAAGATCCACACCCAGACATCCAGAAAGGGGGTTCAGAAAGCAGGCTACTCTAACCCTTTGCCTGGAATGTCCCTTTAACTGTAGAGCCATGTAAAACCAGGATCCCCCAAGGGGAATTGTTTACCCCTTTCGCTGCCAGCCTACCTGGAGTTTTTGTCACAGTCTGTTGCCAGACCATTTTGCACTATTTTGCGCTCCCCATGTTCAAATGTGATTTTTGAAGGGATTTCCCAGGAAAATGATATATTGTTTTTTTCAGCATAGTCTGGGCTTTAACATGAAATGTCTTGTTTGTCATTTTTTAGGTGTATTCTCAATATGTTTGGGTGAAATATGTGAAAAAAAAATAAAAAAAATCTATTTTTTACTATTTGTAGTGTTTTTTTGTCATAAAAAATGTAAGTTTGTCAAAAAAATCTTATTCGTGTGAAATCCCGATTTCTCCCAGTTACAGTGGTACCACATATGTATAGGTAGACACCCTTTCCTGCCCAGGAGTTACATTTGAAATACCCCCAACAAACTATATATTCTCTGGAATTACACACCTCAAGCTTTCTAGGTGTACCAGGCTTGTTGATGTGGCCACAGTTTTCTGGAAGTAATCCCTCAATGTAATCTTTGGTTGCAAAGAGTTTCCCTAAAAAAAAGGATAAAAAGCTAAATCAAAGCCACGTTTTCCTAAAAAATCTATATACAAACAAGAAAAAACAAGTAAAATCTGAAAAAGAAACATCGCCCGAACAGAACGATACCCAACATGCATAGGTTCTGTCAAGGGAAGAGTTGCCAAACACCCCAAAGTAAAGCATGTGCGTAACGGTAATTTTACTTGAAAATTTCAGCTCTGCAGACAAAGTGCGCACCTTGAGTTTTTTCAACCAAAACAACCCTTTACATTTGGAATATCCCCCATAAACCATATATTCCCTGAAAGTGCACACGTTAAGCTTTCTAAGAGTACCCAGCTTGTTGTAGTGGGCTCATCTTTCTGGAATTATTCCCTCAAAGAATTCTTTGGTTGCGCAGGGTTTCCCTAAAAAAATGATAAAAAAGCTGAATAAAAAACACCTTTTCCTAAAATATAAATATACAAACAAGAAAAAACAAGCTAAGTCTGAAAGCGCAAGGCCCCCGAACAGAACAATACCCAACATGCATAGCTACTTTTAACCCTTTTAATTGACAGCCTACTTGAGATTTTGTCACCCTCTGTTGACAGGTCATTTTTCCCCATTTTGCGCCATGTTTTGCGCCATTTTTGCTGGAATTTTCTGGAAAGTTATATATATATTTTTTTTTGCAGCAGAGTTTAGGCTTTAACATGAAATGTCTTGTTTGTAAATTTTATTATGTTTTTTACAATGTTATTATTAAGTAAAAAAATAAATAAATAATTTTTTTTTTAGAAAATCGCCTCCTTTATTTTAAATAAAAAATGTATTTTATTAAAGAAAACTATATTGCATGAGAAAGCCCCATTTCTACCGATTAGAACGGTACCACATATTTATCGGTAGCCCCCCGTTCCAGCCCAGGAGACCCCCCAAACTGAAACAAGTACTTTATAACATTTACAAATAAAATACAACTACCATCCACACTGCAAACGGTTAAATCGAGAAAAAAATGACATAGAGTCCCCCCTCCCGGGGGGGGGACCCCATTTTTTGGGGGGATTTTTAAGGGTTAAAAACCCTTAAAAAATAAAAAAAAAAATGACATGGGGTCCCCCTTACCCAAAATAACCAGCCTGGGACCAGCTATGCAGGGCTTGTAGAAACAGGGCACAGGGGCCAGCTTTTGTGGCCCCTGCCCCCCCCCCGGGCTTTGGGGAGGCAGGTAATGGGGGTTAATGGCAAGTCACCCGCTAGCCGCAGGTGACTTGCCAGCCCGCAGCCTTGTGAACTGGTATAGGGATCTCTTGGACCCCTTACCAGTTCACAAGGGGTTAAGTGTAAAAAAAAAAAACACCACACACACAGAGAAAAAAAATTTTTTAATACTTACCCCCCATCCATCTTGCTCTGTGTCCCTCGGCAGTCACTGGCTTCTGCTCACCTGATGGAAGCCTTTTATAGCTGCTGGGTGACAGAACATAAGGGGTTAATTAAAAAAAAATGACATAGGGTCCCTCCTCCATTTTTGGGGGGATTTTTAAGGGTTAAAAACCCTTAGAAATCCAAAAAAAAAAATGACATGGGGTCCCCCTTACCCGAAATAACCAGCCCGGAACCAGCTATGCAGGGCTTGTAGGAACAGGGCACAGGGGCCAGCTTTTGTGGCTACAAGCCCGCATAGCCCGTGGCCATGGGCTCTTCTGCCCCCCCCCCCGGGCTTTGGGGAGGCAGGTAATGGGGGTGCCGGGGGTTAATGGCAAGTCACCCGCTAGCCGCAGGTGACTTGCCAGACCCCCGAGCCTTGTGAACTGGTATAAGGGGTCTCATGGACCCCTTACCAGTTCACAAGGAGTTAACAGTAAAAAAAAACACACACACACAGAATAAAGAATGACTTTATTAAAAAATAAAAAAACTTTTTTTTTTACTTTACTCACCTCAGCTCCTGTGTCCCTCGCAGCTCTGATGACAGTTGCTGTCATCGCTGGCCAGTAGAGGAGGGAGGCAGGCGATCAGATCATCACCTGCCTTCCTCCTCCTGTGGCCAGCGATGACAAGTGTCAGAAATGACAGCGCAGAGCCAGGACGACACCCGGGAGTGACGTCATAAGCCCGCCCCCAAAGGGGAGGGGCTTAGCGGCAAGATGGCGGCGCCCATCGAGGAGGACAGGGAGAGGGCCTTTCAGGCCCTCTCCTGAAGCTGGAGAGCCGGGGGGCAATCGGAGCCCCCCCTGGTGAAGAGGAGACCCTGCAGGAGCGATCGAGCATTGAGGTAAGTAAATGTCATTTTTATTTATTTTTTTTACATGTATTTCGGCGGATGCTGAAGGGGGGTGTGGCTATTCCGGGCCCTCCCCTGCACCCGGGGGGGCCTGGGTGGGGGATCGAAGCCCCCCCGGATGAAGAGAAGACCCGGCCGGATCGAACAAGGGGTCAGGTGAGTGTTTTTGTTATTTTACTTTTACTGTAGCAGGGGGAGAAGTCAAGCACGTAGATTCTTGACACTGAATGGGTTAAAAGGACCCAAAGTAATTTTAAATCAAGGTACTTTTTTAACATAAGACTAGAACATTCTTTATGTATCTAACATTGTTTATACATGTTTTCGATTTATAGGAGTGCTGTTTTCTATAGAGGAACAAAACCCAAGTTTGTTACTTTCTTGTGTTTTTTCCTACTGGCTCCATTAATTGTATCCCCCAGGATCTCCTGTACACTCACCTTTTTCTTGTTCCCATGGCACATGCACAGACTTCTGTGCATTTCATTCAGATTCCCTTTTCCGCTCTGAGCTGAAAGCTGCAAGAAAATCAGAATGGAGTGAGCATCACTGGCCACATTTCCACACGCATCTAGCTAGGGGCATGCCTGCACCAGCCATTCAAAAAGCCTGGTGTGGGTGAGCGCCTAGCTAGAGGTATGCAGAGATGCGTTTGTATCACCAATATGTGACGAAGGCTTGAGGAAGAGGTAACTTAATCAGGCAAACTCTTAGGGGGCATCACAATTTAGGATTTACCATATGGAGGTAGACCACTGCCCAAAAAGTCTTATGGACTTGAGGGGGGTGGTTGTTCCTCTTTAAAAGGATTAGACATGTTAGCTTTAATTTATTAAAGGCACTGTCCAAGCAGGTAAAGTACAGAAGCGCTGCAGGGGACAAATGTCAGTATGACTTTTTTTGCCTGAACAACCCTTTTAAATGCTTAAAGTGGACACCATCACACAACACTATCAGATCGAATGGATCGATCGACCCACAACCACTTCCAGGCGGGGGCGATCGAGCCTCCTAGACAAGTAATGTAGCCAGACTCTTCAGAAATAGCGTGAACTTTTTAGGTCCAAAATTCAGAGCATCAGTGACCCCCTGCTGTATTTTTAGAATTTATTTAATCAAACAGAAAACAAAACAACAAGAAAAATGACGCAAGGTGATAAAAACAGAATTAACTATAAAACACGGTAAATAAGATAAATAGCAATACAAAATAAGAAAAGGTGAAAAATATACTTATAATACTATACAGTCTGTCTGGATGGTTCAATTGAAGCAAATTGTCTGTCAGTCCCCACACGCTTTTCTGTCCTCTTCCTTGGAATGTAAAAAGGGAGCATGTGTCAATCTTGATCGTAAGATTAGAGTGTCTCTGTCCCTATTCTGAAGCTCACCTTATTCCCTCTAACCAGGGGTTAGTTTCTGACCCATCCTATGGGCAGAGCGATTGGAGTCACCCACTGTCTGCTTGGTGCATCTGTGATTCTCCATCTTTGAGTACCTGAAAGTTGGTCCACATGACATCCCCCATCTGTCATATATATATATATATACACACATTAATGACAGTTTGGTCACACCTTCCCCCCTATGATGTGAGATGAGGACAGTGACCCAGTCATTTTCCCCAAAGCGCACTACATGGACACAATTATATTGCTATTTGTATTCATATTAGGACATCCCCACACTGCCGCTATACAAACAGAATTCCAGGCACAGGACCTGGTAAATTCACCAACTTTGCATTTTAGGGGTGATGGCAGCACATTTACAAAACACAAACACCAGGAAAAACATTGCGGACACTAAAATGACATGACACATTGGCCAAACCGCAAGTTTGCAGCACAACACAAAAGTGCGAAAAATGCATACAAAAACAATTTCAAACAGCAAAGGTATCCCGTGGCACATGCACCAGCCCAAAAAAGTGGTCCAAAAAATTATAACCATGCCAGCTCATTGAAACCTATAGGATAAGGCAGCACAGTGTGCTGCCTGGTCTTATGTGGCACTGTAGGGAACTCAGCACCGGCACTCATCATCATCCCCGGTGCTGTCGGTGATACCTGGCATTATCACAGGCGCTCTAGATTTTTGACTTGATAAATACACCTTTTACCCTGGAGCCTGACATTAACCTGACGCTCATCTGGCACTATGTGGCACTAGCACTTCTTAAATAAACCCCTGAATCTTCCTTCTCTGCCTCTTTCTGAAAGAATTTCTAGCATGTACACTGTATATACATGGCGATAATAGACTGAATCTTAATCTGAACTAAATAACCAGGCCTGGTTATTTAGCTGTATCTAGCCATAATATAAGCAGATCTAATTAGTGTCTTGGTGACAGCATAGTCAGAATGTCACCCTTGCAGCGGTTAGCCTATCGGGTCCATGTTAAGCTAGTAGTTTTGGATAGTGCCAGGCTTTCAGATCTGTCTACACCCAAGCTGTTCAATCCTTAGCCTATGTCATTAATATATTGAAGAGAACGGAGCCCAGAACTGACCCTTGCAGTACTCCGCTAGTAACTGTGACCCAATATGAGTATGTACTGTTGATAACCACCCTCTGCTTCCTATGATTAAGCCAATTTCTCACCCATGTAGACACACTTCTCCTAGTTCAAGCAGTCTCATCTTTTGTACCAGCCTTTTATGTGGCACAGTATCAAATGTTTTGGAAAAGTCAAGATATATGATATCCAATGACTCCCCCTGATCCAATCTTGAACTTACCTCCTCATAAAAGCTGATTAGGTTTGTCTGGCAGGAATGATTGCTCCTGCCACACCTAAACAGCTTTTGGTTGAATTATTGCTCTGCATTTCACCAGGCATGTTACATTCTTTTGTGAATATGGAAGTAAAGAAGTTGAAGCTCCTCAGTCCAAAGTTGATATGATTGGGGGTAGGTGATGGTTCACAACCTCTTAACCAAAAACAAATTGTAGGGGCTGGGGACCTCATTTCTTCATTTTTTTTCTTAATGAAATATTTTGTAGAATGTTGACGATTATAATATTTACAGATGGGATTTTATTCAAATGTGATTATAATTGTTTGCAGTTACAATTTATATTATTTTTTTTTTTTAAAGTTTTTATTTTGCAATAAACAGACAAACAAGACAGAACAAGACGAGTCATTTTGTAAGACCTTAAGGTGCCGCAGGCACCCAACATCATAACTGGCGTTTAATTAACAACACTAACACTCACTCACACAACTTTCATACCGGACCTCTGATAATTGTTGCTGCCATCACGGTGCTATCTCGGACACGAAAGCTGATATACAATAGTTATTCATTAGTTATTCATCGGGGCTAGCGTGCTCCGAAGTCCCCTTCTTTGCACGTTGGTCAGGCTCCAGGACCCGCTCCCATCTCCCCAGCCTTCGCCCAGATGGCATTCTTGACCCTAAAAATTCCCCATCAGGCCCCCCTCTCAGTTCACTCAGCATCATATGCTGATTCTTGGTTCTGCAGCCAAGGATCCCAGACCTTTTCGAACTTATCGGGCACTCCCCTTGCGGCGTATGTCAATTTATACATGGTGAGTTTCTGGTTGACGAGTCGTTTCCAGGATTGGACTGAAGGCCTAGCCGGGTGTCTCCAGTTCAAGAGGATGCACTTCCTAGCGTAGAAGAGCAGCAACCGGACCAGCGCCTTCATAGCACTCAGTTCCGAGAGCGACTCCACCACCCCAAGAAGACACATCGAGACAGACCCTTGTATCCGAAATCCCACCACACAGCTGATCAAACCCATCACCCCCTCCCAAAAGGCCGTCAGGACCTCGCAGGACCAGATCATGTGTAGCCATGAGCCACTATTCTTCCCGCATCTGGGACATACATCCGTACCTGTTAAGCCCATTCTGTGCAGACGAACCGGGGTGATGTAGGCCTGGTGAATCCATTTAGTTTGGATGAATCTGTCCCTGGCTTCTACTACCGATGTATGTAGGTTCTCCATTATCTCCTCCCAGTCGTCCCGATCTAGGCTTGGATCCAAGTCCTGCCATTTAGCCTCAATCTTGCCCCTAGGGGATTCCAACTCTCCCATCAGACATCTATACAATGCGGAAACAGGCTTTTTAAGGTTTCCGTCTCTGAGTAGACTTTCCGCCCTGGACTCTGAGATCCTCGGGCCCTCCCCACGGAATTGGGCGTGCAATGCGTGTCTGAGTTGTAGATATCGAAAAAAGTCTCGGTTGGACAGCTGAAACTCCGCCCTAAGCTGATCGAAGGACACCAGCACCCCCCCTCTATATAGTTGCCCAATCTGCTGAACGCGCTTCCTCGCCCAGAACAACGGGTCCTGCAGAAGCGCCACCTCCAAGCAGACCACAGGATTGTCCTTCGGCTGGCATAGCCACCAGTGGACAAATAGGAGCTGCGTTGCGTAAAAGTATATTTGCATGTGTGGCACCGCCAGTCCCCCGGCATCTATTTGCGTCTTCATTATTTGTCGATTTAGCCTTGGGGGGGCGTGACCCCATATAAAGCCAAATATGATCGACTCCAGTGCTTTAAAGTGGGAGACAGGAAGCATCACCGGGGAGGCCTGGTATATGTACAGGAATTTAGGTAGGAAAATCATTTTAAATATATTAATTCTGCCCATGACCGACAGTGGAAGGTTCACCCATTGGGTGACTCTTTGCTTTAATTTCGCCACTACCGGAGAGATATTAAGGGAGACAAACTCGTCAGTCCGTCCACTAATCACAATCCCCAGGTACTTAAATTGCTGGACTCTCTTTAATTGAGACCTTGGGGAGACATCCCGAGGGTCAGTCCCATCAACTTGCATCAGGCTGGATTTATCCCAGTTAACCTTCAGGCCGGAAAATCTCCCAAAGACCCCAATGGTATCCAAAGCAGCCTCCAGAGACTCGTAGCTATCCGCTAGGTATAATAGGGTATCATCCGCGTAAAGTGAGATTTTCTCCTCTATCTCCTCCAGCCTCCACCCAGCAATGGCAGGAGAGTTCCTAATCATGATTGCTAACGGCTCAATGGCCAGCGCGAAGAGCAACGGCGAGAGTGGGCAGCCCTGTCTAGTCCCCCTCTGCAATACGAAAGGGTCAGAATAGCAGCCATTGACCCGCACTCTGGCCGTTGGGCGGTCGTATAACAGCTTAATATATGATATAAAACCTGCAGGGAGCCCAAATTTGGACAGCACTGCCCAGAGATAGACCCATTCAATCGAATCAAAGGCCTTCTCGTTGTCCAGTGAGGCTATCGCTCGGCTACCACAGTTGTCATGTGCTATCTGCAGGTTGGATATCAGTCTGCGCAGGTTTATCCCTGTTGTGCGTCCCGGCATAAAGCCTGACTGGTCAGGCCCGATCAATTGTAGTATGACTCCGTTTAGCCTGTTGGCTAGAATCTTAGCCAATATCTTGGCATCTTGATTTAAGAGGGAGATGGGTCTATATGATGCACAAATATCGGCTGGTTTCCCTTCCTTGTGAATAAGAACCACATGCGCTTCATGGAAGGAAGCCGGGAGACCTCCACTATCCAGTGCCTGTTTCAGAACCTCCCAGAGTCTAGGGGCGATCCTGTCCATCCCCTGCTTATACCACTCGGCCGGCAATCCATCGGGCCCCGGTGCCTTTCTACCGGGAAGTGCTCTCATCGCATTTCTGACTTCATCAATAGTGATGGGAGAGTCAAGAGCTTCCCGATCTTCCGGGGCCAGTTCAGGGAATTTAATTTGATCAAGATAGCTCTCCAGCTCCTCCATCCCGTAATTTACCCTAGAGGAGTACAAGGCCGAGTAGTACTCGAGGAATTGTTGTGCAATTTTTTCCCCCTCTGTTACTGTCTCCCCTGCTCCCACAATCCCAGCAATACTGTTGGACTTGTTCTCAGCCCTCGCCAGATAGGCCAGAGTCTTGCCATTTTTGTCCCCTTTGTCAAAAATTGTCGCCTGTTTGTGTAGCAATAGTTTCCTAGTTGAGTCAGATAATAGCAGATTATATTCCCGCGTAAGAGACATCAGATTGGAATGGGCCCTATCGTCCGCTGAAGCGATGAATTCCTCTTCCGCGTTCGCAAGTTTACTTTCGAGGTCTGCCCTTTCCCTCCCCCTCTTCCCCCTGACCGCCGCTATGGCACTTATGGCGCATCCCCTAGTGACCGCCTTAAAGGCATCCCATCTCAAGTCTGCAGTCGTTTCGTCCGCGTTACACTCCCAGAAAACTTCCGCAGCAGAGGCCAGACTATCCCTAACTTCAGGAGTCTCTATCCACAGGGGGTTTAGGTTCCATCCCACACGGCTCGCCCGCGTCCGCAGCAGTCCAACCTCCAACAGCATAGGCGAGTGGTCCGATATGCCCCTCGGGAGATAGTCGCAGGACGTCACCCTCGCTAGCAGATCAGGTGTCGAAAACGCGAGATCTATCCTGGACAGGGACCTATGCGTGGCCGAATGACAGGAGTAAGCCTTATCAGTTGGGTGTTTCCACCTCCATAGTCCCTGCAGGCCCATCGCCTCTGCCCAGGATGCCAGCTGTGTCCTAGGGCCCGGTCTCCTGTCCAGTCTATCTAACGCAGGGTTCAGCACCATATTGAAATCTCCCATCCACAGAATCGGGGCCGGGGGGTAATTCACTACCCTCTCCATGATCCGGTGCAACACTTGTATGTTGAAAGGCGGGGGGACATAGATGCCTACTATAATTATATCTGTATCCATAAGTTTGGCGTGGAGGATTACATAGCAACCCTCCCGGTCCGTCTGCACACAATACAGCACGAATGGGGTTCCCTTGGAGATCAGTACCGATACCCCCCTAGAGTAGGACGAGAAGAGAGCGTGAAAGGAGTCCTGGATCCAGGGTCTCCTAAGAGCGAGTCCCCTCCGCCCCACCAGGTGGGATCGCCACATTGGGTCTATATCTCTTAACAAACTGGAGGACTGTAGACCGTTTGATTTTATCGTTTAGTCCCCTGACATTCCAGGAGAGAATCCTACAATCACCCATTCTCATAGATCAGAATGCCAACCCCGTGACCAACCATCATCCTGCACTGAATAGTCTGCCCCTCCAACTGTAACCGTCCAACTTTTAGGGTCCGTTTGCCATTCATCCCATGCTTACCAACATAACAACACATATTACGCAAACTATTAAACTCTATACTAAACATACAGATACCATTCCCAACCACCCCCTCCCCGCTCCACCATATTCCAACTTTGGCGAGCTTCATACCCCCCCAACAATGCAATACAACAACGGTGTAACTAGTTGCACCGGGGTGCAGTAACCCACTGCCTATGGGCCCATAACATAACATTACCCTAACCATGTACAGGTTGGTGACTAAGTCACCAAGGGTTCCCAGGGGGCGATTGGGGGTAAACAGGGGCAACAGGCAGGAATGGCTAGGAAGGGGGGGGGGAAATATGGGCGGGGGGGAGAAGGGGACAGTCCGGACAAGGGAGGTTAACAGGAGTAATAGGAAAGTAAGGTGGGGGGGGGGCTCAAAAGGGGAGGGGCGTCACTCCGTGGGAATCCAGAGCCGCAGCTCTCCTGTAACGATCATATCAGGATACGGTGCGACTAGCGCAGCCAGAACAATTCTCAACAAATTACAACAGATTGCAACAGTTTCAGCAGCCATCAAACAAACGAGCTAAACAGGATGGTTCTTTGTTACCGGGTGGCGTTTAGAGACCAGACCCCCCAGCGCCAACAGGACCGCAGCAGAGGGGAGGGTCCCCGGCAAGGTCACCACCATCAATTCCTATATTACTAGGTTTAGAGGGATGCTGTCTCCACCCCGAGCCAAGGTTGCTAGGCCCCCGGTAGAGAGTCCAGCCATGCATTAGCGTCCTCAGCCGATGTGAAGAATCTGGTTGTTTCTCCATCTTGCACGCGCAAGCGTGCTGGAAACATCATGGCGTATTTAATACCTCTCCGCCTGAGCCTCTCTCTCACGCCATTAAATGAGCGCCTCAGTTTTTGGACCTCCGAGGTGAAATCCGGGAAAAAGGATAACCGGGCATTGTTGAAGGTCACCGCCCCTTTCATTCTAGCCGCAGCCAGGATAGCGTCTCTGTCCCTGTAGTGGAGGACTTTGAAAATAAAAGGCCTTGGCGGTGTCCCCGGCGGGAGGGGTCTCATGGGGATCCTGTGCGCTCTCTCCACTGTAAAAAACGTGGTCAGGTTCACAGGTGCCAAAGTCTCCTTTATGAGATTTTCCACGAACTGCTCTGGAGAGGCTCCCTCCGCCTTTTCGGGTAGTCCTAGGATCTGGACGTTGTTCCTCCGGTTTCTATTTTCAGCGTCCTCTGCCCTCCCCATGAGGGTGGTCACCTGCCTCCACAGGGTAGCAATTTCCCCTGTATGGGTGGACAGTCGATCCTCTGCTTCTCCGATCCTCCTCTCCAGCGCGGTCACGAATTTTATCCAGGTCATGACGGAAGTAGTTGAATTGTTCCTGGAGGGTATCAAATTTAGCTGTGAGGGCACTCTGGCATGAGGCAATAGCTGCCATTATGGCTGCAGTATCAGGGTTGGAGGCTCCCAGCTCAGCCCCACACGGGGTCTCCATGGTTTGCGTACTACAGGCGACCACAGCGGTTCTACGTTTCTTGCTGCCTCTCATATGTAGGGGGGCCCCCGGGCAAGGACAGCCCCGTCGGGGTAGGATCCAAAGGCAAGGGTCCACCAGCCCCTCCGAGCGCTCAGGGTTCTCCTGCGGGGGGATATAGCGAGCAGCAGAGCGTCCAGGGAATCCTAAACCAGCCCCACAGACAGGAAAGGGGATCCCAGCCCCAGGGCAGTGCCCAGTGTCTTTAGCCCCCTCTGATGTGCTTCAGGCACGCAGGACGGGTGTCGCCCCTGCTCCGGGTAGGAGGCGCCGGGCGATCCACACGGACGCGGCGCAGCAGTAAATATCAGTGGCTTCCCTGCCCCTCAGGACCTACGGTGCCAGGCGCACATACAGGGCTATTCAAGATCCAGGACTGGCAATGGGGGGTTTATCAGCCTCCGGTGGCACGACTACAGTTTGCCCCCAGAGAGCTCAGCCAGGCCTATGGATGTTCTTCCTAGGGCTGTGGAGGCATGCCACTTCAGGCATATATTAACTGTCCCTTGCTGTCTGCATCAGGTTCTGTGGCTGATATAGCCAGAATGGATGTGCCAATGGAAAAAAAAAACGGGGGCAGCAGGATGGGAGGGGGAGGAGAAAGGGAGACCCAGCAACAGGCTGCAGAGATGGATTTACCGGGTTTTTAAAGTTGCTAATAGTTCTGGCCAGCTCCTTCCTCACTCACCCCCTCCAAGATGGCGGCTGCCTGTGTCTTCGCGCCCTCTCCTCAGCGCTCCGTGGACCTGTCACTACCGTCGCCCGAGGTGCCTCCGGACGTCGCCCCTCCACGTGGGCCTGCCGCCGCTCGTATCTCTCCGCTGCAGACACCTCCCGCAGGTGTGCGGCTCCCTCTCTCCGGGCGCCCCGCTCCCAGTGCCGCCACTGCCGCCACCGCCGCTCACTGTCAGTGTGAGGCCGCCTCGCCAGATCAGGAATTCCGGTCTCCCCTCCGCTCACACGCCGGCCGCCGCTTCTCTGCCCGACGCCTCCTCTATACCGCAGCGTGTCCGGGCGCCTGCCTCTCCACCACCGCCGCAGCCCGGATCAGGATGGGGCCGCCCGAACTCCTCCGCTCCTGGACCTCACGTGCGCCCCGCCGCCACTCCGACACACTGATGGCTGCCTCCGCCGCCGCAATTCTGCACCCAGGCTCAATCCCTAGGTCAGGGAGAGCCTCAACAGGGGTTCTGGCCGCCCAGTCTGCGCTGATAAAGGTAAGGAATCAGGATTCTTGCAGGAAGCCCCGATCAGGCACGTCTGCTCAGGTCGCCATCTTGGCCACGCCCCTCTACAATTTATATTATAATAAAAATATGGAAACATAAAAAAGGTACTGTTCTTTACTTGCATTGACAGCTAAATTCCAGAATTTAGAGTAGGAATGGAGGCATGAATATAAAATAATTATTTCTTATTCTGTTTATGGCTATAGCAAAGTGTATTACTATAAGATAAGCACAACCAGTTTAAAAATAAGAATCAGGTCCAGGCTATACACGCAGCCTGTGTAAGCGTGATTGATTGGGCTATTAAATAAGTAAACACAGATGGAATATTCATCTGAAAATGTACTGTCTGTATTCTTCTTCAATGCTATTGATGCTCAAGAAGACATCATTTGATTTATTACAGCCTTTGGCTGATGTCATGGCTTCTACTCATTCCTAGACAGCTTTAGACTGGTGTTCTTTCCTTTTATTTTAATGATCGGTCACTTACCACCTGTTCTCTGGCTACCCAGCTTCAGAGCTAAAATTACCTGAACGCTCGAGGCTGTGCAGACATCTGCATTATTCTTTGCTCAGCACATCTTCTGAAGCTGCATTTCACTGAACCTGGTTTAGGCAGAGAAATACTCCTAAGGCTGTGTCACATCAATAAAGCCTAGAAAAGGCCACAGCCACCTGTTCACCTTAAATGATAGAATTCATACCTTAGAGGCCTAATAACAGAAGTGCAGTGCAAAAAATAGTCCCTAAAGCTATGTGTACACTCATGTGGTAAAAAAATGTTTGTAGATTAATTTAGCTAAAGCAGGAATGGGGCAGATGCCTTGTCATTGCACATAAAATGTGGACTAGCTGAAACCTTGGTATTGAAAAAATATATGAAGAGATGCATGTTTTTCTGGGTTTAAGGTTTCCTAGGTTGGAGGTTTTTAGCAGGAGTTCCTCTGTAAATAAAAAAATCACACGGATTAAACTTTGGAGCAATGGAGAACCCATGTATTTGATATGGGGGTGTGGCACAGATTGGGCATGGCTTTTTCAATTCCCAGCTGTGGGAGTGGGAAAAATGAGGATGTGACTGCTACAGGAACAACGATGGGTGGCCAGGGTCCAACTCCCCGCAACTCCTAAGCTGTGACTGCCTGCTTCCTCTCCCCCTGAAATGTGTCCTGATCATGAACTTGCCCCCTCCCTCGACTTGTCTTCCCCTTTGCTGCTTACATTTGAGTGCTGCTCTCATTTGTTACATAGATTTGTTATTTAAAAACGGATAGCGCCAGGTAGTGCCTCGTAGCGGCAGGCAGCGTCTGGTGAATGTCAGGCGCTGTAGGCAAAACCACATTTATGAAGGCGAATCTGGTGAGCGACTCTAACAGCACCATGTAGCATCCGATGTATCATTACAGACGGCTCAGCGTATAGCGCCAGTGCTCCAGAGCGCCAGGTATTACCTTCCGCTCAGTGTCGCTTTCCATACATTTCATTTGCTTGTGTTTAAACAGCGTGTTTGACATTTTTTTTTTTTTGCTCAAATCATTGTGTGACCTCTAATGGCTGCAAAAAAACACTTTTAGAAACTTTTTTTAACTTTTTATATTTTTATGCAGAATTGTCATTACACTGTTAAAACAATGTCATTCCACGTGTTTTCACTTTGTTACAGGTGTATATGTGTTCAAAAATCGACTTTAATCACAGCGTCTGGCGCTCTATGCTATATCGACTAGATTTAAAATGCCAACGCTGTGTGTGTGTCCTTTTTTGATAAGTATGGTGTGGAGTGCCGAGAGTCGGTCGCACTGAGCTGGCACTACCTTTCGCTCCCTGCAGCGCAGTACTGGTGTTAGAGTGCCCAACATACATCAATGTGGGCCAGATTACTACAACGACTGAGGCGCTCTGTTACAGCGCCCGATACCTGCTTACAGTGTCAACTAGTTGTTGCTCTAAGCGCCGCTATACAGACGCTCATCTGCCGATACCTGGCGTTAGTAGTGGATCAGCCTCATAGTCATTGCCTTGCTGCTCATTGCTCCTAAACATTCCCTAATGGAAACAGCAGCCATGCTGAGCTCAAGAGTGTCGCAAAAGGCAGCCAGAGTTGCCCTGTGCTTCACCATGTCTGGTAAGGGGGGGGGGAGCACCACACCATTGGGTGATCCCTGCTGATGAATACATCAAACTCCAGCATTTATTTTTAGATTTTACCAAGAGCTAAATGGATAGTTTCCCAACTACCATTGTAGTTAGTATAAGCTTCACTCCCAGTCTGAGTGACCAAAGAGGAATGCATCTTTCTAATAGAGTAACGGACAAGTACTAAATTAGCATTAATATTTTCCCTATGTATTAATAGCTAAAAAAGAGTTACAGCTGGAACTGGGATATAAAGAGACAGTCTAGACAACAGCAAAAAAAAAGTCAGCAAGCAGTTCACCAGATGCCTGCCCCTGCTGCCACTCCTCTGTTTCCTGCAGTGCCAGGCAGAAGCCATAGTCCAAAGTTTCCGCCCCCCCCTCCCCACTTCTACACATCCACAACCACGAGAAAAAGTAGTCTAACAGCCATTCTGTCCCTTGAAGCTCTCAGTGTGGGCAACCAGCACAATCCACTGCAGTTGGCTCTGAACACAGCAAAGCATGCTGAAGACATGTCAAGCTCCACCATGCCATGCCCTTAGCAGCTCAGCTACTCCCAGAAATGAAACAGAAAGGGAAAGCCAGCAGCTGCGCTTAGACTAAATGTGAGGTGTTTACATATAATCATAGATTTGAGATGCAAATCAAAAGGTGGGAGGAAGTAAGTGTGTGTCTGAATTAGTAAAATTACTCTCTGGTAAAAAAAATAAGTGATGATAAATCCCACCAGCATAAATACAGACCACTAAATGTATAGTACATTATTGTGATAAAATCTGAAGTCCCTGGTGAGGGTTCTCCTATTATATGTGCTGGACAGCAGCGACATGCCCTGAAAGATCAAGGTGGTGGTGGTGGATGAGCCGTGGCTGCTGGCCGGCATAGATGTGAAGAGCCTCTACCACCTCTATCCCTCATGCCATTGGAGTGGAGGCGTCAGCATCGTATTTATGCGCGCTGGGCCCTGGCAATGAGGCCTACAACAAATCTGTGGTAGAGTTCTTGGAATTAATTTTGAATAACAACTTATTCAGGTTCGATGGTCTGTATTACCATCCGGTCAGGGACAAGGCTATGGGGGCAGCTTGTGTGCTATTGTATGCCTGCCTGCACCTCAGTCAGTGGAAGAAACTTGAAGTGCTTGAGCGGGCCGAATTTGGCACACAGGTCGCCCTCTGGCTCCAGTATATCTCAACTCAATGGATTTGTTGTAGACCTTAACCACAACCATAGGAATATGTGGCTGACTTACAAGGTCCACTTGTAAGCAAATTAAATTCCTTGATTTGTTGATTCGGGGAGAAAGGGGCGATTGGTGAAATCAGCATACTACAAACCCACTGCAGGTAATACCCTCCTCCTGTACTTTACAAGCTTATCACCATATGCCTTTGTGTAAGGGTATCACTCTGGGCTAGCTCTTGAGGGTCAGACACAACTGTTTGACTGTAGAACAATTTAAGAGAGAGGCAAGAGACCTCAGCAGGTATTTCATGGATAGGGGTTATTCCCATAAATTGATTAGGACCTATTGCGCGAAAGCCCTACAAAAAGATAGAAATTTCCTGGCAGGTCAGAAGACTTTGGTTGACTCTGGTCTCACATTTTGGATCTCATTGGAACCGAAGGAAATTCTCCAATGCCACTGGCATGTCTTGCTGCTGGACTCATCAATTACAGTTGCTGTAGACCCATTTCCACTCCTCACTGCACATGGTGCACCCAATGTACATGAGAGAGTGGTGCAGATTGAGTTTGTTAGGCACATCCAATCGAATTGGTTGGATGTGGGGGAGCCCAACAAATGCTTTAGATGTGGCCACTACAAGAAAGAATATTTATTGTGCAGATAAATGTGTATATGGGATTGAGATCATCTAAGCATTTCAGAAAAAAGGGACTTTGTTAATTGTTATCTATTAATTATGCCACTAGCCAGGTTATTTATCTGTTGACTTGCCTGTGTGGGGAGAAATCCATTAGGAAAACCGCCCGTAAGTTGAGGACTCAAGTGGAAAGCATGTAAGGGATAAATAATCACAAGAGCTCCATAGGCTCAAGCAGTCGGTTAGAAGTAGTTTAGTATTGATCACCTAAAGCGTTGTGGACGGGGTGGTCATATGGACAGGGCTCTGCTACAAAAGGAGGATCTATGAGATGGGCACCATGTTGCTTGGGGGTTAAATACTGACATTTCCACCGGCTGGATGACCGCTGTGCAGTTCATGGATGAATTACATAGTTTTGTATGTGAGGCCGGCAGGGTGGCCTTTGAATTGGTATGGGTATCAGTGAGCTACTTTGGTGCTGATATGACATATAATGGTTAATGTGCCCGTGGAGTCTGTCCACTCGTTTTGCCTGTCCCTCTCCTTCCTGAAGGTATCTCTCCTCATTTTATCCCTTCTGCTCCCTCTCTCCTTAGTCTTTTCTTCTTCTTTTGTTTCTCCTTTTCCCTGTCTGGCCACTTGCCGTCTGTGCCCTTTAAAGGGTCAGTCCATCCACACTAGTTTTTTTCAAATCCCTCCTGCCCTGCCACCCTCCTCTAGAGAGAAACAAAGATGCACAAGCGGATCTGCACAGGATCGATAACTACTTTACTGGGCGTAAAGAGCGAGGAAGGCGGCCAAGGCGTGGCTCACGGGCTACCATGCAAATTGACTTGTAGGTGTCGTGCTTAGATTTTCTTGCCGGCACAGGTTTTGTGTGTAGCGTGGTCATGGTGCATGGTACGGGGCCCCTAGTTTTAGCAGACAATGTTCTCATTTTAATAGGAGGGGGGTGTTAACTTTTCTACAGCCTTTTTAACACTGTTTTAGCCACAGCCACATAAACATTTGTGAGGCAATGTTTTATTTTTAAACAGTTTAGGTTGTAGGTTGGTCCATATGGTGTGCATGTGTAGCCAGGTTTATGTGGACTCCCTCACCACACTTTTAATGTGTGTATTTTACATTATTGTGAGACCAGAATACTTACCTTCCTGCCCCAACAGTATTCTAGGAGTGCAGATGTGAGCACACACACAGGCAACATATATTCCCTGTGGATAATGTCAAAGGTAGTATGAGTAATGTCTCTTGCCCCACCACCCTTGACTCCTGGTTGGCCATTGCCAAAATAATGCTCTCCTGTCTCCTATGGGTTTGGTATTTGGGTGTTTGATCTGACCTCGCTTCCTTAAGACCACCCAGTTGCTTGGTTTGAACACTGACTGACTTTTCTGAGCAAAAGTTCACTTGACATTTATCCACTCAGCTGACTATGACCTCTGGCCCTGTTTCTGAACTCGCTAACACTTCTAAGTTTAGCAGAGGATCTTTTGGTTATTCCTTTCTGGACTATATGTTTAGGTTAGTGAGTGCCTGGTCACTTATCAGTCTTCAGGGCCTCAGGCTTCTTCCCATCCTAAGGGGCAAATGTGCTGGGATGCCACAAGAATACCCCCAAGGCTTTAGGTCAACTATGGGTGAAACATCAGGCTTTAGATTGGGGGATGGGGTCTGAACAGGCACTAAGGTTTGGTCAGACCCCCCCCCAAGTAAAATGGTTTTGAGCAATTCCTATTCTATCTAAGAAAGGTTGAATGTGGTTATGAAGTTGCATCAGCAGGTGCTCAGACATGGGAACAGCATGGGTTTGAGTGAAGAGGTTGATCACACTGGTGCCTAGACAGGGATTAGAAATCTCAGAAAGTTCCTAAAAAATATAAATTACTTGATTATGATTTTCTTATGTTACTGCGCCCTAAAATAACTAGTGCTGGAACGGCTTTGAGTTGAAAAAGGGGGCTGATATAGTTCTGCAGAAATAGAACCACTGTCTAGGCTACTATGCATATATCAGAGCATTAGCATATATTTAACCACATGTATCTTTGCATAATATGGAAAGTAAATAGTAAAATAAGTATTTTTGTTAACGGACTAAATATATACAAATAATATTAATTGAGTTTGTGAAATTTGCTACAAAGTAAATTAGTCTTTTGAATGTAGTTACATAAGACTAATAGATGACCTCTTTCATGTAGGACATACTGCAAATAATACAAGTCTTAGAGGCCGATTCATCAATAGCGCCAGGTAGCGACAGATGAGCGACTGAAGTATGGCGCTATGAGCGCCGCTAGCGTCAGCCGCGGGCGTTAACGATTCGCTATAGCAGGCCTCCTCAGTCGCTACCTGGCGTTGTTGCGAACAACGCCTACATTGCTGAATATGATGTTGGCCCTCAGCTTTGTAGGCGCTGTCAGTCGGTGTGACCACGCTATTCTACACAGCGCCTGTTAGCTTTGCTGTGTCCTGGCCATCCAGTACCTTCTGAATAAAACACATTGCCACATTTGTTTTAAAATTTAAAAATTATTTATTTTGTGTTGAAAAGGAAATTAAATTCTACCAGATCTTCGAATATAAATGGAAAATAAAACATAATTAAACACATAGCCACAATTTTTTTTTTTTTTTATTTGTTACATAAAAAGGAAATACAATTAAACCACCAATGAGAAAGAAAAGGAAAATAAAAACAGAACAGAGAAAGAAAAGGAAAATAAAAACAGAACAGAGAAAGAAAAGGAAAATAAAAACAGAACAGAGAAAGAAAAGGAAAATAAAAACAGAACAGAGAAAGAAAAGGAAAATAAAAACAGAACAGAGAAAGAAAAGGAAAATAAAAACAGAACAGAGAAAGAAAAGGAAAATAAAAACAGAACAGAGAAAGAAAAGGAAAATAGAAAAGGAAAATAAAAACAGAACAGAGAAAGAAAAGGAAAATAGAAAAGGAAAATAAAAACATAACTGAGAAAGAAAAGGAAAATAAAAACAGAACAGAGAAAGAAAAGGAAAATAAAAACAGAACAGAGAAAAAAAAGGAAAATGAAAATAGGAATTAGAATGAAAATGAAACTTACAACAGAATTAAACACATAGCCACATGTATATATATAATTTTTTTTTTATTTTTACTCTAACCAAAAATTAATAATAAAACAGAAATGAAATAGAAAATGAAAAGTCCAGCAGAAATTCAAAAGAAAAGTAAAGTCCAGGAAAGGGTTGGAAAAGGAATTTAGGGATCATGGTGCATCTCTTTGTGCCTGAAAAAATAAGAAAAGTGCAGTTAGTATATATCTTTATAGTTGTTTTGTGTTTTCTTTAAAAAAAATGCATAACTTGATAACCAACATTGGCGTCTTACACCCCCCTTAGAGTGGTTTGGGTCATCTTACACCCCCCCTTAGAGTGGTTTGGGTCATCTTAAACCCCCCTTAGAGTGGTTTGGGTCATCTTACACCCCCCCTTAGAGTGGTTTGGGTCATCTTAAACCCCCCTTAGAGTGGTTTGGGTCATCTTAAACCCCCCTTAGAGTGGTTTGGGTCATCTTAAACCCCCCTTAGAGTGGTTTGGGTCATCTTAAACCCCCCTTAGAGTGGTTTGGGTCATCTTAAACCCCCCTTAGAGTGGTTTGGGTCATCTTAAACCCCCCTTAGAGTGGTTTGGGTCATCTTAAACCCCCCTTAGAGTGGTTTGGGTCATCTTACACCCCCCTTAGAGTGGTTTGGGTCATCTTAAAC
Source organism: Gastrophryne carolinensis (assembly GCA_027917425.1). Lineage (NCBI taxonomy): Eukaryota > Metazoa > Chordata > Amphibia > Anura > Microhylidae > Gastrophryne > Gastrophryne carolinensis. Next base: position 254,897,649 of record CM051238.1, read on the forward strand.
CCCCCTTAGAGTGGTTTGGGTCATCTTAAACCCCCCCTTAGAGTGGTTTGGGTCATCTTAAACCCCCCTTAGAGTGGTTTGGGTCATCTTAAACCCCCCTTAGAGTGGTTTGGGTCATCTTAAACCCCCCTTAGAGTGGTTTGGGTCATCTTAAACCCCCCTTAGAGTGGTTTGGGTCATCTTAAACCCCCCTTAGAGTTGTTTGGGTCATCTTAAACCCCCCTTAGAGTGGTTTGGGTCATCTTAAACCCCCCTTAGTGCGTTTGTTTGCTCTTTTGGATGGGAGGTCAAATACATTTAAACAGTAGTGCAGTACTTGCATTAGAGTGAAGGGTAGTTAGCTTACCGCAAAATAAGAAGTGATCAGCCTTTCCCTTAGCTCATCGCCAGTCTGGGTGTCCTCACTTCTATCTGCGGGCAGGTTGGGGATTTCTGGCACCAGTGCTGTCTCCTCGGGGGCTTGGATTCGGTGGCATATACAGATATTGTGTAACACACAGCAGGCAAGGATGATTTTGGAAACCTTCTGTGGGCTGTAGAGCATCTCTCCTCCTGGCCGTGCCAAACAGAGAAAGCGTGCTTTCAGCAGGCCGATGGTTCTTTCCACAATGCTTCTGGTCTTGCGATGCGCTGCATTGTAGCGTTCATGGGCAGAGGTCCGTGGGTTCCTGACCGGAGTCATGACCCACGTTCTCTGCCCATATCCCTTGTCCGCTGTAGAAAAAACACAAGGAGAGAGACAGCAATTAGTACTAGTACATGTTTTTTGGTGGTAGTTTGGTTAAAATTGCCTTACTAGGCCACATATTAGCAAAATACATAGACATGGTTAATTTATTACCCAGTAGCCAGCCAGCTGGCATTTCGTTGTTATCAAACTTCCGGCACAGGACTGTCCGCTGCAAGACGTAAGAATCGTGGCATGAGCCGGGGAACCCCGATCTCACCGCCCGCAGCCTCATGTCTGGGTCACAGACCACCATGATATTAAATGAATGGAACTGCTTCCTGTTTCTGTAGGACAGCTCCTGTGCACGGGGAGGGCGGAAAGGGATATGTGTACCATCAACGCACCCTAGCACATTCGGGATCCCTCCCATCAGATAGAAAGCATGTTTTATTTTGGCAACCTCTTCCTCATCCTCAGGAAACTTGATGTAAATTGGGATTAAATCACAAATTGCCAGAACTACCTGGATTAGGATGCGGCTCATAGTAGCCTGGCTTATCCCGCTGAGGAGGGCTGAGGTTGCCTGGAAGGTCCCTCGTGCCAAAACATTAAGAGTGGCACACAGGCGTACTATGCCTGGAATGGAGTGAGTGCGTTTGGTGGATGGCTCGATTTTGGTCTTAATCTGATCATATAGGGACTGTAGTGCAGCACGATTCAGACGGAAGCGGCTCCTGATCTGCTCGTCACTTAAGTCCCATACTGAAAGGCGGATTGCAAAGGAGCGGGGTGCCCTAAGCCTCACAACACCCCGCTCCCTTTCCTCCTGCTCTTTCAGCATACACATACATCCATCCACCCAGACACCATACATCACCCTCTTATCCATCACACACACTAAAGATATATACAAAAACAAAAATAAACAAAAAAAAACACTAACACACAACACACACACAAACAATCACACTACACACACACCCGCTACAATGCAGCTCACCACAAAACCAGAACTATAGTGGTCCAAACCACCAGCCTGCTGAAAACCAGCTTTCTAAGTTAAGCACAACCAAGAGGGGAGTTGCTGCACAGCCCACAAAAGGCCCCAAAATCAAGCCTCACTTGCTGTATGCTACACAATATTTGCAGATGCCACCCAAACCAAGCTCCTAAAGAAACAGCACTGATGTCAGAAATCACCCAACAAGCCACAGAGAGTGAGGACAGAAACCAGACAGAGGCTCAAATGAGCTAAGGGAAGCGAGCACAGCACCACACCACAGCCTTTGCCACAGTGTAAGAATAGCAGAAGCTAGAACATTCCTTCCTTTTATACTTCATTTTCTAAAGTGACAGGTCCGCTTTGCCGCCTTTTGCGTCGCTCTGCTATTTCCGGGCGCCAATTAGCCGACCCAGGTGTGCGTAAAACAGAGTGCGCACGCGCACGCTAGTAGCGCTACTAGCGTACTTGAGCCGTAACTTGCGTGCATTAACGGACATGGGCCAAAAATCAGGTGGGGACCAATGAAAGTGAAGCTGTTGTTTTTTTAAATAGCCGTTAGGCTAAGCACATGTCACAAGGGTTGCAGATACATCAGTCCATTGTTGGATTTGGGTGTGTGTTGTTTGTTTAATGAGGTCTGTAATGAGTTAATTGGCTAACACACATGCTTCTGTCAGTGCAGTGGAGGTGTGCCTAGAAGGAACTGGGCTGTATGTGTGAATCAATTAAGTGGGCTGCTTTTGGATTGGCTGTTAGAGCACATAAAACCTGCCCAAGCCTAAGAGATTGCGATGCCATTCTGTAGTGTGCATGCGTGCTTGTGGGGTGTTGATTTGTGTGTGTGTGCAGCTACAGGATGGAGCCAAATACAGGACATCTGCCGGCCACAGCAGGCCCGAGTAGGAGTTTGGTGGGTGCTGTGCGCAGACCTCCCTTACGGAAAAGGGCACAGCCTGAAGGTGGGGCAGCACCCCAGGCTAAGCGCCCAGGTGCCAAGAGGGAGCCTGAATTTAATTTGGCTGAGAATAATCATCTTGTGCGCCTGACACTTGCTAAATGGGAGCTGATATTTGGCTCCCAAAGCAAGTCCATAGGCAAACAAGAAAGAAGCAAACTGTGGGATGCCATTGGTGTGGAGCTTAGTAGCACAGCTCAACACCCACGTAGTGGCCCATCCTGCAGGAAACGCTTCTACACTTTGCGAGGGGCCCTTATGAAAAAGATGAATCACGATCTTGATGTGGACAGTGGGTTCATCCAGGCTCCAAAGAGTACCTACAGGCCGTATGAGGAGATGCTGAAGGCCAAAATCCCACTGGCTCGGCTGCAGGGTGTGGATCCTGGGGATGACACCACCGGTTGGGCTGAAGGTACATATTTTCTGGCTTTTACAATAACCTAATGTTAATGTCTGTGATTAGCATTTTTACATTCTGACCAACTAACTGTAGGACCTGTGAAGTATTACATTATAGCTCAAACATTTGTAACTTTTCTGTCTGTTGCTTTATGCATAGGTGCACATGCTGCTGTCCGGGATGTGGCTCCGGACACCCAAGCTCCTGCCCTTCCAGCAACCTCAAGGCTACCCCAGTCTGCCATTGAAGGTATTTACCCATAATTTGTTTGCTGGTTTTTTTCAAAACAAATGGGTGTGGGAGCAGCTCAAACAATAAAGGTTTGCCCTGTTGACTATTAATAATATGTGCGTGCGCCCTAATTGCACGCCCACTGTAACACTCACAGCAAGTAACTAACAAGGCCCTAACATGTGTAGATATGTAGGATGCCAGAGATGTGTAGCCATATATCGGCATATCAATGTGTGAGCCACACTTGGCTTGATTAGTCAATATTAGTGAAAGAGCTGCTCACACACCTTAATGCATGTTGTATTTTGCTACGCACATTAGCTATGGCTCAATGTTGGTTTTATTTTGGCCTAGCTCCCATGCCCTTGGCCCCAGCATCTCCTCCGGATCCCACCTACTCTTTGGATGTCGGTAAGTGCATGTGTTCACCTTGCTTGATCCACTTTGACTCAAGTGCATGTGTCTCATTTGTCTTTTTTCTTGGTAGGCCAAGTGACTGGTTCATCTTTGGACCCCACTTCCGATGTTGCCGGTCAACAGGACCCTGTTGGTGTGTAGAGCAATACATAATGTATCCTTTCTGCTGTTTAGGTTACACTGGTTCAATTTGGTTAGTCTACTAAGCTACATGTTTGCTTGGTAAACTTGAAGATGCCTCTTGGGAGTGCTGGTTGCCTCCCCAGGGTCAGTCTCTTAGTTATTTGAGTGATAGCAATGTATATTTGCGGACATATTTTTAGCCAAACATTCCCTGTAGTAGTTTGCTGATTATTTAGAGACATTTTTTTTTTTTTTTAGTTGACCCGAATATCGGAAGTGGCTGTCCAGAAGGGGCCCCTCAAGTTCCAGCTGCCAGAGATGAGGGTAAGTGGTTTTGCCTTGCTCTAGTCTGTATTTTGGCTCTAATGTTGTGCCACTTGCTTCTGGCAACTTGTGTGTCCACATGTATTTTCAAGGTCCAAGCTCGAGTGAGGACCCCACTCCAGACATCTGGGATATTGGTGGTATGTTTAATTTAAGCAATGTTTATGATGAGATTTGCAGAAATTAGTGCGTCTTAGTCCTGTAACATACATGTTAACAATCTGAGTTTAACCGAGACCTTTGGTCTAGTGTGTATTTTTAAACTTTTTAGAGGTATGACCTCGATAGCCTAACCAGGTTACATTTGAGTTTGGCCCACAGACCTACTAACCTGATTTTCCTGTTTAGCATATGCCAACTTGCCCGACATCTCGGATGTTGAATTGCGACTCTCTGGCAGCGATACCTCGAGCCTACCTGGGCCGGAGGACACGCAGGTAACATGGCTGATGTAGACGACCTCGAAACCCATTGGCATATTCGTGGGTAGTGGAAGAAGCAACATGTAACATTTCCTTTCATTGTTGTTTTGGCAGGAGGCGGAACCAGAACCCCAAGCTGGGACCTCTTCCCAAGTCCCATGTGGCCAAGCTTCAGAGGCTCAGACAAGGGTAAGTTGTCTAGTGAGTGTTTATGGTAACTTTTTGGAGGGGCATAACTGCATTTGTTCCGTTTGACTAAAATGTGGTTTACTATTTGTTTAGCCTCCAACCACAGCAAGAGGAGGTGTGGCACCAACCAGTGCCGATTTCTACCAACTAGGGGTCCGGATGCTGGAGGACTACAGTCGCCAACAGCCGCGTGATGGAACTAATGAGCGCATTGCGGCGTTGGAAAATCAGGTGCTGATGTGTCAGCAACAAAATGAGGGCCTGCAGCGCCAGGTGGACCAGTTACGGCAAAACCTACAACAGAACCAGGACCTTGGTCGCCTTGCAAATGTTATCGAGCAATCTGTACAGCGCCAGGAAGAAGCAATACAGCGCCAGGCAGAAGCAATACAGCGGCAGGACCAAACTTTGTTGTTGCTACAACAGCTCATACAACAGCAGTCTATATTTTTTACTGCACTGTTGTCCCCCAACACCGCCCCTAGCAATGACTCCCAACCTCCCCGGCCACCCAGCCAAGAATATTAATTTGTAAACCTTTTTCTTATTATTTATGTAAATATATTTTTGAAAACCACCTCTAATTTGTGTTTATCCATACATGTGAAAGCTAAATACACAGTCATGGCTGATTTGCTCAATCATCTCTAATATTATGCCACCATTTATGTGCCACATTAGTTAACATTGCTTACTATGGTGTAAACATGTACTGGCTCAAAATGGCTGCCTAATTTTAGACATAATGGTTTTTTGGAATCTAAACCTATGCTGGTCAAGGAACAACACAGTTATTGGTAAATATAAATGTATTTCTACAAATTGGGCCAACACGGCCAACATAGGCCAACAAAGCCACTAAAACATGGCCAGGGCAGCCATCCCCCCCACCCTAACGTCTCCGACGCCTCTTCATGGCCAGCAGCATCCCTTTCATCTGTCGGAAGGCCCGCCACAGTCTGCGATGCTGGCGTATACAAGCTGTAGAGATGTGATTAAAAATAATATATTAGAATTTGCTTGGGAACTCAACATACACAGATGTAGCAATGTAATGTCAGTGTTTCTAACTTGCTAACACTCACATTAACATTGGTGAACAATGTGCCCCTAACATTTTAAATTAAAGTTTTAATATTGGCTTGAAAACATGTTAGGACCACATACCTTTACTCTTAAAGTGGACCAACACCCACAATATAGTTTATCATGGGTTTTGGCCCACTTTGTTGTTGCTCACAGATCTGTTTTTTCCCTGATGTGTGTATACACACAGTAATCCATAGCCACTCACCTCTCCATGCTCCAACGTGCTTGGCACAAAAAACGCACGCTAACGTCTATGCAGGGAACAGGAATGTACACTCCTCTTCCACCCCCTCTTCACGCATGTCACTCTCTGGCTGCTCATGGGGACCCGGCAGCCATTCACAGAGGCCCAGGGGGGAAAAATGCACGTCTGGAGTGTTGCGCTGGAGCCAGCGGAAGATAAGTTCCGATAATTAGGGGTTTGCTTGGTGGGTTGGACCCGCGGTACCTGCACTTATCGTATGTTCCGCGGGGTGTTAGTTGTTAGTTGTTGGCAAATTAAATGTTTAATGCACATTAAACACCCTTGGTGTTGGGCCAGGTTAACTCTTGCAAATGTAATAATGTTTATGGCCAAGTAAGGACATTTATGTCTTTAGTCCAAGCCAAACATCAGTGCCTAAGGATGATGGAAGTTTGCCCTATAATGTTATGGGTAAACACCTAATCAGCCCCATTTGGTTGTCTATACGCCACAAATAGTCCGTATGTGTCCGTAACAAGAATGTGAGGCAACTATCAAGGATGGTGACTGGCATGTTGGATTATTGACCAAACACATTTAACCTAGATGTGTGTGATATTCACACATTGGTAAATTACAAATTTCTACAAATGTAACTAGAAGAGAAATGTTTACAAAGTATTTACCCATATTAATTTGGATGTACTCACCATCGCAGCTGTGGCGGTGGCCCATGCTGCTGGCCGTCCCTGGAGCTGGTGTGGGGAGGAGGAATTCTGCCTCCGTCTGCGTAGCGACATCTGTCCATAAAAGATCAAAATACAAAACAACATTTAGTGGAGCTATGACACCCGAAGTTTGGACATCAATCTGGTTATTGAGTGTTACCTCCAAAAACAAACACTTCTTTACATACATGTTAAACGATATTTGCTATATTCCTGGCCCATTAGTTAATGTGAAGTGTTTATGGTTGCCACATGTATCCATTATGAAAATCTGGCACTAACCTTTACATTGCAATGTAAATGACTCATTACCAATTTAATGGATAATGTTACCAGTGTGCAACATGTGTTTGCCCTAACTACTTCACGTAAATTAACTATTGCTAGCACACATCATGGTGTGGCCAGAAACATAGGGTTGGTTTCCAGTTGGCTAGCACTGTAGTGTGGTTTGTGATGTTAATGTACATTAGCAAACCAGCTGAGACAATGGACCAGGAAACGTGTCTGTTAAAAGTGGTCCAAGAACCAGGATTGTGAATATTCAGTGTATTAGTCTACTTTGGCAGAGCAACACAATTTTAGTCCGCCACCGCCCCTGCCTTCCGCACATCACTCCGCCAGTGTGTGCGCACGCGCATGCCAGTATGAAACAGAGCGCAGGCGCACACACATCTCGAGTGCCACACAGGAGGCAGGGACAATGGCTTCTGCCACCCCCAAAGAGGGAAGTAGTTTGTGGTGTTTGGTTGGGGGGGGGCCCTGGGTGAGGGATGTGATTTGGCAGGGAAGGCGCCATAATCCAAGCAATATCATCAATGTTTGTGGGTCCACTTTAAGGAATGACATAAATTCCAAAATGAGCTGGCTAACAACATACACTTACCACGACTATGCCCGAGGAGGATTTGACGCCAAAAATCCATGGAGGTGCCGCCTATATGATGCCCTGCAAATTACAGAGGAATTGCAAGGGCTAAGCACAAATGGTCAGATGAAACCTGTCACAGACTAACAATTAAAACATGTAAACTCACCAGGGGATGAAGCGCCACTTGAAGCCCAGGGAGGGCTCTGAGGAGGAGGCGGGGAGCCTCGGCTCCTCACACTCTGCTCAGAAGATCCACCAGGCAAAGGGCCACCCTCCTCCCTCTCACTCCCTGCTTGAGAGTGGCCCCTTGCCTGGTGAGAGTCCTCAGCCTCAGAGTGTGAGGAGCTGAGGCTTGATCCAGCCTGCCCCCCAGCAGCACACTCCTCTGGGGCGTCATCCCCTTCCTCCCCTGGGTCCTCTAAATAGGACCCGCGGGAGGGACCCTCCCCCGATGACTCCCCCGAGTCCGCCTGCCTGGTTCGGGGGAGGAATCCCTTCCCACGTTTCCCCAGGGGAGGACGCTTATCTGTGTGGAGGGGGTGAAAGCAAATAATTAATATAAAGAGCAAAAAAGGACACAGCTTAGCAGATGATTCTGCACAAAGGCAAAAAAGAACATAAGCTTTAACTTACCTGATGCGTAGGCATCATATAGGCGGTACACGCCTTCTGGGTCCCGGCGCTTAAAATCAGACCATTTTTGTTGAATCGCCCGGATGGTCAGGTCGGTCTGGAAGCGCCGGGACACAGTGGCCTTCACCTCCATGGCAAGGCGTTTTTTCGCTCCTCGGGCATAGTCGTATTCGGCCAGGCAGAAGTCCTAGGAAAAAAAAAAAAAATAAAAACCAAAAAAATAAATACATGACCTCAGAACAATGTCATAAACAGTTATACAGAGACAAGATCAAAGTGGACCCACACCCAGGATTTACATTATTCTGGGTTTGGGTGCACTTTTGTGGGCCACAACTATTGTGGGTGGCCCACTGTCTGCAACCCCCTTTGAAGGGCCCAAATACACCGCTGAGGACACTCCCACGTCACTCCGCAAGCCAAACACAGCGCTCCACGCCGGTGTGGTATGCGCATCCAAGGGCCTTGGGAGGTGCATACCAGCTCAGCTGTGTCTGCACGGCAAAGTACGCATGTGGCGTTTGACTCTAACAGGGAGTGCGCCTGCACACCAAATGAAAATATGTATGGCGCAGGGGTACACCCTGCTAGAGGTAAGCGCAATAGGCATCCGCAACTCACGCATGCACAGATGGGACGGGGCAGAGGTAATTTTTAGGGCCCTCCAGGGGGGGGGGGGGGGGCATCCAAGCAGGACATCCACAATGGGGATGCCCCATGTGGAGTGTTAAATTTTGGCCTAAAAACAATAAAAATTCTGCCCCTATCCCCCCTGTGTGTTTATCAATTTTTAAGCTAAAAATACATAACTAAAATACTCACTTTCACAACCTGGCCATTTACACGGCTATCCACCCGGGTGCGCCTTTGTTTCTTGGGCCCAGGAGGGGAATGGGTGGGAGGGGTGATATTTGGGGAAGGTGAGGTAGGTGGGGGATGTGGGGGAGGGGTGGTGGGTCCGGAATCTGAGGAGGAGCTGGGGAGGCGCATTACTCGCCGTTTGGGAGCCATATTGGAAACGCTAAGGAGGAAACAGGAACCGGAAATGACGCTAGCGACATGAGACAAATAAAAAACAAAACATAACAAAAATACGCACCGCGCCCCAGCAACAAGCTATTCTCGGCTATGTGCAAGCTAAGTGGCGGAAAAACTAAAATGACGCTTGAAAACAAGCTAGTGGCATAAGCGCAAGACAGTTTTACCTTAAGGTGGCGTTGAAACGCAAAGGAGGATCCAGGAACCGGATATGACGCAAGCAACTGTGCTGCAAAACTAAAAAAAAAAACATGCGTGCAGCAGGGACAAGCTAATATCAGCTATGTGCAAGCTAAGTGGCGGAAAAACATTAAAATGACGCTGAAAAACAAGCTATTGGCATAAGCGCAAGACAGTTTTACCTTAAGGTGGCGTTGAAACGCAAAGGAGGATCCCGGAACCGGATATGACGCAAGCAACTGTGCTTCAAAATTCCAAAAAAAAAATGCGCGCAGCAGGGACAAGCTAATATCAGCTATGTGCAAGCTAAGTGGCGGAAAAACATTAAAATGACGCTGAAAAACAAGCTAGGGGCAAAGGCGCAACGAATTATTAGCTTGATTTAGCTGGGGATTCTACATACTGTAATGCATAGGTCCTTCTAAAGCATACACCGTTGTGCTTAAATATACAGAGCTTATTGCTTCACAAAGTCATCACACAATCTAACTAGACAACTACCTGAAAATGTGGCACACATGAGAATGCATAACGGGTTGTTATGAGCTGGTACGACTGAATGTTAATCCTGCAATATGGGGCCAGGCACGCTCACAACTACAGTGTATTCATTAACAACGACTGGGGTCGCGGGAAGTGAATTCCTTGCAAATGGCAGAAGGGCACATGTATGAACAGCACAGCGCCGCACAACGCAGCGCACCGAGGCACAGCGACGCTCGCGCCGCCACATAGCGAATTCAAACAGCGACTGCACAAACACTGACCAACACAGATTCATCAAGGACAGGGCTGCCGAATAGCTTGGGCGCTGACAATTTCTAAGAGCGAACGTGACCGCCCAACCTGACAGGCTACAAAATAGCTATACAAGCCCCGTTTGTGTGGAAAACCAGCGATTTTGAGGCCAATGAGTTTGGGTGGAGGAGATGCAATTCCCATGTCACTCACAACATTACATTGTGAAAAAAAAAAAAAAAAAAAAAAAAGATAAATAACCAGCTAGATTAATAAAACATATCAATATAAACATGTGTTGAATTTTGTCCCAAAGCAAAAAACCCCAAAACCACTAAAAACAATCATTGCAGCGTCTGCCATTGAAATGTATGGGAGAGCGGCAGGTAGCGCCAGGTAATACGTGTCGCTGTGAAGGAATTTGCAGCGGCGCTGTTCGGTCCAGCCGGCTTCATGATGAATGCCGCGCTAGCCGTCGCTCTCGCCGGCGCTAGCCTCATTTTGCTTGATAAATGCGTCATTGTGACCGCCGCCGGGCGTACTTGAGTCGGTAGTCGCCGTTAGCTGCCGCTACCTGGCGCTCGTCAGACACTACCTGGCGCTATCGCTTGATGAATAAGGGCCTTAGAACTTACAAAGACATTAGATATTAGCCCACATTTTACTTCTCCTATAAGGACAGATAAAACCTAATGTATTACACATAGTATCAGCAGCTAAAAAGCTGTCCTCTGCCTTGTCCCAAAGCGCCATCTACTGTCAAAATAAATATTACAAGTTTATAACAGATGGCAAATGCATTATAGTACAAATTATAGAGAAGTAGCAGTGTAACCTTCTCATTATCCACTCCTTAAACCGGACCTTCACCATGATTTAATGAAAAGCCCAAACTCTTAAAAAACAATTCCTCAGCATCTAAAATTAATATATTTTACATGTTTAGTCACTAATTTATTATACTTTCCCCCACTGGGCTGCAACTCTGTTTGGGAATTTAGGATACGGGCGCCGCCATCTTGACTCAGAAGCATCACACTTACTGAGGAGAGGAGAGTGGGATAAGGTACAGGGGGGCGGGTTATAGCTGTGCTTTGCTCAGACAGAGCAGGGCTGGGGTCAGGGAAAGGTCATCAGTCCCAGAATGCAGAGCAGCACAGTCACTTCCTGTTTGCAGGCACTTCCTGATTGCAGGCTGCCTGCAAAAATGGCAGCTTCCATAAGCCGCCATCTTGGATGTTTAAAGGCTCATAACATGCAGTAGATGCAGGTAGGATGATTTTTAATGTGAGCAATCTGTATGTACAGGGTGTGGGAAACATATAAGATAGACTCTTATTTAGAGTGAAGGTCCGCTTTAACCTAAGATTTCTATATTTAAGGCATATTAAATAATTATTTGGAAGTGGTTCCAAAATGTTAAAAAATAATAATCATCATACCCTAGCAGAATATTAGGGTTGCTAATTTATGAATTAGCTTGTTGGTTCTGTATCTCACATACAGGTCTTTTTATTCCAGCCAACAGCCCGGTACCCATAATAAGTGAGTAAATGGAAAGGCAAATCTGCTTCATACCTACAAACTTCCAAATTGTAAAAAATGTTCTGTTCCAGTAGGCAGCATCAATTCTCAACCTACCTCCAAGTCACATCCCTCAGGATTCCCTTGTCTGGGAGATGTCAACTATATAATGTCAGATATAATCTGCATAATAGAATAGATAGTGCTAGTAGATTCAGTACATAGAAACACAAATTAGGGCACAAGGACCATGGCAGGCCTTTGGGGTGTGTGAGGTGTGCGGTCACATAGGACACCATCCCAACCTCTCTCTAAGGGGGCGACAGAGGCTTGCAAATGGACCAGCAGGCCTCTCTCTTCTTCAAAATACCCCCATCTCTTACCTTTGTATTTTGTACATTTCTTTTTAAATCTCTTTTATCTTTTTCCTTCTGCTTGAATTTCACTTCTTAATCTTTTATTTCACCTTCACTCTATTTTCCTCTTTCCATATCCCTCTCCCTTTTGTCATGCCGTTTCCACATTCCCACATCTTTATCTTGTCACCTTCTTCTTCCTGTCTGCCTTCCTTTTAATCTTATTCACCTTTTTTACATTACCTCCATCTCTAATTCTTTTTTTTCTTTCCTTCCTTCATCTCTCTCTCTCACTCTCATTTTTTCTTTATATTTCTCTTTCCCTGCATTCCTACTTTTTCCCTCTTTTTCCATATTGCCTTATTCAACTATCTTGCTTTCTCTCTTTCTCTTCCACTCTTATGTTTTTCAACATTCTTCCCATCTGGATATCAGTTCCTCATTTATTCATTCATTCTCTCTTGTTTTCCCACTTTCCCCCTTGCTCTCATTTCCAGATTCTCCCCGTGTTCCTTCCATTTCCTTCTTTCTCTCACTTTATGTCATCCTATTTTTTTTATCTTTTTTCTCCTTTTTCTCTTTTAAACATTCCCTCCATCATCTCTTCATATTACATTTATTTTTCCTTCCCGTCGTCTGTTATCCTCATTTCCTCTTATTTCTCTTGTCTACCCTCAGTCTGTCTTTTTCTGCATCCCCATTTCTCTATTTTTCTCTGTTACTCACTTTCCATTGTGTGTGTGTGTGTGTGTGTGTCTTGGGTAGGTGCCATCCAGAAATCTCGCACAGGTCCTGCACAGGACATGAGAGTCTGGCCAAAATCATCATTTACAGGGATTGGAACATGGTTCCTTAAAGTGGAACAAAATCCACTGAGCCAGCACTGGAATCTGAAAGTTTTCAGGGCTGGCCACAGACCTTCTGCTGGGACATCCCAACCTACCTAGTCACAGAACTAACATTTTCATTGCACTTTTTATGTGTTTCAAAGAAAAAAGGTCACTCAGACAGAAGTTCAGTTCAAACCCAAAAGTGCATCCAGAACTGAACTTGTTTCAGTAATTAAAGAAGAAATTAGACTCCCACTCCTTGGAGCATCCCAAATTGGCCGCATCCTCGCTCTCCTCTAGCTGTGCGTGCACCCATGGCAGGCCTATCTGAATGGCTGGCAGGGGCATGCCACAGCTAGAAACTAAATGGTGGATGTGGCCAGCTTTGGTTCTGCACGGCTTAGCCGCTCGAGTCGAGCATGCTGATTGGCTGAGCTAATCAGAGCGTACAGTTTTGCAAAACCTGCGCTGTGGGAATGACAGGAAGGTGAGTGAATAGGGCAACCTGAGGGGGGATACACACAATTCAGGACCCCCCCCCCCCCCCCGTGAGGAAGAAAAGAAAGTGGATGAGGCCTGAAAGTCCATTCACCCCTTAACCCCTATCCCTGCCTCCCTCCGCTGGCACTGAGGCAAGATGGGGAGTTGCATATAAGAAAACCCCTACCTCATTCGTAGTCCAGTGCTCTTCTCCTAGCAGTCCAAATCCTGGGCCCAGCCATTTTGAAGAGAAAGCACAGAGCGGCTTCCCCTGGCCCGGGCACAGTCCCCCCCCGCCAATTCACTTGAATGGGCAGACGGGACCGGGAACGGGAGCAGCCGCACCTGCCCTGGAGAACTGTGCTGGAACACGAGCGAGGTAAGGTTTTTTTTTCTCTTTTTTTATAAATTTTGCGCCAGCAAACAAGAACATGCCAAACATTATCTATAGACACAAGAATACACACTCATACTACACACATACCCATCCACACAACTATATACAGGCTCATATAGGGCTCAGATAATGATGCATCATTTTGCCCCTTACCAAGGGGAGGTAGATTTGAAAGGGAGTTAAAAGGTATGCTTACTACTACTACTACTCAGGAGGTATTATTAAACTTCAGTGGCAGATTCTGGACATTGAATTCAAGGACCCCAGACATATAGTTTATTCGGGCAACCCCTGGCAGTATAAGTAATGTTATATCAAAAGAAAGAAAGGGACCACCATTGGGAAGCAGGAAAGTGAGCCGCTAAGTCAGCGATACCTGTGCCAGATTTCCTCTGTGCCAGGCACATTCCTGACAGCCCTGCACTCAGTTGCTTCTGTGTTGCCATGCTCAGAGCTGCCCCCTTGATCGGTGATGTAGTGCTTAGTCTCCCTGCCAATGTCATGGCTCCCTGGTACCTAGCATTGCAATATGAAGTACTGCACAGGCGGGAAGTGGCATAGCAAGGTACACACAAACTTTGTTTCTCTGTGTCTTTTCCCCCATTCACTCTGCCCCAACTCAGCGCCATCTATCCCTGTACCACCATCTGCCTCCCCCCCCGCTTAGCCCACCTATTCCTGTACCCCATGCTTTGTCCCATTCATCCCATCCATTTCTGCCCCCTAGCTTTGCCCCATCCATCCCTGCCCCCGAGCTCTGCCCCATCCATCCCTGTCCCCTCAAGCTTTTCCCCAACTATTCCTGTCCCCTCAGCTCTGCCCCAACCATTCCTGTCCCCTCAAGCTCTGCCCCAACTATTCCTGTCCCATCAGCTCTGCCCCAACCATTCCTGTCCCCTCAGCTCTGCCCCATCCAGTCCAGTCTGTCTGCCCCATCCATTCATGTCCTACCAGCTCTGCCCATTCAATCCCTGTCTTCTCAGGTCTTCCCCATCCAGCCCAGTCTATCCGCCCCATCCATTCCTGTCCTCCCAGTTTTGCCCATCCAATCCCTGGGCTCTGACCTTCTACCTCCTTAGCTCCCTCCATCCATTCCTCCTTGTCCTTCCTGTTCTGTCCATCCATCCCTCTTCCTTACAGCTTCTTTCTCATTCATCCCTCTCCCCCGAGCCCTATCTATCCATCCATCCTTGTTATAAAACCTTTTTGCCAGTAACATTTTGGGCCCTAGTCCACCCCTGTACACGGCCTGCAGAAAATGCAAAGGGGGGGGGGGGTTATTGCAGTGTGCCGAGGGCCAGAGCTGTAGGTTCTGTGGGGCCAAAGAAAAAACGCTCCTGTTTTTTCTCAGTGCCCAATAGGATTTTTGGGGTGAGGGGCAAGCAGCATTTTTTAGTTTTGCCTGGGGATTCTATAGCCCTTCCCCCATTGTGCTGATTTCTAAATATCCCCCCCGCGACAGCCCTCTGCCCAGACCTTAACCTCTCACTGGATGCCTTTAAATGGGCCTTTACAACAAGTGGTTGAGTACCCCTGCACTAAGTGCTACTTTTTCCTCCCTCTACATGGAGGTAATAACTCAATGATGGATGCACACCAAAAAAATTCAATTGCAAATTCAAAGTGTATTAAAGATAATCATAAAAAAATGTCACAACAGGTGATGTAGAAGAAAGGATACAGCAGGTATTTCAATCTTTGTTCTGTATAGATCCGCAGGAGGATGGTGCCCCTTATGACTATAGAAACCAGGAATATATGATAAATATCAACTAGCAGTATCAAACATAACTAGGTATATAGGTAAAAAGATTTACCATCAGTACTATAGGGACAGTCGCCACTGCACTCCTGTGGATCACTGATATTCATACAGTATTCAGGCTAGCACACATATACACAGCTGGTTACTGAGATTCAAGTTAAGGAGTGAACAAAATGAGTCATGGGGCTGTAGGCCCTCAAGGAGCTTCCTTGAGAAAGGGGCTGTAGGCCCTAAAACGTTGGCTGTTTCTAAGTGATCACTACCTTGCTGTACATTAGAGTATAACATTTTGTCATTTCTCTATGCTCATGGTTATGCTTATGCTTGCTTTATGGATAATCATGCGTGATCACAGCTTATTGTTACATGGATTTTTGTACTGAAGGTCATTTTACCATGATTTATGTGTTTGACCCATGACTCATTTTGTTCACTGGTTAACTTGAATCTCAGTAACCAGCTGTGTATATGTGTGCTAGCCTGAATACTGTATGAATATGTGATCCACAGGATCGAAATTAAATCCATGCTGTCACATGACTTAAAGATGCATTATATCCATAGGTTAACTACTTCCTCATTCTCGTATGGCTGGTTGGCAATCGGAATTTCCCTTTGGGTTTGCACTCCAAACCTGAAAGATTTCTGTTGGGCACTTAATTGCCATTTGGAAACTCACACAAAGAACAAGGAAGTGGTGAATTGACCATAGTTTCTCTTTAATGTGGTCCCACACCCTGTCACGTGGTGTGGGACAGCAGTCCCCCACAACCCCTAAAACTCACCTTTTCCAGAACTGCATGAGCCGTCAGTTGGTCCCAGGCCTGAGCTGTTTTTCAAAAGAAAGTGTTGTCACAGGCCTACAGGTTGATTATGACAGCGGAGTTCAACTCTGTGGAATATATGGTGTGAGGATCAGCTCTGGTAGACAGCAGGATGTTAGCAGTATAGAGGCTCAGGGGTGAAAAGTTCAACTTAAAGTCCGTGTTTATTCACACAAAAAGTTCCTAACACCAAATATCCTTTTTGGGTTACATCACCGTTTCAGGAAAAATGCCACAGAATTGCATCAGACAGGCAATGGCCCTTTTTAGTTTTTGTCCAAGCTTGCACACTTGTAGCCGTATCCACGTTGGGTCCACAGGAAATAGCCTGTATAAGAGCTTCCAGCCAGGCACACAGAGTCTCACTCCACAAGTGAGCTCTAGACACAGCCAGTGCACAGCTGACTCCCCAGGCTATTTATGCGGCCCGCAAAACCCGGACCTGGGTAGGGGATGGAGTCCCACCCTGCTCTACTCCATCCCAGTAAAGCCGTCCCGGGTTAGCCTTTCGGCTATACTAAAATTTTAGCAGCAGACTGCCATTAGCAGCTGATGCTGGAGAAAACTACACAGCTTTACTGCACCAAGGCCAGGTACCTTGGTGCCACATACCTACCGTCAATGACGGCACCTTGCACCTTACCACAATGGGAAGAATAACACATATCATAATAGCCAACATTAAACCAGACCAAAAGCCTTGCACAGTTGGAAAAGAAAACTCCCCAAAACTCACTTATCTGCATGCAAGATACTGAAGCATTGTCAGCACTTACATTTGCTCCTACATACATTCAAAGCTGAAAAACCTTCTCACGGATATTCTATTGGTAGTGGCCATTTTGTAGCTTCCTTTCCCAGCATCTCAGCGATGCTACTGCCTGGATTCAACTGACATAATTGACAATGCACATTTAAAGGAAACCTAGCAGCACTTCCTGTTTGCAGCCGCCATTTTGTTTTTAATTTTAAATTTTAGCACAGCAGGAGTTAAAAAAAGGTAAACACATTTGTATGTGCAGCAATTTAAATTGCCCTGAAGAGGGATGCATATGAGCACTGTTTGTTGTGTTGGTCCAGTTTTCAGTAATATTGTCAGGATTCATAGTAACATGATAAATATCTTTTTGAACCTCCACTTACTGCATCCAGAACCTAAAAATGAGCATTTTGTTAACAACTTATATTCAGAAAATATCAGGATCTCAGATGTTGCACTTGTTCTTCTTGTTCCTATTAAATGTACAAAACACAGTACTGTAAAAAGAATAGACTGTGTTGTGTGTCTGTGCAAGCGTATGTGTTGTTCTGCTCTATTTTTTATAAGCTTTGCTGGAGAGAAGTAGTGTTATCCCAATATAAACTATGTGGTGTTTAGTTAAACAGAGTCTTGCAAGGTGCAGACAGTTTTAGAAGGGCGCGATGGAAACAGGACGCGCTGTGCTCACAAATATTACAGCGCCTTGAGTGACAAGTTCTGTTATGCTCCACACTCATGTGGTCACTGCAAGCTGAGGATGTTCAGCATTGCGTAACGCTGGCTGGAAACAAGCTTACATAAACACCAAAAAAGGCGCTATATCTAACAGAAACAACAAACTAAAATCCTGTTAATAGCACAAAAAGCTCTATTAAGAAACGCCACAATTTAAAGGGGACCAGAACCCACCAATGATGCCAAACCAAATTAGCCAGTCTCCCTGTTGATAGTTCTGGCCCTAGGAGTAGAAAAATAAATATCTCTTTTTGCTTACCCTGACATATTAGGGCTGATTCAGCACCATGGGTTTTTTTTCTAACATTTTCTTGTAAGAACAAACATTTTATAATGATTTTTTTTTTCTTGGTGTAATTCAGCATCATTTGTATCTGGGCAAAAGTTTTAATAATTTGCTCAGCTAAAAATGGCGCTGCATTGCATGAAGGAAAAAAAATCATACATAAAATGTTCTCATAAAAAAAAAAAAAACACATGAGAAAAAAAATTCTCATGGTTCTAAATCAGACCTATCAGGGGGAATATTCAGAGCCTGGTGAGAAAACTCACTGTCATTCACTTTCATTGTCTACCTTGGGGCTGGTTCAACACCAGGTGAATATTTACATCAGCCCCAAGGTAGAAAATGAAAGTGAATAGCAGATTTCTCTACTAAAAAAGGAGTGGGTTTTGGGGACCCAGAACAAGGGTAAGTGGTAACAACCTTCATTATATAACCCTATATTGAGTATCAATCAGTAAGTTTGTTTGTGAATTAGAGGCCCCTAAGATTAGGAGCCACTCAAAGATTAAAGCAGACCAAAACCCACTGAACTTGTGAAATACATTTGGCTAAAGCCCCTGCCGATATTCTCTTCTTAGGGTGTAGAACTAGAAATGGATATTTCTGCTTTTCTAATTGTCCTGGAGCACTGATTTTTCTTGCTGTCCCTCTGTATAAGATGGCAATGATCAGTCATCGCATAGGTGTGGCAATGACATCATTGCCACACACAACAATGGCAATGAATGGAGGCGGCAGAGCTTTACAGCTAAAACAAGGGCCATTATCTGGGATTAGAGTGAAGCGGGAGCAGTGAAAATTAGTAAAAGGTGCTCTTCATGGGGGAGAGCAATTCAGAGGATGCTAGTTAAAAATTTGGGTTTTGGTCCGCTTTAAATAATACAATTCTGTGATTACTCACCTGTAGAATTGGTATTATAAGTATACAGCACATCCTGTTCCAGAAGATTCCTTACACATGGGTTATACATCCACAAGATGGTGCTGCAGAAAACAGCTTGTGGCTCCTCCCAGCCCTATATAAGTCAGGAACCTCCCACAAATTCCCCAGTATTGACAAGCAGTTACACAAGAAGCCGGGAAAAAATAATGATAACAAGGGTGGGATGGAACAGGACGTGCTGTATACTTATAATACCAATTCTACAGGTGAGTAATCATAGAATTGTATTATTCCAAGTATACAGCACGTCCTGTTCCAGAAGATTCCTTACACATGGGACATCCAATAGCAGTGTCCGTAAGGTAGGGTGGGATCCCCAAAAGCAACAGCGGGCAGATTAGACCACTGCCGCCTGCAGAACTTTGCGGCCAAAAGCAGCATCAGCTGAGGCCCTAACATCAACCTTATAAAAAGTATGAACAGAAGCTTGGTGCTGAAAAGCCCAAGAGGCACCAATAGCACGAGTAGAATGAGCAGTAACCACAAGTCTTAAAGGAGCCAAAGCACTCAACCCTGTTAGCTTGCAGGCCAGCCTATAATCTGTCTCTAAACTTGGTTAAAAACAGAGGACTCGGTCACACACATCTGCAGAAGTATGCTTAAGCTGCACCACTACGCCAAAGTGCCTCTGTGGGGTGCAACCTCAGGTAAGCCTGCTGTGAAGATTAGCTCTGATAGGCGACCGGGTGTCAGCAGTATAGAGGCGGAGGGAAACAGTTCAAAGTAAAGTCTGTGTTTATTTCACACAAAAAATCCACAAAAGCATATGTCCATACAGGTTACATCACCTTTTCAGGAAACCGCAGCATAAATGATTCAATCAGGCAAACAGCTTTTAGTCCTTGAGCAAAAGTCCTGTTTACAGTCCAAATAGGCCTCAGGTCCGCATGAAACAGCCTCCACAGGAGATTTCAGCCAGGCTCACAGAGTCTCACTCCCATGTGAGCTCTAGACAAAAGCCAGGCCACAGCTGATTCCCCAGGCTATTTAAACAGCCCGCAAAACCCGGACCTGGGTAGTGGGATGGAGTCCCACCCTGCTCTGCTCCATCCCAGTAAAGCCGTCCCAGGTTAGCCTTTCGGCTATTCTAAAGCAACAGCAGCCAACTGCCACCAGCAGCTGATGCTGGAAATCAGACTACACGACTTTACTGCACCAATGCCAGGTACATTGGTGCTACATACCTGCCGTCAATGACGGCCCCTTGCACCACCTTACCACATACCCCCCCCTTTGTTCAACCCTGAGGGGGTGGACACATGCCAAACAATGTGCTCGGGACAGGGCATCCGCATTACCCAATAATCGTCCCGCTCTGTGCTCAACTGTGAACTTGAAGTTTTGTAGTGACAAGAACCATCGGGTGACCCTGGCATTTCTGTCCTTAGCCTGGCACATCCACTTGAGGGGAGAGTGGTCCGTAATCAGACGGAACCTTCTCCCCAGCAAGTAGTAGCGAAGAGACTCCAGGGCCCATTTAATGGCCAAACACTCCCTCTCCATTATACTACACCGGGTCTCCGCGGGTGTTAATTTGCGACTCATGTAGACAATGGGGTGCTCCTCCCCGTTGACTTCCTGAGACAGTACAGCACCGAGACCTACCTCGGAGGCATCGGTCTGCACTATGAACTCCCTCTTAAAGTCGGGTGTCACCAACACCGGAGACCCACACAGGGCAGACTTCAAAGCGGAGAACGCTTTTTCGGCCTGTTCATTCCACTTCACCATGACAGACTTGCGTCCCTTTAACAGGTCTGTCAATGGTGCCGCTAGGGTGGCAAAATTGGGAATGAATCGCATATAATATCCCACCAACCCCAGAAATGACTTTACCTGGCGGGTGGTGTTAGGCCGTGGCCAGTTACGGATGGCTTCTAGTTTGTTCACCTGGGGCTTGACCACTCCTCGTCCAATCACATAGCCCAGGTATTTTGTTTCTTCTAGGCCTAAAGCACATTTTTTCGGGTTTGCCGTCAACCCAGCCTTCCTGAGGGAATCCACTACGGCCTGGACTTTGGGTAGGTGACTTTCCCAATCCGTGCTATGGATAATTATATCGTCCAGATATGCCGAAGCATACCGACGATGTGGCCTGAGGACAATATCCATTAACCTTTGGAACGTAGCGGGAGCGCCGTGTAACCCAAAGGGTAATACCTTGTATTGGAACAGTCCCTCTGGTATAATAAAGGCTGTTTTCTCCTTGGCAGCCTCAGTCAAGGGCACCTGCCAGTACCCTTTTGTGAGGTCCAAAACCGAAAAGTACCTGGCTTGGCCTAGCTTCTCAATGAGTTCATCTACCCGGGGCATAGGGTAGGCATCAAACTTGGAAACTTCATTAAGTTTGCGGAAATCGTTACAGAACCGCAACGTACCATCGGGCTTGGGAATCAAGACTATGGGGCTGGCCCACTCACTCTTTGATTCTTCAATCACATCTAACCGGAGCATTTGCTGCACTTCCTCCGCGATAGCTTGTCGCCGGGACTCAGGTACCCGGTAAGGCCTCAACCGGATCTTGACCTGAGGTTCCGTGACAACATCATGTTGAATGACCGAAGTGCGCCCAGGGAGTTCTGAAAACACGTCTGTGTTTCTGCTAATAAACTCCCTGGCTTCCTGAGTCTGTTTAGAGGAGAGGTTGTCGCCAGTTTTCACCTCGACTACTGCTTCTCTAATAACAGACTGAGGGATGGGAAGCTCCACCCCCACCATACCTGGTCGGGGACTGTCACCCCCAGGGGTCTCCCTGTCTTTCCACAGTTTCAGCAGGTTTACATGGTACACCTGCTCTGGCTTCCTCCGCCCAGGCTGATGTACCTTGTAAGTCACTTCCCCAACTTTTTCAATGACCTCATAGGGACCCTGCCACCTAGCTAGAAATTTACTGTCCACCGTGGGTACCAGAACCACAACTCTGTCACCTGGGTTAAAGTTCCGTACCCTGGCTTGCCGATTATAAATCCTGCTTTGGGCCCGCTGCGCTGCCTCCATATGTTCTCTGACAAGCGGCAAGACGGTCTCTATCCGTTCTTGTAGGTGAGTAATGTACTCTACCACACTTTTGTGGGGTGTGGGTTGCTGTTCCCAGGCCTCCTTGGCTATATCCAACAGGCCCCGTGGATGTCGACCGTATAAGAGTTCGAAGGGCGAGAACCCCGTAGAGGCCTGGAGCACCTCTCGCACTGCGAACATCAGATAGGGCAGCAGCAAGTCCCAATTCTTCCCATCCTTGGCGACCACCCTTTTTAACATGGTCTTTAAAGTTTGATTAAACCGTTCTACTAGGCCGTCTGTTTGCGGGTGGTAAACGGATGTCCGCAACTGTTTCACCTGCAGCAGTTTACAGAGCTCTTTCATTACTTTCGACATAAACGGGGTACCTTGATCGGTCAGGACCTCTTTAGGCAGACCTACTCTGGAAAACATTTCCATAAGCTCCTTAGCAATGAGCTTGGCAGAGGTGTGACGCAGGGGCACTGCCTCAGGGTACCGCGTGGCATAGTCCAAGATCACCAGAATATGTTGGTGCCCTCTAGCGGATTTTGGCACTGGACCCACTAGAACCATGGCAATCCGCTCAAAGGGTACCTCAATAACTGGGAGAGGAACTAAGGGACCACGGTAATGAGGCTGAGGGCTGGTCATCTGACATGTTGGGCAGGACTCACAATATCTCTCCACCTCCTTGTACACACTGGGCCAGTAGAATCGTTGTAAAACGCGGTCCAGTGTTTTCTGCTGGCCTAGGTGTCCACCCAGAACATGTTGGTGGGCCAAATCCAACACCAACTTGCGATATGGATTGGGTACCACCAATTGTTCCACCACCTCTTCACGTACCTTATTTACTCGGTACAACATTTCCTGGTGAACCACAAAGCGAGGAAACTGTAACTTCGCCCCTGGCTGTTGTGGTTCACCTTCCACCTCAAGAACATTCTCCCAGGCCCGAGACAGTGTCGGGTCCTGGTGTTGAGCGGTACCAAAGTTAATTGTGGAGACATGGAGATCTGCCAACTCTGGACCTGTTGCCAACTCTTCCACATCTCCAACCATAACATTTAGTGGGGTTGACTCCCCCTCTTCCATTTTAGGGGCGGGCATCTCTTCCACGGTGCCTCCTGATTCCGGTTCCCAGGGCACCGGGGTCTCCCCTGAGTAGGGCCAGTCTATAGGGGACACACCCGCCTCGCGGGTCTCCGGAACTGCCAACTTGGCCCACAGTGACCTGAACCCTGGAAAATCTCTCCCAATAATCAGTTCATACGGGAGTTTAGCGGCGACAGCGACTTCATGTTTACAGCTGCCGGAGACGGTGGTGAGAGACACTTGTGCTGTGGCATAGTCTCTCAAGTCCCCATGAATGCACAAAACCCCGGTTTTCCGCCCAGTGTACTCATCGGGCAGTACTAAGGCGGGTCTTGCCAGGGTAACCATACTCCCCGAGTCCAAAAGGGCCACAGCCAGGGTGTCTCCCACTTTCACCTGACAGAGGTGACTTTGCCCCACAAGCTCAGGGACACCGGCAGCACACAGCCTCCTGGCATACATGGAAGGGCGGAAACCAAAGTTCACGTCCATGGGCTCCCCCTGGTGGGGACAATTGGCTCTGATATGTCCCGGCTCCTTACATCCCCAACACAACACTTGGGCAGGGACTTTGGGGGGTAGGTCCTGAGGGGGTTTAGGGGATGCCACTCGCCTGAGCTGGGGCGGGGACCTCCGGGGTTTCCCCGAATCCCTCCTCATGGAGCCGCCTTGCAAGTTCCTGGTGGCCTCATATCGCTCCACTAGGTCCACCATCCCTAGTGCGTTGTCAGGGGATACCTGGCCAACCCAGTGCTGAAGAGGGTGCGGTAAAGCCCTCCAGAAAATGTCCGCCAGCAAGCGGTCCAACATGGCAGTGGGGCTTAACAACTCCGGCTGCAGCCATTTTTGCAGCAGGTGCAGCAGTTTATAGTACTGGGGCCGGGCGGGCTCTGCCGACTGGTAGCTCCACTGATGCACCCGCTGAGCCCGAACCCACACATTCACCCCCAGTCTGGCCAGTATCTCACCCTTCAGAGTCGGGTAGTCAGCGGCTTGGTCCTCTGGGAGATCAAACAACACCTGCTGGGGTCCAGACGCCAGAAATGGAGCGATGACATCAGCCCACTGGTCATGCGGCAACTTCTCCCTTGCAGCCACCTTTTCAAACACCGCCAGGTAAGTCTCAACGTCATCTGAAGGGGTCATTTTTGTGAGCGCCGAGCGGACAGCTTTCCGGGCATCAGGAATACTTTTGGGCGCACCTGCAGCTTGCTGCGCCATCATATGTTGCAAAAACAGCTGGTTGGTCTCCTGCTGCTGCTTGTTGGCCTCCTGCTGCTGCAGATTCGCCTCCAAGAGCGCTTTCACGACCGCCTCCATTTTGTCTGCAGTCCCAGGTAGCAGCCTGGCAGGTTTAATATAGGACATGCACAAAACAAAAAATTTTTCGTCGGTTGCTCCTAGCAACGGCCTCACTGCTTTGCCCGCATCCGACACCAAATGTGGAGATTAGCTCTGATAGGCGACCGGGTGTCAGCAGTATAGAGGCGGAGGCAAACAGTTCAAAGTAAAGTCTGTGTTTATTTCACACAAAAAATCCACAAAAGCATATGTCCATACAGGTTACATCACCTTTTCAGGAAACCGCAGCATAAATGATTCAATCAGGCAAACAGCTTTTAGTCCTTGAGCAAAAGTCCTGTTTACAGTCCAAATAGGCCTCAGGTCCGCATGAAACAGCCTCCACAGGAGATTTCAGCCAGGCTCACAGAGTCTCACTCCCATGTGAGCTCTAGACAAAAGCCAGGCCACAGCTGATTCCCCAGGCTATTTAAACAGCCCGCAAAACCCGGACCTGGGTAGTGGGATGGAGTCCCACCCTGCTCTGCTCCATCCCAGTAAAGCCGTCCCAGGTTAGCCTTTCGGCTATTCTAAAGCAACAGCAGCAAACTGCCACCAGCAGCTGATGCTGGAAATCAGACTACACGACTTTACTGCACCAATGCCAGGTACATTGGTGCTACATACCTGCCGTCAATGACGGCCCCTTGCACCACCTTACCACACTGCTCACAATTTATCTATTGCACTGTATGTCCCAGATGGGCTCTCAGAGATTAGAGTTAGGACTGCACCCCACAGAGGCACTTTGGCGTAGTGGTGCAGCTTAAGCATACTTCTGCAGATGTGTGTGACCGAGTCCTCTGTTTTTAACCAAGTTTAGAGACAGATTATAGGCTGGCCTGCAAGCTAACAGGGTTGAGTGCTGTGGCTCCTTTAAGACTTGTGTGTACTAATTGCCCTGCTAACGTGCACCTCCCAGGTTAGTTATAAAATGGTCTGAGCGGCTGCCACCCCCCCTTTGTTTCTTTTGAATTGGTGCAAGCACATGGTGTGTGGGGTCTAGGCTGTATTGCAAGGTCTTTGACCCTTCCACCCCATGGCTTGCACTTGAGAGGTTTAGGGCAACCTCAGGTAAGCCTGCTCCCAATTTATCTATTGCACTGTATGTCCCAGATGGGCTCTCAGAGATTAGAGTTAGGACTGCACCCCACAGAGGCACTTTGGCGTAGTGGTGCAGCTTAAGCATACTTCTGCAGATGTGTGTGACTGAGTCCTCTGTTTTTAACCAAGTTTAGAGACAGATTATAGGCTGGCCTGCAAGCTAACAGGGTTGAGTGCTGTGGCTCCTTTAAGACTTGTGTGTACTAATTGCCCTGCTAACGTGCACCTCCCAGGTTAGTTATAAAATGGTCTGAGCGGATGCCACCCCCCCCCTAGAATGAGCAGTAAGACGGAAGGGAGGCTCCTTCCCCTTAGCAGAACAGGCTTGAACCACAGCCTGACGGATCCACTTGCTGATAGTGGACTTAGCTGGAGCTAAACCCTTCTTAGGCCCAGAAGGGAGAACAAAAAGAGCATCAGTCTTCCTGAAGGATTCAGTAGCCACCAAATAGAACTTCAAGTTCCTGACCACATCCAGAGAATGTAAGACCCTCTCCTTAGGGTTACTAGGATTAGGGCACAGAGAAGGCAACACAATGTCCTGATTGAGATGAAAGGCAGACACAACCTTAGGCAGAAAATCTGGCTAAAAACGAAACACCACCTTGTCCTGGTGTCTCTCAAAGTAAGGAGGTTTGATGGAAAGCACCGCCAACTCAGAAACACGCCTCAAAATGCATCAAACTGGACAAAGGGGCTGCACGCAAGGGCTCAAAGGGAGACCCCTGCAGGGCAGATAAGACCAAGTTCAAATCCCAGACTGGTAACATAGGCTTACGTGGAGGGCGCACGTGAGTAACCCCCTGAAAAAAGGTCTTAAACCGGACCTTCACCATGATTTAATGAAAAGCCCAAACTCTTAAAAAACGATTCCCCAGCATCTAAAATGAATATATTTTACATTTTTAGTCACTAACTTTTTATTCTTTCCCCCACTGGGCTGCAACTCTGTTCAGGAATTTAGGATACGGGCGCCGCCATCTTGACTCAGAAGCATCACACTTACTGAGGAGAGGAGAGTGGGATAAGGTACAGGGGGGCAGGTTATAGCTGTGCTTTGCTCAGACAGAGCAGAGCTGGGGTCAGGGAAAGGTCAGCAGTCCCAGAATGCAGAGCAGCACAGTCATTTCCTGTTTGCAGGCTGCCTGATAAAATGGCGGCTTCCATAAGCCGCCATCTTGGATGTTTAAAGGCTCATAAAATGCAGTAGATGCAGGTAGGATGATTTTTAATGTGAGCAATCTGTATGTACAGTGTGGGGGAAACATATAAGATAGACTCTTATTCAGAGTGAAGGTCCGCTTTAACCAGACAATGGTTGGCAAAAGATCTTTGGAAGAAAATGGCCAAGCCTGAAACATGACCTTTGAGGGAACTAAGTTGAAGACCCAGATCCAAACCATGTTGCAGGAATTCCAGAATCCTGGGGATAGAAAATACCCGACAGGGAAGCGACCTAGACTCCCACCAGGCAATGTAAGCATGCCATAACCTATAGTAGATGGATGACGAGGACTTATTCGTAGCCTGAATCATAGTACCAGCAACAGAGGCAGGTAGCCCCTTTTCCATCAAGATGGAGGTTTCAGCAGCCGGGTCGTTAAAGTCAGCGTTCGTAAATTGGGATGGCGTAGCTGCCCCTGAGTGAGCAGATCTGGACATTGGGCAGGGTGTACTGATCCACTGCCAGCTGCACAATGTCTGCGAACCACACTCTTCCTGGCCAACAGGGGGCCACTAGGATGGTTGGCACCCCCATCTTGCGCAGCACCCTGCCCAGCAGAGGAAATGGAGGAAACAAATAAAGGAGCTGAAAGCACTTCCAAGACATTGCTAGTGCATCCATGGCTAAGGCCAGAGGGTTCTGGGACAGAGAGACAAAGACTGGAAACTAGTGATTGTGACAGGACGCAAACAGGTCCACATCCGGCTGCCCCCAGCGAGGGCACAGGGAGCGAAACACCCTGTTGCTGAGGGACCACTCCCCCAGCCGAGACATCCCCCTGCTCAAGGAGTCTGCCTCCAGGTTTTCCACTCCAGGGATGTAAACTGCCGATATGCAGGGGACATTCTCCTCTGCCCAGGACAGTATCAGGGACACCTCCTTGAGGACCCTTTTGCTCCAGGTCCCTCCCTGATTGATGTAGGCAACCGTGGTCTGGTTGTCCGAGCGGATCTGAACCGCCCGACCCCGAAGGTGTGGAGTCAACTGGTCGAGGACCAGTCTTATCGCCCTCAGTTCCAGAATGTTGATAGGGGTATGGGCCTCCTGAGGGCCCCACTGACCCTGGAACTTCAGGGATTTCCAGAAGCCCCCCCAACCTGTCAAACGGCATCCGTGGTGACTGTCTCCCAGCAAGGGACCAGAAAGGATCTGCCCATTAACAGGTTCCTTGAGTCCAGCCGCCACGAAAGAGACCGCCTGGCCAGAGGGGACAGAACAAACACCTGATCCAGGGACACAGGATCCCGATCCCATACTGACAAGAGGTGAAGTTGAAGAGGTCTCATGTGAAACTGAGCATATGGGACCGCCTCGAAGCAAGACACCATCAGACCCACCAGCTGCATCCCCTGCCGGATGGAGGGATGGGGGCAAGACAGAAGAAACCTTGCTTGAGCTTGAAGACTCTCTAACTTCTGCTGAGGGAGAAGAATCTTGACCTGAGATGTATCCAGAGTCAGGCCCAGGAATGACCTCACCAAAGACGGGGACAGGGCAGCCTTGGGGTGGTTGATCACCCAGCCGAAGGATTCCAGTGTGGACACAACCATCTTGGTATCCAGCTCTGCCTGCTGGAAGGACTGAGACGTGATGAGAATGTCGTCCAAGTAAGGAAGGATGCGAATGCCCCGATCTCAGCAGAGCCATTACTCCTGCCAGCACCTTGGTGAATACCCTGGGAGCCGAGACCGAAGGGCAAGGCCACAAAATGGTAGTGCTGATCTTCCAGAGAGGACCTAATGAATCTCTGATGACCTGGAAAGATTGGTACGTGAAGGTAAGCATCCTTGATGTCTACAGAGGTCGTGAAGTCGCCCGGACGCAGAGAATTGACTGCAGAGCGCAGGGTTTCCGTGCGAAAATGCTTGAATCTGACAAACTTGTTGAGACGCTTTAAATCCAGGATGGGCCTGAGGGACTCGTCCTTTTTGGGGACAGTGAAAAGATTGGGATAGAAGCCTCTGCCCCTTTCCCTTAAAGGCACTGGGCAGATGACTCCCAACTCCAGAAGGTTTAAGACAGTAATGCACAGACCCTGTGCTGACAAGGGGTTTTGAGCCATCCGGGATTTGACAAATCTTGGGAGTGGCCAGGCTGCAAACTCTATCTTGTAACCGGAGGATACTACCTCCTGAATCCACCAGTCTGAGACATGAAGCCTCCAGACGTGAGCATAGAGCCGAAGCCGTCCCCCCACCCGGATGGGTGAGGGCGCCCCCTTCATGCCTGAGGGGGCTTGGGGGAGGACTTTGGCTTGGGACCCCAGGAGGGGCTGGGGCGGCCACGTCCCCTGCCCCTGCCCCAATAGGCTCCGCGAGCCCCAGCAAAGGAGACTCCTCGACCAATTCTGGAACCACAGAAGGAAGGAAAAAAGGCACCTGTCCTTGAAAGGACCGTGACGGCCTCCTACGTTGAAGTAGTCTGCCACCCCTGGCAAACAAGTCCAAGCGTTCACCAAAGAGGCGCAGCCCCTTAAAGGGAAAGCCAGTGAGAGCCTTCTTAGCAGCAAAATCAGCTACCCACTGACGCAGCCAAACAGAGCAGCGTATAGCCACCAAAAGAGCAGAAGTCCTCCCACACATTCTAATGGCATCATCCATAGCAGACAGAACATAAGCAACAAATTCATAGCAAAGCAGGAGAGATCTATACTCTTTTCACCCGCGTCATCATAGGCCCCATCTATGAGACTCTTGAGCAAACCTTTAATAGCAATAGCTTTAATGGCAGAGGCACAAACCGGGCGCAGCGCGGTCCCCACACAGGCAAAAGCAGGGCAGGCCAGCTGGTCCATGCGTCGGTCCTCACCATCCCTCAGGGTAGTAGTGTCAGGGGAATGCATGACGGATGTATTGGACAGCCCCAGAATGGGCGCGTCCACTTTGGGAGGACATGACCAACGCTTAATCACATCAGCAGGAAAGGGATACCTCTTGTCCCAACTCTTTGGCACGCCAAGGAGCTTGCTAGGCCATTCCCATTCCTTGAGCACCAGATTATTAAAGTGAGACAGCGGGTGATAAATGCCGCTTCTTAGCAGAAGCCTTACACGGAGCAGACCCAGCAATATGTTTTTCAATGCTGGCGACCCGTGCAGCAAAATCAGGTTGAGACTCCCCACTGGTATGCACCTCACTGGGGGTCAGATGCAAGCGTGGGGGGGCAGGCAAAGCCAGAGGCGCAGGCCCAGCAACAGGTAACCCAGACTGCAGCGCAAGTACATGCTGGGCGCAGGATACACATACCCTGACATCATCACCGATTGGGGATACCACACACAACACATAGCCGGGCTTGTCCCAAAGGAGCCCAAGGCCCATTATCCCCAGAAGCCTCCATATGGTGATTTGAATGGCACAACCGGCCAGAAAGGGTTAACGCAATTAAAAGCTACCCGGGTTCACGTGGTTCGGTAGAGTGAATGTTATAAAAATGAATATCCTGCCCAGAGTATTATATCTGTTCCAGGCCCTCCCGGTGGAGGTCCCACGGTCATTCTTTAAGAAGCTCTCGGGCCTGTGTACCAGGTTTGTGTGGGCGGGGAAATCTCACCGGCTGGCTCTTCCGAAGGGGGCGGGGGGCATCGGTCTTCCGAATTGGCCCACCTGGTCCGCATTACAGACTGGTGTAGTCACGCTGGCTGTAAGCAATGGACCCTGATTGAACAGGCCGAATCCCCCTACGGTCCTTGCGGGTCTCCCGTGGATCCCGGTCAATCACTTCCCAGCGCTGAATAAGCATCCGACTATAGGCCCAACTAGGAGGATAGCAGCGAGGTACTTCTCGGGGTTAGATATCTCCCCACCCCTTTCGCCCCTGACTCCGGTGATTGGTCACCCTGACTTCCCGGTGAGTCTCTCTGATGCTCCCTTCCAGGCCTGGGCAAAACAAAACTGCTTCAGAATTCATCATTTGAGTGTGGGGGGGGAATGGTGCGGGGTGGGGGAGCTGGCTGAGAGGCTTTCTTTGCGGCCCCTCAATGAATGGCAGGCTCTCCAACTTTCCCACTATCAAAAATCTATCTCACGTTCATTCCAGGTACCAAGAGCCCTAACCCCATTTGAGAAAATCTGCACGGGGGTGGGTCATATTAAAGATACCCTGTCCTGCACATATGCGATGTTGGTGAACCCCCCTGACTCCTTTGTTCCGTCCTTCGTGGAGGGGTGGGAGAGGGAAATCGGACGGAACTTTTCGTCCGAAGAGAGACGAGCGATGTTTCAGCTTACCCACAAATCCTCCATATCTAATCGCTATCAGGAAGCCTCCTATAAAATTCTCTCCAGGTGGTACCTGACTCCATCTAAATTGGAGAGGATGTTTCCCTCTGCCTCCCCCCTTTGCTGGAGGTGCTCACAGGATAGGGGTACTATGATCCATATATTCTGGGACTGCCCTGGGCTATCGGGATTCTGGGCCAATGTGAGGGTGATTGTACAGCGACTCACAGGTATTGATCTGGGGGTAGACCCGGCAAGTTATCTCTTGAATCTTGCGCCCACTTCCATGCGGGTTAGGGGGAAATCCCTCTTGGCCCCTCTTCTGCTCGCTGCTAAGACTTGCATCCCCACTTGCTGGAAATCGTCGGATCCACCCACTATGGCTATGTGGCTGTCGCGGGTTGGAGACATCTGCAGGATGGAGGAGCTCACGGCCTCTCTCAGGGATGACAGTGGGAAGCACTGGGAAACCTGGCGTTCCTGGGCTCAGTTCACGTTATCTGCAGATTACCTTAAATTTCTCCAGGAGTGACCGTGGGGGCGGCTGTGGGGGGGGAGTCCCTTTCCTGCCTTTTTGTCCCTTCTCCTCCCTTTCTCCCCTCCCTTCTTCTCTTTCTTTTCTGATGCACCATTGGTGTGTCCTCGTTTCTGTTCTTAGTTCTTGCTTGTGTCGTTATCCTTTAAAAATGTTATAAGGAGAGGCAGGACGCAGCGTATGTCCGGAAAAGCTTTATTATACACTATGTGATGTTGTTCTGGGCTATCATTATATAATAACTCAGTTGTCATATAATCTCATGCTCACTTCGGATGCCTTACTGATTGTTTCTGTTGATGTTGGCCTGTGTTTCGTGTCATCCTTAATAAAAACTTTCAATTCAAGAAAAAAAAAAAGCTACCCGGGATGCCCCAATGACGCGCTAGGGAAGTGGGAGGTAATGACGGGAGATGGGCGGGAAAACCACAGTGTCTGAGTATTAATCCGCCTGAAAGACATAATAAACATTCCCATGAGAAAACGCATGAAGAATATGGAATATCACCCCACCGGGTTACTCACGGACCTCGGGAGCAGCAGCACACACACAGCAAGAGAATCAAAATGGCGGCTGCAGACCTTGAGGGGCGGGCCTCCCGAAGAGATATGATGTAAAAAACATCATTCCCAGAGCCCGCCCCCCCCCGAAGAGCGCGAACGCTCCCACGTGATCTTGGCGGGCAATCACGGCCCGGCAGCTCTGAGGAGAATGACGTCGCCGTCTGCGGAGCGCAGTACAAGCGCGCGGCGTTTTACAATGAAACGTACACATAATAAAGAGTAAAAAACACAGGCATTTTCTGCGGACCCCCCCCCCCCCGAGATCACCCAGAGGGAGAACGAGGGGATTCCCGGGGAGCCAGGCGCCCAGGGGACAATGGGAGAAGAGGGAGTAGGAAGTAGGAGAACCTATGGGAAGGATTAAGGCCCAGGTGGAGCCTGGCCAACCCGATAAGTAGTGGGGGCATCCCAAAAGGCTCACCATCAGCCTAAACCGCCTACCCTGTTGGAGCAGGGACTGCGGTAGGAGCTTAACTCCTCAGCACCTTTTATACTGGTGCTTGCGAACCTACCTTCACCCGAACCTTGTCAGCCGAGGCTGGGAGGCAGTATATATTATGGAACGGGTGGGAATAGTCCTGCAGGGCCGCAGACCATAAGCCCCGCTCACCTGCGCCACAAGAGAGCTATCTTCTATCTTCTCAGCGCAGACTGCAGAAATGAACTGGGGAATTTGTGGGAGGTCCCTGACTTATATAGGGCCGGGAGGAGCCACAAGCTGTTTTCTGCAGTCCACCGCCATCTTGTGGATGTATAACCCATGTGTAAGGAATCTTCTGGAACAGGACGTGCTGTATACTTGGAATAAAAGGGGGTCAATAAAGCTTCTTGGCCTTATTATATAGCACATGGGGAGCCTTATTTATGAAGCGTCAGCGACACACAGCGACACTCTTTTGGTCTCAGTGGCAATCAGCGTGGGATTTAAGAAAGAAAATAATGACAGTGTTACAGCGGTAAGGTACACAAAGCTATACTTAAGGTACACAAAGCTATACTTACCTTTTCTCCCATGCAGAACATCGCTCCTAGTCAGGGGCTGCAGTGCTTACCTCCCCCTCACGCAGCGCCGCTCTCGTGGTCTCTTCCTGACTCCCTCTGACGTGGCGACACGCCCGCCATCAGTCACAGTGAGCTGCCACGCCCCCTTCATTGCAGCGAGAGACTCGCGACCAGAGCGCTGTGCGAGGTGCTGGTCATCAAGGGACCTGCATCCAGCTTTTCAGGTAAGCACTAGAGCCCCAGACTAGGAGCCTGGGCACTCTGGTTGAAGCTCAAGATCCCATAGAGCACAATGGGCAGAACTGGATTGTAGTGTTTAATGCTTCTGATTAATAATAAACACATTTTATTTTGTACAGAACTTACATTGTAACTGAAACACATGGGCCAATTTTCTTTTTTGGGTGTTATTAAATTCAAATTTAATGGCTTATTTTGCTTAACAATGTGTAATTTGGACACCAACAACTAAAACCCGACCTAAACGCACTGTAAAGTTTGTCCCCTTTGTCCCCAGCAGTGATTTCTTGTAACCGTTATGATGGAACACTGACCAGCATGGGGAAAATACAGCGCCAAAGATTGCAAGGAGGAAAAAATGTATAAATATACTGTTGAGCGCCAGAAAAACTGCAGTACAAAGTGGCGCTCTCCGGCGCCAACACAGGCCGGCCAATACGTAAGTGCAACAATCAAAGCTAACTATTAGCTTTCCGCGCAGCGGCTGCTATCATAAATAAGGCCCTTAGTATACCATCATACAATCTTATATAAGGGACTAAGTCCATCTTTGATATAATTGAAGGGAAAGGAACTGTTGGAATAACCCATTTCCCCAAAAATAAGACCTACCCCAAAAATAAGCCCTAGTATGATTTTTTCTGCATTTTTTGCTAATGCATGAAACATAAGCCCTACACAAAAAAATACAATTCTGTGATTACTCCCCTGTAGAATTGTTTTTATTGGTATCCTGCTCGGGTCGCTTCATTCTTCACATTTGGGTTATCCGCCACAAGGTGGCGCAGCTGACTGCAAGACGAAGCTTGTGGCTCCATATAAGGACAGCAAATTTCCCATAATTCCTAGTGTTGAAAAGCAGTAATACAGAGAAAAGCCGGGAGGCCAGAGACCATGTTACTTAACACAGCCCCACTATAAACTCTCTCAACGGTAATCACCATAACAAGGCAAAAGAGGATAACAGAACAAGGGTGGGATGAAGTGACCCGAGGAGGATACCAATAAAAACAATTCTACAGGTGAGTAATCATTTTTCACAATTGGGGCATCCAAAAGCAGTGTCCAAGTAGCGGAAGACCAAGTAGCGGCCTTACAAACCTGTTCAACAGAAGCCTGGTGCTGAAAAGCCCAAGAAGCACCAATAGCTCTAGTGGAGTGAGCTGTAACACGGAAAGGGGGTTCCTTCCCCTTGGCAGAATACGCTTGCACCACCG
Source organism: Gastrophryne carolinensis (assembly GCA_027917425.1). Taxonomy (NCBI): domain Eukaryota; kingdom Metazoa; phylum Chordata; class Amphibia; order Anura; family Microhylidae; genus Gastrophryne; species Gastrophryne carolinensis. Next base: position 254,932,293 of record CM051238.1, read on the forward strand.
CCTGTCTGATCCACTTGCTGATAGTGGATTTGGCTGGAGGCAAACCCTTCCTATGTCCGTTAGGAAAGACAAACAGAGAATCCGACTTCCGAAAGGACTCAGCAGCAACCAAATAGTATTTAAGCTCCCTGACCACATCCAGGGAATGAAGGGTCCTCTCCTTAGAATTAGAAGGCGCAGGACACAAGGAAGGCAAGACAATGTCCTCATTGAGATGAAAAGCGGAGACAACTTTGGGCAAGAATTACGGTTTAAGACGAAAAACCACCTTATCCTAATGCCGCTCAAAGTAAGGAGGCTTCATAGAAAGCGCCGCCAGCTCAGAGACGCGGCGCACCGAAGTGATAGCTACCAAAAAGACCACTTTCAGAGTCAAAATGGGTAAAGCAGAATCACACAAGGGCTCAAAGGGGGGACCCTGGAGAGCAGAAAGCACCAAGTTCAAATCCCACACAGGTAACAAAGGCTTATGCGGCGGACATACATGGGTAACTCCTTGGTAAAAAGTCTTAATAAGTCTATGATTGGTGAAAGATCTTTGGAAAAAAAAATAGCCAAGGCCGAAACCTGTCCCTTAAGGGTACTCAGTTGTAGGCCCGACTCCAGGCCATGTTGTAGGAACTCCAAATCCTGGAAAGGGAAAAAGTGCGACAAGGAAACAACTTAAGACTCGCACCAGGCAATGTAAGTGTGCCAGACCCTGTAATAAATCATGGAAGAGGATTTCTTCTGAGCCTGAATCATGGTACTCACGACCGAGGCCGGCAGCCCCTTTTCCATCAGGATGGAGGTTTCAGCAGCCAAGCCATCAAAGCCAGCGTTTGTAAATTGGGGTGGCGTAGTAATCCCTGAGTGAGAAGCCCTGGATCATCAGGCATGACGTACTGATCCACTGACATCTGGAATATGTCCACAAACCAGCACCTTCTCGGCCAGCGGGGGGCCACCAGGATGGTCGGTACCCCTTTCTGGGCTATCTTGCGCAGCACGCGACCCAGGAGAGGAAAGGGAGAAAATGCATAGAGGAGTCGAAACTCCGTCCAAGGAATTGCTAGCACGTCCGTGGCGAAGGCCAGAGGATCTCTTGACAGAGAGATTTTCGGAAGCTTGTGATTGTGACGGGACGCAAACAGGTCCACGTCCGGCTGACCCCAGCGGCAACACAGGGCGTGAAAGATCTTGTTGCTGAGAGACCATTCCCCCAGACGAGACGTCCCCCTGCTCAGGGAGTCCTCCTCCTGGTTCTCCACCCCTGGGATGAAAACCACCGAGATTCAGGGAACATTCTCCTCCGCCCAAGACAGGATCAGGGACACTTCCTTGAGGGCTCACTTGCTCCGAGTCCCGCCCTGATGATTGAAGTAGGCGACCGCCGTCTGATTGTCCGAGCGGACCTGGACCGCGCGACCCCATAGATGGGGAGTCAACTGAAAAAGAACCAACCGGATCGCTCTCAGCTCCAGGAGATTAATAGGCACATGGGCCTCCTGAGGGCCCCACTGGCCCTGGAACTTCAACCCTCCCCAACCGGTCAGACTGGCGTCCGTGGTGACAATTTCCCAGCACGGTGGCAGAAAGGACCTGCACACTAGAAGATTTCTTGAGTCCAACCACCACAAGAGGGACTGTCTGGCCAGAGGGGAATGAGCAAATTCCTGCTCCGGAGACTCCTGTGTCCGATCCCAAACGGTCAAGAGATTCAACTGAAGAGGTCTCATGTGGAACTGGGCGAAGGGTACAGCCTCGAAGCAAGACACCATGAGGCCCACCAACTGCATCCCCAGGCGGATGGATGGGTGTGGGCACAACAGCAAGGCCCGCGCCTGCGTCTGAAGACCCTCCACCTTCTGCTGAGGGAGGAACACCTTGACCTGAGAAGTGTCCAACGTCATGCCCAGGAAGGACCTCACCAATGACGGAGTGATCGAAGACTTGGGATAATTGATCATCCAACCGAAAGCCTCGAGAGTGGACAATACCTTCTGTGTGTCGCTCTAGGCCTGCTGAAGAGATTGAGCAGCAATCAACAAGTCGTCCAGGTAAGGAAGAATACGAATGCCCTGGCTCCTCAGTAAGGCCATGACACCCGCCAGCACCTTGGTGAACACCCGAGGAGCCGAAGAGATTCCGAACAGTAGTGCCACAAACTGGTAGTGTTGATCCTCCAAGGCGAACCTCAGGAACTTCTGATGTCCCCAGAAAATAGGAACGTGCAGATAGGCATCCTTGATGTCCATCGTGGACGTGAAGTCGCCGGGCCGAAGAGAACTCACCGCTGACCGCAAGGTCTCCATGCGGAAGTGTTTGAACCTGACATGACAAACCTGTGGAGACCCTTCAGGTCCAGGATTGGTCTCAGAGATCCGTCCTTCTTGGGCACCGTAAAAAGATTGGAATAGAACCCTCGACCCCGTTCCTGACGAGGTACAGGACAAATCACTCCAGATGACAGTCATTGAACAGCCAACCTTAAGCCCTGCGCCGTCAAGGGGTTCTGGGAAATCCGGGACCGAAGAAATCTTGGGGTCGGCCAAGCTGCCAGCTCTATCTTGTAGCCAGAGGACACCACCTCCTGAATCCACCGGTCCGAGACGTGCTGTCTTCAGACGTGAGCAAAAAACAGGAGCCGTCCCCCCACACGGATGAAGAGCAACCAGCAGGGCCGAAGCCCTGCCACCAAGCCGGACAGCATCATCCATAGCAGAGATCACAAAGGCAATGAAGTCCGCGCAAGCCATAAGCTCCTTATACTCATCCGCTCGCTTGCGAGATCTGGCAACCTCCACAAGGCGCCTTACCTTCTTTTTCATGGCAATGGAGACAATGGCCGCGGCGCAGACTGGACGCAGCCCAGCCCCCACAAAGGTGAAAGCATGGCAAGAGAGTTGATCCATGCATCGGTCAGCATTATTCCGCAAGGTAGTCGTGTCAAGAGACGCCATAACCGAAGAATTGGAGAGCCCCAGAACAGGAGCATCCACCTCCGGGGGACAGGACCATAGACGAATCAACTCCTCCGCAAAGGGATACCGTCTGTCCAGGGCCTTAGGTACCGACGGCAATTTATTAGGTCTTTCCTTAAAAACCAATTTGGAAAAGTGACCTTGCTCAGGAAAAAAACAGATGCCGTCTTTCAGGCCAAAAAAGATCCTCGTTTCCTCTTGGCAGTGTGCAGGGTATCAAGCTATAGCTTTTCCGTGTCATCAGGGAACCACATGTCCTCGTCTGAGGAGGACCCGGGGTCACTATCAAAGTCACCCGGGCAGTCCCCTGAGGAGTCAAAATCATGAAATAACTCGCCCTCCTCCATGGAGTCACGGCCACCAAGGGCCCCATAGTCATCATCATCGGCAAAGAGGGAATAAGCGGGCTCCAAATGCCGCTTCTTACCCGAGTCCATGCCGCCGGTCGGGCAGGACAACTGTCGCTCAAGGCTGGCCACCCGCAGCACCAGGACCGAATGGGACCCCCTGCTAGTTTCCCCCTCACTGGGGGCTAAATGCAGCCGCGGGGGAGTCGGCGAGGCCGTAGGCAAAATAGGACTGAGGAGAGTGGCACTCGCCCCACCCTGTTTTGCAATGACGCTCTGGGCGCAGGGAACACAAACAGCGCTGCGACCGCTCAAAGGGGATGTACCGCACAAGAGACACAGCTTAGCCCGCCCCAAGGGGCCCCCAAGCTCGCTATCTCCAGAAGCCTCTATTATGGTGATTAAAGTCAAGTACACGGGCTACAAGGCACAGACTGCCCACCCGGACAATCCCCAATGAAAAGAACCCCTAAGGGATCCCATGGGAAAAAGTAGGGACAAGGAAGGGGAACGGGGGGGGGGGGGGAAGGAACCACAGTACAGAGGAAAAATGTGACCCGTCTGAAAAACATAAAAGGGGAACACAATGAGCATCCCATAGTGCATGCACGATAATAACCGCATATGAGCAGAAGTATGAAATAATTAAAAACAAAAGAGACTCACAGACCAAGCGCGATGAACGGACCAAGCGTGGATCGGCAGGCAGGGAGAACTCAGAAGTATGCTGCCCTGTAAAGCCCAGCGCGCTGAGCAGTGTGCCGTGCACCGAGCATGCGGTAGGATGGCGCCGACAAGGCCTGAATCTGCACCTCGAGGGGAGGGCCCCGGCAGCGTGCGAAATCAGGGCGCCAAAGAGCACAAAAAATGGCGCCCGGAGAGTAACAGCAGGGGCAGAGAGGGTCCCCCTCCCCCAGCTGCAGAGCGTAGCAAGCGCCCGCTCCGGGCAGCAGAGGGAGCGCCGCCGAAGTCCGTCGCCCGATGAGCACCAATGTGGTTCCTCCCCCCCACAATAGGCTCACCATTGCCTATGGCCGGCTACCCTTTGGGTCAGGGTCTGTGGCCCAGAGCCTAGCTCTGTGAAAGCCTGACCCAACGGCGTTCCCCTACCTTCACCCGTTCTGTAGCCAAGGCTGAGAGGCAGGATGGATCTCCGGGAATAGGTAGGAATAGGGCTGCAGTGGCAGACGGGCTTGGGATGCCCCGCTCACCTGCGATATCCAGAGAGAGAGAAGCATTCCATCTTCGCAGTCAGACTGCAAGAGAACTCTGGGAATTATGGGAAATTTGCTGGGAGGAGCCACAAGTTTCGTCTTGCAGTCAACTGCGCCACCTTGTGGCGGATAACCCAATTGTGATGAATGAAGCGACCCAAGCAGGATACCAGGAAAATAAGCCCTAGTTACAATTGATAATACAGCTGCCGGGCTTCAGCAGAGGGATGGAAGCGTCTGTAAAGGAGGGGGAAGACACATCAAGTCACACAGGTAAGTTCTCTGTTAGGAGTGAAATGTCTGATCTTGCTGACTCTACCCCAGCCTGCTGCCATGCTGGGCACATGGCTGAACCTCCCTGCTGCCAACTGGCTCTGTGCATGTACTGTACTGGAGCTGCTGTACTGCCGCCACCATCTTGCCATCCCCTAAAAATAAGCACCCATTTGTGGAGCAAAAATTAATATAAGGGAAACACGGTATTAGAACGCGGAGAATCTGTATAATAATGTATTACATAAGAGTTGTTACATTTATATAATTCGGCCTGGTAGACCAAAGGCATTACTCTGGAGCTGTTTTATTAAATCACCTAGTGCATACATTTATATATATTATTCACTTTCTGTAATTTATTGAGCATATATTAAAAGCAATAGTTAACTGAGCAAGTCACAGTACGCCTACACCTAACACAAAAATTTAATTTTCGTGGTAGTTACGTGGTAACTTTTTTCTAAACATCCAAAAGGGCAGCATACCACTGAGATACTGCGGCTACGCCCCAAGGTAGGAACACATGACCACCAGAATACACAAAAGCTTTAGCTCCTCCTCCAGACACAAGTAGTTTAAGAAATCTGGAAAACAAAAGACAGACAAAGCACCAACTGGTAAATAAGCAAGATAACATATAAAATAACATAGTCTGAGTCTGACAGAGGGACGCCTGTAAGCTGCCTTTTCGGATGTTTAGAAAAGAGGTTACCAGGTAACTAACTTGAGTTTTCTCAAAACATCCTTAGGGCAGTATACCACTGGGAGTATAAGCGAGCTACTACCTCTACTTGGTGGGAAAGGCTGTCTGTAACACACTCCTGCCAAAGGATTGATCTTGCAAGGTGAGCAGATCCAGACAGTAATGATTAACAAACATCTTAGCTGAAAACCAGGTTGCCGCTCAACAGATCTGTTCCATAGAGACACCAGCTTGCTCCACCCAAGATGTTGAAATACTTCTTGTTGAATGAGCTGTGATCCGCCCTGGAGAAGAAGATGTAAGCAAAGCCAATAGTACTCTTCATCCATCAGGCCAATGTTGCCTTGGAAACACGCTGACCCCTCCTGTGACCCGAAAAGGAAATGAATAAGCTATCCGCCTTTCTACAATACTTTTTTTTCACAGGTATTCCAGCAAACAGGCCATGACATCCAAAGACTCATCTACAGAACCTGTGGAGAACTCATTATCCCCGGCGAAGATAACCTCTTGGATCTGATGAAAGTCACAAAGATCTTAGGAAGGTAGCAAGGATCCACCTGTAATATTCTACGATCCTGGAAAACTTGGAAGAAAGGGGTGATGGCAGTAGAGCCTGGATATCACTGATTCTGCGGGCTGAAGTTAATGCCGCCAAAAAAAAAGTTTTCCATGTAACTTAAAGTGGACCAACACCCAGGATTTTGACTATCCTGGGTTTTGGTCCACTTCGGCGGGGCACCCCGATCGGGGGTGCCCCGCTGTGTGAAACCCCCCAGAAACCCCAAAAAACTCACCTCTCAACGCTCCCACGTGAGCGCCGCAGCCAATCCCCGCCAACGTCCAGGCGGGGATCAGGAACGTCCAAGCCGCTTCCGCCGCCGCCGCCGCCGCCTCCCGCGCGTCACTCTCGGCGCGCGCGCGCCCCCGCCGGCCATTCACAGAGGGAGGCGGCGGCGGCGGAAGCGGCGGCGGATCAGGTAAGGTCTTTTTGGGGTTTCTGGGGGGTTTCACCCCGCGGGACATCCCGATCTCGGATGTCCCGCGGGGTGGGAGGTGATCGGCCCGGGAATCTTATAGATTTCCGGGCCGATCACCCCTGGGTGTTGGTCCTCTTTAACTTAAAATGAGAGCTCGGTCTGGATCGCCTGACAGATTGCAAAAACTGTCTGACCAACACGAAAGATCAAAATCTAATCTTATCCAAAAAAAAAATGGAGACCTTAGAAAAGGGGGCATCCAGTTTGGGGCGTTTATCTGAAATATGTGAGTCTTCCTTACTAACTGGATCCTTCCACTCATTAAGGATAGCCTCCTTAACTGAGTTATGAATGGGGAAGGCCACAGGGTAATCAGGAACAACAAACTCCTTATGTCCAGCCGAGTCCCTTGGGGTCCTAAGATTCTCAAAGGAAGAGGAAATATGATCCTTCAGAGCTCTCATATCCTTCATGTTAGGCTGACGTTCTTTACAAATTACCTTATCGTTCCAGGGCTTTCAAAGAGGCTTCATATAGGAATCTAGTAGCTTGTTTTCACATATCGTGCATCTCCTACTTTAATCCTTAGACTTTGAGTCAGTTTTATTCTTGGACACTTCCTTAGAGAGCTTGGTCTAAAATACAAAAGAAGGAGTAGTAGGCCGTAAGGATCTTATATAACCTTCCAATCACATGAAAATAACTCAAAGTAGTCTTTAAAACAACAATGCCCGAAAATGGACCTCTTCTTCCCAGACTGAGCGGTCGACAGAGTTTGAAAATTGGATGAAATTGGATCAATCGAGTCGGAAGGATGTTGATCCGCAGCAAAGTCTCCCATCATAGATGATAGAGAGGAAGGCACTTGCAAAGATTCCCCTGCATGATCCGCCATTCTAAAGTCTGGTGTGGGGTAGAGGTGCCCCTCCCCAAAGTTAATAAGCAAGCAGAGGGGTTCCTAATTGCCGAGTCTTTTAACCCTCTAAAATAAAATGAGAGGGTGGCCAGAAAAAGACATTTAAGATTAGCATAGTGCTTCCCCTTTAAGCCAGTAGCACGTGCATTAGCTGGGTCCCACAGCGGCACCTAGCTCTGACGTCATTGAGCGCTACCGGATGGAATCGCCCACTGCAGCAGATCCCCCCCACCTCCATCAGACTGAATTAAAAAGCCACAGTGACCTGGTCTACTTACTTAAACCAGTGGTTCAGAAGATGGTGGTCTGGCACATAAAGAGCTAGTGTCTGGAGGAGTTAAAGCTTTTGTGTATTCTGGTGGTCATGTGTTCCTACCTTGGGGGGAAACCTTAATATCTCTGTGGTATGCTGCCCTAAGGATGTTTGAGAAAATACATTTGCTGGGATGGAGCAGATAGGATATTTCACCTGTTGCTGGTCCCATACATTTAAAGTGGAACAAAACCCAGCCGTCGGCCTTGCCTGTGTGAAACTCCCCCAGAGGTGCCACAGCACTCACCTTTTCCTAGCGCTCCCTCACCGATGTAAACAAGGACGGCTGCATCTATGCTCCATTGGGCTGTGCGCGCACTCCGATGCCCAGACGTTCAGAGGGGACGGAAGCGTGTGCGCTGCAGGGGATGTGGCCGTTCTCGCTCCTATTGCCAGGCTCTGCCTGTAAACGGAGCACGTTCTGTAATATGCACTGTGAACGGCCCTAATTGGACAAGAGCCTGCGAATGCGCCATTGGATCAGCAAGAGGTGAGTTTGAAAGGGCGATCTGAGGGGCTGCACACAGCGGGACACCCTCGGGGCGGGGAACAAAACCCGGGAAAGTCAAAATCCCGGGGTTTGTTACGCTTTAACATCCCTGTCCAGACATGAACATAGAAAGGTCTGCACCGCCATGCAGTCAATAAAGATGGTGCTACGCCCCCCCTAAGACGCATACTCCTTTCATTAGAATGGAGGGGGCGTTCCAAGGCAGGGCATGCTGAAACAGTCTTGGCATGCCTCTACCACATATTGGGGTATACACAAGGCTCGAAGGAGGACAGAATCACTGGTTCCCAATCATCGGTAATTATAAAAACGCAGAAGCTGCACAGGAACACCGGAGCTGCATGGAGAAGCTGTGGGGGACAAAAGCTGAGTATGCATTTTAATATTTCTGACAATCCCTAAAACAAATGATATCCATCAGGAATAGAAGGATGACATCTTCACAAAGATCTCCTAGCAATGTGTACAAGGATACCGAGATTTCCTGTAACGCAGGTCCAGATTGTTCTTGCAATAGTTTAACTATAAACAAGGTATCGTATAAGTCTTTGGGGAATAGCTAATTTATAAACCTTTTCTTCTGCCTGTTGACCAAGTGTTTCTCTGAGTTTGAGCCTACAGAGCTGTGATAAACTTCTAGGCATCTCTGAAAAGAAACAAAAATAGAAAAAACATAAGCTTTAAGCAAACTCAATTTTATTTTACAAAGCCATCATTATTCACAGATAAAACGTCAATGGAACCTCCCATTTTAATCCAACCGGTTTAGGTAAATTAGGAGAGAACAACCAGGTCAGATTTCTCTCTTTCACCCCACATTTTATCTTCCGATGCAGAGCAACATGACAGGCTGTCTAGGCTTTCTCAGGCTTATCCTAGGATAGCAGGGTATTAGCTCTCTCTGCTAGGGCAATGAATAGGACTCTGCCAGTGAACTTGTAGACACCTGGATAGATGAGTTTTTATGGGCGAACAGGTGGGTTTCACACAGGGGCACGGAAGTCAAATTCTCAGGTTTTTTCTGCTTAAACCAAGCGCAAGGGCGCAAACTTGGTGTCCAATGCCACTTAGTCCCAGAGAGACTAGTTAACAAGCCCGTCCAGAGGCTGGATTGCACTGCTGGATTGCAGCCTGTCAGCTGGCGACATTGGGCAATGGGGCTTTGATGTAAAACCCTGCCCCTATGATGTAGTAGTTGGGAAGTACTTCCCCCCAGTGGTTGGCAAATGCAACCAAGCAACTCAGCCCACCAGTGACTGTGAGAAGTGACTGCATGAGGTAAAAGAAGGATAAGAGAGCCTTATCCTATCCAATCATGGAAAGTGGCATGCTGCATAGAGGACCAACCTCGTATTTGGCTGACCCTGGAGTCTAAAAGCCTTAAGGGCTGGTCGATCAAAGTGAACCAAAAGCGAACCAGAGGTCTATAAAACTCCAGGGGCACCTGATTCACGCTACCTGGGGCAAGTCCAAATTGCTGTTTGAAAACCCCAGATCGCCAGTAAAAATACAATTCTGTGAAATACTCACCTGTAGAATTGGTATTATACGCATACAGTACGTCCTGCTCCAATATAATACTTACACGTGGGTAATCATCCGCCAGAGGGCGCTGTTCACTGCAGACATGCAAAAACAGGCTCCTCCCGGCCCTTCATATACCCAGGGACCTCCCAAAAATCCCCAGTATTGAAAAGCAGTGAGAAAAGAAGCCAGGAGAAACCAGCCACCAGCTGGTAAAAATAGTAATGATAACAAATCACCATACAGGGGATCCAGAAAAATGTAAAACCAGGGTGGGGTGGAGCAGGACGTACTGTATGCGTATAATACCAATTCTACAGGTGAGTATTTCACAGAATTGTATTATTCTAAGCATACAGTACGTCCTGCTCCAATATAATACTTACACGTGGGACATCCAATAGCAGTGTCCATAAAGTAGGGTGGGATCCCCAACAAAAAAGGCACAGCAGACCGTAAAGGCGCTGTCACCTGCAAAACTTTGCTACCAAGTACGACATGAGCAAGGCTCTAACGTCAATCCCATAACAAAACTTTTGAAAAGGTATGAACAGAACAAGCAGCGGTCTAGCAACTTATTCAACAGAAACCTGGTGCTGAAGGTACCCAAACACCAATAGAACATAATAAAAAGAGAGAGGGAGATTCTTCCCCCTTAAAGAATAGGCAAGTGGAACGGCCTAACCAGCCCAAAGGCAACAGAAGCCTCGGTAAAACTTAGAACTCTCCCCAACGGGGAAATGAAAACTGGTCTCCCGCCAGACAGGCGGGGATACTGACCCCTTCAGTAACAAGGATTCGCAAGAAGCCGAAAACTTTACTCAGGATCAGAAAGGCAAACCATCCAAGTAAGATCAGTCCAAAGGGCGCATAGGCCCTGGAAGCAAACGAGATCAGGCGCATACATATGGAGGCGCCCGCAGACCCCAAGGGCATCAGTCTCCCTAAGGGACAAGAAACAACCAGGAAAGGTTCAACACCTGTTGAGGGAATGTAGACCCCTTACTTCAGCATTACTAAGAATAAGGCCCATAGGCATACTAAAAGGACTTAAATAATGATCATAGAAAACCACCTTGGACAAAAGGGTCCGGCGTAAGGCGGAATACCACCACATCATGGTGTGTATATATATATATATATATATATATATATATATATATATATATATATATATATATAATGAACGAGGCTAAGCAATCACAGCCACTTTGCAGGCACCCGTCTGACTGAAGCAACAGCCCCCGGAGGGGCGACTTGAACAACAAAACAGCTCAGACAGCATCCAGGGCAACAGAATAAAAAATTGATCCCAACAGGGACCATAGAACTACCTGGGAGATGCCCCTTAGCAATCCCCAAGAGAACTTCTAACAAGGAAAACTGAACCAGACTTCTACAGGTAGGCAGACAGGACAGAACCTGAACCTTCAGAGTACCTAGATGGGGAGTCAACCCCAACCTAAGCTGTAACAACTCTAGAACCCTGAGAACCGAAAAACGTCCAACAGGGAAGAGACCAAGACTCATGCCAATCAATATGGGTACATCATAAGCCACGATAGACGGAGGAAGAGGAAGCCAAGGAAGCTTGCTCCTAGCCCCCCATATACCAAGTCACCCAGAAAATAAGCCCGTCTCCAAGGGGTGAATGAATCAGTTGTCAAGCCCCAGACTAGATTCTGTAGATTGGGACGACATAAGAAGGAGCCCGACAAGGGCAGAACCGCACTCCTGAGAGAGCGTATAGGTCAGCTGACCTCAGCAGAAGCATCTGCGAACCACAGTTCACTAGGCCACCCAGGGGCCCTCAATCTCACAGGTCTCTTTATCAGCACAACCGTGCGCAGAACCCCACATAGCAGGGTGAATGAAGAGAAGACATATAAAATAGAAAGTCTATACATAAATTTACTAAGCCCCCATGACCAGAGTCAGAATATTCTGGGACAGCAGAAAACAAGGGCAGGGCCCCTGTGATATAAGCGAGACCCAACAGAGCCACCCTAGTTGGCTCTCAGGGGGACGCCAGGATAGCACAACCTGCCACTGAAAGACATCCATTGGAGCGAATACCACTGAGGAGCAGGGGACGTAGACCCCCACCCAGATCAGGATCAGGAACCTTCCAGGAGAATCATCCTGCTTCAAGCTCCAGACCAATAACAAAAACAGGCCATTGTCTTCCAACAGGCCAAGAGCCCCCAAATAGACAGGTCCTAAAGAGGAGAAGTCCAGCAGCATAGAGGCAACTGAAGGCTCATTGTTTTAACAAGGCCAGTAGGTAAGATGGACCCTCTAAGGGACCCTACCTAGGAACCACGGGGGGGTTTTGGAAGAAATTCCCCCCCGCCCGCCAACCTGTGAGACTTGGCACCCAAGGTGACCATTCACAGGGAGCTGCAAGCAAAGAAGGGGGTGCCCCCTGACAGGGTCCTTGAACATAACCAGCTCAAGAGGAACCACCGTACCAGGGGGGAATGAGCACAGACCTAGCTCCAGGGGTGCTGGAACCCCATGTAGGATCAATAACCTACTGTGCCGAAGAGCCCAAGGGCTCGGTATATAAGGGAAATCGTCTGATACGCCACCAACGGGCCCACCAGCTGCAATCCTGCCTGGTGAAAGTAAGGTGGCAGCAAAGAGGGACAGAGCCCCTGTGACCAGGAATCCACTTATTGCCAAGGAAGAAGGCTCAAGCCTGAACGGAAACCAAGGAATGGAGATAGCGAATAATGGACCCTGAGGAATTGAGGTGACGAAGCACCCATCCAAATAACTCCCAGAGGACACCGCCGGCCGACTAACCCACTTGGCCGGACGTAGAGATTGGGGAGTGAGGAAAGACGACCTGCAGGTCCTAGTGCGGACATGTCCGAGACATCACCCCCATCCGAGCCATGGCAAGTAGCCTTGGAGCGGAAGAGAGGCCAAAAAACACGGCCCCAATCCGCAGGGTTGGTCCTGCAACACTGACTGGTAACGGTCTTGGTGTCCAGAAGACAGAGGGGGAACTGAAAGGGTCTAGAACTCCACAGGGGGCCAGAAGCCCCCCCTGCACAGGGCGCCTGTGTCCCAAGACGGAGATATTATACAGGGACTACCTGTGAGTGTAGAATTGCCAAGCCTACCATAGGCTGACCTGGCCCAGACAGCCTCATCAGTTTGAGGGAAAGAGGAAGGTTAATATAGAGGCCATAGCCCCATTCTGTTAAGGGCAACCTGTAAGTAAGCCCAGACTCTGTAGGCCTAGTACGGCCTGCACCAATTTCTGAGGGGAAAACAGGGGCTAGAAGCACCCTGACAACCTCTGAGAGGGACCGCCCAGCAAATTCTATCCTGTGTCCAGGGGAACTACCTCCTGGAACCACCAGAAGGAGAAGATACACTCCTAGATAGGAGTCAGGTGCACTGGCAGTCCCCTCGCCCAGAAGGGCGAGGGCGTCCCTTCATGGTTGGGAAGTCTTGGCAGATTTGGACCAAGGCGTTGCCTGCCCACCCCGTGGTGGAAATCCACTCCGAAAAGTTGGAAGCACACCTCAGGTTCGCGTTTGACACTAACGTAGGGAGGGGGAGGGGTGTCCCTGCCCCGAGGAGGCCGAGACGGCCTTCTGCGTAGGGGTGCCTTACCCTTTTTCCCAAAAAGGTCCAGACGGGCCCCAAATAGATGCCGTCCTCTGAAGGGAAGGCCAGTGAGAGCCTTTTTCGTAGCATCGTCAGCACCCCACTGTCGCAGCCAGACCAGGTGGCGAATAGCTACCACAAGGGCAGAGGTTCTAGCACACATCTTAATGGTGTCATCCAGCGCTGAGAGGATAAACCTCACACACATCACAATCTGAGAGCGCATTAAATACCCCCCAGGGGAGGTCCTCAGGTCGGTGATCAAGTAGTTTTCTAATGAGAGTCCTGGCGGCCACCGCAGTGATGGCCGCGGCACAGACCGGGCGCAGCGCCGTCCCTGCACACGAAAACGCGTGGGAAGCCAATCTGTCAATGCGCCGATCCTCAGCATCCCGAAGGGTACGGTAATAAGGAGCTGTCATGAAAGGGGGGTTAGTAACCCCTATAGTCGGTGCATCCACCACAGGAGGTGCTGACCAAAAGTTAACCACATCAGGAGGGAAAGGGTACTTCCAATCCCAGACCCCTGGGACCCCTTTAAGTTTACAAGGCGATTCCCATTCTTGGGATATAAGATTCTGGAAATGCTCCTGTTCCAGGAATTCCAAGCGCGGCGGCGCTGTGCGGAAATTCTCCTTCTTAGGCTTGGAAGCCTCTCCAGGAGGGGAGATAGACAACACCTCAAAGATCTTAATAAGTAGTTCATCTGTGTCACGCAGGCCCTAAGAACCGGGCCCAGAATCATCACGGCGCCAGGGCATCCCATCCGAGGAGCCCGAATCGGAGAATAGCTCACCTTCATCAGAAGGATCAAGGTCCTGCATAGCAGCAGATTCATCTGTATCATTAGGAACCGGAGAACCAGGAGGCGTCAGGGACCGCTTCTTTCCAGGGCCCAAGCGCTCCGCCAAACTAGACAGCACCTGCTCAGCCGTAGGCAGCCTGCGTGGCACAACTTGCTGGTCATCCCCGCTCGAGTGAGACTCATCAGGAGTGAGATTTAGGTCCGGGGAGACAGGTGTATTGAAGGGAGCCACTGGCAAACCTGATTGCAGGGTCAGTGCCTGTTCGGCACACGGTCCGCAGACCCGTGCTCTGTCAGCATCAGCATGGGGCTGACCACACATTGTACACAGCCGGTCATGTCCCCGAGGGACCCCGGGTACATAGTTCTGAGATGCCTCCATATGGTGATTATCTGAGCAGTATGCCCGCAGGGATTTACGCAATAGGCAACCCTGGATGCCCCAAGACCCGCTAGGAATGTGGGAGAATTTTTTATGTGAACCCGTTATAATATATGTCAGGCCGGGAGAAGCCACCGAAATCTTGGCGTCTGAAAGACATAAAGGGGATAAGAGGGGGGTGTCAGTGCCATGCGCAGCCGTAATAAAAAAATCATAGGAACAAAAACCGCCCAGGAGGGCACTTACATGACTAAGGGAGGAGGCGGATCGCAACCACGCGCAAAGACCGTCAAAATGGCGCCAAACGAACCTCGAGGGGCGGGCCTGATCTGGCTGTGACGCGGGGCGCGTCATGCCGAGTCCCCGCCTCCCCCAAAGAGCGCGAAGCTCTAACCAGCGCAACGTCAATGACAGTAGTGGATAGGACACACATACATAGTGTAATTAAGGAGATTACTCTCACACTAGAGAATGATGCTGGCGTCCAGGCTGCACACTATGTAATGAAAGGACACACACGCGCGCAACCAGAAGGTTTATGTGTGAGGAGCGCGGCACTGACACCCAGATTTAAATAAAAGATCAACGGCCATAACGTGTTAACATTACACTGGGACTGCCACACATACCCCCCCCCTTTTCTTTTCCCCCGAGCTACGGGAGGAAGCGCACCCAGGGATTATCGCTATGAGGGGCATGGGCAACAATGCGGGAGGGGCATCTAATGGAGGCTCACCATCGGCCTAAACCGCCTACCCTATGGTGGGGGATTGCGGTGGAGCGTAGCTCCGTGAGCACACGAGGTGCTGCCTACCTTCACCCGACCAGCGCAGCCCAGGCTGGGAGGCACATCTTTATCGAAGAGGATGGGTGGAAATAGTCCCGCAGGGCCGCAGGCTGTAATAGCCCCGCTCAACTGCGAGAGAGTAGATACTTCATGTCTTCGCAGTCAACACTGCAGAGAAATCTGGGGATTTGTGGGAGGTCCCTGGGTATATGAAGGGCCGGGAGGAGCCTGTTTTTGCATGTCTGCAGTGAACAGCGCCCTCTGGCGGAGGATTACCCACGTGTTAGTATTGTATTGGAGCAGGACGTACTGTATGCTTAGAATACTTACCTGATCGTTGATCCAACAGCACATGTGTGGGCCGTGCTTCTCTATACTTTTTTACAGGTGCATGCCCGCGCCAGGCATTTGTGAATGGCCGCCACAGGTACACCCCCCAGCTCGAGCATAGCAGAGGATGTGACAGGTAAAATGCCAGCCCCCTACCTGGTGAACTGGTATTGGAGTCCCCAGTGCTCAGCCCTGCTTTCTTCTTTGGGCGGCGGGCGACAATGCTGATGTCCACCATCGCCCGCTGGAAAACGACAAAAGAGGAACTGGGTGTGGGGTGGGCGAGAGGTTCCTTTTATACAAAGAGACGGAGAGCCTCTCTGGGATCTCCCCAACATGATTAAATAAGCCACAGGAGGGGAGGGGCAGGAAACCCCGCCATACCCCTTAGTAAATTTAAGTTTTTGCGTGGTTATTTTTTCACTTTACCTTTGAACTAGTATGGGGTCCCATGGACCCCTATACCAGTTTAAGACATTACCTGCACCACCAATGGGCATGGTGGTGTGGATGAGCCTGGTGGCCTATAGCATAGGCAAGTGCTGGGCACCGGACCTGAGCTGTCGGGCACAAGGGCTGTCAACATTTGTACATTAAAGTGATACTACAGGCAAAGGTAATTGTTAAACAATTGCGTCTGGCTACGTTTGGCACTGTCCTAAACTGTTTTTCGTTTTTTGAATTGAAGCAGAAATTAGATAAAGAGATATCGGGATTAGGTTAGGATAGGTTCAGCCAATGACATTCTCTTTTTCATCCCATCCCCAAATCAGCTCAGCAGAGGGGGACAGGATTGCTGATCCCTCGCTCCCCCTCCAGATTCATCACATTGCTGTCAGAGAGCTTATTATGCAGTATCACAGATCCAAGGGCCACGCCCACTTTTTTCAGAAGATAAATCATAAGGTAAAAATGTAAACCTCGATATCTCAGGCCATTTCTACTTCAATTTAAAAACCGAAAACAGTTTAGGATAGTGCCAAATGTAGCCCACCACAATGGAGTAACAATTACCTCTGCTTGCAGTAGCACTTTAACTATTCACTATCCATATGTAGTTTTGTTTCTTTGTAACTTTATAAGTTAACCTCTAAAAAAAGCCATTTAGCAACTATTGCCTCTGTGAAGTTACCACTGGCCCTGTAGTTAGACCGAGGAGAGAATGCATGAGCTAAAGAAATGTGGGTGCTTTAAATATCAAAAACATCTACCAAGGAGCAGATGGCTGGTGGTGTAGCCCTGAACTGAAGGCTGTAAATTTCATGAATTTAAGTCACATCAATAAATAAACAGCAGGGATAAAAACGAGTTGTCAACTTTTTTATGTATCCTGAGGTGTAGATCTGTGCCATTTGGGAACTGAACACCAAGGATTACAATACAGATGAATATACTTACTTTCATAATATTCAAAACATTTAGCAGTTGGACTGTTTGGCCAGGTGTAATCAGAAGGTTTTTTCCCCCGATTGTCCCTAGCATAGACATTTCCTCCAAACCCTACCAGCATCTCAATCAGATCCTTGTTTTTCACCTTGGCAGCATGATGCAGAGCAGTTTCATGAAGCTTTGCCGCATTTACCTTTGCTCCTTAAAAACATGGAAGAAAATGTTTGGAAAACATAAAATCTCACCTTAAACATAGACACATCAACACAAACACAGCTTGAGATTTTAACCAAGAACCAGGTCCTAAAGAAACATAGAAGGCTGACGTCAGAAGGAGACCATGTGGTCCATTTAGTCAGACAGAGGGGGTCCATTTAGTCAGAGGGGATTCCTCCTATAGTATACCTAACCAAATTACAAAACTGTCACAGGATAGAAAACAGCAGCCAGTCCCTAAGACACAGCTAGCTAAATGTCCTAACACTGAGGGTTCTTGATGTGCATTTGATTGCTTGCCACTGTTTGCATATCGCAATGCCGCAGCCAATCAATAAGTATTCTCGCAGCAGTGAGCTGGTGCACAACAGCAAGCGTCAGATTGATTGTTGATGCTTCTCTGTCTGATACAGAAACTGTGAAGTTTGGTAAAGGAAGAGTAATGCTATGGGGTTGGCTTAGGACCCTTAGTTCAAGTGAGGGGAAATCTTAAAGTGCAGCTATACTCAGAAAGTAAATGAATGTTGTCACTTTCTATCCGCAGCCCAGTGCCCCAAAACAGCCTTCCTCTTTTACTAAAGCCTTTGCCCAATATTTATAAAAACAGGAAGTAGTATTATGGTGAATGGCAGCCATATGCCAATTAGTTCACTTAGAAAGAAACTGTCAAATTAGGGCTGATTCAACATGTGCATAGTTAAAAATGATGCTGAATTACACAAGGAAAAAAATTATTTAAAAAATAATAATTTCTCACCAAAAACGTGAGAGAAAAAAAAATATTTTTTGTCTCAGCACGATTCAGCATCTTTTTTAACTATGCACATTTTTTTAAACATTTGCACAGCTAAACAAAATCTAGATATTTTTTTTCTCATTAAAACAATTGCATCCAGTTTGTATAGGTGCACTTTAAAGCTTCAGTATACAGACATTCTGGGCAGCTGCATGCTTCCAGTTTTGTGGGGACAGTTTTGGGGTTCACACTTACCTGCATTAAGTAAAGCTTTGGCACAGTCCAACTGTTCCCTTGCACAAGCTACATGTAAAGGGGTTCCAAAATGGCAATCATGAGCTTCCAGATTTGCCCCCATTCTAATCAAAAGCTTGACACATTCAGCACTGCCTGAAAAGTACATGAAAATATCAATCATAAAAGAAGATTTTGTTATGCTTAAAGGGAAGGGAAACAAATATGATTTAAAGTCATAGTTTGTTTTCTGTTTTCCTTTTCCACTGGGTCACTACAGCAGCATTACTGCAGCCGTTCATTTTTTTCTCTGTCTCTGGAAAAAGCTCAAACAGAGAGTGAAACATGTCAAGAAAATAGAAAAAAAATGCTTCTTTTAAATGCTGATTTCAATGTTTTATTATTTATGTACTTATCTAGATCAATACAAGATTTTGATTACATTGATGTTGTTTATATTTTTTTTATTTTGCATGCACAAACAGGCATAGGTTGAAGTAAGTCTTGAACCATGGAGTAACAGCTCTTTACTTTCGGTTTCTTTTGTTTCAATCCAGACACTCAAAAGTATCTCCATTGTCTCGGACTACATGGCACATGCATGGTGGGCGCAGCCTAAGAATGCAGGGATGCTGCTTGTTGATTAACTAGTGCAGCTAAGCTTCCATTAAACTCCTCCAGTCGCACATTAATATGCACAGCCGAAGAAGCCAATTGGTGGAGAGCTACATCTGTGCCATAGGAACACAGGGGAGGTATGTATAGTGGGTAATTGGTAGGTGTAACGCAGCAGGGCTTCCCAAATAGGGATGCCACGTTGTGGCAGACCACAGCCCAGGATAGTGAAAATTCTGGGTTTTGGTGCATTTTAATGTGGACCAAAACCCGTCTTAGGCAGCCTGATGCCCCGCTGTGTGAAACCACCCAAATATTTCATAATTATTAAGAAAGCAGTCGACACACTTGGGTTGCTATTTAAATGTCAATAAAACGTGTATTAAAAAAATTGCACATATACAAAAGTGTCTTCAAAGCGAGCCATAAAGAGATTGGTATTGTTTGGTGCAACATTGGAGCCCATAGCAGTGCCCTGTAGTTGTAAATAGTATTTATAGTCAATAATATTTACAGTCAAACTTGAAGAAGCTGTTTGTACAGTGCTCTTCTAACATTAAAGAGTGCAAGGACCCTGTTAAACTACTCACTTCACAAAACAGCATTAGCACTTTAAGATGGTGACTGTTATATTCTTTATAATTTTAGGTGGCCCTATGTGTACCCACTCTGATGTGGCTGATGACTATCATGTATTCTCAATGGAACCTATGCCTATGCTACTCACCTTTCCATGCGATTCAGCCTCTCCTTACTAAGTTCCTATGCCTGCATATTAACAGCTGCTTTACACCGCTGACATACAGGACCGAGCCATACTGCTACTGATTGGACAGCGATACTAAGACTCCACCTTCGGCTCTGGACAAGACCTTCTTTTTCAACATCAAGCCAC
The DNA here is from genome assembly GCA_027917425.1 of Gastrophryne carolinensis. Lineage (NCBI taxonomy): Eukaryota > Metazoa > Chordata > Amphibia > Anura > Microhylidae > Gastrophryne > Gastrophryne carolinensis. The sequence goes on from CM051238.1 coordinate 254,952,053, forward strand.
GCCCCCTGGTGGCATCCTTCGCCCTCTGTGCCGGCCAATCACTATCGTGTTTTCCGCCATCTTGTGACTCACCGGTTGAGACGAGTCACAAGATGACGCATGCGGACCTTGTATTGTTCTATGTGAAATTTCCGGTGTCTGGACTAACTATCCTGGTAAAGCTTACTACTTTCCAAAATTGGAACATATAGACCAATTCAGACTTGCTACAATACTGCATTAAGGGTGTATTGTTAAGTCTGACACTCGGACTCACTTGCTATAATTACCATAATTTACCTTCTACCTATGTAGTGGTAAAAATCTGCATATATAACTAACTACTGTATAGAAAGGAGAGGACGACCTTTGGTGGCCATAGTGCATCATCTTAGGTCCTTATGTTATACAGTTGTCTATTTTACTCAAGTTATGTGAAGCCATACCTCTGTATTGCAATATCTTGCTGCAGTTTTTTAAATACACTTTTTATTGACATTTAAATAGCACCTCAGGTGTGTCAACTGCTTTCTTAAAAATTCTGGAATCTTATAACCACCTAGGGCACAGTGGTGTGCAGTCTGAACCTGAATTACTTTCCTATTGAGGCAATTGTCATTGCTACACTTAATATTCTTGTGTGCATATATAACCGCTCTCTGTGTGTAACTTGTAAACCCCCCAAATCCTCAGTAAAACCTACCTGACCCCCAATCCAACGGTGCATTTGTGGGCCATATTACTCTAGCCAGGCCCAAAACTGGGCCAGGCATTTGTTAATAGGCAGCATGGGCATGCTCCCTGCTAGAGGGGATACGGCCATCAATATGCTCTGCTTTATTCAGCCCTTAGTAGATTCTTAGCCGAAAGACCAAATGGAGATGAGGGCGCTGATTGGCTGTGCGCCCACACCGATCTGGTAAGTTTTTCAGGGAGGGTTTCACATAGCGAGGACCAAAACTCGTCAAAATTTTGACAAATATATATTCTTACTTTACTTTATTCAGGAACAATTATGTAGTGGAAAAAAGTCTGTGAGTTTCTTTTTCTATCAGCAAATCAGTAAAAGGGCTTGCTGAAAATGGAAACTCATCTCATCCCTACCCTAATTTTGCTTCCGTTCTCGATATTCTTGTTAAAAAAATTTGTTGAGTTATGTGATGGTCATGAATTGTTTGAAGCTAAATAATATTTCCCTTTTGGGTATGGACAAATGTGATTATTCATGCTGAAACTTTAATTCTCAGTTATTCTATTATATTATTGTAAAGCCATTGATCATTTAAAAATAAAGCATGATTTATGAGAGGCCCCAGGACAAAGGTACAATATATCACTCCAATGCCATCACTCCCTTTTCTTTACATAACATTTTCTCTCTGTCCAGGAAGTACAGGTACATTTTCCCTCTTGTGATAACAGAAAGCAGGTTCCGACACTTTCCTACTTTAAACCTAAAAATGGCCCGTGGTGGAGAAATTGTGGACCTGTATTCACAACCCAAAACTGGAAACCTGCTTTTGAACCCCGCTTGGAAAAGAAAAATGTCATACATTTGGACAATCCAGAAGAAGCTCATTATACTCTTAACAGTTCACCTTACGTACAACCAAATTATAACATTATTTCTCATTCCCAAATTAAGGCTGCTGAAAATGTGTGGCTTCCATAAAAGTGTTCAGCTACTTGAGGCATGCGCTTGCAGTTTTGCTTTTATCGCCATGTTTGTAAGGATGTGCTGCTCAACTTTCTATGCTGGCATTTGTGTGCAAATGTGCACAGGGGGAATGGAAGTGCAGCACACAGTAAGGATGGGCTAAAGCGCCCCTGAGCGGTTGCATGCATGGCCAGCCTAAGTAGTACACTGCACACTCTGGAAAAAGCCAGAAAACTTTTCCTCCCTTTATATAAGGATTACTTGCTACTCATCGAGACTGAATATATTTACTTGCTACATTGATTTGCTACAAATTCGGCTGTCGGCTCTCAATGTTTAAAATGGGAAGCAGGCGCTGCTGCGTCCCCAGCATTGTGCATGCACTCCCGTCCCAGCTATTTTTATTACAATGAGAGATGCCTGCCGAATGACGTAGTTACAGCAGACTTGGATGAGAGCCCGTGCTTGCGCCATTGGGAGCCTGGACCGAAGAGTTTTTATGGGCGAACAGCGTGTTTCACACAGCGGGCATCCTGATTCTGGATGTCCTGGGGGCATGGAACATAACCCAGGGAAAGTCTAATTCCCAGGTTTTGTTACACTTTAAATGTTAGATTTTGCTGGGGTCACTCACCACTCATGCACGCTTCATGAAGAGGAGATGCAGTAAAAAGTGGAGGGTTGACTTTAGCACCATATTCTAAGAGCAGATTTATACACTCCACACTGCCTGCAGCGGAGGCATCACATAGGGGTGTACTGCCATCAATATTCCTGGCATCCACCTGGACAAAAGACAAAGCTTATGTTATTGTGTTACAATAGTGATTCTATTTGTCCAGGCAAGGCAGGTATATCATCTTAGCAAAGTTTAAAAGGTCATCTACAAGCAACTATTTAAATTTTAATGTATACTATCCGCCTTCCATGATCATCGATACATTAAAGAGATTCAGCAGGCGATGCCAAGGGTTGGCCCATTGTGTAGTGCTATACCTGGTTATTCCCTAAACTTTTTTCCATTTTAAAAAGAAGCTTATATTGCTGAGATATACAGCAATATACAGCAAATGTTTCACGTTCTCTTTCTCACACACAGAGGGAGAGTGGCCGTGGCCGTTCAGAGCAGGGAGAATGTAATGGCGTGCTTGTGTACAAGCTGAGAGGGAGTGGCCCGGTCACAGGAGACAAAGTATTTTTATTTGGTGACCATCAAAGCAGAGCTGAGGGGGAGAAATCAAACACTGCAAACCTTGCTTCAACTTGCACAGAACGATCAAAGACAGAAAAATACCATTTTGTGAGTACTCACCTGAAAAATGGATATTGTCAGTGTGCCACACACCCCGCTTCCCCTTTAATTCTTCACGATTGGGTTACTCACCGCCAGGTGGCGCTGTTGCAGAGAGGAAGTCTTGTAACGAGCCCCCTTCCGGCCTATATATACCTGGTACCTCCCACTTAACACCAGTGATTTAAAAAGCAGAAAGACAAGGTACCAGTAATCTAACGGTAACCTCAAAATAAATAAAAGCTTCACCATATAAAGGATTCGGGATACCGAAAAGGGCGGGGGGTGAAGCGGGGTGTGTGGCACACTGACAATATCCATTTTTCAGGTGAGTACTCACAAAATGGTATTATTCTCAGTGTGCCACCCACCCCGCTTCCCCTTTAATTCTTCACGATTGGGACATCCAAAAGCAGTGTCCACAAGGGATGGGTATCCGAAGGCAAAAATGAAGCATAACTTAAATGACTGCAGTCTGCAGAACTTTGCGGCCAAAAACAGCATCCGCTGAGGCTCGCACATCAACTTTGTAAAACTTAGAAAAAGTATGAACAGAAGACCAAGTGGCGGCCTTACAAACTTGTTCAACAGAAGCTTGGTGCTGAAAAGCCCAAGACGCTCCAACGGCGCGAGTAGAATGAGCAGTGATACGAAAAGGGGGAACTTTCCCCTTAGCAGAATAGGCCGCAATAACGGCCTGACGTATCCATTTGCTAATGGAAGATTTGGCCGGTGCCAAACCCTTCTTAGGCCCACAGGGCACAACAAAAAAGGCATCCGTCTTACAAAAAGGAGACGTAATAATCAAATAGTACTTAACACAGCGTACTACATCCAAACAATGCAAAACCCTCTCTTTGTCATTCTTAGGATTAGGACACAAGGAGGGAAGAACAATATCCTGATTCAAATGAAAAGCAGAAACAACCTTAGGAAGAAAGTCTGGTTTAAACCGAAAGACCACTTTATCCTGATGCCTCTCAAAGTAAGGCGCCTGGATAGACAAGGCCGCCAACTCCGAGACACGCCGGACCGAAGTGATAGCTACCAAGAAGACAATCTTCTGAGTCAGGGTAGACAAAGCAATATCTTGCAAAGGCTCAAAGGGAGGAGCCTGAAGAGCAGAAAGAACCAAATTCAAATCCCAAACAGGGAGTAATGGTTTCCTGGGGGGCCGCACATGCGTAACCCCCTGGAAAAAAGTTTTAACTAAAGGATGAAGCGCAAAACACTTCTGAAAAAAGATAGATAAGGTAGAAACTTGCCCTTTCAACGTACTTAGCTGAAGACCAGAGTCTAGGCCAGATTGTAAAAACTCCAGAATCCTGGAGACCGAAAAGACCCTACAAGGAAAAGATCTAATCTCACACCAAGCGATATAGGCTTTCCAAGTCCTATAGTAAATGATAGAAGAAGACCTCTTCCGGGCACTGATCAGAGTCTTGACGACTGAGTCAGAAAGACCCTCCTCCTTCAAGATGGAGGTTTCAGCAGCCAGGCCGTCAAACCCAGCGCTGGTAAATTGGGGTAACACAACCGGCCCTGAGTGAGCAGATCGGGCCGAAGAAGCAGAACGAACTGGTCCACTGCCAGCCGAACGATGTCTGCGAACCACACTCGCCTTGGCCACTTTGGGGCCACGAGAATGGCGGACACCCTTTCCAGAGCCAACTTCCGAACCACCCTGCCCAGCATGGGTATCGGAGGAAACAGGTATAGAAATCCCAGATCCCCCCAGCTCAGGGACATGGCGTCCACTGCCAGAGCCAGAGGATCCTGGGAGAGCGACACGAAGTTCGGGAGCCTGTAATTGTGACGAGAGGCAAACAGGTCCACCTCCGGCGTCCCCCATCGGAGACACAGTGAGCGAAAAACCTGAGGATGGAGAGCCAATTCTCCCAGACGGGAAGAGCCCCTGCTCAACCGGTCCGCTTCCTGGTTCTCCACTCCTGGAATGTACACCGCCGAGAGACAAGGAACATGGGCCTCCGCCCAGATCAGGATCAGGGACACCTCTCTGAGAGCACCCAGACTGCGAGTCCCTCCCTGATGATTGATGTAAGCAACCGCTGTTCGACTGTCTGAACGCACTTGGACCGGAAGGCCCAGAACGTGTTGAGTCAGGAGAGCAAGAACCCGATGGATGGCTCTCAGTTCCAGAACATTGATGGGTAAGTGGGCCTCTTGAGGTCCCCACTGCCCCTGGAACTGAAGCTCCTTCCAGAATCCGCCCCATCCCGAAAGACTGGCGTCCGTGGTGACAACTTCCCAAAGAGGGGTCAGGAAAGACCTTGTCACGATCAGCTTACCTGTGCCGCGTTCCAGCGGTGTCCCCGTCGCCCCGCCATCCAGGCGCCGGCCGCGCCGGGCGGCAGCTCGCGCGGCTGCGGGCGCGCCCCCTCCTTCTCCTCCTGCCGGCGTGTCCGGCATCTGCACACGTGCTCGCGCGGGTGCGCGAGCACGTTCCTTCTATGCCCTCCGGCGGCGCTGCACTCAGCGTGGCCGCCGGAGGAGGTGAATAAATTAAAAAGGGGCACGCCCCCTTTTCAGTTAAAGGGCCTATGAGCCCAGCTGGGCGGCACGTCCTCTAGTCCATATGAAGGGCCAATGAGCCCTGGGTTCAGTGGGGGGATACGCCCCCTCCTGTTGTGCACTCCTTGTTCTGGCCAATCATCATCATGATCCTGTGTGCACCAATCACAATACCTTCCCTCCTATGTCCTATGTCTGTCCCTATAAAGCTCTTTTCCCCGCAGTTGGTTGTTGCCTGTGATAGCGCCTAGACCCTAGCCATTGTTAATCCCTGATATTGATCCAGATTCCTGTTGCCGACCCTCGCTTGTTTGACCATCCGTGCTCTCCATTCCTGTTGCCGACCCTCGCTTGTTTGACCATCCGTGCTCTCCATTCCTGTTGCCGACCCTCGCTTGTTTGACCATCCGTGCTCTCCATTCCTGTTGCCGACCCTCGCTTGTTTGACCATCCGTGATCTCCACTCCTGTTGCCGACCCTCGCTTGTTTGACCATCCGTGATCTCCACTCCTGTTGCCGACCCTCGCTTGTTTGACCATCCGTGATCTCCACTCCTGTTGCCGACCCTCGCTTGTTTGACCATCCTTGATCTTCACTCCAGTTGCCGACCCTTGCCTGTCCTTGGACTCCCACCATACGCTCACATACCGGCTACCCGATTCCACTTCCAGCCGCGGGCTCTCCAGTACTCTGTACCGTAAGACCTCAACCTTTGAGCCATAAAGTCCTGGGGGCAACCGATCCCGAGCAGGCGTGCTCTGCGTCTCGGCAAGCGGGGGCTCCTATAGGTGAAGCTGGCTGCGGAGATTGGGGGTTGAGGTCCTTACCAAGAGAGCTGGAGTTGTCCAAGTGGTAAATTGTGGTTCCGGGAGCGTGATAGACCTGCCCTTCATGAGATTGGCCGAAACCAACCACCACTGGAGAGACTGCCGGACCCGGGAGGACAACTGGAAGGGCTGATCCAGCGACCGAGGCTGCCGGTCCCAGGACGCCAACAGTCCTCGTGTGAAATTGAGCAAAAGGAACTGTCTCGAAGGAGGCAACCATCAACCCTACCAGCCTCATCCCCAGACGGATGGACGGCCGAGGATTGGAAAGCCAACTCCTGAATCAGATGAATTTTGGACTGGGGGAGAAACACCCTGTGTTGACGAGAGTCCAACTGCATCCCCAGAAAGGACACCACCCTGGCCGGAGCGAGGGAGGACTTGGGGAAGTTGATCACCCAACCAAAGCTTTCCAGCGTGGAGACCACCAACCTGGTGTCTGTCTCCGATTGATTGAGTGACGGAGCCATGATGAGAAGGTCATCCAAATAAGGTACGACACGAATGCCCCGAGATCTGAAAATGGCCATCACCCCTGCCAGCACCTTGGTGAACACTCTTGGAGCCGAGGTAAGGCCAAACGGAAGTGCCACGAATTGAAAATGCTGATTTTTCATCATGAATCGAAGAAAACGTTGATGAGCCTGGCAGATGGGAACATGAAGATAAGCATCCTTGATGTCTATGGACGTCATGAAGTCCCCCTGCCGAAGGGAACCGACGGCCGTACGCAATTTCCATGCGAAACTTCCGAATACGGATGAACTTTTTTCAGGTCCAGGACGGGACGAACCGACCCGTCCTTTTTGGGGACTGCGAAAAGATTGGAGTAGAAACCGAGGCCCATCTCTAAGCGCGGTACCGGCCGGATGACCGCCATTTCTAACAGATTCTTTACCGACGCCAGGAGCCCCTGTGCGGCCAAAGGATTGATGGGCACCGAAAGAATCGTGAAGGAGGGCGAGACTCGAATTCCAGTTTGTAACCGGACGGCACCACCACCCGGATCCATCTGTCCGGAACCTTCTGGTCCCAAACCTGGGAGAAGTGTCGCAATCGTCCCCCCACTCGCACGGGTGAGGGCAGCCCCTCATTGCTGAGCGGGCTTACCAGCAGGCTTGGGCTTGGTGCCCCAGGACTGAGTGGGACGGCCACGGCCCCTCCCCCGGATCCAACCTGCACCTCTGGTAGTGGGAAAGGAAGCCCCCCTACCCGCTCTGAATCCCCGAGAGGAAGGCCTAACAGTACTTGCCCCCCGAAAGGGACGACGAGGCCTCTTGCGTTGAGGCATTTTACCACCTTTTGCAACTGAATAAATTTTATCACCAAACAGTCGCAAGCCCAAAAAGGGAAGTGCTGTGAGCACCTTTTTAGAAACTAAGTCCGCCGACCACTGGCGCAGCCACACTGACCGACGAATAGCCACCAGCATTGCCGCTGTCCTGCTACTCATAGCCAGCGCATCGTCCTGAGCGGTCAGAACATAGGAAATAAAAGACTCACACTGCTTAAGAGCACTAAACTCACTACAAGCGGGATCAAGATCAACGCATAGATCCTGAATAACGGACCTAACCGCCAATAGAAGAAGCGCCGAAGCACACACCGGGCGCATCGTCGATCCGGCACTAATAAAACCATGGCGAGCATACTGGTCAATCCGACGATCCTCACCATCCTTAAGGGCAGTGGTCTCAGAAGACTGCACCATAGCCGTGCTAGAGAGCCCTAGCACAGGGGTATCGACGTCAGGGGGAACCGACCAAAGCTTCACCAATTCTGGCGGAAAAGGATAGCGTTTATCCCAACTGGAAGGAATTCCAGTTAACCGCGTGGGATGTTCCCATTCCTTAAGCACAACCCTCTCAAAGTGTTGTTGTCTGGGAAATACCAAACGCGGCTGAGGCACATTAAACAACTCACCCTTTGGCAGGGCGACAGCCTCAGGCGGATCTAAATTCAAAATTTCAAACATTTGAGCCAGAATGGAGGGGGTGTCAAGGGAAACCCCCGCAGCCAGATCGCCAATAGCATCGACCTCAAGCTGATCTGCAGGCTCATCTGACTCCACCAGGAGTTCCCCCTCCTCGTCCAGGGAGAAATCGGACCAATCCACAGGCTCACATCCCTCATCCTGTGAAGCAGGAGCTACAGGAGAAAGGTGTTTCCGTTTCGCAGTGGCCTTCAACCCTGCTTTGACGGAAACTATCTTCTCGAGGTTGGACAATCGTGCAGACACCTCGGATTGCGAATCCCCACCTTTGACAATGTCACACGGGGTCTGGAACAGGGAGGGGGGGTAGGAGATGATGGAAGTTGCGAGGAGCCAGAAGCCGGAGCGACGGACTGACGCACAATATTCTGCTTTGCACAAGGAATGCATAATATAACATCATCGCCTGGGAGCGGAGTCCCACAGCCCCCACACAGCCTGGATGGCCCAGAAGAACCATTTCCGGTATTATCGGAAACCTCCATATGGTGATTTATGGTATTCGCACAACCGTGGGTTTTAGGCATAAGCCACCCGGGATGCCCCTTTACATTAATGTCCCGGGAGGGAGGATTTAATTTATGATTATAATTATCCCCCCTTTTTTTTTTTTTTTTATATATATATATATATATATATATATATATATATATATATATATATATTTATGTCCCAATTTAAAGTAATAGGACTAGCCAGGTATAATAGAACCGGGAAGCCACTGCATTGAGGGAATCCCAGGATCTGTGGGGAAAAACAACAGTAAGATCCCAGAAAAAAAGGGGCAGCATGCAGTACAACATTCATGCAACAGTATAACACATAGTAAAAACACACCAGAGTGCCTTAAAGAGGTCAAAGAATTTTAACCAGCAAAAACTCTTTTCCATTTTTTTTTTTTTTTTTTAAATCAGTCATAAATATAACAATAGACGGTCCCACACGAGGTGAGGCCGCTTACCTGCCCAAGGCTGAAGCAAGGCTGAAAAACAAGGCACCAGAACAGCAGCAGTAGCAGCAGTAGCAGCAACAGAGGTGATACACTTGTGCGGCTGAGTGCCCCGCACCTGACTTCTGATGAGAGGAAGGAAGTGCGGCTGGGGCCGAGCAGTACGTCGACGCCACTCCAGCCACGCCCCCCTCTGACGTCATCCGGGCCCCGCCCCCCTCTAGATTCAAACAGTGCGACCCGCCAAAACAGCGGTGCCGCAAAACAAGAGGGCGCCCGACGCCCTCAGTAAATGGAGGGGGAGGGAAGCCCTTGCTAGGGAGAATGCAGCCATGCGCCTGAAGCGCTGACAGTGTGGCCCGCCGAACGGCGGTGCCAACAACGAGAGGACGCCAGTTCAAAGGGAGGGAAGGGGGGGGGGGGGGAAGCGTCACAGGCAGCATCAAGCATGCCTGCCACAGCGCGGCCCGCCCCGGCCGCCCTAAAGCGGAACCAAACTCTGGCCATTCAGGCCAGCAGCAGCCCGCACAATGGCGGAGCTGCCAGTGAGAGAAAAGAGGACAATCAGTGTGGGCAATGTGTAAAAGAGAAAGAGATAACCAGTCAGGCCGTGTGCACCCGTCCTGCGGTGCTGACCTGAACACAGACAAGGTTATCCAAATAAGTAAAAACATACAAGTAAAACACCACATGCATATACACATCCCTCCACCCCCCCCCCCCCCCCATAGTGAAGGGAGAAGGGACCGTAACGGGAGAGCAAGGGGCCAAGGGGAACCTCGGGACAGGGGCATCCCAAATCCGGATCACCATGCCGGATAGCCGCATTGCCCCTAAGCAAGAGGTCGAGCGGAGGAGATAAGCTCCTAGGCACCTATAGTGCCATCTACCAATTGCCCAGTGAGCAGCCTGAGCTGAGAGGCTTCCATTTAACCATATAGGTAACAAACAATCAAACCGGGCAGAAATAGACCCAAAGGGGGTGCCGGGGTAAGACCCCGGCTACCTGCAAGCAGGAGACTTCATTCTTCTGTCTTGTCGTCATGCAGAGAGAAAAACACTGGTGTTAAGTGGGAGGTACCAGGTATATATAGGCCGGAAGGGGGCTCGTTACAAGACTTCCTCTCTGCAACAGCGTCACCTGGCGGTGAGTAACCCAATCGTGAAGAATTAAAGGGGAAGCGGGGTGGGTGGTACACTGAGAATACAATATTCACTTAAGAGGCTAGGAGGCTGGAGCCTTTATTACATGTCCCCCATAGTCTGCACCCACTCTCTGATGTAGAGTTATTCCGAATGTAGGGATATGTATTTCCAAGCTAAGGAAATAGGACGTATGGCCACTATTTATCTATATATATATATATATGTATATAGGGCCTAACCATTATGGCTCTTTCGCCTATTTATAGACATATAATTATACATCCAAATAACCAACCAGATAGGTGGTAACCACAGCACACATTTGGGGCTGGCCACACAATAATATTAAAAACAATTTATTTGGTTCTCTGTTTGTTGAAACTTGATATTGTTATTACAGCAGATTTGGTACAAGGTATTTTTCTTCAATCAAAACATAATATCACAGGTTCATATCATATGGACTCATATATATATATATATATATATATATATATATATATATATATATATATATATCATTTATACTTCGTCAGGGGATCTGCAAGAATTATCCCGAATGTAGCAAATGACTCAGCTTCCTCTACCTATAAATTGTGCATCATAGGAAACCCTGCTGACAAACTTGCTTTCTGCTGAGTGCAAGAAATACTTGCTTTCAGATAAGGTAGGTATGCTACACTGTTTCCATAAAAATAAGACCTACCTTGAAAATAAGCCCTAGAATGATTTTTTCAGTATTTTTGAGGCTGCTTGAAGTTTGCCCTTACTATGCTCAATGACCCCAGAGCAGTAATTGATGCCTCGCTGCGTGAAACCCCCCCAGATCGCCAGGTCCTACGGCGCTGGTACAATCAGCGATCTTGGAGCAGCTGACGTCACGTCGTCTAAGCAAGCGCCTAAGGCCAGCTGCGCGCTGGTGGCCGCATCCCTAACTCCCTGTTAGCTTGCCTCTAACAGGGAGCATGCCTGCGCCGGCCATTCACAAATGCCTGCCGCGGACACGTGCCCTGCTAGAGGGATAGCGGTACGTGAATGGGGCGACCTGAGGGGAGTTCACACAGTGGGGCATTGCGATTTTGGATGCCCCGGGGGGAGGGAATCGATTGGCTCTGGAATCTTATAGATTCCCGGGCCGATCACGCTGGGTTTTGGTACACTTTAATATCAATTATCAGAAGAAGCTGTTTCAGATCAGTGATAGACTGGTGTGGCCTGTATATGGAGAGGCCTAATTGTTAGTACAGATAGTCTTTAGGTAAAATGATCAAACTGTTGGGTTAAACGTACATAAAAATATTAATATGTGCCTACATCTGTCCATTATCAATACTGAAAAGTAAGGTACAATGTATAAATCAGGAAAGGAAGGTAAAACAAATATTTGGTGAATAAGCAAAGTTAAAGTTAATGCGTTGTTTGGTTTAGGGACCCCAATGATAACAAGTGAGAAAACACAAAGGTGTTACCAATATCACTTATGCCTAGTGATTACTGTAGGTAATACCATTACTTTTTCTCACCATTTCCATATTCACTACTTCATACAAAAGGACCTATAGAAAAGGACAAGGTTTGTAGGAAATGGATGGAGAAAGAAACTGCTGTACGACACCAAATACATACCACCAAGGTTGTCCTGGCTTAGCAGCTCAGTGGCCCAAATTCCCATCAAGGTTAGAACTCTGAGTTCTCCAGACTGAGCTTCCAAACCTTTCAATCCTAATAGAGTTATTAAAATCAGGGGACATCTGAGGATAGTCTGTCTAAAGGCTTTGTCACATAGGCGTGGCGGGTTGTACCAGGCGCCCTAGGCAAGAAATGGTTCCAACTGTGACAGGGGGCTTTTGGTCCTGGTGCTCTAGGCATTGCCCCGTATTTGCCCTCTAACTGTAAATAGGGCTTATTTTGGGGTAGAATTTATATTTAAAGCAGCCTCAAAAATACTTAAAATCATGCTAGGGCATATTTTCAGTGTAAGTCTTTATTTTAGAGAAACAGTGTAGCATACTTACCTGTAAGAAGCTTTTTCTGCAATGTGTATAATTCATTAAAGACCTCCCTCTTCCTTGTCATATTTTTTCAGAGATGAGCTCTCCTTTGCAGCCAGGTTTAAGAGCCTTTAGACTTGCTTTATCTATCACTTCATGCAGACCCTAAATGTATTCCTAGGTGAGCAGAAAGAATGGTTGTAAATGAAAGTGTGTATAAGCTGGCAAAATGTAGGTGTCTGCATCACTACCCAACCTTGCAGCTAGCCCTTCTCATATACAGGGCAATATTAGACATCTGCTCTCAAGGCTTACATTACTTATCTGCTGATTATTATAATGGCAGCAATGCATACATTCATTACAAATCCCAGGAGAATGGAGCACACCAGATTATTTACCTGTGCCCCAGCAGCCAGCAGCAGCTTTACACACTGAATGTGGCCATGAAGACAGGCCTCGTGCAGAGGAGTAATGGAGTCCACCGTCACCAGGTTCACACAGATACCGCTGTCGATCAGCTGCTTGAGTTGTGGTACCTGACCATGCCTAGAGGCCTCATGCACTGGTGTCCTGTCAACCCAGTTACCTGAGTAAAATAAAGATGCTACCATTAATATGCAAATGAACGACATACGGTTTCAAAAGTATACGGTACTGTCATCAGCCAGACCTGAACATCAGAACTCTCCCTTATGAATGCTCAGCTCCTTGCATTGATCACCAGTCTACTAAATAAACATCAAGGCTTAAAGCGGACCAAAACCCACATTTTTAGCACGCATCCCCTGAATTGCTCCCCCAATGAATAGTAATTTTCGCCTATTTTTACTGCTCCCGCTTCACTCTAATCCCAGATTATGGCGCCTGTTTTAGCTGTAAAGCTCTGCCTCCTCCATTTATTGCTACTGCTGTGTGTGGCAATGATGTCATTGCCACACTTATGCAATGACTAATCACCTGCCATCCTACAGAGAGGGGGAGCAAAAAAACAGTGTTCCAGGGCTATTTGATAAGTGAAAATATCCATTTCTAGTTCTACACCCTAAGAAGAGAATATCTGCAGGGGCTTTGGCCAAATACATTTCACAAGTTGGTTTGGGTCCACTTTAATTGTCATGAGCAGTGCTAGTCACGTAAATGTCATGAGGGATGCGGGCGTCAGCGTGCTAATTGGACGAGCACCCGCGCATGACCGGGAAGAGGTGAGTTGCGCTTGGCGATCTGGGGGGGGTTTCACACAGTGGGGCACCCACGATCGGGGTGCTGGAGGAAAGGACCAAAACCTAGGATGGTCAAAATCCTGGGTTTTGGTCCACTTTAAGAGCTAAAAAAAGGAGAAAAAAAAGCTTATCTCAGTCCAGGTTCCAGTGCCGGGGTGTCCTCATCTCCTGTCAGGCCTCCGATCCTTGGGTCGGTGTCTTCAGTGGGACAAAGAGCAAAGATTCTCTGTCCAGCACCTGCAGCCATGCAGCTTGCTTCCCACCACAGGGAGGGGCTTTTTTGTACTTCCGGGGTGCGCTGACATCAGCTCACTCCACTGGTGTAAGAAGCCCCTCCCTGCCGAGGGAGTGAGTGGCAAAAGCTAGGAGCGGGGCAGAGGAGACGTATCCTCCGTCACAATCCCAGCTTCCATCGCTCACTCCTGGCTGAGATTGATCAGGGAGGACATCACCCATTGATGGGAAGCGGTAAGTAGTAGTATAGAAAAAAATACTTTGTGTGTGTGCTTTTTTTCACTTAACCCTTTGCAAACTGCTAAGGGGTCCTTGAATTCCCTATACCAGCTCAAGAGACAGGAGGGGCCATCATGTAATCTGTCAGTAAGCAGGTGACTTGCCAAAGCCCCCTGCCGAATAGCCTGCATCCCAGGGGAGTACAGAAGAGCTGGGTGACTGCATGGACTGGTAGCGCTGGTCTACCAGCCCACATAGCTGGTGCCCAGGCTGGTTTTGCTGGAGAAGGGGGCCATTACATCATTTTTCAAAAGCATTTTTAAAGGTTTAACCATTGATAGTTATTTAACTGCAAGGTGCACACAGTAGTTTTATTTCATTTGAAAAGTGCTCTTTTAAGCTTGCAGCGCTTCTTCCTCAGCAACAGGTGCCTACCGATACATAGGTGGTACTGTTGCAATCAGGAGGAAAAAAAACAACATTTAAAAAAGAGCATTTTCTCCACATATTACACCCAAAAATAAAGAAAAAAAATTCACTGAAAAAATTACAAACAAGACATTTCATGCTAAAGAACCTGGAAATTCCTGCAAAAAACACAGTTAAACATATATAGTGCAAAAAATAAAAACATATTTAGGTATGCTGACGCTGAAACAGTTAAAGTGATTGCCTGATTAAGAGGGTTTGGTTTTCTTTAAAAGCTCTTCAGTTTATGAAACTGGTTAGCCTAAGCAGCTATATATATCAATAATAATTAAACCGGACCTTCAGTGTGATTAAATGAAAAGCCCAAACTCTTAAAAAACGATTCCCCAGCATCTAAAATTAATATATTTTACGTTTTTAGTCACTAACTTATTATTCTTTCCCCCACCGGGCTGCAACTCTGTTCAGGACTTTAGGATACGGGCGCTGCCATCTTGACTCAGAAGCATCACACTAATTAAGGAGAGGAGAGTGGGATAAGGTACAGGGGGCCGGGTTATAGCTGTGCTTTGCTCAGACAGAGCAGAGCTGGGGTCAGGTAACGGTCAGCAGTCCCAGCATGCAGAGCAGCACAGTCAGGAGGCACTTCCTGTTTGCAGGCTGCCTGATAAGATGGCGACTTCCATAAGCCGCCATCTTGGATGTTTAAAGGCTCATAACATGCAGTAGATGCAGGTAGGATGATTTTTAATGTGGACAATCTGTATGTACAGAGTGTGGGAAACATATCAGATAGACTCTTATTCAGAGTGAAGGTCCGCTTTAATAATAATTTAAAGTGGACCAAAACCCAGGATTGTGACTATCCTGGGATTTGGTCCTTCCCCCGCTGTCTGAAACCCCCCAGATCGCAGTGTGCAACTCACCTTTTCCTGGCCCTACGGCGCATGTACAGCAGCTCATCCAATCAGCGAGCTCGGAGCCTCTGACGTCACGTCCTCTAAGGCCAGCGGCTCCGAGTGTGCTGGCCGCCGTACCCCCCGCTTCTCTCTAACAGGGAGCATGCCCACGTCAGCCATTCACAAATGCCTGGAGCAGGTACACGCACTGCTAGAGGGATAGTGGGGATGCGGCCGCAGCTTGTGCATGCACAGTTGGACCGGGAAGCAAGGTAAGTGAATGGGGCGACCTGGGGGGTTTCACACAGCGAGGCATCCTGATTTTGGATGCCCTGGAAGGGAGGGAATCGATCAGCTCAGGAATCTTATAGATTCCAGGGCCAATCGGCATGGGTTTTGGTCCACTTTAAGAGCAGGTAAATAAATGCTTACCATTTATCTAAGGGCCAAAAGTTATGTATTTAGCCCTATAAGCTCAATCTAACCATATAAGCCTGAATGCATTCAAATATTTCCTGTGTAAAACAGTACATAATATACGAATAGGCTGTTCTTAGCTATGTATATTTCCAAGCTTCAATAAAAAAATGCAAAAAACATAAGGAGCATTAGCAGAGGTTCGTTTTCCCCCCATCCTTCTTCTGTGGGACTAACCTCTATATACTATTGTTGGTTGTGTAAGGATGTTATTGTTAACTATATACTAATTCAATAGAATGCTAGAATAGAGACAATGTCTAAAAAAAATATAACTAAAGTGGCAATCCAGTGTCCAGGTAACCTCAGGTCCTGGGAGCAGCCATTTTGGAGAGAATGCACGGGGTTACAGGGCTGGCGGCGCGTGCAACAGTGTGATTGTACTGGTCCAACAGTCCAACAGTCACTCAGGTCTATGGCTGCCATTCAGTGACCCACACACCGCAACAGGAGAAGATTGCAGTGATCAGGTGAGGGGGCTTTTCTTCATACCTCTTCTCTCCTTCAATCAGCATTTTATGCTGCGTATATTAATAGGTGGCATAGAATGCTGATAGAATGGAGAGTGGCAAGCATCCGTGCAGCCACTTCCTTCTAGCTGTGCGTATCTGTAGCAGCCTCATATCAGATACATCAGCCAGAGGGATGGCGCCACATTCCAAGTATGCATTGTGTGATCGCCAGGAGGTGAGATTCCAGACGAACTGGGGGGTTTCATTACAAGTCAGTATGTTCCACTGAGAGGGAAACCACCAGCCCCAGAGTCTTATAGACCCTAGGCAGAGCTAATCCTCTTTAAATATTGTACACTGCAGCAACACAAACCCCTGGGTTGCCATATACTCACCTCGTCCCGGGATCCCACACCCCTCCGATCCCTCATGCTGGTCTGCTAGCTGTGCAGATAAAGGATGCCACTTCAGTGCTGCACACAGTTGTGGGATCCTGGAATAAGGTAAGTATATGCCAGGGGGGTCCACATCATGAGGCATCCCAAGTCCAAGAAAAATCTACTTACATATTAAGAGACCTAAACCCAGATTTGCAAGGGAGGGTCTTGATCTGTGTCATCCCCTTTTAGCACTGGTAAACTCCACCATTATACAGCACAGATTCCAGGGCTGGCCACTGGCTTTCCCCCAGGGCATGCCGAATTGTGAACCCCCCCAGAACACTGCTATCCACTCACCCCTTTGACTATGTCACTCGACCAAACGGCTCTCATTGTTGTCAATGGGGAGCACACGCTACTGCATCCCCTGCAAGATGTGACCAATAGGGATGCGACAGCCTGCACTCACCATGGATGTCAATGAAAACCATTTTCCAAATGACACATCACCAAGCTCTTAAAGCGGTCCTTCACCCTGAATAAGAGCATGTCTTAGATGTTTCCCACATCCTGTACATACAGATTGCTCACATTAAAAATCATCCTACCTACATCTACTGCAGGTTATGAGCCTTTAAACATCCAAGATGGTGACTCATGGGGCATCAGGCAGCCTGCAAACAGGAAGTGTCTTCTGACTGTGCTGCTCTGCATTCTGGGATTGCTGTCCTTTCCCTGACCCCAGCTTTGCTCTATCTGTGCAAAGCACAACTATAACCCCACCCCCTGCACTTTATCCCGCTCTCCTGTCCTCAGTATGTGTGATGCTTCTGAGTCAAGATGGCGGCACCCATATCCTAGAGTCCTGAACAGAGTTGCAGCCCGGTGGGGGTAAGAATAATAAGTAAGCGACTTAAAATATATTAATTTTAGATGCTGGGGAATAATTTTTAAGCATTTGGGCTTTTCATTAAACCGGACCTTCAGTGTGATTTAATGAAAAGCCCAAACTCTTAAAAAACGGTTCCCCAGCATCTAAAATTTATATATTTTACGTTTTTAGTCACTAACTTATTATTCTTTCCCCCACTGGGCTGCAACTCTGTTCAGGAATTTAGGATACGGGCGCCGCCATCTTGACTCAGAAGCATCACATTTACTGAGGAGAGGAGAGTGGGATAAGGTACAGGGGGGCGGGTTATAGCTGTGCTTTGCTCAGACAGAGCAGAGCTGGGGTCAGGTAACGGTCAGCAGTCCCAGAATGCAGAGCAGCACAGTCAGGAGGCACTTCCTGTTTGCAGGCTGCCTGATAAGATGGCGGCTTCCATAAGCCGCCATCTTGGATGTTTAAAGGCTCATAACATGCAGTAGATGCAGGTAGGATGATATTTAATGTGGGCAATCTGTATGTACAGGGTGGGGGAAACATATAAGATAGACTCTTATTCAGAGTGAAGGTCCGCTTTAAATCATGGTGAAGGTCCGGTTTAATGGACCAGAGCCCGCACATGTGTTGTTGGAACAAGGATGAGGTGAGTGAATATTGGCATTCTGGGGGGTGTCACACAGCCGGACATCCCAATTCAGGTAAAAGTCAAATCCCTGGGCTTTGTTCCACTAGCTTTTTCTTACATTGCCCTTATGACAAAGTTTGGCCGGAACAATTTACAAAAGTACTTCTCAGCAGAAAGTTGCCAGGAAGGGTTTAGGTCCACTTTAAATGAAAGGAGTAAGCAGCAAGTAAATACCATACCTCCCAACTCTTTAGGATGGAAAAGAGGGACAATTGTTAAATTAAGCCACGCCCCCTGATTGATAGGCTGTAACAATAACAATAGAAACAATTTGAATATGCAAATGAATCATTTATTGATGCAGAGCTGCATGTTACACCTCAAAAAGGGGACAAATGAGAAAAAACAAGGGACAGGGGGGCATGGACTCAAAAGAGGGACAGTCCCTCCAAATCAGGGACACTTTGGACCTATGGTAAATACCACAGATTGCCCTTACACCGATGTGTGCTGGGAAGCTTATTCCAGGGTTCTCTGCCATGTATTTGCAGCACGTTCTGTAGTTTCTTGGCATGGGGATTGCCTGATGCCTGCACAAGTAGGACCAGAGTCCCCAGCCTGCAATGAGCAGTACCCCCATCTCATTCCATGCATGCAATCTAGTTGTACTCCACATCTCCGAATAAGCCACGCCTACTTTGCTAGGCCAACACCAGAAGCCTAGATTGTGTGGTGCGTCACCCTATGTTGGTAAGATCACGTGCTTCCCAGCCCTGCACAGCAGCTCCTACCGATATCACCGATCAGATGGGCCCTGAGAGCCGCCGGGGCGGTGAAAGGCGCTGCGCCCGTCTCCATGACAACGCCGAATTCGCCCGATCTCTGTAGCGCATTCAGTCAAATCCGCCAAACATCATTGCGTCATCCACTTGCAAAGGCTGCCGGGCTGTGTAGTTCTCTGCTGCGGCGTCACGTGACAGCTTATGTGGCATGTGAGAAAATGGCGGCCATTACACGGCGTGTTAGCGTGTGTGCGTGTGTGTTAATCGCTGCTGCGCATGCTGGCTGTCAGGGCCTTTATTCTGTGTTTCTGCTACAGAGGAAGCCGGAGGGTTGTCTGAACTACCCCATATCTGGACAAACTGCTCTTCTTAGCATGCAAAAATGTTTTGTTTTTCTTTTGTATATATTTTTAGTTTTCCTCTGTTCCCTTATTTATTTAAATGCTGTTTTTGTCTGCTTTAAAGTCTTTTAAATTACATCTTTCCTCAAGAGGAAAATCGGACAGAAAATGAGATTTTTGCAACCTCCCCTAATATTTTCCTTTTTAAAAATAAAGCTTTATTGTCAATCATTTAAAAAAATAGGTTTATCTAATTTCATTAATGTCCTCTGTAGTAAGGATGATTTATTCAAGCACACTGTGTGCATTGCATAAGATGACAGTATGGAGCGCTCCATTTAACCTTAGTAGAAGTGGGTGTCAGCTAGACAGAAGTGTCCGGGTTGTATTTTTGGCTTGGATCAGGGCAGAGGAAGAAGAAATTTCCCTGTGCAGAAACCGCATGGGACTGACACTGCATCAGTTAAAGCGGACC
This sequence comes from Gastrophryne carolinensis, assembly GCA_027917425.1. Classification (NCBI taxonomy): domain Eukaryota; kingdom Metazoa; phylum Chordata; class Amphibia; order Anura; family Microhylidae; genus Gastrophryne; species Gastrophryne carolinensis. Next base: position 254,971,843 of record CM051238.1, read on the forward strand.
TTCACCCTGAATAAGAGCATATCTTATGTTTCCTCCACCCTGTACATACAGATTGCATACAATAAAAGTTATCCTACCTGCATCTACTGCATCTTATGATCCTTGAAACATCCAAGATGGCAGCTCATGGAGCATCAGGCAGCCTGCAAACAGGAAGTGCCTTCTGACTGTCGCGCTGCATTCTGGAATTGCTGTCCTTTCCCTGACCCCAGCTCTGCTCTGTCTGTGCAAAGTACAGCTATAACCCACCCCCTGCACTTTATTCTGCTCTACTCAATATATGATGCTTCTGAGGCAAGATGGCCCATATCCTAGAGTCCTGAGCTGAGTTGCAGGCCAGTGGGGGAAAGAATATTACGTAAGTGACTAAAAACTTAAAATGTATAAATTTTAGATGCTGGGTTTTAAGGGTTTGGGCTTTTCATTAAATGATGCTGAAGGTCCGGTTTAAGCTGCCTTACAATTCTTTTAAAGTTTGACTAGTCAATCAGAGAAGCATGTCTCCTATCGGAGAAGCTGAGGATTCAGTTCAAATGTGTAGCTATTTCCTGTCCCCCACTGGATGGAGATCCACTAGGAAAAGGTGAATATGTCGGTAATGCAGGTCTTGATGATGTCATGAGGGGGTTGGTTTAGTGCCCCTGAGAACCAAGAACCTCCCTGACTCAAAACTGCAAAGGATGGTGTAGGTCTGCTTGTAAGCTGACTTCCATTCAAAAATGACTGCATAGTCTACAACCCTCTGACCTTAGACTCTAAAGTCCACATCAGACCTGTTCTAGGCCACCTGAAGCCCTGCATTTGTTGGGAAAGCTGCCAAATAAGCTTCTGCTTTGCAGAGACGAGAAACATTGCATTGGGCTCTCTATGCCCAAGGGCTGCTTCTATGGCCGGCGCCAGGGCCCATTGTGGCGGAGGACACTGATAGATGCCTTAGCCAATTAGTGTGTATACTGGTTTGGGAGGAAAGTGCATTCACAGGGGCATTTTTGAATACTAAGAAGGCATGTAGGGGAGCCATTCCAAAAGGTTTTAGCCGGAACAACACCCATTTCCCATCAAGAAATCCAGTGTTTTGATTGATCATGTGCTAGATTTGTCTGAGGGAACATTGAAAAAAGATAAGCTTTCTCCCGTTTGCGGCCTTTAATGTGCACGTGCGCATCGGCATTCGGGATGCCTCCCTGTGGCCAGAACAACACCTATTGTTGCTCCGGTTTACCAGAAGTGAAATGGAAGATTTCCTGCCATTGTTTCATTGCAAAAGGCCCCTGATATAGCAGCAACAGAACAAAAACATGTCTTGTAGGAGAACATTTATTTTTTAAATTCACATGGAGAAGTCAGAAAGCTGTTTCTTTTTTGGATAAACTTTTGTCCACCAGTTTTGGTCTCAAATGAGGATCAAAAATGCCAGGATCAAAAATGAACAATACTTATGGTACAGAATAACTTAGTAGAGAACTCCTTACAAGATCTCTTGCTTTAAACCGGACCTTCAGGGTGATTTAATGAAAAGCCCAAACTCTTAAAAAACGGTTCCCCAGCATCTAAAATTTAAATATTTTAAGTTTTAGTCACTAACTTATTATTCTTTCCCCCACTAGGCTGCAACTCTGTTCAGGAATTTAGGATACGGGCGCCGCCATCTTGACTCAGAAGCATCACACTTATTGAGGAGAGGAGAGTGGGATAAGGTACAGGGGGGCGGGTTATAGCTGTGCTTTGCTCAGACAGAGCAGAGCTGGGGTCAGGTAAAGGTCAGCAGTCCCAGAATGCAGAGCAGCACAGTCAGGAGGCACTTCCTGTTTGCAGGCTGCCTGATAAGATGGCGGCTTCCATAAGCCGCCATCTTGGATGTTTAAAGGCTCATGACATTCAGTAGATGCAGGTAGGATGATTTTTAATGTGGCCAATCTGTATGTACAGGGTGTGGGAAACATATAAGATAGACTCTTATTCAGAGTGAAGGTCCGCTTTAAGACACGGGTAAGCCTTGCCATCAATGTCATTTGAAAGCAGCAGGTGGTAAGGCTGAGCAATCAAAAGTCTCCAGATTTGCCTTGTGAATGTCCTTATACAATAGAGGAAGTGGTTATGTTACACCTGCCACTGCCAGGGTATGACCATGGCTGTCCTAAAGGTCATCACTTGTGGCAGATCTGGCGCCCCTCAGTGTCAGCAGGAGGAGTTTTTGACACCCGTGCTGTTATATTCAGAATCAGTATATTTATCTCCATCTAGCAAAGAACAAGGCTTGCTTCCTTCATGGTGGTCCAGCTCTGTGCAGTGCCCTGGTGATTGATGTATGGAACTGCCATGTTATTTTCTTACTTTTGACAAGTGAAGCAAGGACAGGATGATCACTCTCTGCTTCATTAAACTGGACAACACCCGTTTTTCCTTTGATGGGTGTTGGTCCCTCAGACAGAGAATAAGAACAAGCTCGGGGGGCATCCAGAATGTTGGAGCCCCCCCAGAATGCCCGATATCTTTACCTTCAGTTGGGGAAAGGAGTCCCACTATTGGCCACCATTTTTTTTGGTTTAAATTGACGGATAACTGTTCCTCTCAGGAGACCACAATTCCCTGGACCCTCTAGTCCTCCAAAACATCTCCCAGACTGTCAGGCTGGCACTAGTTTTCAGAATTCTCCACTGTATGTAAAGGAAGAAGCAAGCTCCCCCACCTGCCATTTCAAAAAGCGTGCTGCTGCAGGGATTACTGGGCATGTAGATAAAGTAGTTGTTCTGCTGCAAAAAGGCTTGCATGTCCAGCCACAGGCAGTCTTAGCTCAATGTATGTAACTATGCAGTGGACTTTGCCCTCAGAGATGAGCATGCCTGCTAGATAAAGCAGGAATAAATATGGTCTCCTGTGTTGCCCTCAAGCTAGAGTGCCCTAGACTCCTACTGTAGGGCCCTAAAGAACCGACTTGGCTGGTGCTGTACCTACCCAAGCCACCTCTAAGGTAAAGTAGAATGGGGAAGGATCTTCCCAGGTCTTGAAGTCTGAAAGTCTTACCAAAGACCAAACCTATCCAGGTTGCCTACTGGTCTGTTCTAAATCACCTTAGCTGCTTACAACAGCAATCCCTAGTCCATCTGGTACCAAGTTAACCACTTCAGCCAGTGGATTGGATCTTCCCCAATAATTGTCACCAACTTCCTATTGTGCCAATGTCCAGAAACTCCCAAGGACCACAGAGGTATTCCCTGACTTTCATGGCCAGAGCCCACTCTCCCTGACTGTTCAAAGGGTTGGCATGTGTTTTCCATTTAGTATGCCTCCACCTTTGCCACTCTAATGCTCAATATACAGAACTGAAGTGGCATAATCCAATGGGGCAGAGACAATCCCACTTCTGGTTTAGTCACAGGAGAGAGGAAGCTACAGCTATTTTTATAGTAAATTAACATTGTGGAAATGGCAAGGACCAGCACAAAATCTGAGGTTTCCCTGTGACACTCAAAGCTCTTCTGCTAGATGAATGCCATGTCTTGTTCGCCAAGGCAGCAAGTCTCACCAGTTGGGTCAAAGATAATATGTTAGTTACATGGGTAATAACCCTGTATGGAAATCTCCAGTGAGGCCAAAAACAGTAAAAATAGTATTTAGATTGATACTAACCCTTTGTGAATGTGTCTCCTGCATTTACTTTATTCTATATATCATGAACCTAGTAGCTATCACTGCACCCATGAGAAGTGCTAGCCCGCCTATGCCATTGAGTTTAGCTAGTTATTGAAATTTGCCTACAATTCTAGCACATACAGTATATTAAACCAAAGAACCAAGCACAGCTTTAGAATAACACATGCATGGTTGTTTCTTTCCTGTGATACTTATGATTTATTGCCAAATATATAGGCTTGCCTACAAAGTATTGGCCTACCTATTTAAAGTTCACCTATACTCAGAAAGGAAGTTTATGAGGTCACCTTCCATCCCCAGCCCTGTGCCCAATATCCATCAAAACACCAGGAAAAAACAGAAAGTAGTATTATGGTGAATGGCACGACATATGCTAATTAATTCAGTTACAACCAAACTCACATAATGGCAGTTAGGTTGAAGTGCTTCCCATTGCTGATTTGTGTGTACTCTGATTGCATCGTCACTGGGGGGTGGGGCTGCTCCGCTAGGGAGCAATATGGCTGACTGCATCCAGTTCACATTGTTATGGATATTGGGCAGAGGCTGAGGTGAGAAAACAGGCTGTTTTGGGGCACTGGGTTGAGGATAGAAAGTGACTACATATATTTCCCTCTGAGTATAGGTGCACTTTAATGCCACATTTAGGGGCCTTTCGTATCCACTGTATGTGTTTGTGGTACAATGCACCCCAAAGACATCCTTATAGGGGACCTTCCTTGGACATTCCCAATCCAAAACTAAGCAATCGTTTTTCTATGCAGTTTGACATCTAGCACAACCCCAGAGATGGCCAGCAAGAGACACTACACTACACTACTGTGCACTACAAGTCATAGCTGCTTTCATCATTGCTCCAGGGTAGCAACAGTGAGATAACTAAATATTGCCCTTTAATTAGCCCCATGGGAATCCAACTGGGTGCACAGACACAGCTGCCAGGTCCCAGTGGGACTGTGAGAGCTGCAACTCATTACCGAGTGCTGCAAATAATGGTGGCGAGCCCTGATAGTCTCTGACTGGTGGAAATCCTTTACTCTTCAAGTCAAATTAAGCCCTCATTTCCACCTGTCTGGTACTGCATGAGTTGCACTGCAAAAAAAAAAAATCCATTAATGGCACCTCTATGGCCCCTTTCACACCTCTCTGGTGCCGCAGAGGGGAGAAAAACGGGGCGCAAAAAGTCCTGCCTGCTGCATCCTGGCCGCAAATGCAACCCATTTAACAGGACTATCTTATAAAAGCAGGTGCAAATGCGAGCGCAAACAAAAACGCAGAAACAAAACACAAATGGAGTTCCTGCCGCAAAATGCATGCCACAAACGCGACCGGGCAGGTGTGAACATAGCCTTGGAATGCCTCATTGGGTGCAGACATGCCTATCCCGCTTTTAACAGTTACACAGTTATAATGACAAATATGCTGGTCAATGTATAAAAAACATATTAAGGCTCTCTTTGCTGAGAATTGTAAGATGGCTTCACAGGGGTCTCAGGGTAGCAACTGAGCAGGGAACACGGAGAAGCCTTTTCAGGTCAGAATTACAAAATACATTTGCTGCAAAAACAAAATGGTTTAGCTTTCTAAAGACGAAAAGCTAAAGGTAATGTTTAAAGCACTTATTTGGGCAATAAAATAAAAAATACTATCCTAATAGCTGGGTCTGGTGGACCAACAGTCAATTACTTAAACCGGACCTTCAGCATGATTTAATGAAAAGCCCAAACCCTTAGCAAACTATTCCTCAGTATCTGAAATAAATATATTTTATGTTTTTAGTCACTTATTATTCTTTCCCCCACTGGGATGCAACTCTGTTCAGGACTATAGGATACGGGCGCCGCCATCTTGATGGTGCTTTGCACAGACAGAGCAGAGCTGGGGTCAGGGAAAGGACAGTAGTCCCAGAATGCAGAGTGGCATAGTCAGAAGACACTTCCTGTTTGCAGGCTGCCTGATGCTCCATGAGCCGCCATCTTGGATGTTTAAAGGCTCATAACATGCAGTAGATGCAGGTAGGATGATTTTAATGTGAACAATCTGTATGTGCAGATTCGCTTATATGCTGCTCCAGTGTTACTTAGCTTGTAGATGGCTTAGTCAGGATTCCCAAAGCTGTGTGTATTGCACAATAGCCCTTTATGCACAGGAAGCATGTGGCTGAGGCAGAACTAGCGGTGGAGGGACGTGGGCATGGTGGGGCCGGCCGTTTTAAACCAGACCAACAAAACAAATAGTGCCCATATGCATCCTTCCCCGGTGCAATTTAAACCAGACCAACAGCCTGGCGCAGTTGGAAAAGAAAGGTAGCGGCCATTTTGGAGCTTCCTCCCAGCGTCGCAGCCATGCAAATGCATGAGGCGCCATTTTGGTTTTAAAATGAATTAGAAAAAGGTAAATTAATTTTTATGTGCAGCAATCTAAATTGCCCCCGGGGGAGGGATGTATATGAGCACTGCTTGTTGTGTTGGTCTGGTTTACGTCATTTTTAACTATTGGTCCGCTTTAAATTGATGCACATAAAAATTATTTTACCTTTTTCCAAATCCTGCTGTGGTAAGTTTGAATAAAACAAACAAAGCAAACAGGAAGTGCTGCTTGCTTACTGTTACTGTGCATTGTCAGTTATGCCAGTTGAATCCAGGCAGCAGCATGACTGAGATGCTAGGGGGGGAATCTCCAGAATGGCCTCTACCTTTCTTTTCCAACTGTGCCAGGCTATTGGTCCAGTTTAAACGTAAATGTTAAAAACAAAATGGAAGCTCATGAATCTGTAGGCTGCCTGCAAACAGGGAGTGCTGCTGGGTTTCTTGTTACTGTGCATTGTCAGTTGAATCCAGGCAGCAGCATGGCTGAGATGCTTACAAAGGAAGCTCCAAAATGGCCACTACCACTAGAAAATCAGTGAGGAGGCATATTCCTAGTATGTCACACACCCCGCTTCCAGATATTCATGACACTTGGGAAACCGGCCTGTAGAGGGCGATCTTGCAGAGATGACATGAAAAAAAGGAGCCCCTCCTGGTCCATAAGTACCTGGGACCACTCATTCCCCAGTCTTTCGTCTCTGCAGTCGTCGAAGCATTCAGAAGATGACTCTCCTTTCTGCAGGTAGCCGGGATTACTCCCGGCCTTTTTCTATTTCTGCCTGAACCTTATTTATATTTTGTAATGGTTACTATATGCCTCCCAGCCTTGGCTGAAAGGCTCGGGCAAGGGTAGATACACCCTTGGGTGTACTTGGGGCTTGCTCCTCCGTGAGACCTCAAATAAGGGGTAGGCGGTATCCGGTTCCCCTTGTGCCTTATGGGTGCTTTTCCTGTACCTCTCCTTTGTTCTCTTGGGCCCTGCAGGGGTGAAAAGGGGGGGGGGCTGCATTTGGAAATAGGATGTTTTGTGACTTAAGTTTCTTTGCACCATGCACGCATATATAAAAATAAAAATTTCCTTTGGAATATTCATGATACGTTATAAAGTGCTTTGTATTGCATACCTTTTAGGTGAAGGGTTCTGCATGCAGAGGGATTTTTTTGTATTTCCCTCCTTTTTTTTTTTGAACAGCGTGCTGGATCCGGAGGTGGGCGGGGCTTGGCGCGTGGCGTCACTTTCCGGCCCCGCTCTCTTATGCCTCTATGGCTCAGAGCCCGTTGACGTGCTCTGTTGGGCCCGCCCCCCGTGTTTCCCTTAGCTCGGCTTGCATGTGAGGTGGGCGGAGCTAGTCGGCGTCACTTCTTTTCGGGCCATTTCCGTTTTTTTCCCCGCGATTCTCTCTCTCGCTGTGCCCGCTGGGTCCTGTCGCCTGGTCTCATGAGTACCCTTTGGCCTTGCTAAAGGGATATTTATTTGTTGCTGTTATGCTCGTTTATGTAGTGGTGCTTATGGTGTGTATTTCCTTATTTCAAGTGGAAACTCTTCATAGAAGGGGTTTCTCCTGGTCCTTAGCCCTTATTTGTAGGGGGTTATTATATTATTAATACTTAATCAAATCCTCCCACCTGGGACTTTCAAGGGGCATCCCGGGTAGCTGATTGCGTAAATCCCATATAAACTTTGCGACTATAAATAATAAAGTATTTAAACAAACACCATATGGAGGCATCTCAGGATACTGGGCTTACAGTTCCCTCGGGACAGACTCGGCAGTGTTTAGAATGTGGGGCATCCCTTGTAGGGGATAATGCGTTTCTTTGCATCCCTTGTGCACAATTGACTATAATGCAGCAGACAGGGGCCCAGGCTTCAGGGTCTGCGGCTCCTGCCTCTTCTCCTACCCCACCGTGTCTTGTCCGTACCCCCAGTGATGTTGTCATGGGTGGAGAGTCGCTTTCTGATGTATGTGCCAGATTGGCTCACATTGAAAAATGTATTTCTACCTCTGCGGCCAGGAAGGCCCCAGCTAAAAGGAAACATTTGGCTCCAGCCGTTCCGGCTAGGGAGTTTGACAATTGCGATTTGCTTGATTGGTCTGACTATTCTCTGCTCGAGGAAGGAGAATTACTTGAGGAGTCTGATATTTCTGATGATCAGCAGTTTTTGGGTACTGATGTTGAGCAGGGTGAGGGGGATGTTTTGGACACCCCAAAAGCTCTTGCTCAATTATTTGAAGTTTTGGCAATTACTCCTCCAGAATCAGGCCTTCCTCAAAAAGGGGAATTCTTTGGAGCCTCCAAGCCTCGTTTAGAATTTCCTAATCAGAAACATTTTGAGGATATTATTCTTAAGGAATGGGAGAAGCCTGCGCGGCTTCCTGGCATTCCCTCAGGCTGGGATAAAAAATATTCCTTTCCAGCGGACACAGTTAAGCGTTGGTCATCCCCTGTGCTTAGTTTGTCCAATTCTTCTGTATTGCATTCTCCTGAATCCACTACTCTTAAAGTGGACCAACACCCAGGGGTGATCGGCCCGGGAATCTATAAGATTCCCGGGCCGATCACCTCCCTCACCGCGGGGCATCAGAGATCGGGATGTCCCGTGGGGTGAAACCGCCCCAAAAAACCTTACCTTATTGTCCGCCGCCGCCTCCCGCGCGCCCCGGCCATTTGAGAATGGCCGGCGCGGGCACGCGCCCTGTGTGAGGGACGCGCGGGAGGCGGCAGCTTATCCGTCGCTTGTCTGTCGCCGAAAAGGTAAGTTTTTGGGGGGGTTTCACACAGCGGGGCATCCTGATCTCGGATGCCCCGCTGAAGTGGACCAACACCCAGGATAGTGAAAATCCTGGGTGTTGGTCCACTTTAAAGATGGAGAAGACAAGCTTATTGATCAAATGGCGTGCCACGCTTTTGCTAATGTGGGCTTGGCCTTGCGGCCTGTTGGTGCTTCGGCACTCATGGCGGTGGCTATTAGGTCTGTAATTAGAGACCTATTGAATACCTCAGGGCTTGATCAAGCCTCTGATGAGTTTGCCGCTCTCAAGCGATGCGAGTTGTTTGTGTCTTTTGTACTTTCTGCTTTGGACGATACTTTGGTCATGTGCAGCAGAACTTCCGCCTTGTTAATTGCCATTCGGCGGTCGGTATGGTTACGCCAGTGGGCGGCTGATATTGTGGCCAAGAAATCACTTACAGCGCTCCCTTTCTTGGGATTGCGCCTCTTTGGAGAAAAATAGGATTCTGTCACTAAAGGAGGGAAATTGCCTCAGCGTAAGAGACAACGTAGTTCCATTCGTGGGATGGCCTCCTTTAACCCGTCCTTTCGTGGGTCCAGATCTGGTAGAGGATCGGCCTGTTCAGTCCCTAGAGGGAATGCATGGAATAGAGGAAAAGGACGTGGCCGTCCAAGTCAGAGTTGGGGTTCTAAACCTAAGTCTGCTTCCAAGCCTGCCCAGCAATGAGGAGGCGCCCTCACCCTTACGGGTGGGGGGACGGCTGCGGTTCTTCTTCCAGGTCTGGGTCCAAGAGGTATCAGACAATTGGATTCTGGAAGTAGTGTCCTCCGGTTACAAACTGGAATTCGAGTTCCGGCCTCCTCACAGATTTTTCAGGTCCCGGATGCCTTCGGATCCGGTAATTACGCAGGGACTTCAGACAGCAGTGGCAAATCTATTAAACTTGGCTGTCATCTGCCCAGTGCCTCCAGCGGAAAGGGGTCTGGGGTTTTACTCCAACCTGTTCACGGTACCCAAGAAGGACGGCTCTGTTCAGCCTATTCTAGACCTGAAGCGGCTCAATAAGTATATCCGCTTCAGAAAATTCTGCATGGAGTCTTTACGATCAAAGGTCAATGCTCTCCGTCAGGGGGACTTCATGACATCCATAGACATCAAAGATGCTTATCTGCACATTCCGATTTTTCCGGCTCACCAGAGATTTCTCAGGTTCACGGTAGAAGACCAGCATTTTCAGTTTGTAGCCCTTCCATTCGGCCTTACTTCGGCTCCGAGAGTTTTTACCAAAATGCTGGCAGGAGTGATGGCTATATTCAGCGTCCAGGGCATTCGCATTGTGCCGTTTCTGGACGATCTTCTCATCTCAGCCTCTTCCTTCGAACGAGCAGAATTGGACACCAGGACGGTGGTATCCACGCTACAGAGGTGTGGTTGGGTAATAAACCATCCCAAATCCTCTCTCTGTCCGTCCAGGGAGATTCCTTTTTTGGGCCTGAATCTGGATACGTTTCAGGAGCTACGAGCCATTCGTTTGGTTCTTCTTCGATTGACTCGTCTTTTGCAGGGGCTGCCGGTACAGATTCGGTCAGACAACCGAACAGCGGTTGCATACATCAATCACCAGGGAGGGACTTGCAGTTGGGGTGCTCTACGGGAAGTCTCTCTGATCCTTCATTGGGCAGAGGTCAATGTTCTCTGCATCTTGGCTGTTTACATTCTGGGGATAGAGAACATGGAGGCAGACTCCCTGAGCAGGGGATGCGCTCGCCAGGGAGAGTGGTCTCTCAATCCCAAAGTCTTTCGGTTCCTTTGTCGCAAGTGGGGGACTCCGCGGATGGACCTGTTTGCTTCTCGTCACAACCACAAGCTTCCAGCTTTTGTGTCTCTATCCCAGGATCCTCTGGCAGTGGCAGCGGATGCCATGTCTCTGGCCTGGAAGGATCTGGGGTTCCTGTATCTGTTTCCCCCATTCTCCATGATAAGCAAGGTGGTGCGCAAGCCAGCTCTGGAAGGGGCGCCAGCAATTCTGGTGGCTCCAAGATGACCAAGATGTCTGTGGTACGCAGACGTTGTAAGGCTGGCAGTGAATCAGTTCCATCTGCCTCCTCTTCCAGATCTCATCACCCAGGGGCAACTTCGTTACCCCAATTTACCAACGCTGGCTTTGACGGCGTGGCTGCTGAAGTCTCCATCTTAAAAGAGGAAGGTCTTTCTGATGCGGTCATTCAGACTCTTATTAGAGCTAGGAAGAAGTCTTCCTCTGTCATCTATTACAGGACTTGGAGGTCCTATATTGATTGGTGTGAGATTAGGGCCTTGCCCTGCAGGGTATTTTCGATTCCAAAATTTTGGAGTTTCTGCAACGGGGTCTGGATATGGGATTCCAGATTGGTACTTTGAAAGGGCAAGTCTCTGCCTTGGCAATTTTCTTTCAAAGGTCATTTGCTCAAGAAACTTTTTTAAAAAAAAAAAAAGGTAATTTGCTCTTCATCCTTTGGTTAAGACCTTTTTCCAGGGGGTCACGCATGTGCGGCCTCCTAGAAAGCCCTTACTTCCAGTTTGGGACCTTAACTTGGTGCTTTCAGCTATGCAGGCTGCTCCTTTTGAGCCGTTGCAGGATATTCCTCTTCCTATTCTTACTCAGAAAGTTGCCTTTTTGGTTGCTATTACTTCTGTCCGCCGGGTTTCAGAGTTGGCGGCCTTGTCTATTCAAGCCCCTTACTTTGAGAGGCATCAAGACAAGGTGGTTTTCCGTTTGAAACCGGATTTCCTTCCTAAAGTGGTTTCTGCCTTTCATCTAAACCAGGACATTGTTCTTCCTTCCTTGTGTCCTAAGCCTAGTAGTGACAAGGAAAGGGTTTTACATTCTTTGGATGTAGTTCGTTGCGTTAAATATTATTTGGTGACTACTTCAGCCTTCCGTAAGACGGATGCATTTTTTGTTGTGCCCTCCAGACCTAGGAGGGGTTTGGCACCTGCCAAGTCCTCCATTAGTAAATGGATACGTCAGGCCATTATTCTAAGTATGTCACACACCCCGCTTCAGATATCCATAACACATGGGGTAATACCGACCTGAAGGGGCGTTCCTGCAGAGATGATGCAAAGAGAAAAGCCCCTCCCTGATCCATAAATACCTGGGACCTCCCACTCATTACCCAGTTTTCCATCTCTGCAAGACGGCGAGCAAGTCAGAAGATGATGCCTCCTCCTTGCTCAGGGGGAGTTAAGGTAGCCGGGGTTGCCCCCGGCCTATTTATTCTTATGTTTCCGCTCGGCCTTTTGTTATCCTAGCCAATTTTATTAAATTATATGCCTCCTCAGCTTTGGCTGCGGGCCCGAGCGAGGGTATACGGGCACCCATGGTGCTGAGGAGCTGTGCTCCCCCCCGTGAGACCCTATGAGAGAGGGTAGGCGGTGGCGCCGGTTTGGTGATCCCGGCTTGGGATGCCCCGTCCCTGGTATTGCCCGGGGGGGGGGTCCCATTATGGCCCTTTCCATTCCCTAGTGGGGTTGGGGTTTTGGTCTCTCCGCCTTCCCTATCCTCCTTCCCTATCCTCATTCCCTCCCTATGTGTGTGTGTTAGTGTTTTACTTGCATATTATTAATTAATTCTAGCGCCGCGGCCGCCCGTTGGCCGGGGCGCGGTGGCTCCCTCTGTGAGTTTATGGCGTGAGGTAGTTACCTCACGCCTGTCTTGTGTGGCGGGGCCGGACCGCGGTGCGCTGCCGCGACCGGCCTCCCGATTACTACGGGGGCTTTCTGCCGGCGGGTGCTCCGCCGGTGACTGTGCGGCAGCACCCGCCTGGCTTGTACTCCTAGTCGGCGCCGCGGCAGCGGCGGCGCCGGTTTCTATGGGGCTCAGTTTTGGCGGCTTTTTCGTCGGCGGAGGGGGGCGGCGCCGGCTCGCGGCGCGTCGCCGCGGTTCCTCCCCCCTCCTTTCACTGGGAGGGCTTGTCAGGCGCTGCTGCGCTGCGGAGCGTTTCAGCTCCTGTGTGTTACGTGGGGGGAGGGGGCGCGGTGGCGCGTCTCGCGCTCCTTTCTGGCCACGCCCCGCTCCTCTTCCTGCGCTCTCCTCAGAAGGTCTTTCCCGCTCTGCAAACTGTGAGTGGCCCTGTGGGCCAAATATATATATATACGTTTATAATAGGCTATTCTTCTATGCCTCATTCATTCCCATGGGTCCTTTATGTCTTTCAGGCGGAATTCTTCTGGGTATTTCCTTCACCAGTGATTAGAGGTTTTCTCCCTGTCCTAGATCCCTGGGTTTCATTCCTATAAATCCTCCCACTCGGGACATTAAAGGGGCATCCCGGGTTGCTTACTGGCGTAATTCCCTGGGTCTTAGCGACCACACAAAATCACCTTTATGGAGGCATCCCCTGATACCAGGGGCGGGCACCCCTTCGGGGCATCCCAAAAAGTGCATGTTGTGCGGTGTTTCTATTACTGGGGACGGTGTACTGCTATGTTTTCCCTGTGCACAGCATACTATTGCGCGGCAGTCCGGGTCCCAGGCTACGGGATCAGCACCGCCGGCTGATTCATCTCCACTTCCCACCCTGACGCGTGCTCCGTGTGACGTGGTCATGGGCAGGGATCTGCAAGCTGAAATGTGTGCCAGATTGGCCACCCTTGAAAGGGTAGTTTCCAGCTCGGCCGCCCGTAAGGCTCCGGCTAAGAGGAAACATGTGTCCCCGGCTCCGCCGGAGGATGACGGTGATGAATTTAATAATCTTGACTGGTCCGATTATTCTGTGCTGGAGGACGGAGAGGTGTCCGACGGTTCAGAGGTTACTGACAATGAGCATTCTGCGAGTGCTGATGCCGAGTTTAGTGAGCTGGGAAGATCAGCGGACTCCCCTCAGGCCTTGGCCTTGACGTTGGAGGTTCTGAATATCTCTCCTCCTGAGGCGGCATCACAGCAGGATGGTGAGCTGTTTGAGGAATCCAGGCCGTGCTTGGAATTTCCTACGCAGCGGCGTTTTGACAAAATCGTTGACAAAGAATGGGTCAGGCCGGCTCGGCTCCCGGGTATCCCTCAGGGGTGGGATAGGAAATGTCCCTTTCCTGCTGAGGCGGTCAAGCGCTGGGCAGTCTCCCCCGAGGTAGACGCCCCGGTTTTGGGGTTGTCAAATTCCTCGGTTCTAAATAGGCCGGATTGCTCCACCCTCAAGGATGGGGAGGATAAACGTATTGATCAAATGGCTTGTCATGGTTTTACTAGCGTTGGGTCGGCCATACGGCCTGTCTGTGCCTCTGAGCTTATGGTGTTGGCGGCCAGATCCTTGGTTAGGGAACTGCTGACATCTTCCAGACTTCCTCCTGGGAGTAATGAGTTCCTTAGTCTCAAACGCTGTGAGCTGTTTTTATCCTTCGTCTTGACAGCCCTGGATGACACCTTAATGAGGTGTGGTAGAACGTCGGCCTTACTGGTGACTATTCGACGGTCGGTATGGTTGCGCCAGTGGGCGGTAGACTTTATGTCCAAAAGGTCTGACGGCCCTACCTTTGTGGGGTTGAGGCTCTTTGGAGAAACCTTGGACTCAGTTACTCAGGGCGGTAGGCTACCGCAGCGTAAGAAGCAGCGTCGTTCCTTTCGGGGGGCGACCACTGCTGCCCCTTCCTTTCGGGGGGCCAGACCTGGAAGAGGATCTACATTTCGTTCTTCCAGAGGTGATTCGGGGAGCAGGGGCAGAGGACGTGCCCGCTCTGGATACAATTGGGGTTCCAAGCCCAACCCGGCTATCAAGCCAGCTCAGCAATGAGGGGGCGCCCTCACCCTTGCGGGTGGGGGGACGGCTCAAGCACTTCTCCCAGATTTGGGATCAAGAAGATTCGGGAAGTGGTGTCTTCCGGTTACAAGCTAGAGTTCGAGCTCCGCCCCCCTCCAGGTTTCTCAGGTCTCGGTTGCCTTCGGAGCCCCTGGCGGCACAGGGGCTCCTGGTGGCAGTAAAGAGTCTTCTGGACATGGATGTCATTTGCCCCGTGCCTCCATCAGAGCAGGGCAAGGGCTTCTTTTCCAATCTGTTCACGGTGCCCAAGAAGGACGGGTCGATCCGTCCTATCTTGGACCTCAAGCTTCTCAACAGGTTTGTCAGGCCGCGCAAATTCCGCATGGAGACCTTGCGCTCGGCCATTCAGTCTCTTCGTCAGGGAGATTTTCTGACGTCCATAGACATCAAAGACGCTTATCTACACATTCCGATTTTTCCAGCACACCAGAGGTTTCTCAGGTTTGTCGTAGAGGATCGTCACTTTCAGTTTGTGGCTCTTCCTTTCGGTCTCACCTCGGCACCTCGGGTGTTCACCATGGTGCTGGCGGGGGTGATGGCACTGCTCAGGGTTCAGGGCATTCGCATTGTACCCTATCTGGACGATCTGCTGATTATGGCAGATTCCTTCAGCCAAGCGGAGTCGGACACCAGTGTGGTGGTGTCCACTCTGGAGAGGTTCGGTTGGGTGATCAACCACCCCAAGTCTTCCCTTTGTCCGTCCAGGATTGTGACGTTTCTGGGGATGTCTTTGGACACCTTGCAGGCCGGGGTTTTTCTGCCCCAGGCCAAGATTCTTTTGATCCAGGAGTTAGTGCGGCTACTCTTGTCAGCTCCTCACCCGTCCTTCCGGTTAGGGATGAGGCTGGTGGGATTAATGGTGGCCTCATTCGAGGCGGTTCCCTTTGCGCAATTCCATACGAGGATGCTTCAGCTTCATCTGCTGAAGGTTTTGGGACAGGTCGCCACTGTCGTTGGATCAGTATTTCCGGTTGACCCCTCAAGTTCGTCGATCCCTACAATGGTGGCTGGGGTCTGTCAATCTGTTGATGGGCAAATCCTTCCTGGCCCCGTGCTGGGAGACGGTCACCACGGATGCCAGTCTATCAGGCTGGGGGGGTGTTTGGAAGGATTGCCAGTTTCAGGGTCTATGGAGCCCGCAGGAGGCTCACGAGCCCATCAACATTCTGGAATTGAGAGCCATCAGGTTGGTTCTGTTTCGCTTGACTCATCAGTTGAGGGGCCGGCCAGTTCAGGTCCGGTCGGACAACAGGACGGCGGTTGCTTACATCAATCACCAGGGGGGGACTCGCAGCAGGAGTGCCCTCAGGGAGGTGTCTTTGATTCTGGACTGGGCGGGGGCCCACGTCCCGTGTATCTCAGCAGTCTACATTCCGGGAGCGGAAAACACGGAGGCGGACTCGCTGAGCAGGGCCTCATCTCGTCAGGGGGAGTGGTCTCTCAGTCCCAAGGTGTTTCGTTTGATTTGTCTCAGGTGGGGGTTCCCTGTGGTGGACCTCTTTGCCTCTCGGCACAATCACAAGCTTCCAGTCTTTGTGTCGCTCTCGCAGGATCCTCTGGCTCTGGAGGTGGATGCCATGTCTCTGAACTGGAGGGATCTGGGCTGGATGTACCTGTTTCCCCCGTTCCCGGTGCTAGCCAGGGTGGTGCGCAAGCTGGCGCTGGAAGGCGCATCAGCGATCCTGGTGGCCCTGAGGTGGCCAAGGCACGTTTGGTTCGCAGATCTGGTAAGGCTGGCAAAAGACCAGTTCGTGCTGCCTCTGAGTCCGGATCTGCTCACTCAGGGTCGGCTGCGTCATCCCAATTTACAATCGCTGGCTTTGACGGCGTGGCTGCTGAGTCCACTATCTTGAAAGAGGAAGGTCTTTCTGATGCTGTTATTCAGACACTTATCAGTGCCAGGAAACGGTCTTCATCAACCATTTATTATAGGTCATGGAAATCCTATATTGACTGGTGTGAGGCTAGGTCCCTTTCTTGCCGGGAGTTCTCTATTCCCAGGCTCTTGGAGTTTCTTCAACATGGTCTGGATCTGGGGCTCCAGATTAGTACCTTAAAGGGGCAGGTTTCTGCCCTGGCGGTTTTCTTTCAAAGGTCCTTTGCATTTCATCCCTTAGTCAAGATCTTCTTCCAAGGAGTTATGCATATACGGCCTCCTAGGAAGCCTTTTGTTCCGGTTTGGGATTTAAACTTGGTTTTTTCTGCTCTTCAGGGGCCTCCGTTTGAGCCCATGCATGAGGCTGCCTTGTCGTCCCTTACTCAGAAGGTGGCCTTTTTGGTGGCTATCACTTCTGTTCGGCGTTTTTCTGAGTTGGCAGCTTTATCCATTAAAGCTCCGTATTTTGAAAGGCATCAGGATAAGGTTGTTTTTCGTTTCAAACCAGATTTCCTTCCTAAGGTGGTTTCGGCTTTCCATTTAAATCAGGACATTGTTCTGCCCTTTCTTGTCCCTATCCTAGCACCGAGAAGGAGAGGGTGTTGCATTCCTTGGACGTTGTCCGCGCTGTGAAATATTACCTGGTGGCTACGTCTTCTTTTCGTAAGACGGATGCCTTCTTTGTGGTGCCCTCTGGGCCTAGGAAGGGTTTGGCTCCTGCCAAATCTTCTATCAGTACATGGATTCGTCCGGCCATTTTTGGGGCCTATTCTGCCAAGGGGAGGAGTCCCCCTTTTCGTGTTACTGCTCATTCTATTCGTGCTCTTGGAGCGTCCTGGGCCTTCCAGCACCAGGCCTCTGTTGAGCAGGTTTGTAAGGCCGCTACCTGGTCTTCTGTTCACACTTTTTCCAAGTTTTACAAGGTTGATGTTCGGGCCTCAGCGGATGCTGGTTTTGGCCGCCTGGGTTTGCAAACTGTTGTGGCATAGGTTGTGCCTTGTTACCTTGTTTTGGATTCCCGCCCTTTTATGGACACTGCTTTTGGATGTCCCATGTGTTATGGATATCTGAAGCGGGGTGTGTGACATACTTAGAATAATACCATTTTGTGAAATACTCACCTGTAAAATGGGTATTATAAGTATGTCACACACCCCGCTTCACCCGCCCTTGTTTGGTACTCTGGATACTCTATATTGGGCAGTTTGCGTGGTTCTTGGTTTTACTGTTGCCTCTTCCTGGTCCCTTACTTACTGCTTCTGTATACTGGGTAATGAGTGGGAGGTCCCAGGTATTTATGGATCAGGGAGGGGCTTTTCTCTTTGCATCATCTCTGCAGGAACGCCCCTTCAGGTCGGTATTACCCCATGTGTTATGGATATCTGAAGCGGGGTGTGTGACATACTTATAATACCCATTTTACAGGTGAGTATTTCACAAAATGGTATTATTGGGGCCTATTCTGCTAAGTTCCCCCTTTTCGGGTCACTGCTCAATCTACTCGTGCTGTTGGGGCTTCTTGGGCTTTTCAGCATCATGCTTCTGTTGAACAAGTTTGCAAGGCTGCAACTTGGTCTTCTGTGCATACTTTTTCTAATTTTACAAGGTTGATGTGCGGGCCTCAGTGGATGCTGCTTTTGGCCGCAAAGTTCTGCAAGCTGCAGTAATTTAAGTTATGCATTATTCCCTTGGTTGGATCCCCACCCTTTTTAGACACTGCTATTGGATGTCCCAAGTGTCATGAATATTTGGAAGCGGGGTGTGTGACATACTAGGAATAATACCATTTTGTGAGTACTCACCTGTAAAATGGGTATTACGAGTATGTCACACACCCCGCTTCCCCCGCCCTTGTTTTGTTCTAGGGATCCTTTATATGGTGTATCTTATTTTTCAATTACATCAATTGATTTGGCTCTTCCTGGTTCCTTTCTGCTATCTTATGACTGGGGAATGAGTGGGAGGTCCCAGGTACTTATGGACTAGGAGGGGCTCCTTTTTTTCATGTCATCTCTGCAAGATCGCCCTCTACAGGCCGGTTTCCCAAGTGTCATGAATATTTGGAAGCGGGGTGTGTGACATACTCGTAATACCCATTTTACAGGTGAGTACTCACAAAATGGTATTTTCAGCTTCCAGTGGATGCAGGAGTAAATGTAAGTGCTGACAATGCCTCAGTATCATGTGTGCAGGTGGAGCAATTGAATTTTAGGGAGTTTTCTTTTCCAACTGTGCCAGGCTCTTGGTATGGTTTAAGTCCACAAGTTTGTGCTTACAAACCATAGACAGATGTCAGAAGATAGCGGGGAGTGCATGTAACTATAGAGGATTTGGAATGAGACATCACTTGTGGGGCCAAAGGGGTTAAAAGAAAAACAAAAGCCCCTGGGGCCAAGACTCCAGGGATGCGCAATTCCCTGTCAAATCCAGATGCCACGCTCTGTCACACCCTCTGGTTTGCCGGTATAGTTCCTGACCTGGTAATCCTGCGCCACATGCATGGGTCTGGGTAGCATCGGAAACCAGAAGAGTATTTTGCCTGCTCTGGAGCTTTCTGTTTATCAGTCTGGGCAGCCCAAATCTTTTCAGACAATAGGATCACTTTCATTCTGATCATATGCTATACAATCTTATTATATCCTTATAGTATGTGCCATCTATTCAGTATGAGTTATAGCACTGCCTTCTATACAGCAACCATTCTACCAACATCTCCAGAGGAGAACACTTCAGCCTGGAACAACATTTTATATCTCCGAACCTTCTTACTTGCAATGTACTTCCTGTCACATCTCCCAGAACCAGTTTATCTACATCTTGCCCCCAGGCCCTATTCCTTTAAAGTGTCAGCTTGTAGGGCAGGGCTTTCTCATGTTGTATCTTGTAAGCACAGCGATTTATTGTCTAGATAGTCCACTGTACTTGTTTATAAACACTACTCTGTAAAATGCCATGAAACATTGGGATTCAATATTTTATAGATTCACTACACACAGAGTGGTCCGTTTAACTGTTGATGGGTATGACAGCTAATAAAGTCCCAACAAAAAAAATCAATATTGTAGCCTCATGATGCCACAGTAATCAGCTAATCAACACAAAACACCTACAAATGTTTCTGCCTTTAAATAATCCCTCAGTCTGGTTCAGTGGGCTACACAATCATAGGGAAGACGGCTGACTTGACAGTTGTCCAGAAGACACCCTACACAAGAAGGTTAGGCCAAAAATGTCACAATGCTAAAGAAGCTGGCTTTCCAAAGAGTGCTGTATCCAAGCGTATTAATGGAAAGTCGTGTAGATGGAAGAAGTGTGGTAGAAAAAGGTGCACAAGCAACAGGGACAACACCAACTCTGAAAGGGTTGTCAAGAAAAGGCCATTCAAGAATTTGAGGGATATTCACAAGCAGTGGACTGCATCTGGAGTCAGTGATTCAAGAGCCACCACACACAGATGGATTTTGGACATCTCCCACATTCCTTGTGTCAAGCCACTCCTGACCAAGAGACAAGGTCATAAGCATCTTACCTGTGCTAAGGAGAAAAGGGATTGGATTGTTTCAGCGGTCCAAGACCCTGTTTTCTGATTAAAGTGAAATCTAGAGTTAATTTGGAGAAAAGTACCCAGATTCTAAAGATAGAGTGATAAGGACAGGCACACAATCCATGTTACAAGGTCCAGTGTGAATTTTCCACAGTCATTGAAGGCTTAGAGAGCCATGTCATCTGCTAGTCTTACGGAGATGCTGATTTCATTTTACAGCACCTGCCTGACTGTCAAAAGTACCAAAACTTGGTCTATCTCCACACATCTGCTTTGAGGAAAAGTTCACTACAATGTTACATATACACAACTAAACAGGGAACTCTAGAACAAAAATTCAAGAGGATTGATTAATGCCAAAGAGGACCAAAGCCCATAGGCATACTCCTTCCCCCCTTGAAACCCCCCAGGTCACCCAAAAACTCACCTTCAATCCTGTCCAACAGCACATGCTCGAGCAGCGGCCACATCCCCCTTATCCCTTTAGCAGGGCACGTGCCCGCGCCAAGCATTTGTGAATGGCTGATGCAGGCACGCTCCCTGTTAGAGGGTAGTGGGGGATGCGGCTGCCAACGCGTTCAAATCTGCTTGCATTAGATAAGCTCCTGGGCGAAGCTGCTCGAGCGGATCTGAGCTTGCTGATTGGACGATAGCATGCGCATGCGTTGTAGGGACGGAAATAGGCAAGTTTGTTTGGATGACCTGGGGGTTTCACACAGCTTGATTGTGGGTGCCCCAGAGACAGGGACCAAAACCCAGGATAGTCAAAATCCTGAGAATTGGTCCACTTTAAACCATTTGTGGTCAACAATAGTTAGAGCATACCTCCCAAGTGTCCCTGATTTGGAGGGACTGTCCACCCTGAAAAGTTGGTAGATATGGTTTGATGTTATTTTGTCAGCATACCTACCAACTTTTCAGGGTGGGAAAGACGGACAATTGTTAAATTAGGCCACGTCCCCTCATTCGGGGATGGATAGATCGGATGTAACAGTTACAACAATATAAGCACTTTTAATAGGTGAATTAATCATTTATTGATGCAGATCTACATGTTACACCTACCTCAAAGAGGGACACATAAGAACAATGAGGGACTGGGGGACATAGACTCAAAAGAGGGACATATATGCAGCAGTATTGATAAAATGTGTGTAGGAGAGTTTTGTCCGCACGGCTCTGCGTAATGTGATCACCTACAGCATTAACATCAGAGTGGCAACATGGCGGCGGCCAGGACGAGTCTAGGTTGCGCAGCTGAGGGCCAGACGCATGCGCAGTGTACTCAGCACGAAACCGGGCAGCAGTGTGGGCAGGCGGCTTCCAGCAGCTCAGCCTGCTAGCGACTGCTTCCGGGTGAGTTTTCGCTTTCTCTTCTCTTTGTCCCCCGTGTTCGTGCGAAGCACATCCGAGGTTGCGGTCCTCCCCCGTACTGTGATGTGTGGCTGTTGAGCGTCAGACATTTTCTCCGGAGTAGGAGCTGTGAGGAACCGAGGAGCGCGGTGTGGGACGTGAGCAAGGTGTCGCCCGCTCGTTACCTGCTATGAGGTAATTCTGTGGTGTTCTACCCCCGGCCTCTAGTCCTCCCGCCCGGGCCCTTTCCTCACTCTCCACCTGTTCGGGCCCGGGGGGGGGGGGAAACACCCGGGTGGGGTGGCCTATTTTATCTTGCGTCTGCGGGCCACAATTTAATTCCTTACAGTGCGGCGGCCTCTTATTCTGACCTTTCCCAGAGATTCTCCTCTCGCCTCAAAGTGTTGCGTAACACCGCGGGCCAGACCATTGCATAAGTAGGGACCCCCAACTTCTGTTTATGGTTCCATAGGCCCTTATTATTCAGGTTGTGCCTTCCCTTCCTATTTTGATGATCTAGAATGGAAATAAAAGCAGACTCCAGCCCCACAAACCCTTTCCTTAAATTTTTTCTAGTGATACATGTGGACCAAAACAGGAAGTGGAACGCTACAAGAGAGCCATGGGTTTCCCTATACTAAAAATAAGTGAAAGTATTTCTGACTGCGCTTTGGCTTGTGGCTCTAATTTATTTCCTATTCTGGCAACACGTATGACTTCCTACTTTCTATACACTCTTTGGCTTACAACAGAAAGTGGCGCTAAAGCTCCCCAATGGCGAAACAAATAAACGCAACCAGATCATTTTAGCTAACCTGCTCTACCTAAAACTACAATCAAAGGTTTTGATCAGAGCTGACTTTAGATCCTTTTAAACAATCACCCTGTCTTGGGATGCCCCTATTGCTTCCCAGCCAAAAGCAGGCATGGGTCTCTGCATGATGTTGGGCTGCTGCATCTGTGCATGGCTGTCCCCCCCCCCCCCCCCCCCATAGCTCTGATAGGAAAAGTTGCGTATATCTCTGAAGGCTTGCTAATGGTATGAGGGGGTAGGGGTTAGGAGAGTTTAGACCAACTACTTTATATACCTAGATAAAGAGCAATAGGGAGGTCACATAAAATACTTTCCCTCTGTGGAGCAGTTAATGCGGGATATAGTTTGCTGGGCAGACATGCAATCACTGCACGCCCTGTGGACCCCATTGGTTGCTGGTGGTGGGTGCAAATAAGGTTTGTAATTCTGCACAACTTCCCATTGCACTTTAAAGCAGAACAAGGTCTGACTGCTGTTTCCCTGGGGCATCCCAAATTGGTATTTGTGTGAAATACCCAGGGTGTCTGTATTCATTCGCCTTGGCACTCGTCTCTCATTTGGTGCTGCCAGCTGCGGCACTGCCGACTTCAGGTGCTGAATTTGTTGTGAAGGCGAGTTTATTTTTTTTCTCCCCCCCCCCCTTTTTCATTACATGGGCATAATCGCTATTTGAAGGAGGGCATGGCTTATGTTTATTTTGCAAGGTGTTATTATGCAAGATTATTTTCTTTCTCAGTCTGGTCATGGGGCATTGGGCGACACCACTCCCTCCACTGCCTGTTATTCAGCAATCTTCTAAGTAGAGGTCAGCCTTGGATATGGCTTCTGGGTCTAAAGGGAAAGGGGATCTGGTGGATGAGGATTCGGCCCCTAGAGGAAGTTTTAAACTACAGAGGATTCTCTTGAACTGATAAAATGAATTAGGGCCTCTTTTAAATGTGAACATTGTTCCTAAAGCTCCCAAAACTTTGGAAGATATGTATGCAGAGCGAGAAAGTAAGCCTTCTATTACGTTTCCTTTAATGCAGCACATTAAGGACATTTTTTGCAGAGTGGGAGCATCAGACAGAAAACCCCCCAATTTCATCAAAAACCTGCTACCCCTTTTAATTAGTGTGATTTCAATCCTCTATTCCTTTTAAGGATACAGGGGCGCTAAAAGACAGGAAAGCAGATGTTTGTCTAAAAAGGTTATGGGATAGTGTATCTGCCGCTATGCTTCCAAATCTAGCAGGCATGGCTTTTAGTTATGCAGAAGCAAATGGCGGTAAAGTAAAAAAAACAGGAATGTTCATAGACAAACGAAAGACCAAAAGCCCTAAACTAGAGATGGCAGGCTCCAAAACCCAATAATAGAGAGGACACTTCGTTGCTGCAGCCCTTAGTTTATTGAGAGATAAACCTACCTTAAAATGATGGTCATCCGGGGGGGGGAGTTTGGCTTGGGTTTTCTTAGCAATGGATTCAGCTTCGGACAACAGGTGGCTGCAAAACCTGGTTTGTCAGGAATACAAATTGGAATTCAATTGTATTCCTCCAAAATGTATTAAGCTGACCAATCCTCGGGGTGAGATTCATCGCCAGGTACTAGTGGAGGCGGTACAGTATTTCTCTGAACTTGTCCCTGTGAAGGAACAAGGGTGGGGGGTTTTTTTCCACCATTTTTTTGGTTAAAAAAAGAAAAAATTGGTTACTGACCTTGAATCTAAAAGTTTTAAACCAATTCATTCTTTACCGAACATGGTGGAGATGGAACCGGTAACGTCAGCATTTCCTTTACTGGAGAAGAATTGCTTTATGGAGTCAATAGATCTTATAGACGCTTACCGCATCCTATCCACCAGGAATCTCAGATCCTTGGAAGCAGCCTTCTTTCGGAAATGTCCGATCTGGTGCATTCAGATGGCCGTTCCCTTCTGGCTTTCCTAAGCTCAAAGGGTCTTTGCAAAAGTGATGATAGAAGTAGCAGGTTACTTGAGACTTCTACATGTATTATTCCTTACCTGGATGACATCCTGAATGTGGCAGTATCGAAAAAGTTGTTGACAGAACAGATTCAGTTAGTTCTTCAAGCCCTGAAATCTTTGGGTTGGTTTATAAACTCTGAAAAAATTAGACCTTAACCCTTTCGCTGCCAGCCTACCTGCAGCTTTTGTCACCCTCTGTTGCCAGACCATGTTTCACTATTTTGCGCTACACATGTTCAACTGTGATTTTTGAAAGGATATTGTTATTTTCAAGAGAGTCTGGGCTTCAACATGAAATCTCTTGTTTGACCTTTTTTGTGTATTCTCAATACTTTTTGGTGAAATGTGCAAAAAAAATAAAAAAAATAATTTTTTGCAATTTGTAGTGTTTTTTTGTAATAAAAAATGTAAGTTTGTCAATAAAATTTTATTGCGTGCGAAACCCCAATTTCTCCCAGTCACAGCGGTACCATATATGTATTAATAGACACCCTTTCCTGCCCAGGAGACTCCCCCAAACTGAAACAGAGCTTTAGGAGATTTTCAGATAAAATACAACTATGCTGTGCGCACCTTGCAGTTTTTCCAGAAGAACAACCATTTACATTTAAAATACCCCCACAAGTACATACCTCAAGCTTTCTAGGCGTACCAAGCTTGTTTATGTGGGCTTAGTTTTCTGGAAGTAATCCCTCAATGAATTCTTTGGTTGCACAAAGTTTCCCTAAGGAAGAATCAAGCCACAAAAAAAAAAAACTATGTGCAAACAAGAAAAAACAAGTTGGTAAACACCCCAAAGTAAAGCATGCGCATAACAGTAATTTTACTTGAAAATTTCAGCTCTGCAGACAAAATGCGCACCTTGCAATTTTTAAACCAAAACAACCCTTTACATTTGGAATATCCCCTATAAACCATATATTCCCTGAAAGTACACATGTTAAGCTTTCTAAGAGTACCCAACTTGTTGTAGTAGGCTCACCTTTCTGGAAGTAATCCCTCAAAAAATTCTTAGGTTGCACAGGGTTTCCCTAAAAAAAAAAAAAAAAAAAAAAAAAAGAATAAAAAAACTGAATAAATAACATGTTTTCCTAAAATATAAATATGCAAACAAGAAAAACAAGCTAAATCTGAAAGAGCAAGGTCCCCCGAGCAGAACAATACCAAACATGCATAGGTACTATTAACCCTTTTAATTGCCAACCTACTTGAAGTTTGTCACCCTCTGTTGACAGGTCATTTTTCCCCATTCTGCGCCATGTTTAACCGTGATTTTTGACGGAATTTCCATGAAAATTATAGATAAATATTTTACAGCAGAGTTTAGGCTTGAACATGAAATGTCTTGTTTGTAATTTTTCTACTGTTTTTTTTATATTTTTGTGTAAAAAATAAATATTTTTTAGACAATTGTCTCCTTTATTTTAAATAAAACATTTACTTTATTAAAGAAAACCATATTGCACGTGAAAGCCCAATTTCTCCCGATTACAACTGTACCACATATGTATCGGTAGCCCCCCATTCTTGCCCAGGAGACACCCCAAACTGAAAATAGCACTTTATAACATTTACAAATAAACTACTACTTATATCCACACTATAAACATAAGGGGTTCATTTAAAAAAAAATGAAAAGGGGTCTCATGGACCCCTTACCAGTTGACAAGGGGTTAAATGTTAAATAAAAAAGACAGACACACAAAAAAAAAAAACATCTATATATATATTTTTTTTTACTTTACTCACATCCGATCCTCTGTCCCCCAGCGATCTGCGATGACAGTCTGCTCGGGTGTTTGGAAGAGAGAGTCTGGGGGGGGGGCGCAATCTCAGCCCTCTCCTCCTCCCCACCTCTCTCCTCCTCCCCACCTCTCTCCTCCTCCCCACCTCTCTCTTCCTCCCCACCTCTCTCCTCCTCCCCACCTCTCTCCTCCTCCCCACCTCTCTCTTCCTCCCCACCTCTCTCCTCCTCCCCACCTCTCTCCTCCTCCCCACCTCTCTCCTCCTCCCCACCTCTCTCCTCCTCCCCACCTCTCTCCTCCTCCCCACCTCTCTCCTCCTCCCCACCTCTCTCCTCCTCCCCACCTCTCTCCTCCTCCCCACCTCTCTCCTCCTCCCCACCTCTCTCCTCCTCCCCACCTCACTCCTCCTCCCCACCTCTCTCCTCCAACCACCCGAGCAGACTGATTCTCTGTCTCGGGTGCCGGCATTAAGAGGCAGCTGCTGCTGACATCAGAACTATGTCACCCGCCCCCAGGGGCAGGGCTAGCAGACCCGTTCCAGGAAGTGGGGGGAGGGCAATTTCTGCCCTCTCCTTGCCACGGAAGAGGCTGGGGGGGTTATCGGAGGCCCCCCCCCCCACCCCCAGTGAAGAGGAGACCCATCGGGAGACAGCGCGGCCTCAGGTAAGTTAATGTCATTTTTGATTTTTTGTTTTTTTTTGTTTTTTTACAGTTAGCTGCTGCCGAAGCGGGGGGGGGGGGGGGGGGGGGCGGGGCATGGGGGTGCTATTCTGGGGGCTCCCCCCACGGGGGGATCGGATGGCACCAAATGAAAGAGGAGACCCGGCCGGATCGACTGAGGGGGTCAGGTGAGTACTTTTTATTTCAACTAGCAGGGGGGAAAGTCAGACACGTAGATTCTACGTGCTTGGCACTGAAAGGGTTAATCCGGGGCAGTCAAAGACATTTCTAGAGATTCTACTAGATTCAAGATCATAAATGTCCTTTCATCCACAGGAAAAGTATTCATTGGCAATCAGATTCCAGAGCTGGCAGCGGGTCCCACTATTCGGGAAGCAATGCCGATTCTGGGTCTCATGACCTCTTGCATAACCACAGTAGAATGGGCCAAAGATCATTGGAGGATTCTTCAATTGTTCATTCTTATGAACTGGAACTGTCACCTGGAAACTCTGGTAGCCCAGATTTGCCTCTCAGATACAGTTCGATCATGTCCAAATCTGCACAAAGTGTCCAGGGACACTTTTTTCATGGACTGTGAAACCGGGAAGTCTCTTCCCTTTCCTCAAATCATAAGGAATTACTGGCAATTTTTAAGGTGGTGACCTGGGCCTCCTTGAATAAGAACTATCGGCTCAATGTTCTGGCCATGTGAGACCTGGCATGTGGAAAAGTTCTTTCAGCAGTCATCCCACCCCAAGAGGTATTATGTTATTTTGGTAGGATGTTGTGGGGAGGAGTCAGAAGATATTGGATTACTCTTACTGGTAAGATGTTTTCATGATGTATGTTTTATGTGCATATTTTACCTGTGGCTACTTGCTTACAGGGGTAAATAAGGCAATTGCTTGGGTGCCAAGATTTCGCGATCGTGCCCTGAGGCGCCAGGTAGCAGCCTGCCACACTAATATGACACAGGTGACATGACAGCCTGTGTCATATTATGGAGCCTACACAGGGTGTAGGTCTACTTTAAAGGGAAATGATTTTTACTTTCCCAGGATTGGTTCCGTTCCCGAGGGGCATCCATATTTGGAATTCCCTGTTGAGAACACAGTACAACTCACCTCTTGCTCGTTTCCACGGCAGATGTGAGCGTGCAGCCGTTCAGAGTTGTTTCTGCGTATACATCCTTCGGCAAACTGCTCTGATTGACTTCCATGCCGCATCTCTGGTTTCCGCAGGTGTGTGCACTCACGTTCCAGCCTATCTGAGTGGCTGGGGCGGGATCTTGCTGCAGCGCGTGCTCCCCATTGAAAACGATGAGAGCTGTTTGCTGAATGACATAGCATACAACTCTCATTGGACGAGACGGCTCTCATTGACTTCTATTCCACAACTCCTGCCGTTATACACAAAGGGGGGCTTTCTGCTTCGGGAAAGCCAGCGGATGGCCCAGAAATCTTTTAAGATCTCAGTGCAGCTGTTGGTGGGGTTTTTTCCTGCTTATATTATTTGTTGGTTAGGCAGGAAAACCTGCTAGAAAATCTGTTAGTGTCACTTGAAAAAAAAAATGGCCTGCCTGAGCCTCATGATCCTAGTGATGATTGTAGCTTTTTCTGTTATTATACCCGAGCCACATACAGGAAGTGAGGCTGAATCCTTGTCATGTGATTATGCACAGCAACATAATGTGTTTTTGTTTAAATATGTATTACCTTCTCTCCCTTTGCCCAGGGCATCTTAAATTAGGATGATGCAGAGGGGAGTGGACGTCCAGTCATTTTTTTATTGGTGGTCTGTTTTCCATTTGTTGCTTAGTGTGGTATTCCCAAATTGTCATGTTTGTGGTAGATTGTCGTAAGTGGGATCCTGCTAATGTTGGTGTGATCCTAATAGTTGATTGCTCATTGTGGTCATGTCATTACACAGGCTGATGAAGACTTGGTTGCTTTTTGACTGTGTGCCATATTCCGCATTGCAAGGTCCTCAAAGAATGGAACTCAAGAACTCTTATCTAGCTAATCATTTAAGTCTGTGTAATGATTACATCATACCTAATATATAATGGCCGCAATAAAATGCATCCCGTACTGGCAAGGAAGGGAAAGGGAGCTGGGGCTACTGATCACATAGCAACTTGTTTTCATAGAGACCTGTCCTTATTACTTTTCATGTCTTGTTAGACTGATACATGTGTGGTCCCATGGCAGACTTGGTAAGGAGGAGGGGGTTGTAGGTTCTCCTAGATTAGACTGCATTATTTGCTGTGCTGTTGTCGTACTATACATTCAGCAGTTTGCATGTGTAGTTATTCCCCTGGCAGTACTGCTAATATGACATCTGCTGTATAGTCACTAGGGATTGTTTGTGATCAGCATTTCCAGCCCCTCCTCCCCAATTTTATTTCTGTTCCGATGCTGTGACTCCTATGCTTGAGGACATTCAAATTATCCACATAGATGCTGACTGCTCTCTTCTCCTAATAAACTGCACCAACATTGTTTGGAACTTTTGATTTAAGAAAAAAAAAAAAAAAGTTTGTATTGAATGTAGTACTCCACCATGGCTTTTATTTTGTTTTAAGAGAGATCCTTCCAGAGGGTGTTTCCCTTGTACACAGAGTAACTTGTCATTGAGTCATCAGCACTTCCTGTTAGAAAGTCTGGCTAGGTTTGGATTACTATAGTGTGCAAAAGGGAACACAGCCCAATAGCTTTTCATGTATTTGATACAGCTGGACAGAACAATGATTTTGCAATGAATTATTAAACCAATTCTTAATATGCTTTTGTGTTCATGGGAAAAAAATGAAGTTCTAAAAAGAATCTATCTTTTAGGCAGCAATAATCTTATGTATAGCCATCTCGGCATTTACATGACCATTCTATTGTGTTATTGAGGAATGTGCTGGTTGCATGGTTTAGAGTTGGTCTTTTGATGGTTACTCAATCACCCTCTTTTGTGGATTGTGTAATGGTGAGCTGCCCGAGTTCTGAAGCAGCCATTAAACGGAACACTTCCACCACTATTTACTTGTGGTAGCCTCTTCTGGAGGAGTGCCAACGTTCATGGTCATACGTCTTAAGTACCCTCTCGGACCTAGTAACAAAAAAGAAACATTGTATATCGCTCTCACCCTGCAGGTTCGATTACTGTGGTGTCACACCAGCTGCACCACTTGGTTCTGATCTATTTTTTCCAGTTTTCATAACCTCACTTGTTGGCTGCAAGGGGCACATCACTTGAGCACCCTCTGCTGATATGCAGGCAGCCAGCTCCTAAGCATAATGGGCTAGACGGGGGCATACTCTGAAGGCTCCAAAATAGGACTACTGCAGCCTGCAGGACTGTAAGAGATTGAGCCTCTCGGTAAGGAGGCAAGTTATGTTTGTTTTCTGTGCATTTACTTTTTAAAGGACAAGTATAATTTTTCCAGCTTTTCTGGGAACAAAACCATAGACTCTGGTTCTCTGCCTCTCAGCTGTGATGTATGTTAGTCTCCTGCTGCAGAGAGCACAGGTCACATTTTACAGCACAGGATATGGATATATATATATATATATATATATATATATATATATATATATACCAGTTTGCATGTAGGCAACAATTTGCTACCGTCTGATCACATCTGCAACTCCTGGAGAAGCAGCACCTCTCCACCTCAGAATGACACTATACAGTGATCTGTCCTGTTTTATGCATGCCTTGCATTCATCATGGACAACTGCTTTATTTTCTCCACAGCCGTCAAAACGGCAGGACCTTTGTTGATCACCTGAAACTTTACACCCAGTGTGTATAGCTAGAGAGCTAGATGGCTATAGCTATCTGAGAGAGATAAAGAGATAGATATCTCTCTATACAGGTAGAATATATATATTACTCCCCAGTGCATTTTCCTCTATTCCCACATTGAACACTAACATATATAGGTATTTTCTAGCCATGAAAATGATTCTCTCTACCAATTATTATATCCTTCATTCACCAGCCCTCTAACCCTTCCCAATCCTTGTGATTATGCCCTGCATCTGTTTCTACCAGCCCTGGGGAAGCCTACATATCGGTCTGCACTTTCAAGATCAGGGCTTGCCACATGTGCCTCTGGTCCAACTACTTAAAGAGGAACAACACACAGGACTTTCACTTTCCCATGTGGCGTTTCTTTGTGCTGCTGCATTCTGAATTGGGATTCTCGGATGTGTGCACCCCCCCTCCCAGATTGTCCCATTTCTCTCACCTACCTTTCCCCACAGCGCAGACTTGGGTGAGAGTGCGTGCTTTGATTGGCTGAGTGGTCACTGGCGGGCGATGCGGCTTGCCGCACTGAAGGGAGCCAATCAAAGCACGCACTCTCACCTGAGTCTGTGCTGTGGGAAAAGGAAGGTGAGAGAAATAGGACAACCTGGGAGGGGGGGGTACACACATCCGAGCATCCCAATTCAGAATGCAGCAGCACAAAGGAACACCATGCTTGCTTGCTTAGCCCCATAAAGGCTGGATGAGCACACTGCTAGATGTGAGTGGGGATACAGCTGGAGCGCACAGATATGGCGAGGACTCCAGGAGAGCGTGATTGGGGGTTTTGCACAGCGGGGCATCACAATTAAGGAGGAGTTTGAAAAGACTCTTTAAACTGGACCAACCCCATTACAACGAACAGTGCTCATACGCATCCCTCCCCAGGGCAATTAAGAAAAGGTAAATTAATTTTTACGTGCAGCAATCTCACTCCTGCTGTGGTTAATTTAACTTCCAGAATGGCATCTCCTGGAGCTACAGGCTGCCTGCAAACAGGAAGTGCTGTTGGGTTTTTCTGTTACTGTGCATTGTCAGTTGAATCCAGGCAGCAGCATGGCTGAGATGCTGAGAAAGGAAGCTCCAAAGTGTTTTAGCTTTGAGTGGAAGCATGAGCAAATGTATGTGCTGTCAGTGATTCTGATGTATATAATCCATGCAGATGGGGAATGTGGGTTTTTTTTTGGGGGGGGGGGGGGGTTGCAAGTGCCAGGCTGTTCTGGTTTAAAGCTGTATTTTGAACATTCATATCCTGCTTCAACCATAGCCTATGGAATGAGAACATTCTGAAACCTCTGGCTAGAAAAAAAATAATTACCCATACTATGCGCAGCAGCTCCCTTCTGGACAGGCAGCACATCCGCACCTCAGAATGACGAGATGCGTAAATCGGAGCAAAGGCCGATCACCTCCCTCCCCGCGGGACATCTGAGATCGGGATGTCCCGCGGGGTGAAACCCCCCCAAACACCCCAAATCCCCTTACCTTGTCTTCGGCGGCGGCCGGCCGCCGCCTCCCTCGTGCCCGTCTGTGAATGGCCGGCGCGGGCGCGCGCGCGTCAAGAGTGACGCGCAGGAGGCGGCGGAGCCGCTTGTCCGCGCCTGTCAAATCTCTTGTCCGTCGGCGCGGGGAGAGGTGAGTTTTTCGGGTGATCGGGGGGGTTTCACACAGCGGGGCACCCCGATCGGGGGTGCCCCACCGAAGTGGACCAAGACCCAGGATAGTCAAAATCCTGGGTGTTGGTCCACTTTAAATTTGGGTAGTACCACAACAGATCATGGAGCTCACTGGCACAGGAACCCTACATTTATTTATTTTTTTTTTTTGTCCACATATATTTTCCATTTCCGTTCTGATGTTACCTACTATACTTTTTTTCTGCACAATAAATAGCAACTTTCTGATAATGGCAACCGCAAAAATGGCCTGTAAATATGTCTTGTGTATGAAATGTTTGAAAGCTAAGCTAAATCTTAGCCTTACAGGTTAATAAAATGGGTTATGGATTGAGCAGTTGTGTTTGAAAGCCTCTCAGCTAAATGCCATGTTGCTTAAATCTTCTGGTAAAAGCTGCCATTGATCTCCTTCTGTAAACATATTTTCTATGTCTACTACCTCTGACATTAGAGCTATGCAAATGACATGGGACGATCCTCCCATGCACCACCTTGTGGTGAGACTGTTTGTGGCCCCAAACTCACTTTTTCCATTTTGCATTTTAAAAACCCATCAATGATTTGCCAGTATTGATAAATTGTAAAGTGGTAACATTGAATGTATAATATATAATGTTATAATATTAGGTGTGTTTTGTGCGTGTGTATGTAGTATACATCTTGTTGTAGGCCCAACACTCTTTATCTTCTACCCCTCCCCAAAGCTCTCTTATCAGTGATTTTCCAGCAGCGATAAACCCTTGAGTTTGAACTTCTTAGATTTTTAATAAGCACCTTATGCAGCAATACCAATGCACAATGTTTTTATCAATGGTACCTGCACTACGTCGCCCACCATGCCTGATTTTGTTTGAAAATGAAGTGCTCATGCACAGCATATTTCCTAGCTGAGCAATGTAATCCTGGGCTGCTGTGTTCCCTGTTCCATGTGTAAAGCAAAGTCGTGGTCAGTTGACCTATTGTCTGTATTGTAGTCTGCTCTTCTGTATATTGCTTTTATTTCATTGTGATATTCTTTTTGTTGCAGGTTTACATGCTGTGGAGAAGGCACCTTTTTCTGTTAAAAAGCAGCCAGTTTGAAAAACACGGTTATTAAAGAGGTGCGCTGTGTTTTTTTTTTTTTTTTTTTTTTTTTTTTCCTAAACCACCAATCTTCAGTTAGTGTTATCAGTAAAACTGTAAATGTTTTAAATGGATGCTGCTGGGCTGCCTGGGCAGAACCTTACACATACTTCTCCTTAAGTCATGCGCAGCTGATCTGTCCTATTTCAGTAGTAAAACAGTTGGATCAGTGACTAGCCGTGTCTACTGTATCCAGTTCAGTGGAGGGGTGTGCTCTGGCAGGGAGGTTTTCGGTCACCCCGCCGACTTAATCTGGGGTGGTGGTACATTTCAGACTATGGGACTAGATCTGATCAGACTGGGGCTCCCTGAACTAGGCAGATGGGCAGCCCGAGGAGACTTGTCCTGTTTCTGCATGCCAGAGACAAAGTCTAAACCCTTGCTCTGATAAATAAACCTACTTCAACAATCCTTTGTTTTCCTCCTGAAGAGTGTGGTGAACCTGTCTAGCCGCCAGCAGCCATGTGGGACTGTGATGCTGCATGGGAAAGTGGAAGCAGGTGTGTACTGGGACAAGGGATCAGACTTCCCCCCCCTGCTGTTAGGCACGGAACGCCCTCCTCGGGATGCTCCCCTGCTGCCTACTTCATGGACCCTCTAGTCTTATTTCACTAGTATGTCCCTATTAAGCCACACAGATGTTCTACATATGTATGTATAACATCTGTGAATATAGGAATACTCTACAGACCTTTACTCCAGCACAGGGTTTTCAGCAGAAATCTTTTCTTTCTCAAGCACGCACCCGGTCCTGCATGATTTCAGTTAGAATACCAGCACCACAGATCTGGAAAGACCTAGCTTTGCTGGTGTCGGCATGCGCCGTTGGATCGGGGGAGAAGGAGAGTTGACCAGGCAATTTCACACAGCAGGGCATCCAAGGGAATTCCATGGCCGTCTTCTGTGGGTTTTGGTCCATCTTAATCTTGAGGTCCTTAAGTGGACCAAAACCCACTGTCCAATGGCCCTATAATTTATAGGATTCCATGACCGCTTGATTCCATCCACCTGGGGCATCCCGATGCTGTGTGAGACTCGCCATCCCTGGGACTGTAGCGGGGGATGTTGTGGCATAGGACCGGGAAGGGTAAGTCGGATCGGGCAACTTGGTGTGGGGGGCACCTCCAATTGGGGCAAGGACCAAAACCCAGGATAGTCAAAATCCTGAATTTTGGTCCATTAATGCTCATTAGTTGTAATGTTTTAATTGATGTTAATAGATATAATAACTGTTTTATATATCTTTCAGTCTTGAGCATGGACAACACAATGGCAGTTGGCTACAGCCAAGACCCAGCCTCCATTTTATAACTGCTCCCTTGAATGACAGATGTAACATGCCAGTTGTGCAAGACTCTGATATGTAAGCAATCATTTGCTTGGAATTATACTTAAGGGGTCTTGCATTTTTGATGTGTTAGTTAATATGGCACCTGAACAAAGCTTGTTTTGGTTTGAGAAGACAAAAGTCTGACCCTCGGTCAGTAATACGACTCCATGACAGGTTTTCACTTGTTCGTATTGGTTATTTTATTTTATCATTTAGACAAAGTTGGGGCCAGGTTTGTAAACAATACCATTTTACTGGTATACTGACCTGTAGAGGGCGCTCTTGCAGAGATAACAAAAAAAGGTAAGACCCTCCCGGCCCATAAATACCTGGGACCTCCCACTCATTCCCCAGTATAAAGATAGCAGTAGATCAAGGGACCAGGAAAACCAATAAAAACTAACAAAGGTTCAGCATATAAAGGATCCAGAATACAAAAGGGCAGGGTGAAGCGGGGTGTGTGACATACTTATAATAACCATTTTACAGGTGAGTATTCACAAAATGGTATTATTCTAAGTATGTCACACACCCCGCTTCAAGACATTCATTACATGTGGGACATCCAATAGCAGTGTCCATAAAGGGCGGGGATCCAAAAACAAGGCAACAAGGCACAAACTTAAACCACTGCAGCTTGCAGAACTTTGCGGCCAAAAACAGCATCCGCTGAGGCCCGAAAATCAACCTTGTAAAACTTGGAAAAAGTGTGAACCGAAGACCAAGTAGCAGCCTTACAAATCTGCTCAACAGAAGCCTGGTGCTGGGAGGCCCAGGACGCCCCAACAGCACAAGTAGAATGAGCAGTAACACGAAAAGGGGGAACCTTCCCCTTGGCAGAATAGGCCCCAACAATGGCCTGCCGAATCCATTTACTAATGGAAGACTTGGCAGGAGCCAAACCCTTCCTAGGCCCAGAGGGCACCACAAAAAGGGCGTCAGTCCTACGAAAAGGAGAAGTAGCCACCAAATATACTTCACACAGCGAACCACATCCAAAGAATGCAAAACCCTCTCCTTGTCATTGCTAGGCTTAGGACACAAGGAGGGAAGAACAATATCCTGATTAAGATGAAAAGCAGAGACCACCTTAGGAAGGAAATCTGGCTTGAAGCGGAAAACAACCTTGTCCTGATGCCTCTCAAAGTAAGGGGCCTTAATAGACAAGGCTGCCAACTCCGAAACACGCCAAACAGAAGTGATGGCAACCAGAAAAACAACCTTCTGAGTAAGCGTAGAAAGTGCAATATCCTGCAAAGGTTCAAAAGGAGGACCCTGCAAGGCAGACAAAACCAAATTCAAATCCCAAACTGGGAGCAAAGGCTTCCTAGGAGGCCGCACATGCGTAACCCCCTGGAAAAAGGTCTTAACCAGAGGATGAAGAGCAAAAGACTTTTGAAAGAAAACCGCCAGGGCAGAAACATGCCCTTTCAGCGTACTAAGCTGCAAACCTTGGTCCAGACCATGTTGCAGAAATTCCAAGACCCTAGGGATAGAAAACGCCCTGCAAGGTCCTGACCTCACACCAATCAATATAAGACCTCCAAATCCTATAATAGATGGCAGAGGAAGACTGCTTTCTAGCCCTAACCAGAGTCTGAATGACAGCATCAGAAAGACCTTCCTCCCTCAAGATGGAGGTTTCAGCAACCACGCCGTCAAAGCCAGCGTTGGTAAATTGGGGTAGAGCAGTGGACCCTGAGTGAGCAGATCTGGCAGAAGGGGCAGGTCTAACTGATCCTCTGCCAACCTTACCACGTCTGCGAACCAAACCTGTCTTGGCCACCTTGGAGCCCCCAGGATTGCTGACGCGCCCTCTAGGGCCAGCTTGCGCACCACTTTGCCCACATGGGAAACGGAGGGAACGGGTACAGAAACCCCAGATCCCTCCAGTTCAGAGACATGGCATCCGCTGCCAGAGCCAGCGGATCCCGCCAGAGAGACACAAATGACGGAAGCTTGTTATTGTGACGAGAAGCAAAGAGGTCCACCTCCGGAGTCCCCCACCGTTGGCAAAGCGACCGAAACACCTTCGGGCTGAGCGACCATTCCCCCCCGGCGAGATGAACCCCTGCTCAGGGAGTCCGCCTCCGTGTTCTCCACTCCCGGAATGTACACTGCCGAGATGCATGGGACATTGCCATTGCCCTCTGCCCAATCCAGTATCAAAGACACTTCCCTGAGGGCCTGCCTGCTGCGAGTCCCTCCCTGGTGATTGATGTAGGCGACCGCCGTCCGATTTTCCGACCGAACCTGAACCGGAATCCCCGTAACTGATGAGTCAAGTGAGCCAGAACCAACCTGATGGCTCTCTGCTCCAGAACATTGATGGGATCGTGAGCCTCCTGAGGCCCCCCACAGTCCCTGAAACTGAAGATCCTTCCAAAATCCCCCCCAACCTGACAGGCTGGCATCCGTGGTGACCATCTCCCAACGAGGGGTCATAAAGGACCTGGCCCTTGTCAGATTGCTCGGTTTCACCCACCGCACCCGGGGGGGGGCATCAGAAAGTACTGATCCAATGACAGAGGGGACCCGTCCCAGGCCGCCAAGAGATGGGGCTGGAGCGTCCTTGTGTGAAACTGGGCAAAGGGAACCGCCTCGAACGATGCCACCATCAATCCCACCAGTCGCATCCCTAGCCGGATGGACGGGCGGGGATGGATAGGAGACGCTGAGTCAATTCCTGAATCAGAAGAACCTAGGCTCGGGGGAGAAACACCCTGGCCTGAGAAGTATCCAGAGACATTCCCAGGAACTCCACCACCCTGGAGGGAGTGAGGCAGGACTTGGGATAGTTGATCACCCAACCGAAACTCTCACCACATTCCTGGTATACAGCTGCGCCTGACTGAGGGAAGACGCCATCATTAGAAGATCGTCCAGATAGGGCACAATGCGAATACCCCTGGCTCTGAGGATGGCCATCACTCCTGCCAACACCTTGGTAAAAACCCTTGGAGCCGAGGTAAGGCCAAATGGAAGAGCCACAAACTGAAAATGTTGATTGTCCACGACAAACCTGAGGAATCTCTGGTGTGCCAGAAATATTGGAATATGCAGGTAAGCATCCTTGATGTCTATGGGCGTCATGAAGTCCCCCTGACGAAGTGAATGGATGGCTGAGCGCAGAGTTTCCATACGGAACTTCCGGGGATGGACGAACCTGTTGAGCAACTTCAGATCCAGAATGGGACGAACGGAACCGTCCTTCTTGGGCACTGTGAACAAATTGGAATAGAAGCCCAGGCCCCGGTCTGAGAGGGGCACCGGACAGATGACAGCCATGTTCACGAGACTTGCTACTGCCGCCCGAAGCCCCTGGGCGGCCAGAGGATCTGACGGCACCCGAGACCTGAAGAATCTGGGAGGGGGCCGGAACTCGAACTCCAGCTTGTAACCGGAAGGCACCACTTCCTGAATCCACCTGTCCGAGACCTCTTGGACCCAGACCTGGGAGAAGAGTTGCAGCCGTCCCCCCACCCGCAAGGGTGAGGGCACCCCCTCATTGCTGAGCCGGCTTGGCAGCGGCTCTAGGCTTGGAGCCCCAACTGTGTCCTGGACGGGCCCGACCCCTGCCCCTAGGCCAGGAATCACCTCTGGACGAAGGGAAGGCCGAACCCCTGCCAACTCTAGCCCCACGAAAGGACTTAGAGAAGGAAGCCACCCCCTGAAAGGGGCGACGCTGCTTCTTACGCTGAGGTAACTTACCTCCCTTTGCCACCGAATCCAATTTTTCTCCAAAGAGCCGCAACCCCACAAAGGGAAGGGCCGTGAGCGACTTTTTGGACACAAAATCAGCCGCCCACTGGCGTAACCAAACCGACCGGCGGATAGCCACAAGCAGGGCCGCAGCTCTGCTACACATCACCAATGTGTCATGCAGGGCGGACAGCACAAAGGACAAAAATAACTCACAGCGCTTAAGGTCGGCAAACTCCTCACTAGCCGGGTCAAGCCCTAACAACTGACCTGGCAGCTACCAATACAAGCGCAGAAGCACAAACCGGCCGCAAGGCCGATCCAACACTGGCAAAACCATGACAAGCCATCTGGTCAATGCGTTTATCCTCACCATCCTTGAGAGTAGTGCACTCCGAAGAATGGAGGACTGAGGAGCTGGACAACCCCAAAACAGGAGCATGCACCTCGGGGGGAGATGACCAGTGCTTCACCGCGTCTGCCGGAAAGGGCTATTTCTTGTCCCAACCCGGTGGGACACCCGGAAGCCGAGTCGGCCTCTCCCATTCCTTGAGAATGATACCATCAAAATGCTTTTGATAAGCAAATTCCAAGCGCGGCTTGGTCACTTCAAAGAACTCCCCCTTCAGCGGAGGAGCTGCCTTGAGGGGGAGAAATAGCCAGGACCTCAAACATATGAGCCAGGACCCTAGAGGTATCCAAGGAATCCCCCCTGGCCCTGCTCTGTATCAGCGCCCACAAACTGCTGATCATCGGAGTCATCAGACTCCTCATACAGCTCCCCTTCCTCACGCGGGGAACAATCAGACCAATCCAGGGAGTCAAAATCCTCCCTATCAAAGGCCTGCGCAGCCGTATACAAATGTTTTCTCTTTGCCGTGGCCTTTTTAGCAACGGCACTGGAAAACAATTTTTCAAGATTGGCCAATCTGGCACACACCTGATTGCGACTCCCCGCCAAGGACCATGTCACAAGGGGTACGTGTCAAGCGAGGGGGAGACGGGGAGGAGACTGGCGGAGCAGAACCGGACGCCTGAGATCCGGTCTGCTGCGTAATTGACCGCTGCGCACAGGGTACACAAAGAAATACATCATCCCCCAAAAGGGATACCCCACACCCCAAACACAGCCTGGATTGCCCCAAGGGGGGCACAAGCCCAGTATCCGGGGATGCCCCCATACAGTGATTTTTTAATAAATGAATATATATATATATATATTATATATTATATATTATATATTATATATTATATATTATATATTATATATTATATATATATAGTGTGTGTGTACAATGCTCCGAGGGAATTGCGCAGTAATGCAACCCGGGATGCCCCTTTAAGTCCCGAGTGGGAGGAATTTTAAGCCAACTAAATTTAACCAGGGACCTTAGGACCGGGAGAATCCCCCTCTAATAGTATCAATGGTCCACCTGGAACACACAAAACACTGTAACTAACACACACACACACTAAAGCAATGAATCCATAAGGGACCCCCCCCCCCCAATCTAAGGGTATCCGGGAGAGGGGGAATCCATGCCAGGGTAGGGCCAAGGGACTGGGCATCCCAAACCGGGATCACCAACCCGGATAGCTGACTACCTCTTGTTATGGGGTCTCATGGCTTCTAAGCACCTGGGGTGCCAACTACCTTTGCCTGGACCAGCAGCCTAGGCTGGGAGGCAAGTAACTTAAAAGGGATCCAGGCAGAAATAGAATAAAAGGCCGGGAGTCATCCCGGCTACCTGCAAGGAAGAAAGGGGGGGCTGGTCTCAGTGTATTGTTACACGCTTATGGGCTTAGTATTGTCCTTTGACTTGTATAACTGGTGTCAGAGTCGCGCTGTTTGCATTTTTGTGTACGGCCGCCGCCGTGCGCATCTCTTCTTTGAGTGTGCTGCGGCGTCGCCTTCATTGGCAAATCATCTATTCTAGTGTGTCATACACTTCGCTACTCATGACAAGTTGACTACTGTCTTAGAGTTCGCGCTCTTCGTGGGGGCGGGGACCTGGCTTGGCGCGCTCCGCCTCACGCGACGCTCTGGCCTGCCCTTCGAGGTTCGTTTGGCGCCATTTTGATGGTAGTCGCGCGTGGTAACGGTCGTCCTCCTTCCTTGGTCTGTAAGTGCCCTCGCGGGCGATTTTCATACAACTTGCTTACTGCGCATATTCTGACTCCCCTTATTCTCATTGTGTCTTTCAGACTGGTGAACACCATTGGCTTCTCCCGGCCCGGTGTAATTATAGCGGGCCTTGTAAAATTCTCCCACTTCCCTAGCGGGTCTTTGAGGCATCCAGGGTGGCCTATAGCGTAAATCCCTACTGGCATATTGTGCCTAAGTAATCACCATATGGAGGCATCTCAGAATTATGTGACCGGGGTCCCTCTGGGACAAGACTGGCTGTGTGTAGCGTGTGGACAACCCCATGCTGATGCTGACAGGGCACGGGTCTGCGAACTATGTGCCGAGCAAGCACTGGCCCGGCAATCAGGCTTGCCAGTGGCTGCACCTCGTTTCAGTTCACCTATTTCCCCATGCGTAAATCTCACTCCTGCTGAGTCGCATACAAGTGGGGATTTGCAGCCTGTTGCGTCTTCCAGGCTGCCTACGGCTGAACAGATTATTGCGAGATTGTCACTGATTTTGGCCCTGAATACTGGGCCCAGTGTGAAACTGACGATCTGTTGATTAAGGTTCTGTCTATCTCTCTCCCTGGTGAGGCCCCCAAGCCGAGAGGGGAGCGTTTCCATACTGCGACAACACGCTTGGAATTTCTAGAGCAGGCTCATTTCCATGCTCTAGGAATGGGAATGCCCCAGTAAACTTCCAGGGGTCCCAGGGGACTGGGATAGGAAATACCCATTTCCCCCTGATGTGGTTAATTGTTGGTCATCACCCCCCGTGGTGGATGCCCCGATCATAGGGGTTCCTAACCCCCCCTTTATTACAACCCCTGCTTATAGTACCCTTCGGGATGCTGAGGACCGGCGCATTGATCTGCTGGCCTCCCACGCCTTTTCTTGTGCAGGGACGGCGCTGCGCCCGGTATGTGCCGCGGCGATTACTGCAGTGGCCGCTAGAAGCCTCATCAGAAAGATGCTTGAGCATCAACCTGAGGATCTCCCCTGGGGAAGTGTTTAATGCACTCTCCAGCTGTGATGTGTTTGTAAAATGTATCCTTTTAGCGTTGGATGACACCATTAAAATGTGTGCAAGGACTTCTGCCCTTGCGGTGACTATACGTCACTTGGTTTGGCTGCGACAGTGGGGTGCCGAAGATGCTACTAAAAAGACTCTTCCTGGGCTTCCCTTTAGAGGGCTATGCTTGTTTGGGGCCCGTCTAGACCTGTTTGGCACAAAGGGTAAGTCTCCCCAACGCAGGCGGCCGTTTCGGCCCCCTAGGGGCAGGGGCACCCCTTCTTCCCCCTTCCTTGGTGTTAAACAAGAACCAGGGGTGTCCCTCGTGGGGGCTTGCGCAGAAAACCCCTGCCCTGGGAGCAGCAGACATCGCTCTGGCCCCTCCGGCGGGGCTAAGCCTAAATCTTCCACCAAACCCCCTCAAGCGTGATGGGACGTCCTCACCCGTCTCGGTGAGGGGATGGCTGTGGCACTTAGCTCTTGTCAGGAGGCTTCACGTCTCATACTGGTGGATTCAGGAGGTAGTGTCCTCCGGATACAAAATAGTTTGCTGTGCGGTCTTCCCCAAGATTATCAGATCCTGGGTACTCCTGGTCCCTGCCGCTGTTCAGGTGCTGGCACAGGCCATGCAAGGCCTGCGAGGTCTGAGGGTCTCTTGCAGATTGCTCTTAACAGGCAAAGGCAGGGGCCGCTACACCAACCTTTCCACAGTCCCCCAAAAGGATGGGTCAGTCTGGCCCATTCTGGATTCACAGGTTCTCTGCAATTCTCCAATTAGTTTTCTGCATGGAAACTCTGAGATGGGCCAT
The DNA here is from genome assembly GCA_027917425.1 of Gastrophryne carolinensis. Lineage (NCBI taxonomy): Eukaryota > Metazoa > Chordata > Amphibia > Anura > Microhylidae > Gastrophryne > Gastrophryne carolinensis. The sequence continues at coordinate 255,013,940 of CM051238.1, forward strand.
CAGCGCCTTGCGCCCAGGGGGCTTCTTGCCGTCCATGGAGCTCAAAGATGCTTATGTTCACATCCCTGTGTCTTCTGGACACCGAGGCTCTTCAGGTTCGTGTTGGAAATCTGGCCTCTCTTCAGCTCCCAGAGTGCACACCATGGTGCTGACGAGGGTGATGTCTCTGATGAGACCAAGGGGCATCTGCGCGAGACCTACCTGGACGTCCTTCTCACTTCCCAGTCTCGGCGTCAGGCTAAGTTGTATACTCGGCTGGTGGTGTCCATTGGGAGTCATTTGGATGGGTGACCAATCACCCCAAGTCCTCATTGTCCCCTTATTGGTAATCCCATTTCTAGGAATGAATCTGGATTCCTTTCAGGCGAGAATCTGCCTTCCTCAACAATAAAGTGCACAACCTGGTTGCATGGGCTCAGTCCCTGATTGCTGTCCCCGTGGTGGGCCCGTTGGTGGCTTGCTCAGAAGAGGTCCCTTATACTCAGTCCCCCTTGGGCCTTTCTGCAATTTATATTGTTAGTACAGGACAGGGATCCAGCATCCCTGGAGCAGGGTCTGTGTGCCTTCCCCCCCTGGTATGGAGGTCCCTCTTGGAGTGGATGAACTCAAGGAACCTGTCTGGGGGCAGTTTCCTTCTTGCCCCTTCCTGGAGAAGGTCACCATGGATGCCAATCTATCAGGTTGAAGGGGGGGGGTTTCTTCTGAATCTCCCTGCGGTTCTGGGGGAGGTGGGGCCCTTAGAAGGTCCATACACCTATTGATGTTTGAAACAGTGAGCGTTCAGGTTGATTCTGTCTTGTTTGAGTACTCCTCTTCAGGGCCTGCCTGTTCGGGGGAGCTCGGTCTGTCTGACGACAGTGGCCTACATTAATCATCTGGGAGGGACCTGGAGCAGGAGGGTCCTCCAGGAAGTGTCTATGATACTAATCTGGGTGGAGGACAATGTTCCCTGCATATCGGTGGTATTCGCTCCGGTGGGGGTCCCTCTGCGACAGGATGTGCTAATCCCTGTATCACTACGGGGTCCAACCAGTTGTGGATCTGTTTGTGTCCCGTCACTTTCACAAGCTCTCAGCCCTTGTTTCCCTGTCCCAGGATCCTCTGGCCGTGGTCAGAATGCCTTGGCAACGTTATGGCTGGACATTCTGTTCTGTATGTCCTTTCTCCATTCCCCCTGCTAGGCAGGGTTCTACGCAAGATTGCTCTGGAAGGGGGACCAGTGACTCTGGTGGTCCCCGGGTGGCCTAGTAGATTATGGTTCGCAGACGTGGTACTGAGGGCAGTAGTTCTGTACATTCTGTCAGAAGTGCCAGCTCTGCTCATTCAGGGCACCTTTATGTCACACCCAATCTTCAGACTCTGGCCTGTACGGCCTGTCTGCTGGGACATCCATCTTGCTGGAGACAGGCTTATCTGTCTCGGCAATTGAGACGATGGGAAGACTAGGTACAAGCTTCTTCTTCCATCTGTTATAGGGTATGGTTTACCCATATTGATTGGTGTGAGTCTAGGTCTCTTCCCTGTCGGGCGTTCTCGGTTCCCAGGGTTCTAGAGTTGTTACAGCATGAGTTGGAGTTGGTTCTCCAACCCAGTACTCTGATGGGTCAGGTTCTGCCCTGTCCGCCTTGCTTTAGAAGTCTTTTGTTCAAGTCTTCCTTGGTTAAGACTTCTTTCAGGGGGTACTCATGTGCGTCCCCCATGTAATCCTATGGTCCCTGTTGGGATTTGAATTTGATTCTGTCTGAATTGCAGGGTTTTCCCTTGGTACTATTCAGGATGCTGTCTGGCTGTTCTTACCCTCAAGGTTGTCCCTCTGGTGACTGTTACTTCGGTCAGACGTGTGTTTGGCGGGCGGCTCTGTCTACCTAGCCCCCATTCTTTGAGATACACCAGGATAAGGTGGTGTTCCGCCTGAAGCCGGACTCTCTGCCTCAGGTGGTGTCTTATGTTCATTGATTCAGGATATTGTTTTTCCTTCTGTGCCTGATTCCTAGCAACGCTGAGGAAAGGGTTTTGCATTCCTTGAACAGGTGTTGGAAGTTTTTTCCTTGGTAGTCACTGTGTCCTTTAAGAGATCTGTTGTTCCTTGGGCCTATGGCCACTCCATCTTGAATGTGCCCGATCTCGTCTGCTCTCGGGGAGTTGGGCGGCCTTGACCCTGGTTTTTACTTGAATGGGATGTTCCTTCTGGTCCTAGGAAAGGGTTTTGGCTTCTGCCAAGTCTACTGTTAGCAGTTGGATTCGTCAGGCTATTACTCAGGCCTACTCCAACAAGTGGAAGAATCTTCCCTTTCGCTAGCTTCTTGTTCTACTCGCGCTTTTGGTGCCTCTTGGGCTTTTCAGCACCAGGCTTCTGTTGAACTGGTTTGCTAGGCCGCTACCTTGGCCTTCTGTTCATACCTTTGCAAAATTTTTACAAGGTTGATGTTAGGGCCTCAGCTCATGCTGTCTTGCCGCATGGTTATGCAGGTGACAGTGGTTTAAACTGTCTGCTGTTGTCGTCTTTGTTGGGGATCCCACCCTACTTTATGGACACTGCTATTGGATGTCCCAAGTGTAAGTACTATATCTGGAGCAGGACGTACTGTATACTAAGAATAATACAATTCTGTGAAATACTCACCTGTAGAATTGATATTATTTGTATACAGTACGTCCTGCTCCACCCCACCCTGGTTTTTGCATTTTTCTGGATCCCCTGTATGGTGATTGTTACCATTGTTATAGTTACCAGTTGGTGGTTAATTCTCCCGGCTTCTTGTTCACTGCTTTTCAATGCTGGGGATTTGTGGGAGGTCCCTGGGTATTCGAGGGGCCAGGAGGAGCCTGTTTTGCATGTCTCTGCAGTGCAGCGCCATCTGGCGGAGGATAACCCAAGTGTAAGTACTGTATCTGGAGCAGGACATACTGTATACAAATAATATCAATTCTACAGGTGAGTATTTCACAAAATTGTATTTTTTGTTATCATCTCTGCAAGATCGCCATCTACAGGTCAGTAAACCCACATGTAATGAATGTCTTGAAGCGGGGGGTGTGTGACATACTTAGAATATATTTATTTGCCCAGGAACTCGCTGCCTCATTTAAAGTGGACCAATAGGCTGAAATATTTGCCTGGTTTGCAGGATTAAATAAAATTCACCTGCTTGGTTTTCGGAGCACATTTCCATTGTGGAAATGGGGTACCTGCAACTTGCCTTCAGTGTGACATTCGGCAACTAAAATCATGACGGATCATCTCTGCTGCAACAGTTATCAAATCAAATGCAATCCTTGCGCCTGCTGGAAGGTAGAAGCTGAGGCTACAATGCTTAGCTTCCAGCAGGAAGCGGCTTGTAATTCCCTTCTCCCCACTTTTTTTTTTTTCCCCTTAGCCCAGGTTGGGGGAGTTTTTGTGGGTTGGCTACAGCAGCTTTTTAAAATGTTTCTATGTTGCCCCCTTCCACTCATTAAACTACAAGTATAAAGGTTTAAATAACTTATTTGAAAAGCTACAAAAAAACCTATTTAGTATGGTCACAACCAACAATTGGGCTCTATTCACACCTATCCGTTACGCTACAGGACCAAATCTCGCTCCTCCAGGGCACCCCAATCAGGTTGACCCACTGTGAAACCCCCCAGGTTGCTCGAAAACTCGCCTTCGTTCTTGGTCCAAAGGCGCATGCGCGAGCAGCGGATGCATCACCTCTATCCCTTTAGCAGGCTGCTTGCCCACGCAAGGCATTTGTGAATGGCTGATACGAGCACGCCTCCTGTTAAAGTGGACCAAGACTCAATCCAAAAACTCGATCGGGCCGATTGATTCCCTCCCCCTGGGGGAACCAAAATAGCTAGCACTCTAGCCGCTAGCACTCTTGGATCCACTCTCATTAGACGAGCTCCTGAGCGAAGGGGCTCCAGCGGATCTGATCGTGCTAATTGGACAAGAGGGCTGCGCATGTGTCGTAGGACCGGGGAAGGATGAGTGAGGTTTCACACGGGGGCACCCCCGATCAGGGTGCCCGGGGGTAGGGGGCCAAAGTTAATCTAAATCCTGGGTTTTGGGCCACTTTAAAGAGCAGGAGCTTTGTAAGTTTTTGCTGCACATCTGATGCATTGGCGATGCGTTTTGCATTGTGTTTTTTTTTTTTTAAATTTGTCTACTGTTGGTCGCTGTCCTATCTCAAATATTAAATGGCAAGATGGCTTAGGGTTAATAAAAAACACCTAAAGGAGCAGTATCGCAAAATTTGCATTAAAAAGGATAAATAATTAAATAGCCACACAATAGCTTCTAACATGTGTATAAATAACTATATACACAAAACGAAGGTCCCACACCTTCCAAAACACCCACTAAAATATATGGCTCCACTACTGATTGTATCACAAAGAATAAGTATTTATTGATCACAATATCACAACAACTATATACACTAAAGACTCATTAAAAAACACCAACAACAAACATTGTCAAAAAGGGAAGGATGAGGAACCATTGAGGGGGCAAAGGACTGGTGGGTAATACAATCAAATTAATAAGATTGGTTCTACATTAATTGCACTGCCCGGCTGGTATAAAATAAAGTGCTATAGTGCAAATCAATATAACATTTAAATAAGAACAACAGTGTAACAATTCATTAAACATCACTAAAGTGCAAGTTCTAACCTAAATTCCCCTCTAACCTATATCTAAGCATGAATGTAGTAATACAACAGTGAGAACCGGCCGGAGAGGGCAGAGAAATAGCACCCCAAATATAAATGAGTAACTTACATAAAGAAACAACCACCAGCCCACTGCCGTTATTAAAGGAGCAGTATCGCGAAATTTGCATTAAAAAAGATAAATAATTAAATAGCCACACAATAGCTTCTAACATGTGCATAAATAATGTGGCGATAGAAAAAGGAAAAATATATGCCTTTCTTTTAAATTGTATAATGCCAATGGCTCAGTCCATTTGCTGAATAGGGGGATCTGCTGGGTTGTATTTAGTGAGCTGCTTCATTTAGCCCACTGGTCTCCTAGCAACACTTTACCTCAGAGGCTGACACTGTAATCAGTGGTAACGTGTGTGTGTGTGTGTGTGTGTGTGTGTGTGTGTGTGTGTGGTGCTACTTTTGTTATGAGACCAGGTGACTCAAATGTGTAAAATCTATACAAAATAAACTAAACTGACTGAAAATGACTGAAATTCTTCTTTGAATAACTGTGCAGGAAAATCTAAAGGTATTAAAGTGGAACAAAACCCTGAGTGGCCGACCCTGAAGTCTATAAGACCCGGCCATTGACCTTCCCCCTTGGGCATTCCAAATCGGGATGCCCCACTGTGTGAAACGACCCCTGGATAACCACAGATCCCCCCCCCCCCCCATTTTTCTGGCGCGCTCACGCAGATAGTCGTTTAGACAGGCCGGGTGGCTAGGAAGGTTACTGCTCAGGCTCCCCATCTGCGTGCAAACAGCGCTGATTGGATGAGAGCCCGCACATGCGCTGTGGGACAGGGAAAGGTACGTTTTCACAGGCGAACTTGGGGATTTCACATATCAGGGCATCCCAAGTCAGGATGCCCCATAGGGGCACAAAACAAAACTCCAGATAGTGAAAATCCTGGGTTGGGCTTTGCTCAAAACACACAAAGCTGAAAGAAAGCTCATATGGAAAAATGAAAAATAAGAATATGAAAGAGAAAATGGTAAACTGAAATATTCTGCAGCAGAGCCAACATGAAGGGAAAACTGTCAAAATCAGCTAAATGACTTCAAGAGCTTTTCTCTCTGTTTTAGATATAGAAGTTCTGGCCAGGCAATGTTGCAATGTTATCTTATGCTGGATGGCTGCCAGCACTGAACAGCTGATTTCTTTGTTACATTGTTGCCTCCTCTCCTCAGTGTGGAACAGGCCAGAGTCAGCAGACATAAACATGAGCGATTAGTCTCCAGCTGCTCAACACAGACATCATTTTTTTTCTAAATTTGTAATTCTTACTCCAACACTTACCTATATTCAAAGTACCATTTAAATATAAGTCACCATGAAAAATTCGCGATACTGCTCCTTTAACTGTATAGCCAAGCCTGTGTGCACTACAGAGTGCTATATACATTATTCAGCATTTAATGACGCCCTTAGTTTTATGGGTTTCTAAAGCGAATTGATACTGGTAACTGTCCACAGTTTCTAACGCATCCTATTTTTACCTTTTCACTTTCATACTGTAGTCATTTGACCATGGTTTTTGTTTTTTCTCTCCCCAGGCACCAACTTAATAGTCCAGGTATGGTATATACATTTTGGGAAAAGCATGGTTGTACATTTAGAGTTTTATTTCTTTCTAATGATATATAATTTTTTTTTTTTTTAAGAATTATATAATGTGTGGAAAGGACAGTTCTACATTCACAGACGTCTTGTGTGCAATATTGAACTCAAGTCATCAAATACTTGCAGTGTTCCCACCAATCTGTAAGTACCAACCAGGTTGTTTGTTTTTGTAATTCATATGATTTGGAAAATGGTCTAATATTAAAGTCTTCCCATACCCAAAAGCGAAGAAAGTGAATCGATTTAGGATACCAATCTGCCTAAATCCCATGGAAATGCCTTTCTGTATTCCTTCAGCATCTGTAATTGGCTGTCCATGTGATCACAGGTAGGCAATATGGTTGGCCAGGCAGGTGAGTGACCCAGTTGGCCGCTAATGGTCATATGCGTCATGGGAGTGCCAATTGGCCACCAGAGGTCATATGGGTCATGGTTGTGGCAAGGAGGGTTTAGTAGTCTCACCTGTTGTATTTCTAGGGGGATGTTGGCATTTAGGCATCTCAAAGTGAAATGTGTGGGATTGGGGGATGTCATGCCCCCCCCCCATAGATCTTTTGTGTAAGTATGAGCAAAGATTGAGGAGATTTGTATATCACTACACTTAAATGGACCTCTGACAGTAAACGCATCGCCAAATTCTGGGTGATTGCAGTAAAAGTAGGCAGTTCCGCTGCTGCCCACACACACAGTGGACGGACAGCATTCAATAGTCTTTCCTTGTAAAGGTAAGATGGTATATTGCTCGTTATTTTTTCCTGCCCTGTTTGTAGGATATGGTCATGACAAAACATTTAATCTAGTTTGATTCTGATACCTGGGTTCTTCATTAGCCAATCATGTGATCACCGGTATCCATTCAGGTTTGAAGTGCAAGCACATCAGTTTGCAAACCAAATTGGGTACAGGTAGTCATGTGGTTGGCAGCCATACAATGAAATTAGGAAGTTGGCTGACTATTGTGCTGCTTTGACACCAGCTCTTGTTTCTTTTTGTTATTTGTTGAAATATATATTTTTTAATGTTTAGTTTGCTGTATGAGCATAGTTATGTTTTTAACACACAGGCCAAAAAAGCTAGAGATTAAAAAAGTAATTCGGTTGTCAGAACTGAGAAAATCTTTACCAAAGAACATTTTTGAAAAGACCAACTTCACCGGACAAGAAGGTATAACTCTTTTGATACATTAAAAAAAAGTTTTTAAGAAACCTGCATTTTCATATTTTTGGGAGCCAGGAAGAGGTTGGGGTCAGCGGAGGGGAGGTGGGAAGATGTAAACATGGAAGGACCGAGTTGATTAGGGATAAAGTGTGCGGATGTGGGCTGTGGTGAGTAGAGCCTATGTAGAGTCTTATGTGAGCTGGGCAGTAGGGAAGATAGGAGGTGTCTGAGGTGAGGTGTGCAGAGTTAGGGGAGAGCTCATGTGGGAGGCTGTGAGGGGGGGGGGGGAGAGGTGTGTCGGGCTGGGATGTGGTTAGCGGAGCTGGGGAGCGATGAGACTGAGAAGTGATGGACTGAGGTGAGGTGGATAGAAGTGAGCAGAAACAAGGTGGGAAGAGGTACATTGAGATGAAGTAGGCACAGGTAAGATGGGCAGATGTGAGCCAGGGAGAACTAGGAAGAGGTTTGCATAAGCATCTCCATACAGTGACCAGTAGCACATGGTGTATCACTCGCCTTTTTACAGTGAATGTAATCTGTGCCCCACTTTCTGATTAGGGAATTTGCAATACACTGCCCTCTAGTGGCTAGCCACTTGTTGCAGGCAAGCCAAGCGCAGTCTTCAGTTCCCTAGTGGTGCTGGGGGCTGCAGCTGATGACAGTGTGGGCTGCAGGTTGTGCATCCCTGGTATTAATTTTTTTTGTTGCAAAGCTGTTTATGCTGAGAATTTTTTGGTGATTTCAGTAGGCATCTATCCTTTAAGCTACACCTCATAAGAGAACATCCATGAGATCTGCAGACCTCAGATAAGATGTGCCAAAGGGCGCAAGATTTACCTGCCACCCACTGCAGCACTGCATACTGATGCCCCAGCTACACACTGCATCGGCTTCGCATACGAGCACTGTGGGAGAGAGATGCAGAGCGAGAGCGAGTGGCAGTTAAGTGGGGGATTACATGCTGTTCTACATGTTTGACAGTTCTGAATTGAGATCCACTTATTCTTAGTATACAGTACGTCCTGCTCCAGATAGATTACTTACACTTGGGTTATCCTCCGCCAGATGGCGCTGTACTGCAGAGACATGTAAAACAGGCTCCTCCCGGCCCCTCAAATACCCAGGGACCTCCCACAAATCCCCAGATTTCTCTGCAGTGCTGACTGCGAAGACATGAAGTATCGCTCTCTCGCAGGTGAGCGGGGCTATTAAAGCCTGCGGCCCTGTTGGACTATTCCCACCCGTCCTCTTTGTGATGTGCCTCCCAGCCTGGGCTGCGCTGGTCGGGTGAAGGTAGGCAGCACTATACGTGCTTATGGAGCCCTGCTCCACCGCAGTCCCCCACCAAAGGGTAGGCGGTATAGGCTGATGGTGAGCATTATTGCCCCATGCCCCGTGTAGCGGTGGGCCCTGTACAAAGGGCCGCCATCCTCCCTCGTTCCCCCCGTAACTCGAGGGGGGGAAGAAAGGGGGGGGGGGGTTGTGTGTGTTGGGTGCCAGTGTATTGTGATTACATGCATACGGCCCTTGTGATGTCCTTTGGACTTGTATATGTGGTGTCAGCCGCTGCGCTGATTTTGTATATTCTAAGCATACAGCACGTCCTGCTCCATCTATAATACTTACACATGGGTAATCCTCCGCCAGAGGGCTGCAGACATGCAAAAACGGGCTCCTCCCGGCCCTACATATACCGAGGGACCTCCCACAAATCCCCAGATTTCTCTGCAGTGCTGGCTGCGAAGACATGAAGTATCAACTCTCTCGCAGGTGAGCGGGGCTATTACAGCCTGCGGCCCTGCGGGACTATTCCCACCCGTCCTCTTCGATCAAGATGTGCCTCCCAGCCTGGGCTGCGCTGGTCGGGTGAAGGTAGGCAGCACCTCGTGTACTCACGGAGCTACGCTCCACCGCAATCCCCCACCATAGGGTAGGCGGTTTAGGCCGATGGTGAGCCTCCATTAGATGCCCCTGCCGCATTGTTGCCCATGCCCCTCATAGCGATAATCCCTAGGTGCAGGTCCGCTTCTCCCTCGCTTCCTCCCGTAGCTCGGGGAAAAAGTATGGTATGTGTTGGGTATGGGTATGTGTTGGCAGTCTCAGTGTAATGTTAACACGGTATGGCCGTTGATCGTTTATTTAAACTGGGGTGTCAGTGCCGTGCTCCTTGTTCCACAAACCTTCTGTTGCGCGCGTGTGCGTCTTTTCATTACATTAGTGTGCAGCCCGGACGGCAGCATCATTCTCTAGTGTGAGAGCAATCTCCTTAATTACATTATGCATGTGTCTCATATCCACTACTTTCATTGACGTCGTGCTGGTTAGAGCTTCGCGCTCTCTGGGGGAGGCGGGGACTCGGCATGACGCGCCCCGCGTCACAGCCAGATCAGGCCCGCCCCTCGGTTCGCGTGGCGCCATTTTGACGGTCTTCGCGCGCGCGTGGTTGCGATCCGCCTCCTCCCTTGGTCATGTAAGTGCCCTCCTGGGCGTTTTTTTATTCCTATGATTTTTTATTACGGCGGCGCATGGCACTGACCCCCCCCCCCCCCCCCTTATCCCATTATGTCTTTCAGACGCCAGGATTTCGGTGGCTTCTCACGGCCTGACATATACCGTTGCTAGTCCTTATAATAAATTCTCCCACATTCCTTGGGGCATCTAGGGTTGCTTATTGCGTAAATCCCTGCGGGCATACTGCTCAGATAATCACCATATGGAGGCATCTCAGGATTATGTGACCGGGGTCCCTCGGGGACATGACCGGCTGTGTGTAGCGTGTGGACTCCCCCATGCCGTTACGGGCAGAGCACGGGTCTGTGGACCCTGTGCCGAGCAGGCACTGGACCTGCGAGCTGCGCCTGTGGCTGCACCTCGCTCCGATACTCCCCTCTCCCCTTGCCCAGATCTCACTCCTGCTGAGTCGCATACAAGTGAGGAGTTACAGCCTGATGCGTCTTCTAGACGGCCTATGGCTGACCAGATTGTTGTGGGGTGGTCCGATCGCTTGGGCCCTGGCAGGAAGCGGCCCTTGACGCCCCTGGCTTCTGCCTTTGCTACTGAATCGGAGGAGTTTACTTCTCCGCGGGATGATGCTCCGTCTGACAACGGAGAACTGTTCTCTGACCCAGATTCCTCTGAGGAGAGCCCGAGGGGTCATGACGATTCGGGCCCGGAGGACTGGGGCCAGTTTGACATTGATGGTCTGTTGCTTAAGATCTTTAAGGCCCTGTCTATCTCGCTCCCTGGTGAGGCTCCCAAGCCGAGAGGGGAGCGTTTCCATACGGCGTCTGCGTGCTTGGAATTTCTCGAGCAGGCTCATTTCCATGCTCTTGTACTCAAGGAATGGGAATTCCCCACTAAGCTTCCAGGGATTCCAGGGGACTGGGATTGGAAATACCCTTTCCCCCCTGAGGTGGTTAATTGTTGGTCATCACCCCCCGTGGTGGATGCACCAATCATTGGGGTTCCTACCCCCCCCTTCTTTACTGTCCCGGCCTATAGCACTCTTCGGGATGTCGAGGACCGGCGATAGGCTGGCTTCACACGCCTTTGCTTGTGCAGGATCGGCGCTGCGCCCGGTCTGTGCCGTGCCCATCACCGCAGTGGCCGCTAGAACCCTCATAAGAAAGATGCTTGAGTATCACCCTGAGGATCTACCCTGGGAGGTGTTTAATGCTCTCTCCAGTTGTGACATTTTTGTTAAATTTATCCCCCTAGCTCTGGATGACGCCATCAGCATGTGTGCGAGGACTTCTGCCCTAGTGGTGCCTATACGTCGCTTGCTCTGGCTGCGGCAGTGGGGTGCTGACGTGGTTGCTAAAAGAACTCTGACTGGGCTTCCCTTTAGAGGGCAACGCCTGTTTGGGGCCCGTCTGGACCTCTTTGGAAAACAGGGCAATTCACCCCATCGCAGGCGGCCGTCTCGGGCCCCCTCGGAGCAGGGATACCCCTCACCCTCCATACCATAGTGTGACACAAGAACCTGGGGTGCCCTTTCTAGGGGCTGATGCAGACTCCTGCCCCAGAAGCGGCAGACAACGCCCTGGGCCACCCGGCCGGGTTAAAGTGGACCAACACCCACGGGTGATCGGCCCGAGAATCTATAAGATTCCCGGGCCGATCACCCCCCACCCCGCGGGACATCCGAGATCGGGATGTCCCGCGGGGTGTAACCCCCCCAAAACCCCCGAAAAACCTTACGGCCGCCGCCGCCTCCCTCACGCCCCTGTAGGCGTGCCCGCGCCGGCCGTCTGCGAATGGCCGACGCGGGCGCGCGTGTCAAAAGGGACGCGCGGGAGGCGGCGGCGGCAGCCGCTTAGACGTTCCTGGACCTGGCTTGTACGTCGGCGCTGGGAGCGGGGAGAGGTGAGTTTTTAGGGTGATCGGGGGGGGTTTCACACAGCGGGACACCCCGATCGGGGGTGCCCCACCGAAGTGGACCAAGACCCAGGATAGTCAAAATCCTGGGTGTTGGTCCACTTTAAGTCTAAATCCTTCCCCAAAACCCCCCAAGCATGATGGGACGCCCTCGCCCGCCTGGGTGAGGGGGATGGCTGCAGCACCTTGCTCCTATCAGGAGGCGTCTTGTCCCGTTCTGTTGGGTGCAGGAGGTAGTTCCCCCGGATGGAGGATAGAATTGCTGGGCGTTGAAATCGTCAGGGTGCTTCTATTCCCTGTCTTTCTTCAGGTGTTGGTGCAGGCCTTGCTTGGATTGCTAGGTCTGGGGTCATTTGCAGGACGCCCTTACCAGACAGTGGCTTGGGCCACTACGCCAGTTTGTTTCCACATTCCCCTTAAGGATGAGGCAGTCCGGCCCATTCGGACCTCCCATGGTTCGGCAATTGATATTCACAGGTAGTGATGCACGGTATTCTCAACACTGGTTGTGTTGGAGGGCCAACACGGCTGATTATGGCCTTGCTGTTGGGCCCCTCTTCTGCTTCCTCTTCTGCTCCCTGTGCTCGCTATATGGCACCGTTGGGGGTGATGTCCCTGATGGGATCAGGGGGAGTCCGCGCTAGGACCCCTGGTTGTCCTTCTTACTTACAATCCCGCGCTGGTTACTACGCTAGCGGCGTTCTCTGGGAGTTATTTGGATGGGTGCTCAGTCACCTCTATCCCTCATGGTTCCTTATCCGCTATCTCCATTCCTTGGATTCGGTTCAGGCTTGAGCCTTCCTCCTTGGCAACAAGTGGAATCCTGATTACGGGGGCTCCGCTCCCCTTTGCTGACATCCCTCTCTCACCAGGCAGGATTGCAGCTGGTGGGCCCGTTGGTGGCGTATCAGATGTCCCTTATATACAGAGCCTTTGGGCTCTTCAGGACAGAAGGTTATTGATCCTAGATGGGGTCCCAGCACCCCGGGTGCAAGGTCTGTGCTCATTCCCCCTTGCTATGGTGGTTCCTCTTGAGCTGATTATATTCAAGGACCCTGTCAGGGGGCACCCCCTTCTTTGCTTGCATCTTCCTGTGAACGGTCACCTTGGGTACCAAGTCTTGCAGGTTGGCGGGGGGGGGGGGGGGATTTTCTTCCAAAACCCCCCGTGGTTCCTAGGTAGGGTCCCTTAGAGGGTCCATCTTACCTACTGGTTTGTTAAAACAATCAGCCGTCCGTTGACTCTATACGGCTAGATTTCTCCTCTTTTAGGACCTGTCTATTTGGGGATTCTTGTCCTGTCGGAAGACAATGGCCTGTTTTATTATCGGTCTGGAGCTTGAAGCAGGATGATCCCTCTGGAGGGTTCCTGATCCTGATCTGGGCGGGGGTCTACGCCCCCTGCCCTTCAGTGGTATTCGCTCCAATGGATGTCTTTCAGTGGCAGGTTATACTATCCTGGTGTCACTCTGAGAGCCAACTAGGGTGGCTCTCTTGGGTCTCGCTTATAACCACAGGGGCTCTGCCCTTGTTTTTACTGTCCCAGAATATTCTGACTCCGGTCATGGGGGCTTAGTAAAATTATGCATAGATTTTATGTCTTCTCTTCATTCACCCTACTATGTGGGGTTCTGCGCACGGTCGTGCTGATAGAGACCAGTGAGATTGATGGCCCCTGGGTGGCCTAGTGAACTGTGGTTCGCAGATGCTTCTGCTGAGGTCAGCTGACCTGTATGCTCTCTTAGGAGTGCGGTTCTGCCCTTGTCAGGCCCCTTCTTTTGTCCCAATCTATAGCCTCCAGTCTGGAGCTTGTCAGCTGATTCGTTCACCCTTGGAGATGGGCTTATCTTCTGGGTGACTCGGTACATGGGGGGCTAGGTGCAAGCTTCTTTGGCTTCCTCTTCCTCCGTCTATTGTGGGTTATGGTGTACCCATATTGATTGACATGAGTCTTGGTCTCTTCCCTGTTGGACGTTCTCTGTTCCCAGGGTTCTAGAGTCATTACAGCATAGGTTGGGGTTGGCTCCCCATCTAGGTGCTCTGAAGGTTCAGGTTCGGTCCTGTCTGCCTTCCTGTAGGAATCTGGTTCTGTCTTCCTTGTGAGGAGTTCTCTTGGGGATTGCTCCGGGGCATCTCCCAAGTAGTTCTATGGTCCCTGTTGGGATCAATTTTCACTCTGTTTGCCCTGCGTTTTTTTCCCTTGGGACTTATTCTGGATGCTGTCTGAGCTGTTTTGTAGATCATTATTCAGTCCTTTTAGTCTGCCTATGGGCCTTATTCTTAATAATGCTGAAGTAAGGGGTCTACATTCCCTCAACAGGTGTTGAAATTCTTCCTGGTTGTTTCTTGTCCCTTAAGGGGACTGATGCCCTTTGGGGTCTGCGGGCGCCTCCTTATGTATGCTCCTGATCTCGTTTTCTTCCAGGGCCTATGAGCCCTTTGGACTGATCTTTCTTGGATGGTTGCCTTCCTGGTCCTGAGTAAAGGTTTCAGCTTCTTGCTGATGCTTGTTAATGAAGGGGTCAGTATCCCCGCCTGTCTGATGGGAGACCAGTTTTCATTTCCCCGTTGGGGAGAGTTCTAAGTTTTTCAGAGGCTTCTGTTGCCTGTGGGCTGGTTGGGCCGTTACACTGGCCTATTCCTTTAAGGGGGAAGAATCTCCCTCTCTCGTTTTATTCAGTTATATTTGTGTTTGGGTACCTTTTGGCCCTTCAGCACCAGATTTTCTGTTGAATAAGTTGCTAGACCGCTGCTTGTCTCTGTTCATACCTTTTCAAAGGTTTTGTTATGGGATTGACGTTAGAGCCTCTGCTCATGTCGTACTTGGTAGCAAAGTTTTGCAGGTGACAGCGCCTTTACCGGCTGCTGTGCCTTTTTTGTTGGGGATCCCACCCTACTTTATGGACACTGCTATTGGATGTCCCATGTGTAAGTATTATAGATGGAGCAGGACGTGCTGTATGCTTATAATAATACAATTCTGTGAAATGCTCGCCTGTAGAATTGGTATTATACGCATACAGCACGTCCTGCACCCCACCCTGTTTTCACTTTGTTCTGGATCCCCTGTATGGTGATTGTTATCATTGTTGTTATTACAGTTTTTGGGTGGTTGGTTTTTCCCGGCTTCTCCTTCTCACTGCTTTTCAATGCTGGGGATTTGTGGGAGGTCCCTTGGTATATGTAGGGCCGGGAGGAGCCTGTTTTTGCATGTCTGCAGTGAACAGCGCCCTCTGGCGGAGGATTACCCATGTGTAAGTATTATAGATGGAGCAGGACGTGCTGTATGCGTATAATACCAATTCTACAGGTGAGTATTTCACAGAATTGTACGCTGCGGCGTTTTCATTGGCTACTGTCTTAGAGCTTCGCGCTCTTCGGGGGGGGGGGGGGCGGGGGCCTGGCTTGGCGCGCTCCGCGTCACGGCCCGCCCTTCGAGGTTCGCTTTGCGCGATTTTGATGTGCAGTCGCGCGCGTGTGTAACGGTCCCCCCTTCCGCGGTCTGTAAGTGCCCTCCCGGGCGATCTTTATGCTCATGCTTACTGTGCATGGTTCTGACACCCCTTATTCTCATTATGTCTTTCAGACGGGTGAATCCAGTGGCTTCTCCCGGCCCGGTGTAATTGTCGGTTGGGCCTAGTATAATTACTCCCACTTCCCTGCGGGTCATTGGGGCATCCAGGGTTGCTTTACAGCGTCAATCCCTACTGGCCTATTGTGCCTATTAATCACCATATGGAGGCATCCCAGGCTAATGTGACCGGGGTTCCTTCGGGACAAGCCGGCTGTGTGTAGCTTGTGGGGTCTCGCCTATCAGCGGTGACAATGCACGGGTCTGTGTTCCTTGCGCACAGCAGGCGCTAATGGTACAACCCGCCCCTCCGGTGGCTGGGCCTGCACCTCGTCTCACTTCACCTACTCCCCCAAGCCTGAGTCTAACCCCCAATACAAGCGGGGATTCTTATCCTGATGTGGCTACTAGACTGGCCAGTGTTGAAAAATTGATTGCTAATACCTTAGCGCGTAAGACCACCGCAAAAAAGCGGCATTAACCCCTGATGCCACTCTTTTCCCTACGGAGTCTGTCGAGTTGCTGCATCTATAAGGCTATACCCCCTCGGACGAAGGGGAGCTGCTCTCTGACTCGGGGTCATCTGATGAGAGGTCCAGGGGTCATGACGATTCTGGCTCTGACCCTTGGACTTGCTGGTTCAGATTTTTGAGGTTTTTGTCCGTCTCTCCCCCTGTTGCGGCTCCCAGGCAAAGGGGGGAGCTTTTTCATACTGCTAAGGCTCGATTGGAATTTCCTGAGCAAACCCATTTCAATAACCTTGTGCTTAAGGAGTGGGAACATCCCAGTAGACTTCCCGGGATTCCTAAGAGTTTGGACAGAGAGTATCCTTTTCCTGCTGATATGGTCAAGTGCTGGTCATCGCCCCCCGAGGTTGATGCTCCTATTCTAGGGCTGTCTAACACCTCTATTATGCACTCCCCCGACACTACTACGCTGCGGGACTCTGAGGACCGGCGCATTGACCAATTGGCATGCCATGCCTTTGCATTTGTGGGGGTGGCACTGCGCCCGGTTTGCGCCTTGGCCGTTACTTCTGTGGCGCTCAGGGCCCTGGTCAGAAATTCACTCGAAGGCCCAGATGAATTGCCACCTGATACGGTTAATGCACTGTCTAACTGTGATGTGTTTGTAAACTTTATCCTGTCTGCATCGGATGATGCCATTAGGATGTGTGCCAGATCTTCTGCCTTGGCGGTTGCTATACGCTGCACGGTGTGGCTGCGCCAGTGGGCTGCTGACAATGCTGCAAAGAAGGCCCTCACTGGGCTTCCATTTAAGGGGCTACGCCTGTTTGGGGACCGCCTAGACCTCTTTGCTAAAGGAGGTAAGTTACCCCAGCGCAGGCGGCAGTCTCGGCCCTTTCGGGGCCAGGGCCCCCTTTCAGTCCCCTACCGAGGTGCTAAGCAGGGAAAAGGGGTGTCCTTCGCGGGGCCTTGCGCAGATTCCTGGCATAGGAGCAGAGGATGACGTCCTGGCTCCTCCTGGGGGTCCAAGCCCAAAGCCCCTCCCAAGACCCCTCAGGCATGATGGGGCGCCCTCACCTGTCAGGATGGGGGAACGGCTACAGCACTTTGCGCACGTCTGGAGGTGCCACGTCTCAGACCGGTGGATTCAGGAGGCAGTGTCCTCTGGTTACAAGATAGTTTGCTGTGCGGCCCCCCACAAGATTCATCAGGTCCCGGATCCCCCAGGACTCTGTCTCAGCTCAGGTCTTGATGCAGGCCGTGCAAGGACTTCTGGATCTGGGGGTCATTTGCAGGGTCCCCTTAAGAGAAAGGGGCAAGGGGTTCTATTCCAACCTTTTCACAGTGCCCAAAAAAGATGGGTCAGTCAGGCCCATTCTGGATTTAAAGATCCTCAACAAGTTTGTCAAGAACAGGCGCTTTCGCATGGAAACTCTCTGCGCCCAGGGGATTTTATGGCGTCTGTGGACATAAAGATGCTTACCTTCACATCCCTGTGTTGCCGGGACACCAAAGGTTTCTCAGATTCGCGTTAAAAGATCAACATTACCAATTTGTGGCCTTGCCATTTGGCCTCACTTCAGCTCCCAGAGTGTTCACCAAGGTGCTGGCAGGGGTGATGTGTCTGATAAGGTCAGGGGGCATACGCGTGCTGCCCTACCTGGACGACATTCTCATCACCTCTCGGTCTCTACAGCAGGCAGAACTGGACACTCAGCTGGTGGTGTCTACCTTGGAGTCCTTCGGCTGGGTGATCAATCACCCCAAGTCCTCTCTGTCCCCTTCTTCGGTGACCCCATTCCTGGGAATGATTCTGGATACGGTTCAGTCAAGGATATTCCTTCCTCAACAGAAGGTGGAAGCTCTGACTGCGCAGGTGAGGTTCCTGCTCTCGTGCCCCCAGCCCTCCCTCAGGCAGGGAATGCAGCTGGTGGGCCTGATGGTGGCGAGCTTCGAGGCGGTGCCCTTTGCTCAGTTCCATTTGAGGCCTCTGCAACTTCACCTTCTGTCAGTATGGGACAAGGACCCAACGTCCTTGGACGGGGTCTGTGTGCTTCCCCCCTTGGTCAGAAGGTCCCTTTCGTGGTGGCTGGACCACAGGAACTTGCTAGGGGGCAGGTCCTTTCTGGCCCCCTCCTGGGAGACGGTCACCACGGATGCCAGTCTGTCAGGTTGGGGGGATTCTGGAAGTCCCTGCGCTTCCAAGGGAGGTGGGGCCCTCAGGAGGCCCACTTACCCATCAACATTCTGCATCAACATTCTGGAACTACGGGCAATCAGGTTGGTATTGGAGCAGTTGACCAATCACCTGAAGGGTCTGTCTGTGCAGGTGCGCTCAGACAACAGGATGGCGGTTGCCTACATCAACCATCAGGGAGGGACCCGGAGCAGGGGTGCCCTCCAGGAGGTGTCGCGAATCCTGACATGGGCAGAGGCCAATGTTCAATGCATTTCGGCTGTGTATATCCCGGGGGCAGAGAATCTACTGGCAGACTCTCTGAGCAGGGGGACTCCCCGTCAGGGGGAGTGGTCCCTCTGCAACAGGGTATTCCAGTCCCTGTGTCACCGTTGGGGTCTACCGGATGTGGATCTGTTTGCATCCCGTCACAATCGCAAGCTCCCGGCCTTTGTCTCCCTGTCTCAGGATCCTCTGGCCTTGGCCACGGATGCTTTGTCCATGTCATGGAAGGAATTTCGGCTCCTGTATGTCTTTCCTCTATTCCTCCTGCTGGGCAGGGTCCTGCGCAAGATTGCTCTGGAAGGGGTGCCAGTGATTCTGGTGGCCCCCAGGTGGCCAAGAAGAGTGTGGTTCACAGACGTGGAGCAAATGGCAGTAGACCAGTACGTCCTGCCAGGGGCGCCAGACCTGCTGACTCGGGGCCCCTTATGCCATCCCAATTTACAAACTCTGGCTTTGACGGCCTGGCTGCTGAAACCTCCATCTTGATGGAGAAAGGCTTGTCTGCCTCGGTGGTGGATACCATGGTGCAGGCTAGGAAGAAAACTTCTTCTGCCATCTATTATAGGGTATGGCGTACCTACATTGATTGGTGTGAGTCTAGGTCTCTTCCCTGTAGGGAGTTCTTAGTCCCTAGGGTTCTGGAGTTTTTACAGCATGGGTTGGAGTTGGGTCTAAAACTCAGTACTGAAGGGTCAGGTTTCTGCCCTGTCTGTATTCTTTCAGAAGTCTTTTGCTCAGCATTCCTTGGTTATCATCTTCTTTCAGGGGGTCACTCATGTGCGTCCCCCATGTAAACCTATGGTCCCTGTTTGGGATTTGAACTTTGTTTTGTCTGCCTTGCAGGGTGCTCCCTTTGAGCCTATTCAGGATGCTGCTCTGGCTGTACTTACCCTCAAGGTTGTCTTTCTGGTGGCTATTACTTTGGTCAGGCGTGTGTCTGAGCTGGCGGCTCTGTCTATTCAGCCCCCATACTATGAGAGACACCAGGACAAGGTGGTGTTCTGCTTTAAGCCAGACTTTCTGCCAAAGGTGGTGTCTGCCTTTCATTTGAATCAGGATATTGTTCTTCCTTCTTTGTGTCCTAATCCTAGCAACGATAAGGAAAGGGTTCTGCATTCCTTGGATGTGGTCAGGTGTCTGAAGTATTACCTGGTAGTCACTGCGGCCTTCAGGAAGACTGATGCTCTTTTTGTGGTCTCTTCTGGTCCTAGGAAGGGTTTGGCTCCTGCCAAGTCTACTATTAGCAAATGGATTTGTCAGGCTGTGATTCAGGCCTATTCTGCTAAGGGGAAGAGTCCTCCCTTCCGTCTTACTGCTCATTCTACTCGGGCTATTGGTGCGTCTTGGGCCCTCCAGCACCAGGCTTCTGTTGAACAAGTTTGCAAGGCCGCTACTTGGTCTTCTGTTCATACCTTTTCAAAGTTTTACAAGGTTGATGTTAGGGCCTCAGCTGATGCTATGTTTGGCCGCAAGGTTTTGCAGGCGGCAGTGGTTTAAACTGTCTGCTGTTACCTTTTTGTTGGGGATCCCACCCTGCTTATGGACACTGCTATTGGATGTCCCAAGTGTAAGTAATCTATCTGGAGCAGGACGTACTGTATACTAAGAATAATACAATTCAGTGAAATACTCACCTGTAGAATTGATATAAGTATACAGTACTTCCTGCTCCACCCCACCCTGTTTTTTTTTTTTTGCATTTTCTGGATCCCCTGTATGGTGATTGTTATCATTTTTATAGTTACCAGTTGGTGGTTGAATTCTCCCGGCTTCTTGTTCACTGCTTTTCAATGCTGGGGATTTGTGGGAGGTCTCCGGGTATTTGAGGGGCCGGGAGGAGCCTGTTTTACATATCTCTGCAGTGCAGCGCCATCTGGCGGAGGATAGCCCAAGTGTAAGTAATCTATCTGGAGCAGGACGTACTGTATACTTATAATATCAATTTTACAGGTGAGTATTTCACAGAATTGTATTATTGCTGCAGGAGCTCCATACACCTATATATTTAACAATTAAAAGCTGCTCTATTAAGTGTGATCATTCTACAAAGCGTACCTATAGTTTATTTTACCGTTTGATCTATCTTGTACAGTGTCATAGAAGAGGACTGCATGTTCTAGATAAAACAATCCTAATAGACCTGGTTTCAAAATTGTTACTTTTTAGCTGTATACAGTAGAATGTAAATGACAATTTTAAGTAAGGGCGTGGTCTCTAATTGTTCCTGTTTTCTTTACAGTGTGCTTTGAAAGGGTTTACTGCAGCCTCTTTCCAGTAACCACATCAAATGCACGTGAAGTTGAGCTTGTTAAATTGTTAAACTGGCTAAAAGATGAGGACTTGGTAAGGCTTTGGGGTCATTGTATTTAATTTATTTAGATCTTGGCAATAATTTATGTGGCAGCTTGGGTAAACATTAAAGAGCAGCTATAGGCAACACTTAATCTACTCATTAGCATAACTTCTTTGGCACTTGTCTTGTTTATTGGTGGCTAGTAATACTGATCACCTGGCGATTGGCTCTGCCTTCTGACATAGGGATAGGCAGCAGCCATCTCTACCTGATCACCTTGGTTTTTGAGATATATATATATAATTCGATTTGCATGAACACCTTTCCCTGAAGACTTACTGTCTTAAGCTCTCAAACATAATTTTCAAAGTGCACTACTTCTAGATTGCTGTACGTTAGTATGCTGCCTGTTTAAACGGTTAGCATGATCAGAAATGCCCCTAGTTATGGTGTTTCCCCTTACAATATTATGAATAATCCACTTGCCTTATCTGCTTGCTGTATTGTGGTGCCCACCAGCATGATGTTTCCTTGTTTCTAGATCCTGCAGTGTGCACTGAGTTGAAAAGCTTTCTTCAGCTGGGAACTTTGCTTTCAGTTTCTCAGAAACAGAAAGTGGAAGTAG
This sequence comes from Gastrophryne carolinensis, assembly GCA_027917425.1. NCBI lineage: Eukaryota > Metazoa > Chordata > Amphibia > Anura > Microhylidae > Gastrophryne > Gastrophryne carolinensis. Next base: position 255,035,207 of record CM051238.1, read on the forward strand.
GTGTTGCACTGTTACTGTTACACAGCTCATTTGAAATCCGCCTGGTACTAGAGGGGTGTGTGTGACTAGAGTGATTTGTTGATTATACTGTAGATCTTAAAAAAAAATAAAAAATAAATAAATAATAATTCAAACAAAAGGCTGTTGTACGGAGGCGCTCAGGCTGGCTGTGCTGCTATAATTTAAAGTGCATTTAATGCTTACGATTTGTTTTGCATAGCTATCGTTTTGTCATTTACAGGCCTTAATTAAGATCATAAACGATCAAGGATTTCTCATTCTGGTGACACCGTCTGCATTGCAGTGCATCAAAGGTAACTTCACACCATAGAAGTGTAAATTAATATGAAAATATATCCCTCACACACCTGAACTCGCCAAACACGTTAGTTATGAAGAGTCAATTAATATTCCCAATGTAGGTCCTTTAGAGGCTTGACAACCCAAAGAGGAGGTGCACAGTGCTAAATATTTTAAATATAATTGAGCACACATAACAATTAATAAAATTAAAATCTACACAAGTATATCGGCAGCTCACAAAAGTCATGAACACTTTAAAATAGCTCCGTGCAGAGCATGGCAAATCAAGGACAATATTAATAGCATACAGGCACATAATCAACACAGAGTAGGTTAATACATTAGCATAGGGTACCACCTGATCCTGTGTGGAGGAACGGAGTTTAGATTATTATGTATAACACTATTGCCAGACCTAGTGAAACCCACTTTGCAGAGAAATCTTGGAATTTTTCCAGACACTGACACTGGTCTTGCCAAAAAAACTGCGATTGTACTTTGCATTCTCTGATATTCCCCAGAATCTGTCCCCAAACGTAAAGCGGACAAAAACCCACATTTGTGACTAGCATCCCTGAATTTCTCCCCCCATTAAGATTACCTTTTGCCAATTTTCACTGCTACTGCTTCACTCTAATCCTATAAATATATATAGCTGTAAATCTCTGCCTCCATTTATTGCCACTGCTGTGTGGCCGTGTCATTGCCACACTTATGCAATGACTGATTTCCTGCCATCTTACAGAGAGGGGCAGAAAAAAAAAAAACTGTGTTCCAGGATAATTAAAAAAGTGAAAATATTAATTTCTAGTATTGGCAGGAACTTTATTTCACAAGTTCATTGGCTTTTGGTCTGCTTTCATTTTGAAAACATGATTTTATTAAGAAGGGGAAAGGAATGTGGACTGAGGAGCCTCTGAGCTTGTGAGAAACATCTTAGCCTGCCTGAATGACCTGACCTATGTATGATTGGTCAAATGCAACTAATTATACATAGCAAGAGACAGAAATTCATATATACATTACATAATATTTTAACAATATTAATTTTCCATAAAGGCCCATTCTTTAGAGGTTTTTGTTTATAGTTCCCCTTGTTCAGAATCCTTTTTTTCCTTTTCCAGATATCAATCAGAAGAATTCTTTCAGACTGTATGCCTTGTTTTTATTCCCCCACACAAAGCTGGTAGTTAAGAGAGGTATGTATATGAATATATTTGGTTTCATTGGCTAATTATGTTTTTATGTGTTTAGTTATGTTATCATCCCTGTGTTAATAGCTACCCACAGTGTTGTAGTTATCATCTTGGCTCGTAGAACAATGTTGCCTCCAAGCTTTTAATTTGGAATTTTGTCTAGATATATGTAGGCTGATAACTAGGGGTGTGAATTGGCAAGAATCTGGCGACACGATACATATTGCGATACACGTATGACGATGCAATATATCCCGTTTCTGTCTCAGACGTTATATTGCATTTTTTTTTTTTTTTTAAATAAAAAAAAGACCTAGCTGGGACCCCATTTCATTTTGGAATTTTAAGGGTTAAACACCATTAAAAATTCCCCTTACCCAGCATAACCAGCCCATACCAGCTATGAGGGCTTGTAGAACAAGAACAAAGCTACAAGCCTGCATAGCCTATGGCCACGTGCTCTTCTGCCACCCCTCCCGGGCATTGGGGAGGCAGGTAATGGGGGCTCGGGGTTAATTGCAAGTCACCCACTAGCCACAGGTGACCTGCCAGACCCAGAGCCCTGTGAACTGGTATAGGGGTCACAAAAGTTTTTCTTTACTCCGATTGCCAGCTCCTGTGTCCGTCGCCGATCCAATGAAAGATGCGGTGATCACCGCCAGAGGAGGGGGGGGGCAGGAGATCAGATGATCTCCAGCCCCTTCCTGCTCTGCCCACCGATCACTGCATCTGTCATCTGAGTCGGAGTGACATCCTCCTACTCGTGAAGATGGCGACACCCGTCGGGAAGGCAGGAGGAGAGAGCCTATCGAGCCTCTCTCCTTGAAGAGTCCTGGGATCGGAGCCCCCCCGGGTGAAGAGGAGAGCCAGCCAGATCAAACGAGGGGGTCAGGTGAGTTGTTTTTTTTTTTTTTTTTTTTTTTTATTGTAAGTATGTCACACACCCCTCTTCAAGGCATTCATTACATGTGGATATACTGACCTGTAGATGGCGATCTTGCAGAGATGTCAATAAAAAAAGTAAGACCCTCCCGGTCCAAAATTACCTGGGACCTCCCACTCATTCCCCAGTCTTTCATCTCTGCAGACGGCGAGCAAGTCAGAAGATGGATGTCTCCTCCTTGCAAGGTAGCCGGGGTGACTCCCGGCCCTCTATCTGATCTATTTCTGCCCGGATCCCCTTACTTGATTTTACTTGCCTCCCAGCCTAGTCTGCTGGTCCGGGCAACGGTAGATGGCACCCTTGGTGCTTAGGAGCTACGCTCCTCCGTGAGACCCCATAACAAGGGGTAGGCGGTTAACCGGGTTGGTGACCCCGGTTTGGGATGCCCCGTCCCTTGACTCTAGCGTGGTTCCCCCTCTCCCGGATACCCTTAGCGGGGGGCGGGCCTTGTCCCTTGAAGATTGTCATGTTTGAGATCCTTTATTGTATGTGTGGTGCTTGTTTGATCCCTTGTCTTTGCGCTGTTCCGCGGCGCCGGTCTCTGTTGTCTGCCATGGCGAACCGCGCCGGCCCGCCCTCCTTCTTCCTCTGCTTACGCGCCTTTTCTTCCCCTTCGGTGTGTGTGTGGACGGTCTGGCCTTGGTCGGTGAGTGGCCTGTGGCCCCATTATTTTTTTTTTTTTTTACATATGTATGCATATACATCCATGCCCCTCCTTGGGGTTGTTGGCAACGCTTGTTTATTAACCCCTTTGGACATTGTCACTGAGGTCTGATTGCTGTGTCTGTTTCTGTGTTCCAGGTGGACCATTGTTTCTATTAAAGGGGGGTTCTCCTGGTCCTAGGGTCCCTGGTTAAATTTAGGGGTCTATAAATTCCTCCCACTTGGGACTTAAAGGGGCATTCCGGGTTGCATTTATTGCGTAATTCCCTCTGGGCATTGTGCCTAATTTAAAAAAAATCACCATATGGAGGCTTCCCCAGATACTGGGCATGTGCCCCCCTCGGGGCAATCCAGGCTGTGTTTGGGGTGTGAGGTATCCCTTTTGGAGGATGATGTATTTCTTTGTGTACCCTGTGCAGCGGTCTATTACGTGGCAGTCCGGATCTCAGGCGTCTGGTTCTGCTCCGCCAGTCTCTTCTCCTCCCCCCCTCCTTGCTTGATACGTACCCCATGTGATGTGGTCATGGGTGGGGAGTCGCAGTCTGAGGTGTGTGCCAGATTGGCCAATCTTGAAAAATTGTTTTCCAGTGCTGTTGCCAAAAAGGCCACGGTTAAGAGAGAACATTTGTATACAGCCACGCAGGCTTTTGATATGGAGGAGTTTGACTCTCTGGATTGGTCTGATTACTCCCCGCTTGAGGAAGGGGAGCTGTTTGAGGAGTCTGAGGGGTCCGATGATCAGCAGTTTGTGGGCGCTGATACCGAGCAGGGCCAGGGGGATTCCTTGGATACCTCTAAGGTCCTGGCTCATATGTTTGAGGTCCTGGCTATTTCTCCCCCTGAGGCGGCTCCTCCGCTGAAGGGGGAGTTCTTTGAGGTGACCAAGCCGTGCTTGGAATTTCCTTATTAAGCATTTTGATGGCATAATTCTCAAGGAATGGGAGAGCCTACTCGGCTTCCGGGCGTCCCTCCAGGTTGGGACAAAAGATATCCCTTTCCGGCGGACGCGGTGAAGCACTGGTCGTCCCCCCCCCAGGTGGATGCTCCTGTTTTGGGGTTGTCCAGTACCTCAATCCTGCATTCTCCGGACTGCACTACTCAAGGATGGTGAGGATAAACGCATTACCAGATGGCTTGTCATGGTTTTGCCAGTGTTGGGTCAGCCTTGCGGGCGGTTTGTGCTTCAGCGCTTTTATTGGTAGCTGCCAGGTCGGTTGTTAGAGGACTGTTGACCTCTTCCGGGCTTGACCCGGCTAGTGAGGAGTTTACCGCCCTTAAGCGATGTGAATTGTTTTTGTCTTTTGTGCTGACCGCCTTGGATGACACATTGGTGATGTGTAGCAGAACTTCGGCCTTGCTTGTGGCTATCAGGCGGTCGGTTTGGTTACGCCAGTGGGCGGCTGATTTTGTGTCCAAAGTCGCTTACGGCCCTTCCCTTTTGTAGGGTGCCGGCTCTTTGGAGAGAAATTGGATTCGGTTGCAAAGGGAGGTAAGTTACCTCAGCGTAAGAAGCAGCGTCGCCCCTTTTGGGGGGCGGCTTCCTTCACTCAGTCCTTTCGTGAGGCTAGAGTTGGCAAAGGTTTGGCTTTCTCCTCATCCAGAGGTGATTCCTGGGGCAGGGGTCGGGCCCGTCCAGGACACAGTTGGGGCTCTAAGCCTAAAGCCGCTGCCAAGCCGGCTCAGCAATGAGGGGGCGCCCTCACCCTTGCGGGTGGGGGGACGGCTGCAACTCTTCTCCCGGGTCTGGGTCCAAGAGGTCTCGGACAGGTGGATTCAGGAAGTGGTGCCTTCCGGTTACAAGCTGGAGTTCGAGTTCCGGCCCCCTCCCAGATTCTTCAAGTCTCGGGTGCCGTCAGATCCTCTGGCCGCTCAGGGGCTTTGGGCGGAAGTTGCAAGTCTTTTGGACATGGCTGTCATCTGCCCGGTGCCCCCCTCGGACCGGGGCCTGGGCTTCTATGCCAATTTGTTCACGGTGCCCAAGGAGGACGGATCTGTTTGTCCCATTCTGGATCTGAAGTTGCTCAACAGGTTCATCTGTCCCCGGAAGTTCGCATGGAAACTCTGCGCTCAGCCATCCACTCACTTCGTCAGGGGGACTTCATGACGTCCATAGACATCAAGGATGCTTATCTGCATATTCCAATCTTTCCGGCACACCAGATATTTCTCAGGTTTGTTGTGGAAAATCGGCATTTTCAGTTTGTGGCTCTTCCGTTTGGCCTTACCTCGGCTCCAAGGGTTTTCACCAAGGTGTTGGCGGGAGTGATGGCCATCCTCAGAGCCCGGGGTATCCGCATCGTGCCATATCTGGACGATCTTCTCATCATGGCGTCTTCCCTCAGTCAGGCGCAGCTAGATACCAGGACTGTGGTGTCCACTCTGGAGAGTTTCGGTTGGGTGATCAACTATCCCAAGTCCTGCCTCTCTCCCTCCAGGGTGGTGGAGTTCTTGGGAATGTCTCTGGATACTTCTCAGGCCACGGTGTTTCTCCCCCGGGCCAAGGTTCTTCTGATTCAGGAATTGACTCCTCTTATCCATCCCTCGCCCGTCCATCTGGCTGGGGTTGCGACTGGTGGGATTGATGGTGGCATCGTTCGAGGCGGTTCCCTTTGCCCAGTTTCACACAAGGACGCTCCAGCTCCATATCTTGGCGGCCTGGGACGGGCCCCCGCTGTCATTGGATCAGTCTTTTCTGATGTCCCCCCAAGGTGCGGTGTTCCCTTCGGTGGTGGCTGACACCAAGCAATCTGATGAGGGGCAGGTCCTTTCTGACCCCTCGTTGGGAGACCGTCACCACGGATGCCAGCCTGTCAGGTTGGGGGGGATTTTGGAAGGCATTTCAGTTTCAGGGACTGTGGGGGGCTCAGGAGGCTCACGATCCCATCAATGTTCTGGAGCTGAGAGCCATCAGGTTGGTTCTGGCTCACTTGACTCATCAGTTGTGGGGCCTACCGGTTCAAGTTCGGTCGGACAATCGGACGGCGGTCGCCTATATCAATCACCAGGGAGGGACTCGCAGCAGGCGGGCCCTCAGGGAAGTGTCTTTGATCCTGGCTTGGGCAGAGGGCAATGTCCCATGCATCTCGGCAGTGTACATTCCGGGAGTGGAGAACACGGAGGCGGACTCCCTGAGTAGGGGTTCATCTCGCCGGGGGGAATGGTCGCTCAGCCCCAAGGTGTTTCGGTCGCTTTGCCACCGGTGGGGGACTCCGGAGGTGGACCTCTTTGCCTCTCGTCACAATCACAAGCTTCTGGCATTTGTCTCTCTCGCGGAATCCGCTGGCTCTGGCAGAATAATACCATTTTGTGATTACTCACCTGTAAAATGGGTATTATAAGTGTGTCACACACCCCGCTTCACCTTTTTATATGGTGAACCTTTTTTTGTTTTCATTAGTTATAATTTGCTTTTCCTGGTCCCTTTACCTTACTGCTATCTTTATACTGGGGAATGAGTGGGAGGTCCTGGGTATTTTTGGACCGGGAGGGTCTTTTTTTATTGACATCTCTGCAAGATCGCCATCTACAGGTCAGTATACCCACATGTAATGAATGTCTTGAAGCGGGGTGTGTGACATATAATACCCATTTTACAGGTTAGTAATCACAAAATGGTATTTTTGCTGGGTGGGGGGCAGAATCGATTCTAGAAAGAGAAAATCGATTCTAGTATTGTTGAACGAAATATCACGATTTTTTTTTTCTGACACCCCTACTGAAAACCTGGACATTTTGGTAATTCATGTTTAGATTTGTAGGTTTATCAAAGATTTTTGTCCAGAAGTCACCCACCTGAGGACACTTGACAAGTTGGCTGTTTTTTAAAATTAAAAAAAAAAATTAAAAATGATTTCTTACCAAATCCGACAAAGCTGAAATATAATTTTCTGATACTTTTAATGAAATTTTCATGTGTCCCCAGTAGGGCTACACCTGTTCAGAAGTCTGCGATAAACACAATACTGTCATTCAGTTAAATTTCACCAGACATCTGTGTTCTTTGTTCTCAGGTGTCTGATAATTGCAAGTGGGGGGCTGCCCATTGTTGCTTTGCTATTTGTGGGAAATGGCAACTAAAACACAGTAAAACACAGTAAGCAGCACATTTTTTAATGATTTATACTGGTTTATGGCATACCCCCCCTCAAAAAAAAAAAAAAAATTCTAAACCACTTCAGGACCACCAATAGAAAATCTTTTAAACCAGATAGCCAGTCTAGAAAAAGAATCGACACCCCCAGTTCCAAGCCCATTTTTTTTTTTTTTTTTTTTTTTTTTTTTTTTTATAGAAAACAATGTACTCTCCTTTCAGAGCACCCCTTTGTTTGATCTCCTGGCAAAAACAGCACTTCTTTTTTTCAAGCAGCAGGGAGAGCTAGCTGCAGTGGAGGAGCAGAAACATGAGTGGCGGCTACCACCTACCTCCTCCTGTCTCTTCCCTGGCTGTTGCCGGAAGAGAGCAACACAGTGCCTGCCGCCTGCCCAACACACCCCCCCCAGCCGATGCTGGGAGAGAGCAGTTTGGCACCTGCCACCCACCTCCTCTGTTTGGGAGTGCACACACGTATGATTGGGATTGGGACCATGTGTGTTTGGGGGTGCTGCTAGGCAACCAGGAGAGGGGAGAAGCACAGTCGGGGGTGTCGGTAGCATGTTCTGGGACCCTGCCCATTATGCTGATTATTATGCAGCATCACGTTGCCAACTCCATCACGTTGTTCTTTAATTTGAAAATAGAAATCTGTTTAGGACAGTGCCAAATGTAGCCACAATGGTGTAACAATCGCCTTTTCCTGCTGTAGCACTTTAATCATTGTTAATTTAAAAAGTAGATTTAATAAAAATAGAAAAGACATAAAACGGTTTAAATGAAGTTTATTGCACTGTCCTGGCTGCAGTCTGCTTACATCCCTGCCCTTGTGTAGACCCTACTACAATCAGCGTTTTATACTGTGCATATTAATGAGCTGTATAGACAGCTGAATGAAAGGCATTTATCCATGTGGTTTTTTTGTTCCCAAATTTGTGCCACATGTGGTCCAAATCCGGGTAATGACCCGACCCACCGTAGACCTAAAGAGATATTGTTAAAAGGATATGGGGATTCCAAATATTTTTTGGGCTGGTTGATAGGTTGACCCCCTATCTCTGTCAGAGGAATAAATTTACTACAAGGGAGTTTTTGGACTGCCTCCTTCGTTACCCAGAGGGCTTATGGGGGTTCAATAGTAATCACCACGCCATGTTCAAATAGCGAAACATAATTAAATGTGCCTGATATGCAGAGTGTGTATGACAAAAGATTTATTACTTTCCATTAAAATATAAACAACACATTACAGAATGCCCTACAAGTGTAGGTAACATACAATACAATAATAGTTCACCAGTTCAAGTTAAAATTACAGTGTAGAATGGTCCTTCCTAATGGACATCTCACATACAGTCTTGATTTTTTGCTTGTATCATCTAGTAGGGTATACTAGTTTCGCCGAAGATGGCTTCATCAGTACCCATTACGCTAGATATATTTGACTATATACAGAAAATACAAGTAATTAGATTGCTGTCAACACACAATAGTCTTATTTACAATGATTTAGTTAAATTTATATGGCACAAAGTATATTAGATCTCCAACGTTTCCTGATACATGGAAACAAAGAAGAAGAAGAAAAAGAAAAAGAAATGTTTACCTGAGGTTAGGAAGACTGATGCTCACTGCGTATTCATATGACCAATTCCATTGCATGATCATCAATGTAAAAACCGGCCTTTCTTTAATGATGGAAATATTAGAGGAGGGTTGCCCAATTACTGATTGATTGCCATACTAGCATAGCCACTCTGTAAGAATCATGTTGATGTGTAGATAAACTGTTTTAGTGTATGTATTTACATTTTATTTTAAAAATAGTAATAAAGAAAAGCCCCTTAGCCTGTTTAGCCGTTGTCACCATCACCAAGGAAAGCAGAAGGTTTGAGATGGTCACCAGGATAGGAGGAATGTCCCAAAAAGCTGAATGATTGAAATAATTTTTGTGGAAAAACCACCACCTAAGAAACTAAAAATACATCATAATACCTTAAAACGATTCCATGAAGTAAGCCATAGCCCTATATGCTTCAGGTATAGAAACAGGGAGACTCAAATTTCTCCCATGTGTGGTTAATGTCACATATGTATGGCGTATCTGCAAAGACCTTAGAATGGTCACTACATTATCATGGAGCCGTGAGGCATAAGTGCATATAGGGCTATGGCTTACTTCATGGAATCGCTTTAAGGTATTAAGGTATTATGATGTATTTTTAGTTTCTTAGGTGGTGGTTTTTCCACAAAAATTATTTCAATCATTCAGCTTTTTGGGACATTCCTCCTATCCTGGTGACCATCTCAAACCTTCTGCTTTCCTTGGTGATGGTGACAACGGCTAAACAGGCTAAGGGGCTTTTCTTTATTACTATTTTTAAAATAAAATGTAAATACATACACTAAAACAGTTTATCTACACATCAACATGATTCTTACAGAGTGGCTATGCTAGTATGGCAATCAATCAGTAATTGGGCAACCCTCCTCTAATATTTCCATCATTAAAGAAAGGCCGGTTTTTACATTGATGATCATGCAATGGAATTGGTCATATGAATACGCAGTGAGCATCAGTCTTCCTAACCTCAGGTAAACTTTTCTTTTTCTTCTTCTTCTTTGTTTCCATGTATCAGGAAACGTTGAAGATCTAATATACTTTGTGCCATATAAATTTAACTAAATCATTGTAAATAAGACTATTGTGTGTTGACAGCAATCTAATTACTTGTATTTTCTGTATATAGTCAAATATATCTAGCGTAATGGGTACTGATGAAGCCATCTTCGGCGAAACTAGTATACCATACTAGATGATACAAGCAAAAAATCAAGACTGTATGTGAGATGTCCATTAGGAAGGACCATTCTACACTGTAATTTTAACTTAAACTGGTGAACTATTATTGTATTGTATGTTACCTACACTTGTAGGGCATTTATCCATGTGGCCATATTCCTCCAGTTGTGACTACCCATGTCCAGTCATTAAGATGGGCCTGGCACTAGTGCATGTATCCGCTGGGAGTCATGTAATGGGCTGCAAAGTTTAGCATTCCAGATGAACTGAGGGGGGCTCACCTTTTGGTTCATCCTTAAATGAGGATCCCCCCCCCCCCCCCCCAAGAGAGGGACAACACAGGCCCTTGAGTCTTTAGAATGGTGATGGCTACAACAAGCCCAATTATTACCATACAAGCTGACCTGATGCAGTCAAGTGGCAAAAAACGGGGTTTTGCTTTACATAGCAGTATAGACCATGACCCATGAAAAAACAATCTGTTTAATATAATTTTTTCTTAGTGTGATCCTGTGTATTTGTTTACACCGTGTCACACATACACCAAGCTAGCCTGATTGGCTTGTGGCAGTCACATGCGGCGCCAGGCAACATGGGAGCTCTGTAATTACCACTGCATGGGTTTAGGTAGCGGCCCAACAAGGCTTCTGTAATCAGCAGAGATCCAGTAATTTTTCACTGGAGGTCTGCTTTAGAGCATTGGTGCTTGTCTTTTAAATAGGTTAACATTCTAAAAACTGCTAAAGCATTGAATTTTCATGTACAAACTAATTATTTTTTTCTCAATTGGGTATTTCATAGAAAGTAAAGACTGCACTTTTACCAATGAGGACCTCTCGCTAAAAATAACCAATTTGCTCCCTGGTCTTCAGTACGCCATTTCCAAAACCCGACAGATGCAAAAAGACAAAGACTTCAAACCTAATGCTGCAGTGGAGCTTCATGTCAAACAGTATGCTCCTCTCCAAAGGAAAAATGCTAAGACTGGAGACATAGCAGCAGAGTCAGCTGATACTTCTGGGCAGTCTTCTGGTTATGCAGAAAGCACCCCTGATAAATGCGATCATTTGGCTTTTTCTTTCCTGCAGACATACTTTTCATCACCTGTAAACTTCAGTGTACCCCTGGTAAAAATGTCCAACCTCTTGAAGGAAGATATTCCCAAGTCTAGCAACACTGAGGGATATAGCAAAACTGTCATTGTAAAGGACTCTGCTGCCTTGGATGCTTTGTTAGCTACAAGTAAGACTCAAAGTGATGGCATAAGCGGAAAAAGTGTACTGCATGAAAACCGAAAACAGTCTTCCAAAAAGAAGTCCCTCAGGTGGGGGAACAGAAAAAGCAAAAGAAAGCATGCTCACCAAACCCCCCCTGATAAAAGTGAAAGTCCAGCATCAAGTAAAAAGACTAAACTACAAGACGAAGAACCACAACAAGCTGTTACTCCAAGCAGAACAACGGTAAAGCTAGCCAGTGCACCTTATCCTCAAGGGAGAAAAAGAGGTAAACCTGTTTTTGTTTAGCCTAACAGAACATCTGTCACTTAAACTGGAACACTCAATTTTTGGAAAATGGGTGGTTTTCCGAGCGCACAGGGGCGTACCAAGTGTGTTAACGGCGCAGAATAGGAAAAATTGTACCCTTTTCCTCGGTCCCCAGGGAAATCCAGCACTCAGATTTGCCAAGCAGCCGAATCCGTGTCCACTTCAGGAAATTAAATTGCTGGATTTCTCTGGGGGACCAAGGAGAAAGGTAAGATTTCTTCTGCTCTGTACTGGTGTTCCCTACCAGTAATACAGCTACTGCTGTTGGTACTCGAGCCTGCCAGGTGGTACTTCGTTGCAGAATGGCCTGTACCCTAACTTGATTAGCAGCATCTTTTTTTTTTTTTTTTTTTTTTTTTTTACCCAACTGTGATTTGCTTAATGAGTACATCAACTTTTGGAGCAGTTTTGTAAACTATGGGCATTTAAAGCACTTTAAATGGCTCTTTTAAGCCTTTTTTAACGTGGTACTTGAGACCATTGAAACAAACTTGGTAACTCCGGCTTTAGATTGCTGTATTCATGGATGCCTAAGTCAGTAGGAAGTATCCGAGTGTTTTCGTTTGGAGGGGAAAGTGACACATGTATTGAGCCTCTTTGAAATTATTGATGATGTATTTTTTATGTATAGGTGCTGAAGTATTAACACTTCAATTTGTAGATGACGACAAAATCAGCATTACTGAAACAAGTATTTTAGATAAAAAGAACAAACTGCAAGACACCTTTATAAGAGATAAAATCATTACAAGAAAACCAAAGGAAAAATCGCCTGTAAAAGAAGTCATCCTCCGGACTGACAGACCACCAAAAAGGAAGGCCTCTGATCCTGGTAAAGACACTCTTTGCAGAGTACACGGTTATTATTTGGACTCATTAGTTACATGATTAATCAAATAGTCTTTAGAGTGATAAGCCCAACACTCCAGATCTGGTCAGTCAATGCCATTTTCTGTGACAGGCTTAACACTATAAAGGGGTGTCATGCCCACAAGGCACCAGCCTGATACTTTGGCAGAGGGGAACCCTTGAGGTTCAGGACAGTGTTCAGAGTTTCAAAGGTTTCCCCTTTACCTGCCAGCCCACAAACTATCTCTTGCAGGGTAAGCCAATCTGATTGCAGCAATTTCAACTCTGAAACTCCAAATGCACTTCTGGGCTTGCGTACATGTCTCCCCATTACATGCTGCTATTCAGTGAGGGAGCCTGCTTCCACATGACAGAAGGGTTGTGCACCAATGCTTGCCAGGGAGTGGTCTGTCGCCACTGGAGCTGACGACTCTGGAAGTGCAGGTAGTTTATATTTTATTGTTGCTTGACCAGAGAATTTATTGCAGAACAAAACCCTCAACTGGTGATGTAAACAATCGGGAGTGAGGGTGGCCACATCCTCGGCATCTCTGGGCTGAGGTGCCCACGTCTGGGAAGGCTGTCTCTTTCATTCCTGTTTGTAGAGCCATTTGCCACGTATGCATGCCAAACAGCTCTGACTGGATAATATCACACACGTGCACAGCAGGACTGGAGTGAGTGCGATCTGGGGGGTTTTACACAATCCCAAACAGGGATGGTCAAAATCTGGGGTTTGTTTCATTTAAAGGCACTATTGCGAACGGAGGTCGCATTAAAGCGGAATATTGTGACAAGGTGACACCTCCAAACCCTGCCACCCTACCCTGGCTCTGAGGCGGGCCCGGGGGGAAGCTTAAAAGAAAATTATCTAGGGGCCAGCACCGCTGCTCCAGATCCTGGAGGCCGCAATCTTGAATGAAAGCACAGAGCCGCACCCCCGGCTCAGTGCACGCTCCCGCCAATTCAAGTGAATAGGTGAACCTGGGGGGGATGCTGCTTTGTGTCAGTCTTAACGGTGGCCTCACAGAGACCAGGAGGGCGGTGCTGGCCCAAGGATCAGGTAAAGGTTTTTTTTTTCCCTTTCTAACCCCCGTCCTGCCTCAGCGCCAGGGCAAGGGGGGTCGCCTTGTCACTGAAGTTCGCTTTAAGGCCTAATATTCTCAGTGTGTCACACACCCCGCTTCCCCTTTAATTCTTACGATCGGGTTACTCCACCAGCAGGTGGCGACGTTGCAGAGAGAAGTCTTGAAAACAAGCCCCTTCCGGCCTATATATGCCTGGGACCTCCCACTTAACACCCAGTATTTTCTCTCTGCATGAGGCGAGAAGAAAGAAGTCTCCTGCTTACAGGTAGCCGGGGTCAAACCCGGCACCCCCTTTTGGTCTATTTCTGCCCAGTCTATTGTGGTGTTTTATGCCTAGATAACAGAATCCTCCCAGCCTAGGCTGCTGGCTGGGCAAAGGTAGATGGCACTTTAGGTGCCTAGGAGCTTATCTGCTCCGCTCGACCCCACGCGTGGGGCAATGCGGCTATCCGGCATGGTGATCCGGATGTGGGATGCCCCTGTCCCGAGGTTCCCCTTGGCCACCTTCTCCCGCTCGGTCCCTTCGCTTTGGGGGGGGGGGGAGGGGGTGCTTGTTTGCATGGGATGCTTCACACTTGTTAGAGTGTATGTGTATGGAAAGGGCTTAGGCGCAGGGTCAGCGCCGCGGTGGCGGCACGTGGCCTGAGCTTCTGGGGCTTTTTCACCTTTCACTTTTGAATTTCCCCCCTTTTTTGCTTCACTGGAGGGGTTGGGGGCGCGCTCTGTGCGGCCTTGCTCGGTGAGCAGGGGGCGTGGCCGGGGCGCGCTGTGTCCGGGCCCGCCTCACTTCCTCTGTCTCATGAGACCGGTGTGCTGGCTGGGGGAAGAGGACGCGTCCAGTGCGGCTGTAGCAATTCAGGTAAACGGTCCCCACCATCGCGCACGTGGGGCCGTCTTTGTGCTGTCTGTATTAGCCTGGCATGTTTCGCGTTTTTCCCTGGAGGCACTTTTCTCTTTGAGTTATGTGTATGTTTGGGTATATATGTGTATGTCTGTATATATATATATATATATATATATATATATATATATATATATATATATATATATATATATAATATATTTTATTTATTTATGCAGGTATATATTTTTATTATATATTGATGCACTCTCTGGCTTTTGTTAGCCCTAAACAGCATGTGTCATGTATATATTTTATTCATGATATATAAACTGTTCATATATGTTTGCCATGTTTTGGTTTATGTATGAGTGTGGTGCATACTGGTTGGGGGACTGACTGGTCTCTTTTTCCCCCACAGATTCTGCGATCCCCTCACTGCAGTGGCTCTCCCGGTCTGTTATACCTGCCTAGTCTTAGTCTCTAAATTGGAATTTTCCTAGGTTTAAAAAATCCTCCCACTTCCGGGACTTTAATTAAAAAGGGGCATCCCGGGTTGCTTAATGCGTAAAACCCTGGGTTGTTGCGAATACCATAATTTCACCATATGGAGGCTTCCGACGTTACCGGAAATGGCTCTTCGGGGCTATCCAGGCTGTGTGGGGGTTGTGGGGCTCTGCTCCCAGGCGATGTCATATTATGCGTTCCATGTGCAAGGCAGAATATTCTGCGCCAGTCCGTCGCTCCGGCTTCTGGCTCCGCGCAACTTCCGTCATCTCCTACCCCCCTCCCTTATTTCGGACCCCGTGTGACATTGTCAAGAAGGGGGATTCGCATTCCGAGGTGCATGCGCGGTTGGCCAACCACGATGATGATTTCCGCCACCGGCTATGGCAAAGCGGAAGCACCTTTCTCCGGCATTGCCTGCTTCAGAGGGTGAGGTACCTGAATTTTTGGATTGGTCCGATTGTCCCCCTGATGAGGAGGGGGAACTCCTTGAGGAGTCGGATGAGCCTGCAGACCAGCTATTGGTTGACACTGCTTGTGATCAGGCTGTGGGGGTGTCCCTTGACACTCCTTCCATTTTGGCTCAAATGTTTTAAAGTTTTGGCTTTGGATCCGCCCGCAGTGGTCCCTCCGCCAAAGGGTGAGTTGTTTGATGTTCCCTAGCCGCGTTTGGTGTTTCCCAGGCAACAGCACTTTGAGAGGGTTGTCCTTAAGGAATGGGAACAACCCATGCGCCTGGCTGGAACTCCTCCTAATTGGGATAAGCGTTATCCCTTTCCTGAGGACTTGGTGAAGCTTTGGTCAGTGCCCCCTGACGTCGATTCCCCTGTGTTAGGGCTGACTGGCTCGTCTGCGTTGCACTCCTCTGACACCACTACCATTAAAGATGGTGAGGATCGTCGGATTGATCAATTGGCTCGCCATGGTTTTATCAGTGCCGGATCGACACTGCGGCCAGTTTGTGCTTCGGCGCTTCTTCTGTTGGTAGTTAGGTCCATTATTAGGGATCTGTACACAGGTCTTGATCCCGCTTGTGATGTGTTTAGTTCTCTCAAGCAGTGTGAGTCGTTTATTTCCTTTGTCCTGACCGCCCAGGACGATGCTCTTGCGACGAGTAGCAGGACAGCGGCACTGCTGGTTGCTATTCGTCGGTTAATATGGCTGCGCCAGTGGACGGCGGACCTTAACTCTAAAAGGGCGCTTACAGCGCTACCTTTCTTAGGTTTGCGCCTTTTTGGCGATAAATTGGATGCAGTTACCAAGGATGGTAAGTTGCCTCAACTCAAGAGGCCTCGTCGCTCCCTTCGGGGTGCGAGTTCCTTTAGTCCCTCCTTTCCAGGAGCCAGAGCGGGCAGAGGGGCTTCCTTTCCTGTTACCGGGGGTGTAGGTTGGTCCCGGGGAAGGGGTCGTGGCCGTCCCGGTCAGTCCTGGGGCGCCAAGCCCAAACCTACTGGTAAGCCCGCTCAGCAATGAGGGGCTGCCTTCACCCCTGCGGGTGGGGGGACGATTGCGACACTTCTCCCTGGTTTGGGACCGGGAGATTCTGGACACACAGATCCGGGAGGTGGTGTCGTCCGGTTACAAGCTGGAGTTCGGGTCTCGCCCTCCTTCACGGTTTTTCCTGGAAATGGCGGTCATCCGGCCGGTGCCGCGCTTAGAGGTGGGCCTCGGTTTTTACTCCAATCTTTTCACAGTCCCCAAGAGGGACGGGTCGGCACGCCCCGTCCTGGATCTGAAATTTTTCAACCTTCCCAAGTCCTCCCTCGCTCCCGCCAGGGTGGTGTCCTTTCTGGGAATACGGTTGGATTCCGGTCAACACAGGGTGTTATTCCCTCAGTCCAAAATTTGTCTGATTCAGGAGTTGGCTCGGGTCCTTCTTTCCAATCCTCGGCCGTCTGTTCTGGAACTAAGAGCCTTCCGTCTGGTTCTTGCTCTTTTGTCTCAACGTGTCCTGGGCCTTCTGGTTCAGGTTCGCTCGGACAAACAGCGGTTGCTTACATCAATCATCAGGGAGGGACTCGCAGTCTGGGTGCCCTCAGAGAGGTGTCCCTGATCCTGACCTGGGCGGAGGCACATGTTCCTTGCTCTCTAGGCAGTCTGCAATCCGCTCTGGTGGGGGGCACCGAAGGTGGACCTGTTTGCCTCCCGTCACAATTGCAGGCTCCCGAACTTTGTGTCGCTCTCCCAGGATCCTCTGGCGGCGGACGCCATGTCCCTGAGCTGGGGGAATCCGGGGTTTCTGTACCTGTTTCCTTCGATACCCGTGGTAGGCTGGGTGGTACGGAAGCTGGCTCTGGAAAGGGTGTCCGCCATTCTCGTGGCCCCAAGGTAGCCAAGACGAGTATGGTGCGCAGACATCGTTCGGCTGACAGTGGATCAGCTCATTCTGCCTCTTCGGCCCGATCTGCTCACTCAGGGTCAGCTGTATTGCCCCAATTTACCAACGCTGGGTTTGACGGCTTGGCTGCTGAGACCTCCATCTTGAAGGAGGAGGGTCTTTCTGACTCGGTTCTTAAGACTCTGATCGGTGCCCGGAAGAGGTCTTCTTCTATCACCTACTATAGGACTTGGAAAGCCTATATCGCTTGGTGTGAGGTTAGATCTTTGCCTTGTAGGGTCTTTTCGGTCTCCAGGATTCTGGAGTTTTTGCAGTCGGGGCTGGACTCTGGTCTTCAGCTGAGTACTTTGAAAGGGCAGGTTTCTGCCTTATCTATCTTTTTTCAGAAGCGTTTTGCGCTTCATCCTTTAGTTAAAACCTTTTTCCAGGGGGTTACGCATGTGCGGCCTCCCAGGAAACCATTACTCCCTGTTTGGGACTTAAATTTGGTTCTTTCTGCTCTTCAGACTCCTCCCTTTGAGCCTTTGCAAGATATTGCTTTGTCTACCTTGACTCAGAAGATTGTCTTCTTGGTAGCTATCACTTCGGTTCGGCGTGTCTCGGAGTTGGCGGCCTTGTCTATTCAGGCGCCCTACTTTGAGAGGCATCAGGACAAAGTGGTCTTTCGGTTCAAACCGGACTTTCTTCCTAAGGTTGTTTCTGCTTTTTCATTTGAATCAGGATATTCTTCCCTCCTTGTGTCCTAAGCCTAAGAATGACAAGGAGAGGGTTTTGCATTGTTTGGATGTAGTACGCTGTGTTAAGTACTATTTAATTACTACTTCTCCGTTTCGTAAAACTAATACCTTTTTTGTTGTGCCCTGTGGGCCTAGGAAGGGTTTGGCGCTGGCCAAATCTTCCATTAGCAAATGGATACGTCAGGCCGTTATTGCGGCCTATTCTGCTAAGGGGAAAGTTCCCCCTTTTCGTATCACTGCTCATTCTGCTCGCGCCGTTGGAGCGTCTTGGGCTTTTCAGCACCAAGCTTCTGTTGAACAAGTTTGTAAGGCTGCTACTTGGTCTTCTGTTCATACTTTTTCTAAGTTTTACAAGGTTGATGTGCGGGCCTCAGCGGATGATGTGTTTGGCTGCAAAGTTTGCAGACTGCAGTTATTTAAGTTATGCTTCATTTTGCCTTCGGATACCCATCCCTTGTGGACACTGCTTTTGGATGTCCCGATCGTAAGAATTAAAGGGGAAGCGGGGTGTGTGACACACTGAGAATAATACCATTTTGTGAGTACTCACCTGAAAAATGGATATTGTCAGTGTGTAAACACCCCGCTTCACCCGCCCTTTTTGGTATCCTGGATCCTTTATATGGTGAAGCTTTTCTTTATTTTGAGGTTACCATTGGATTTCCTGGTACCTTATCTTTCTGCTTTTAAAATCACTGGGTGTTAAGTGGGAGGTCCCAAGTATATATAGGCCGGAAGGGGCTCGTTTTCAAGACTTCTCTCTGTAACGTCGCCACCTGCTGGTGGAGTAATCTGATCGTAATAATTAAAGGGGAAGCGGGGTGTGTGACACACTGACAATATCCATTTTTCAGGTGAGTACTCGCAAAATGGTATTTTTGCTGTGCAATGACTGATCACATGCAATATTTGAGACACAGCTAAAAAAGTGTTCCAGGACGATTTGAAAAATAAAAATATCCATTTCTAGTCCTACTCCCTAAGAATCCCAAATGGGGGTGCTCTGGGGGTAAGGACCAAAACCCAGGATAGTCAAAATCCTGGCTTTTGGTCCACTTTAAATAAACATATGTATATATTGAGATATATATTTTATTTACAGGGACATGGTAGATGTAATTGTTCTTTATTTTTCTAACCTGTTAGCTTACAGGTACAAACTACCAGTACCTGAAACTAAAACTAGCCCTGAAATCCCGAAGAGGCCCATCACAACACCAAAAGAGCAAGCTGGGAAACCAGTGGAAAAAACGACGCAAGCCTCTACATCCTCTCAACCAGTGACTTCTTTCAAGAGACCCAACATCAATCTTGAATCACCCACTAAGCAATTGCCAGCTCCAGTTTCCGAAAGCAGTCTAATGGAAAAAAGGATAAACCTGTATGAATCTCATGCTCTGAATCTTTTAGCAGACCTGGCTTTAAATTCTTTCTGTTCCTCAAACATTCCTTATATAACCAGTGAAAGTGTTGCTCCCAAAAGTGAGCCTTTGGTCAAAGAGAAGGTTCACGAAGACAGTGTACATGCTGTAGAATACCCCCAGAATGACTGTAGCCTTCCGGTTCAATCTAGCACTGCCTCTCAGGAGCCTAGTCAGGCAGTTGTTTGTAACAATATTCCAGATAAAAATGGCAAGGAGTCCAGTCCGTTGCATACAACACCCCAACAACGCTCCGACAACATTGAAAAGCAAACCTCCCATAAGGTTCTTATCGCAGCTGCTAAGGCAAGAGCTCGGAATAATGCCACAAGTAAAATAAGCTTGGAGCATTCGTACTCCCAGCTTCCCAAAGAGGATGTGGCAAATAAATCATCAAAATATGTAAATGAAGATTCTCTTCAGAAGGTAATAGAGCCAACATTGTCCAGTCCCATGAGGGAACAGTCGCCAGACCACCTCTTCTCAGGGGAATGTGTGGTTCAACCCTTCGACAACGCTAAAGCTGAACCAAGTGAGGAGCCACGTGCAGTGTTAAAGTTGCAGGACAAGTTTCAAGTTACGTTCACTTGTGATGGCAAATATGATTTTGAATTGGACAGCAAGTTTACCAATGATCCATTGGAAAAAACAATTAATCGGGCTCTGCACGGGTAAGTCGTATGTTAAACGTGCTCATATTTCCCTTGTACAAAATATAAACATTTCTGTTGGTTAGACTGTTAAATGGCCTTGCATATGAATTCTTAAATTGGACCTTCAGCGTGATTTAAGGAAAAGCCCAAACTCTTAAAAACGATTCCCCAGCATCTAAAATTAATATATTTTAAGTTTTTAGTCACTAACTTATTATTCTTTCCCCCACTGGGCTGCAACTCTGTTCAGGAATTTAGGATACGGGCACCGCCATCTTGACTCAGAAGCATCACGCTTACTGAGGAGAGGAGAGTGGGATAAGGTACAGGGGGGCAGGTTATAGCTGTGCTTTGCTCAGACAGAGCAGAGCTGGGGTCAGGTAAAGGTCCGCAGTCCCAGAATGCAGAGCAGCACAGTCAGGAGGCACTTCCTGTTTGCAGGCTGCCTGATAAGATGGCAGCTTTCATAAGCCGCCATCTTGGATGTTTTAAAGGCTCATAACATGCAGTAGATGCAGGTAGGATGATTTTTAATGTGGACAATCTGTATGTACAGGGTGTGGGAAACATATAAGATAGACTCTTATTCAGAGTGAAGGTCCGCTTTAAATCTTTTGGGTTTCCATAAGTAAAAATATAGCAGCTTTTGTAGAGCTAATTTAATGAGCCATCCAGCAGCAATAGTGAAACATAGCCTGTGTCAGAGAAGACTCAATGCTTTATGGTGTGTATGATAAAAAAAAGCATGTTGCAGACCACCACAATGCTATAGATTTTAATGTGTATTATCTCCATTTTGGAACATGTTTTCCTTTTTAGGCCATGGAATCCTCACCTGAAGGAGAAGGTGGAAGATGTGAAAATCATTTTGCACATGTGGCTGGCTCTGTTTTACAGTAGTAAGCCAAGCCAGCCAATACCCAGCACTTCTCGCAAAGTAGTAGAACATAGTAACCCAGCGAAATACGTGTCAATCAACACCGTGCTTGACCCTTGTTTTGAGATTGTGGAGTCCGATGATTCTCTGAATTCCCCTGATACGGAAAAGTCTCTTGACCCTATGATTAAAGACTCTGAGAACTCCAAGCAAGAAGCCGAGAAAAAAGAAAGTAACACAAACAATCTGCCTATAGATTTAAGTTTGTCTTCCAGTAAACCAAAAAAGGTATGGTTATATTTATTAATAAACATGTTAAGAAATTCATGGATGTGACCTAAGCAATTACCCATTCATGTTCATGCCTGGCACACTAATGCTTTGAATCTAGATCAGTTGTCTGGGACTGCATCTATATTTTGCTTTTGTTGGTTTTACTTATGCATCATAGATGCATAGGAAAAGCCATGGGCACTTTTATAAAACTCTGGAAGTTGTCCTTCATTATCTTGGTTTCAGTTGGCAGATACATTTTTTTCTGTTACCTAGTCATAAATGTAGGTCAGGAAAGCTCAGCATAAATGTTGCAAAGTTTATGCATAATGTAGGTATGCCCCTGCTACACTACACAAGCACTTGTTCCTCAGAAGGCAGATAAATGCATTGCATTGTGGGATGCGTATTGATACTTTGTATAGGCAGTGGAAGGTCTCCGCTTTAGAAATTTTTTGCTAAAAATGAACTTTACCATAGGCACTTTTCTTGTTATAACAGAGTAAGGAAAGATAACATTTCTGGGATCTCAAAGAACATTCCAGTGAGAATCTTTTTAGGTTTACACAACTAGGACAAAATGAGCAGTAGCTGTAAACATTTCATAATTGTGTATCCATGTGCTAATAGAATAAATGTCCTG
This sequence comes from Gastrophryne carolinensis, assembly GCA_027917425.1. NCBI lineage: Eukaryota > Metazoa > Chordata > Amphibia > Anura > Microhylidae > Gastrophryne > Gastrophryne carolinensis. Next base: position 255,056,976 of record CM051238.1, read on the forward strand.
TCACCTGTGTGTAGAGTGCGGTGTGGAGATTAGAGATGTTTTTCCAAATGAACAGAATGACCTGACCAATTGGTGGCCTTTGCTTTGTGGGGCTATTTTGCATAGTCAACATCAAGGATGAACCTATTTATATCCACTCATTACAATACATTGCAAAGTAGCATCCTGTTATATTAAGATTAGAGATATATTTAATATTGCTGCTCCTTCATAGAAAATGGTCTATTTTTCTCTCCTTGTTTCCCACTTCTCAATCCTTTTTTTTCCCCCTTTTATGGACCAAGAGTCTTTATGTCGACGTAATGGCATATTTCAATTTCCACTTTTTACTCTGCTATACTTCTAACTTGTCTAATTCTGGCAAGCAAAATCCTGCCAGCCCCTTTCTTTGGAGGCCTCCTTGCACTGTTGAGGTCTGTAGGCTAACTGCTAAATTAAGCAGGTTTTCTTCTTTCAGTTATGAGTATATACTGCTCCTCTCCCAAGTACATATTCTGTGAATTTGGTGTCATGCTTTTTGGATTTTCCATAATGCAAATTAAATCTCATATTTCCCCATCAGCAACTATATCAAGATTTGGGGTTTGGGACATCAGTAATGGTTAAACTGGCTTAACCACCACTGGGCTTTGGATAAGTTTTTAAGCTACCCCTCCTATTGGAGTGAGTGATAATAAATAACCCAGTATAATGCCAACTGACTTGCAATAATGTGTGTGTGTGTTATTTGAGTGGGTAATGCTGTGTCTCATATAGACAACAGACAGACCACCTCTAGTTACTACCCTGATAAACAAGTACCCTGACCATATCCGCAGCTACAGCGGGGTGGCATTTGGGGCGTTTTACATGCAAGCCCTGCTTTTCCAAGCCTGGGCATAGCTCACATTTGACTGATTTGCTAGCTTCATTTATTTACCTGTGCTAGAGGCAACACTATTGTACTAGAAAAATTACCTGGTCAAACCATTATATCAACATTTTATAGAATGCATACCCTTTGAATTTGGTACAATTTACAGAAATTCCCTTTAAACCTGTTGGACATCGCTTTATTAATATTGAAGTCATTTCTAACTTTAGTCAACTTACACTTGGTCTTTGTATTAACATTTGGCGAGGATTAGATAAGACCTAATAATTCCCTACCCCCAAAAAAATCTTCATAATGTTTTATTGCAGGATTATAATATAAAATTGTCAAGTGAAATCTTCCAAATGTATAACAGCAGCAGTTTGAGTGCACTTTACTCAGATAGCCTTCAAACAACTGTGATGTGCAAAATGATGCCAACAAGCAAAATTTCCACACCACCTACAAATTACATGAACACTATTCCACGCTATATCGGTGGCAGCAAGCAGGTTAACGCTGAACTAACTACTAAAACTGACAAAGGTGTGGAGATTGGTGGTAGTTCTTCTGGAAAGGTAAATTGTCCATGTGTGTCTGGTATTTAGGTCATCGTAAAACACACTCAATATTCTTAGTATACAGTAAGTCCTGCTCCAGATATAATACTTACACTTGGGTTATCCTCCGCCAGATGGCGCTGTACTGCAGAAACATGCAAAAACGGGCTCCTCCCGGCCCTTCATATACCCAGGGACCACCCACAAATCCCCAGATTTCTCTGCAGTACTGCGAAGACATAAAGTATCACTCTCTCGCAGGTGAGCGGGGCTATCAAGCCTGCGGCCCTGTTGGACTATTCCCACCCGTCCTCCCTGTGAGTGCCTCCCAACTTGGGCTGCGTTGGTCGGGTGAAGGTAGGCAGCACCTTGCGTGCCACCAAAGGGTAGGCGGTTTAGGCCGATTGTGAGCCTCTAGAGGATGCCCCTCCCGCACTATTGCCCCATGCCCCGTGTAGCGGTGGGCCCTGTACAAAGGGTCGCCATCCTCCCTCGTTCCCCCCCGTAGTCCGGGGTGAAAGAAAGGGGGGGGTGTGTGTGTGGTGGTCTAAGTGTATGCTTACACGCTTATGGCCTTAGTACTGTCTTTGACTGATATTCCTGGTGTCAGAGCCGCGCTGTTGCATTTTTATTATGTATCTGTCGCCCTTACGGGATGTGCTGCGCAGAGCGGCGGTGTCGCTCAGACTCATTGGCAATTCAGATTCTAAGTGTGCCATACACTTCGCTCTTCATGACAACATTGAAACTGTCTCAGAGCTTTGCGCTCTTCGGGGGGGGGACCTGGTTTGGCGTGCTCCGCGTCACAGCCGCTTGGGCCGCCCTTCGAGGTTTTTGCCGCCATTTTGATGCTGGTCGCACGCACGCGTGGTTGCGGTCCGCCTCCTCTCTTGGTCTGTAAGTGCCCTCGTGGGCGATTTTCATTATCCTTGATTACTGCGCATGGTTCTGACACCCTTTATTCCCATTATGTCTTTCAGACTGGTGAACACCATTGGCTTCTCCCGCCCGGTGTAAAATTATAGCGGGCCTTGCAATATTCTCCCACTTCCCTAGCGGGTCTTTTGGGGCATCCAGGGTTACTTATAGTGTAAATCCCTACTGGCATATTGTGCCTTGATTAATCACCATATGGAGGCATCTCAGAATTATGTGACCAGGGTCCCTCTGGGACAAGACCGGCTGTGTATAGCGTGTGGACAACCCCATGCGGATGCTGGCAGGGCACGGGTCTGTGTACCCTGTGCCGAACAAGCACTGGCCCTGCAATCAGGTCGGCCAGTGGCTACACCTAGCTCCAATTCACCTATCTCCCCGGGCTTAAATCTCTCTCCTGCTGAGTCGCCTACAAGTGGGGTATTGCAGCCTGCTAGGCCTTCCAGACTGCCTACGGCTGAACAGATTATTGCTAGGTTATCAGAGCGTATGGGCCCTGGTAAGAAGCGGCACCTGTCGCCTCATGTTTCGGTATCTTCTATGAGAACCGTGGGGTTTACTACGGGTGACTATACCCTTTCTGATGAAGGGGAGTTGTTCTCTGACTCAAGCTCATCTCATGGGAGCCCGAGTCATGACGATTCTGGCCCTGAATACTGGGTCCAGTGTGATACTGACGACTTATTGATTAAGGTCTTTAAGGCACTGTCTATCTCCCTCCCCGGTCAGGTCCCCATACCTAGAGGGGAGCGTTTCCATACTGCTACCGCACGTTTGGAATTTCTGGAGCAGGCTCATTTCCATGCCCTGGTGCTCAAGGAATGGGAATGTCCCAGTAAACTTACAGGGGTTCCAGGGGACTGGGATAGGAAATACCCCTTCCCCCCTGAGGTGGTTAATTGCTGGTCATCACCCCCCGTGATGGATGCGCCTATCATAGGGGTCCCGAATCCCCCTTTTATTACAACCCCTGCTTATAGTACCCTTCGGGATGCTGAGGACCGGCGCATTGAGCTGTTGGCCACCCATGCCTTTTCTTGTGCAGGGACGGCGCTGCGCCCGGTCTGTGCCGCGGCTATTACTACAGTGGCCACTAAAGCATTCATTAGAAAATTACTTGATCATCACCCTGAGAATCTCCCCTGGGAGGTGTTTAATGCACTCTCCAATTGTGATGTATTTGTAAAATGTATTCTATTAGCGTTGGAAGACGCTATCACGATGTGTGCAAGAACTGCACTGGCAGTAGCCATACGTCGCTTGGTCTGGCTGCGACAGTGGGGTGCTGACGATGCTACAAAAAGACTCTTACTGGGCTCCCCTTTAAAGGGCGACACCTATTTGGGGCCCGTCTGGACCTATTCGGTAAAAAGGGCAGATCACCCCTACGCAGACTGCCTTCTAGGCCCCCTAGGGGAAGAGGCACCCCTCCTCCCCCCTACCTGAGTGTTGAGCAGGAACCAGGGGTGTCCTTCCGGGTTTTTCGTGCAGACTCCTGCCCCACGAGCAGCAGACAACGCCCTGGCCCCTCCGGCGGGGCTAAGCCCGAATCTTCCACCAAACCCCCTCAAGCATGATGGGGCGCCCTCGCCCTTCTGGGTGAGGGGATGGCAGCAGCACCTTGCTATTATCGGGAGGCATCTCGCCTCATTCAGGAGGTTGTGTCCTCCAGATACAGTATAAGGTTTGCTGCGTGGCCTTCCCCAGTTTTTATCAGGTCCCAGGTACTCCTGGGCCCTGCCGCTCTTCAGTTACTGGCACAGGCCAGCTTCTGCTCATACCTTTTTGCAAGTTTTTTACAAGGTTGATCTTAGGGCCTTCAGCTCATGCTGTCTTGGCCGTATGGTTATGCAGGTGGCAGTGATTCTAAACTGTCTGCTGTTGTCATCTTTTGTTGGGGGATCCCACCCTACTTTATGGACACTATTGGATGTCCCAAGTGTAAGTATTATATCTGGAGCAGGACGTACTGTATACTAAGAATAATACAATTCTGTGAAATACTCACCTGTAGAATTGGTATTATAAGTATACAGTGCGTCCTGCTCCACCCCACCCTGTTGTTGCATTATTCTGGATCCCCTGTATGGTGATTGTTATCTTGTTAACCAGTTGTTCTGGGTGGTTTTTAATTCTCCTGGCTTCTTGTTCACTGCTTTTCAATGCTGGGGATTTGTGGGAGGTCCCTGGGTATATGAAGGGCCGGGAGGAGCCTGTTTTTGCATGTTTCTGCAGTACAGCGCCATCTGGCGGAGGATAACCCAAGTGTAAGTATTATATCTGGAGCAGGACGTACTGTATACTTATAATACCAATTCTACAGGTGAGTATTTCACAGAATTGTATTTTTTTTCCTTCGCTGGAGATGGTACTAAATTTTTCCAATTGTAAACGATAGTCTCTCTCTGTATTAACCTATAGAGTCTACTATAAATATTTCTGCCTGCTAAAGAGCTAGTTGCTCTTGAAATAAAATTTTCCACATCCTTCACTCCAAATTCCAAGAGCAGTTAACCAGAAAGCCAGGGTAGGAAACCAGTGCTTTAATAAAAACAAACGCATATTTGAGCACCGCTTGGGGGTGATCTTAGCTCGCATGTCCATCATGACTAGTATGGCCATCATACCCTTGTACAGAAAATGTTTTTCCTCCTTACTCCCTATTATATCCTTCAGAAAAATGTTCAGACTGGGACACCGGATGTAAATTTAAACATTTAGAATCCTGTCGATAGGATTAATTGGCTCTTTAAAGCCATAATCGGTCTATGGGGACAGGCACCTCTCCTGCCAGTGGCAGAGATTTTGCCAGTTAAAAAGGATGATGAAAAGCAGTAATTTTAATAATCTAGGTGCTCAATGTCGGCATATAATTCTAGTCTCCTGCACACAAGGAGAATACCTTGAAGAATGACATTCGGTCTTCAGTGGGGACATTTTCCAAAGGCCCTCTACCCTCTGTTTGGTAGAATGCTCACCAAGAAACACTTGGTTGATGGTTGTACCAGCTTTTTAAAATGCTAAGAATTAATAGTCTTAGTTGAGGGGCAGCATTTATTTTCAAGAAGATGGAGCAGCATTTCCCGCTTCCTCCAACAGTCATGTTTTGTGGATATCCACACAGATGCACAGGGGTATGAACTGCATTAGGGCTGTCCATGTGGTGATCCACAAAACTAGTTTGTGAAAACAGTCTTTAACGGCAGAACAGCAGCAGGCGCCGGGGCCGCAGTGGTGCTACTCGCAGCACGCCTCTTCAGGATAAAATTGTGAACTGTACATTTTCTGCGGTTTTGAGGGATACACAGGTTAAGGGCCTATTGTATGTATTTAGCATAAAGTGATTCCCTAATAGGTATTTCTTTTCTCTATCTCTTCGCCTCCTCCAAGTAAAAAATGAGAACAAAAAGGATAAAGACCCTCCCAAGCCCAAATTGGACATTAAAACAGTCAGTCTAAATGTTCCCATGATCTTGGCAGATTCCTGGAATAGTTCCTTCTGTAAGGCTTGCTTAGAACACAAGATGGAAAACGAAGCAGCCAGTTACTTAATACAGATGATAAGCAATATGCAGACCAACATGACCTACCCTAGAGGTCTGTAGGTCTACAATCAGGGCTGGGACATATTCCTCCAGGGACACTACCTCCGCTCAGTCACAGGTGATAACCAGTCATTTTACCAAAGACCCAGCGCAGACCTGCTTCCCTACAGCTAGCCCCTCTCCCCTATTGGTAGCCGCTGAGTCAGTGGATGGTGAGGGGTTAGTTTCCTCAGATTCCTTTAATATAAATTTTAGGGGAGGATCCAATGTCGAAACTAACCCCAGAGGTCCAAGCAGTAAGATTTCAGAAGAAACCTCTTTACTTCTGATGGACATTTATGATACTATGCAGATTCACACGGACTAAGCCTTTATCTGCCCAAGATTCTTTATACCATAAATTAATGGTTAAGAAAGGTAAAGTCTTTCCGGTTCATTCTGCCCTCCTTGATGTTATGAGGAAGGAGTGTCAGCTTCCAGAGTTTCTTTCTCACTAGTTCCTCGAAGAGGAAATTCCCCTTTAATGGTGTAGAGTCCAATCTTTGGACCAAGTGTCATAAACTTGATGCCTCCCTGACTTAAGTGTCACAATCCATCTGACCTCAATTTTGAGAACTCTGGATCATTGAGATCCTGTGGAATGCCACACAGAGAGAATCCTTAGAAAGGCATGGGATGCTGCAGCCTTTGCCTTTAAACCTATGATGGCTTCAGATTGCGTGGCTAGAGACCTTGAGGCTTGGCTTTCCAACCCTAGGGGTTATATAGAAAGACACACCCAGAGCAGACTCTCCTTGACATGTTGCCTTCCATGTTTACAGCTAGTTCTTTTTTAGAGGATGCCTTGGTCGTTAGAGCTCAATTCATTCTGTAAATCGAACAGTTTTAAAAAGACACGATTGCGACGGTACTTGAATTGCTACAAGAGTGCTTTAAACAAGGGTTAGCAGTAAGTACCCTAAAAACCCAGCCAACTTATCCAAACCTTCCTTTGAACTCTTAGATAAGGCTTCAGAGAAGATCCTTAGAATCTTCTGACCCTAACTTCAGCCAGGAGGGTTAGTGATTTATAAGCTCTATCCATCGGAGAGCCTTATTGCACCATCTTTCCAGATAGAATCATTCTTAGGCCTGATCCCCTATACCTGCCTAAGATGTTCACCATTGCCAAGACATAACCATTCCTTCCATATTACCAGACCCAGATAATTCAGTAGAATCCACACAAGCTATTGATGATCGCAGGTGCCTTTATCACCTACATTGATTGCACACATGACTTCTGTAGGTCAGATACATTATTCTTAGTCTACAGTATGTCCTGCTCCAGATATAGTACTTACACTTGGGTTATCCTCCACCAGATGGCGCTGCACTGAAGAGACATGCAAAACAGGCTCCTCCCGGCCCCTCAAATACCCAGGGACCTCCCACAAATCCCCAGATTTCTCTGCAGTGCTGACTGTGAAGACATGAAGCATCACTCTCTCGCAGGTGAGCGGGGCTATTAAAGCCTGCGGCCCTGTTGGACTATTCCCACCCGTCGTCCTTGTAATGATGTGCCTCCCAGCCTGGGCTGCGCTGGTCGGGTGAAGGTAGGCAGCACCACGCGTGCTTATGGAGCTAGGCTCCACCGCAGTCCCCCACCAAAGGATAGGCGGTTTAGGCTGATGGTGAGCCTCTAGGGGATGCCCCTCCCGCATTATTGCCCCATACCCCGTGTAGCGGTGGGCCCTGTGCAAAGGGTCGCCATCCTCCCTCGTTCCCCCTGTTGGTCTGTAAGTGCCCTCGCGGGCGATTTTCATACTTCTTGCTTACTGCGCATGTTCTGACTCCCCTTATTCTCATTGTGTCTTTCAAACTGGTGAACACCATTGGCTTCTTCCGGCCCGGTGTAATTATAGCTGGCCTTGTAAAATTCTCCCACTTCCCTAGCGGGTCTTTGGGGCATCCAGGGTGGCCTATAGCGTAAATCCCTACTGGCATATTGTGCCTAAGTAATCACCATATGGAGGCATCTCAGAATTATGTGACCGGGGTCTCTCTGGGACATGACCGGCTGTGTGTAGCGTGTGGACAACCCCATGCTGATGCTGACAGGGCACTGGTCTGCGGACTATGTGCCGAGCAAGCACTGGCCCAGCAATCAGGCTTGCCAGTGGCTGCACCTTGTTTCAGTTCACCTATTTCCCCATGCTTAAATCTCAGTCCTGCTGAGTCGCATACAAGTGGGGATTTGCAACCTGTTGCGTCTTCCAGGCTACCTACGGCTGAACAGATTATTGCGAGGTTGTCAGAGCGTAAGGGCCCTGGTAAGAAGCGGCACTTGACGCCTCATGTTACTGTTTTTCCTACCGGAACTGAGTAGTTTACTACTCCGTGTGACTATACCCCTTCTGATGGAGAGCTGTTCTCTGACTCAGGCTCATCTGATGAGAGGCCGAGGAGTCATGACAATTCTGGCCCTGAATACTGGGCCCAGTGTGACACTGACGATCTGTTGATTAAGGTCTTAAAGGTTCTGTCTATCTCTCTCCCTGGTGAGGCCCCCAAGCCGAGAGGGGAGCGTTTCCATACTGCGACAGCACGCTTGGAATTTCTAGAGCAGGCTCATTTCCATGCTCTCGTGCTCAAGGAATGGTAATGCCCCAGTAAACTTCCAGGGGTCCCAGGGGACTGGGATAGGAAATACCCATTTCCGCCTGATGTGGTTAATTGTTGGTCATCACCCCCCGTGGTGGATGCCCCGATCATAGGTGTTCCTAACCCTCCCTTTATTACAACCCCTGCTTATAGTACCCTTCGGGATGCTGAGGACCGGCGCATTGATCTGCTGGCCTCCCACGCCTTTTCTTGTGCAGGGATGGCGCTGCGCCCGGTCTGTGCCACAGCTATTATTGCAGTGGCTGCTAGAACTCTCATCAGAAAGATGCTTGAGCATCAACCTGAGGATCTCCCCTGGGAAGTGTTTAATGCACTCTCCAGCTGTGATGTGTTTGTAAAATGTATCCTTTTAGCATTGGATGACACCATTAAAATGTGTGCAAGGACTTCTGCCCTTGCGGTGACTATACGTCGCTTGGTTTGGCTGCGACAGTGGGGTGCCGACGATGCTACCCGTCGGGGTGAGGGGATGGCTGCAGCACTTTGCTCTTGTCAGGAGGCTTCAAGTCTCATACTGGTGGATTCAGGAGGTAGTGTCCTCCGGATACAAGATAGTTTGCTGTGCGGTCTTCCCCAAGATTATCAGGTCCTGGGTACTCCTGGTCCCTGCCGCTGTTCAGGTGCTGGCACAGGCCATGCAAGGCCTGCGAGGTCTGAGGGTCTCTTGCAGATTGCTCTTAACAGGCAGAGGCAGAGGCCACTACACCAACCTTTCCACAGTCCCCCAAAAGGATGGGTCAGTCTGGCCCATTCTGGATTCACAGGTCTCGGCAATTCTCCAATTACAGGCAGTTTTCTGCATGGAAACTCTGAGATGGGCCATCAGCGCCTTGCGCCCAGGGGGCTTCTTGCCGTCCATGGAGCTCAAAGATGCTTATGTTCACATCCCTGTGTCTTCTGGACACAGAGGCTCTTCAGGTTCGTGTTGGAAGTCCAACACTGCTAATTGGGGCCTTGTTATCTGGCCCCTCTCCAGCTCCCAGAGTGCACACCATGGTACTGACGAGGGTGGTGTCTCTGATGAGACCAAGGGGCGTCTGCGCGAGACCTACCTGGACGTCCTTCTCACTTCCCAGTCTCGGCGTCAGGCTAAGTTGTATACTCGGCTGGTGGTGTCCATTGGGAGTCATTTGGATGGATGATCAATCACCCCAAGTCCTCATTGTCCCCTTATTGGTAATCCCATTTCTAGGAATGAATCTGGATTCCTTTCAGGCGAGAATCTTCCTTCCTCAACAATAAAGTGGACAACCTGGTTGCATGGGCTCAGTCCCTCATTGCTGTCCCCGTGGTGGGCCCGTTGGTGGCTTGCTCAGAAGAGGTCCCTTATGCTCCCAGGATTTGTGGGAGGTCCCTGGGTATTTGAGGGGCCGGGAGGAGCCTGTTCTGCATGTCTCTGCAGTACAGCGCCATCTGGTGGAGGATAACCCAAGTGTAAGTATTATATCTGGAGCAGGACGTACTGTATACAAATCATATCAATTCTACAGGTGAGTATTTCACAGAATTGTATTTTTTATATCCTTTTCAGGAACGAATAGGGTTCTGGCAGCATCTAAATCTTCCCTAGCCAGATGTATTAGACGGGCAATCCACTAGCTTATACATCCATGAATACCACTCCGCCTTACATCAGAGTCTACTCTACTAGAGCAGACTCTCTGGGCGGAGAAGTCGTGCCTTCAATTGAGGAAATTTGCATGGCAACCATAAGGTCATGTCCCCACACCTTCCTCAAACACTACAGACTATATTCATTAGAATTAGGGGTGTGAAACTGCCTGTAAGAACCTTCAATAAAGTACCTGCTTATCCTATCTGTGGCCAGTCTGAAGGTCGAAGGGATTAAATTCCTGTTAGTCTTTCTACAAGTGCTTCAGGATGGCCCTTATAGACCCCCCCCCCCCATACTGTAGGTCCTAAAATTCACCACCATATATACTGAGGACTGGGGGGGAAGGGTGAGGCTTTTAAATTTGTTCCGGGTGTTTCCTCTGTAGGAGCTCGCTCGCTCTTTGTGGCAGTCCTGAAAGTGGACTGTCACCCACCTCCCTCACCGCGGGACATCCGAGATCGGGATGTCCCGCGGTAAGGGACCCCCCCCCCCCAAAACCCCCAAAAAACTCACCTCATCCCACTCAACTCAAACTCACCTCCTCTAGACGTGCCCGCGCCGGCCGTTTGTGAATGGCCGGCGCGGGCGCGCGCCCTGTCAGAGCGACGTGCGGGAGGCTGCGGCGGGCGCACTGTCTTGTCCGCCGCTTGTCCGTGGCTACGTGGGAGCGTGGTGAGGTGAGTTTTGGGGGCTTTCTGGGGGGTTTTATACAGCGGGACACCCCTAATCAGGGTGCCCCCCTGAAGTGGACCAAAACCCAGGATAGTCAAAATCCTGGGTGTTGGTCCACTTGAATGACTCGCAGAAATATTGTTACCAGTAAGACTAACAGGGATTTTTCAAACAAAACTACCCCTATTGCAAGTACAGAGAGCTTGGCACATTTCTCTAATTACTCCCCTAAACACAGAACTTCAGCTTACTTGCTTCTCCTCTTCTACCAGTCCATACTTTAGCTTGGCTCAAACAAGAATCTATAAAGTTGCTATAGAATCCTTAAATCTGCGTCAATGCAGCAGTCAGTAGCGCTCTTATTTTCTTATAAGATGGCATTCTGGACTTTTGTAAAGGTGGCTAGTTAGTGCCTTAAGTGCGCACACGTATATTGGGACTCGCAGCACTAGAGTATGTAAAATGCTCATAATGGTTTCCAATGTTTATTAACGTTTACCACTCCTTCTTTTTTTTTTTTTTTTTTTTAGGCTAGCTTCGGGGAAAGTGAGCACAGATATTCCAAGCGTTTCGTTGATGCTGAAACACTGAAGTCAAGAAGTACAGAAAAATGCTCTAAATTGTCAACTAAAGATTTGGCTTCAGCACAAGACAGCTCTGCAGTTCACAATAAGTCTGTCTCCTCTGAAAATGGTGGGACGCAAATAAGCTCATCTCATGACAAATATGAGGACCACAAAGCGCCTCCTGATAGTCAGCCAGCAGCATCGCAAAGATTTCACCCTCTTGTGAAGAAAGATGCAGATGTTTCACCTTCAAGTGCCTTAGATGTGGACTCTGCAGACCACAAGAGATCTGAACTCTCAAAACTAGCAAGCACCACAAAGGAACAGATTCTTAAAAATAAAAGTGCTTTGGCCTCCTGGATGCATAAGGAAAATGTACAGACCTGCTCTGAGCAGGATGAAACTATAATACAAACAGCCAAAACCAGGATTGTGCTGAAGCCCAAGATACAGAAAATAAATATGGTCCCAGTTGCCGATAAACGGGAATCTGAAGATCAAGTGAAGAAAAATACTAAAAAGACTTCAAACTTTCATTTACTCATTACAGATCGCAGTCGCAGTGAGCTGGTGATAAGTGAATGCTCTTCTTACGTTGCTAATGAATCAAAATCATCAGGCTTTGTGGCATGTCAGGAAGATACTCCCAGTAGAAAAAATTCGGGCTTGACCAGCTTGGAAAAGTTTCTGAACTCTGCTACCTTGACGAATGTAAAGGTAATTATTCTATTGCTGGCTGACATATGTTAATATAAAAGGTGAGTAATCAGGACTCATTAGCACTCTAAAAGGCCTGCTCCAGCCAGAAATTTTCAGTCAAATAAGTGGTTCCCTGTTATTCTAAGTATGCAGCACGTCCTGCTCCCGATAATGATTCATAACAGATGGGATTACCTCCGCCAGAGGGCGCTTGACTGCAGAGATGGCAAAAAGAGGCCCCTCCCGGTCCCAAATATACCTGGGACCTCCCACAAATTCCCCAGTTTCTTCTCTGCAGTCGGCTGCGAAGGTCAGAAGATGGCTTCTCTTATCGCAGGTGAGCGGGGCTTAACAGCCCGCAGCTTTGTAGGACTATTCCCACCCGTTCCACTTACTAATTATGCCTCCCAGCTTTGGCTGCGCTGGTCGGGTGATGGTAGGCAGCACCTATCAGAGGTGCTTTCCTTGCAGAGCCTGGCTCCAACCGCAATCCCCCACCAAAGGGTAGGCGGTGCAGGTTTATGGTGAACCTGATTTGGGATGCCCCATCCGCTCTTGCCTTGCCCTGCCCTGGTCATTGGTGGGTCTCTTTGACATCCACCTTTCACCCTCTCCGTGTCCCTTTCAGGGTGGGGGTGTGTGTGGCTTTTTGCCTTGTATATGTGTGTCTGTATTGCACTTTATTCTGTCTTTCACTTATTTAAATTTGCCGCCGCTGACACGCGCGCCTTCTGGCGTCCGCAGTCAGCGGCGGCATCATCATCAAGAATCCTTGCGCGCCCATTGGCTGGAGCTACTGGTCTATCCCTGCGCTTCTCGGAGGGGGTGTGGCTTGCTCGGTTGGCGCGTTCCGCATCGGACCCTCCTGCGGCCCGCCCCCTGAGGTTCCTCCCGCGCCATTTTGGTCCTCGCCTGGTGTGATTGCTGGTCCCCCACCGCGGTCCATGAGTGCCCCTGCGGGCTTGTTTTTTATTCCCTTGTCATTTCATTGTGCTTATGGTGTGTCTTTGTTATGTCTTTCAGGCGGGATAACTGTGTTTTAAGAGGTTTCTCCCGGTCCTGCTCCCTCTATTAGTTATAGTAATTTTATTAGAGGCCTACACTGTTAAATCCTCCCACTTCCCTGGCGGGCATTTGGGGCATCCCGGGTTGCTTTTACGGCGTAATTCCTATCGGCGAGTTGTGCCACCTTAATCACCATATGGAGGCTTCACAGGATATTGTGCTCGGGGTCCCCTCGGGACAAGCCCGGCTGTGTGTAGTGTGTGGGGCATCCCCTGTGAGTGATGATGTGCGGGTCTGTGTACCCTGCGCCCAGCAGGAGCTTGCCCTGCATTCTGGGATATCTGTGGCTGGGCCTGCCCCCACTATGCCCTCACCCACTCCCCCTCGCCTGGTTATGTCTCCCAGTGAGCTAAATACTAGTGGGGAGTCTTAGCCTGACGTGTCTTCTAGGTTGGCTAACATTGAGGGGCTGATTGCTAGCTCTGCGGCCCGTAAGGCCCCGGCTAAAAGGCGGCATGTGGCGCCGGGTGCGTCTGCCTTTCCTATGGAGACAGAGAACTTCCTTGATTTGTCTGACTATACCCCACTTGAGGAGGGGGAATTGTTCTCTGACTCGGAGTTATCTGATGATCAGCAATTCAGTGGTGCTGACTATGGCACTGATCATTGGGATGCTGATGATACCAATAGAATGTTAACTTTTTTTGGTGTGCTTTCTATCTCCCTTCCTGCTGCGGCTCCCAAGTTACAGGGGGAACTTCATTTCAATAATCTTGTTCTCAAAGAATGGGAGCGAACCGCCTGGCTTCCCGGAATCCTCAAGGGCTGGGATAAAAGGTACCCTTTTCCCGCTGATGTGGTTAAAAGTTGGTCAACCCCTACAGAAGTGGATGCACCAGTATTGGGGTTGTCCAACACATCTGTGGTCCATTCCCCTGATTCCACTAGTCTTAAGGATAGTGAGGACCGGCGCATTGACCAGCTGGCCTCCCATGCCTTTGCCTGTGTGGGGTTTGCCTTGCGCCCTGTCTGTGCTTCTGCTGTTGCTATCAGGTCTCTCCTCAAGGGTCTGTTGGAAGGCACTCCTGATGATACTGCTAGTGCCGAACTCGGGGCCTTGTCACAGTGTGAAATGTTCATTGCATATGTCCTCTCTGCCTTAGATGACACCATTAGGATGTGTAGTAGAACCTCTGCATTGGTGGTTAGCTATACGCCGCTCTGTTTGGCTGTGCCAGTGGGCAGCTGATAACGCTGCTATGAAGGCCCTCACGGGACTCCCCTTTAAGGGGCTGCGCCTATTTGGTGATCGCTTGGACCTGTTTGCCAAGGGGGGTAAGTTGCCTCAACGTAAGAAGCAGTTGCGGCCTGTTCGGGGGGGCCTTTGTTCCCTCCTACCGAGGGTCCAGGCCTGGGAGAGGGGTCTCCTTCACTGGCTCTAGGGGAGACTTCTGGGGCGGGGCAGAGGTCGTGCCCGCTCCGGATCTTCCTGGGGGTCCAAGTCCAAATCTGTTGCCAAGCCTCCTCAGCCATGAAGGGGCGCCCTCACCCATCCGGGTGGGGGGACGGCTGCGGCTCTTCGCTCGTGTCTGGAGACAACAGGTCTCAGACAGGTGGATTCTGGAGGTTGTGTCCTCCGGCTACAAGCTAGAGTTCGCTGCCTGGCAGCCTCCAAGTTTTCTCTATTCTCGGATTCCTCTAGACCCCTTGGCAGCTCATGGACTTTTTCTGGCGGTGCAAAATCTACTGGGCTTGGGGGTCATCTGTTAGGTCCCTCCTGTGGAAAGAGGTCGGGGTTTTTATTCCAATCTGTTCAGTTCCCAAAAGGGATGGGTCAGTCAGACCCATTCTGGACTTAAAGCTGCTCAACAAGTTAATCAGGACCAGGCACTTTCCCATGGAGACCCTGCGCTCCACGATCAGTTTGTTGCGCCCGGGAGACTTCATGACCTCCATAGACATCAAAGATGCTTACCTTCATGTTCCAGTCTTCCCAGGGCATCGGAGATTCCTCAGGTTCGCACTGGCAGACCAGCACTACCAATTTGTGGCACTGCCCTTCGGTCTCACTTCAGCCCCCAGGGTCTGCACCAAGGTGCTGGCGGGTGTCACGGCTCTCCTCAGGGCATTCGCATTCTTCCCTATCTGGACGACCTTCTCATCATGTCTCAGTCCTTCCAGCAGGCGGTATTGGATACCCAGCGGGTGGTGACGGTTCTGGAGTCATTCGGCTGGGTGATCAATCACCCCAAATTTTCCCTATCCCCATCTCTAGTGACTTCCTTCCTGGGCATGAATCTGGATACTGTTCAGGCCAGGATCTTTCTTCCTCAGCAGAAGGTGGACTCTCTGCAAGCTCTGGTTCACTTCCTGCTGTCATGCCCTCATCACTCCATCCGGCAGGGGATGCGGCTAGTGGGGCAGATGGTGTCCTGCTTCGAGGCGGTTCCATATGCGCAGTTTCACATGAGACCTCTTCAACTCCATCTCCTATCAGTCTGGGACAAGAGTCCCCTGTCTCTGTATCAGGCCTTCGTTCTGTCCCCTCTGGTTCGGCGGTCCCTCTTGTGGTGGCTGGACTCGAGGAACCTGTTGGGGGGCAGATCCTTCCTGGCCCCCTGTTGGGAGACGGTCACCACGGATGCCAGCCTGTCAGGTTGGGGGGCTTCTGGAAGTCCCTACAATTCCAGGGGCTGTGGGGCCCTCAGGAGGCCCATGGTCCTATCAATATTCTGGAACTGAGGGTGGTTCGGTTGGTTCTGGCCCAATTGAATCCTCACCTGCGGGGTCGGCCGGTCCAAGTTCGCTCAGACAACCAGACGGCGGTTGCTTACATCAATCATCAGGGAGAGACTCGGAGCAATGGTTCCTTCAAGGAGGTGTCCATGATTCTGTCCTGGGCGGAGGACAATGTCCCCCTGCATCTCAGCAATGTACATTCCGGGGGTGGAGAATCTGGAGGCAGATTTTCTGAGCAGGGGGGACTTCTCGCCTGGGGGAATGGTCTCTCAACAGCGAGGTCTTCCTATCCCTGTGTCACTGTTGGGGGGGGGGTTCCGGAAGTGGACCTGTTTGCATCCCGCCACAATCACAAGCTCCCAGTCTTTGTCTCTGTCCCAGGATCCCCTGGCCCTTGCGGTGGATGCTCTGACTCTTTCCTGGCAGGGATTCCGTCTCCTGTATCTTTTCCCTCCATTCCCCCTGCTGGGCAGGGTTCTGCGCAAGCTGGCTCAGGAAAGTGTGCCAGCAATCCTGGTGGCTCCTCGTTGGCCAAGACAGGTGTGGCTCGCAGATATCGTTTAGCTGGCGGTAGCTCAGTACCCTCTGCCCCTGGTGCCGGACCTTCTCACTCAAGGGCGGCTATGCCATCCCAATTTACAAACACTGGCTTTGACGGCCTGGCTGCTGAAACCTCCATCCTAAGGGATGAGGGGCTTTCTGATTCTGTGGTTAATACTCTAATCAGGACTAGGAAGAAGTCCCCTTCTACCATCTACTATAGGATCTGGCGGAGCTACATTGACTGGTGTGAGTCTAGGGTCCTTCCCTGTCGGGTGTTTTCCATTCCTAGGATTCTGGAGTTCCTTCAGCATGGTCTGGATCTGGGACTTCAGCTCAGCACGCTCAACGGTCACATTTCTGCTTTGGCTGTTTTCTTCCAGAGATCTTAAGCTCAACATGGTCAGGACTTTCTTCCAGGGGGTTGCTCATGTGCGTCCCCCTCGCAAACCTCTGTTGCCGGTTTGGGACTTGAATTTGGTTTTGTCTGCCCTTCAGGGCCCTCCATTTGAGCCTGTGCATGAGGCTGCTCTGTCTATTCTTACTCTTAAAGTTGCCTTTTTGGTGGCCATCACCTCGGTCAGGCGTGTTTCGGAGTTGGCGGCCCTTTCTATTCAGGCCCCCCTACTTTGAGAGACACCAGGACAAGGTGGTTTTCCACTTTAAACCTGATTTCTTGCCTAAGGTTGTCTCTGCCTTCCATCTCAATCAGGACATTGTGCATCCTTCTTTGTTCCCTAATCCTGGTAATTCCAAGGAGAGGGCCTTACATTCCCTGGATGTGGTCAGGAATTTGAAGTTCTACTTGGTGGCTACTGCACTTTTTAGTAAGACTGATGCCTTGTTTGTGCTCCCTTCGGGTCCCAAGAAGGGTCTGGCTCCTGCTAAGTCTACTATTAGCAAATGGATTTGTCAGGCTATTTTTAGGGCCTATTCTGCTAGGGGAAAGGATCCTCCTTTCCGTGTTACTGCTCATTCTACACGTGCTGTTGGGGCCTCCTGGGCCTTCCAGAACCAGGCTTCTGTTGAACAAGTCTGTAAGGCTGCTACTTGGTCTTCTGTTCATACCTTTTCCAAGTTTTACAAGGTTGATGTTCGGGCCTCAGCGGATGCTGTTTTTGGCTGTAAGGTTCTGCAGGCGGCAGTGGTGTGAACTGTGCGTTGTTGCTTTTGGGATCCCACCCTATTTACGGACGATGTCCCATCTGTTATGAATCATTATCTGGAGCAGGACGTGCTGCATACTTAGAATAATGCAATTCTGTGATTACTCACCTTGTAGAATTGGTGGTATAAGTATGCAGCACGTCCTGCTCCACCCCACCCTGTTTGCATTATCTTGGATCCTCTGTATGGTGATTGTTATCCTTGTTAACGTTGTTATTTATCATTGGCTTCTCCTGGTTCTCCTTACTGCTTTTTAATACTGGGGAATTTGTGGGAGGTCCCGGGTATATATGGTACCGGGAGGGGCCTCTTTTTGCCATCTCTGCAGTCAAGCGCCCTCTGGCGGAGGTAATCCCATCTGTTATGAATCATTATCTGGAGCAGGACGTGCTGCATACTTATAATACCAATTCTACAAGGTGAGTAAACACAGAATTGTATTTTTATTAACCCCTCAAAAAAACATGTTTGTTTGGAGTTGGACTTTACCCAAATCTGTGCCAATTGCTGCAACTTAATCCATGTAGGTATTATCACATGCATCTGGCTTGGTCATTTGTGGCATCTAAACCAGTTAGAAATCTTAGAAGGTTAAATTAAGGTCCACAAACAGTTTGAGCCATACTAGGTTACTGCCTTTTGAAAATCTCAGACCAACTAAAGCCAAAATCTAGTTTTGAAAAGTGTGGGTTTGGTTTGCAATGCAGATCATAGAATCTGATTCTAACACTGTATTGGAGTGTGCTCCCATATTCATTGAAACTGGGCACATGCCTTTCAGAATGGGAATGGACTGTGCCGATTCCAGAGCAGCACAGCCTATAGTACTCTGGGATCCTGCCTCCATAGGGGCTATTTTAACACGGACTTAGAACGTTTCTTAGACATAAACCCAGACTGAAATATTAGAAAACATTTCCTCTGAACTTTAGGTTTGTAGTAACACAAGTGCATTTTGTTTTATCCTAGACTCCGGACTCTGATAGAGGCTTACAGTCAGTGTGCAGTGAAAGCTCCAGCCTGCAGAAGGACGACAAACCTAGCACCAAAGAATTGCAGCCAAGCACCGGAAATGAGCATCAAGACATTAAAGATACCAATACTCTTGTACATCTAGAGCTTAAGAGTAATAGTATGAAAGATCCTAAAGGAGATTCTTCCACACACACAGCAATATTGGGAAAATGGTCAGAGGAAACCTCCGAAGAGTTAGAGGCGCTCAGTGGATTAAAAGAGCACTCTGAAGTGGTTAAAATTGCTGTGCATGAGGTAATTCATACCATTATGGAGAAGCAGGGTCAATTCCCGGTCATGGGACATGACTAGAGTGCTATTGAGCAAGGCACCTAACCCCCCCCCCCCCCTCTCCCCTGTGTGCCATCATTTGGCATCCCACTGATCTATTCCTAAGTGTGCACAAGCATACAATGGCCATCTATGTCACTCCCCCCCAAAAAATGCATTCTTGCCAATAAATGACACTTGTGTTCAGGTCAACTCCACATAGATTAATGCTCCCAATTCTGTCTGTGACAGTTAAACTTTCTGTTTAAGTCTCAGACCCGAAAGGGTGTCTAAAAGATTCCAGAGCCGTCTGCTGGCCTTCCCCCTGGGGCATCCCAAACTAGGATGCCTGTATATGTGACACCAGATCGGAAGGTTCTTATCAGGGTGAGGATTTGAACTGTTGAAATGCGTTTAAGCGAATGTTAGTATAGTGGCCCACTATGTGAGAAAATGTGCTTTTAAAAGGATTCTCCAGGGATCTACATAGAAAATATAATCGCACAACCCTAATGCTCCTAATGTTCCAGTTATTCTAAGTATACAGTACGTCCTGCTCCAGATATAATACTTACACTTGGGTATTCTCCGCCAGATGGCGCTGTGCACTGCGGACATGCAAAAACAGGCTCCTCCCGGCCCTTCAAATACCCAGGGACCTCCCACAAATCCCCAGATTTCTCTGCAGTGCTAACTGCGAAGACATGAAGTATCACTCTCTCGTAGGTGAGCGGGGCTTTTACAGCCTGCAGCCCTGTTGGACTATTCCCACCCGTCGTCCTTGTGATGTGCCTCCCAGCCTGGGCTGCGCTGGTCGGGTGAAGGTAGGCAGCACCATGCGTGCTTATGGAGCCATGCTCCACCGCAGTCCCCCACCATAGGGTAGGCGGTTTAGGCTGATGGTGAGCCCCTAGTGGATGTCCCTCCTGCATTATTGCCCCGTGTAGCGGTGGGCCCTATCCAAAGGGTCGCCATCCTCCCTCGTTTCCCCCCGTAGCTTGGGGGGAAAGAAAGGGGGGGGTGTGGCGATCTCTAGTGTACTGCGATTACACGATTATGGCCTTAGTATTGTCCTTGACTTGTAACTTGGTGTCAGAGCTGCGCTGTTTGCTTTTTTATTGTTATCTGCCGCCGCCACGCTCGTCTTTCCTTATTGGATGTGCTGCGGCGGCGGCGCCCCAGACGCTGCGGCGTCTCCATTGGCAAAAATCATCTATGCTATGTGTGTCATACACTCTGCTTCTCTTTACAATATTGACCCCAGACGCTGCGGCGTCTCCGTTCGCGAAAATCATCTATGCTATGTGTGTCATACACTCTGCTTCTTTTTACAATATTTACTACTGCCTTAGAGCTTCGCACTCCTTCGGGGGGGCGGGGGCCTGGTTTGGCGCGCTCCGCTCTGGCCCGCCCTTCGAGGTTCACTTGGTGCCATTTTGATGTTAGTCGCGCGCGCGTGGTTACGGCCCTCCTCCTACCTTGGTCTGTAAGTGCCCTCACGGGCGATTTTCATGATTCCTATTACTGCGCATGGCTCTGACACCCCTTTATTCCCATTATGTCTTTCAGACAGTTGAATCCAGTGGCTTCCACGGCCTGGGTTAAATTATAGCGGGCCTTTTAAAATTCTCCCACCTTCCTAGCGGGTCTTTGGGGCATCCAGGGTTGCCTATTGCGTAAAATCCTTGCTGGCATATTGTGCCTAGATAATCACCATATGGAGACATCTCAGAATTATGTGACCGGGGTCCCTCTGGGACAAGACCGGATGTGTATAGCGTGTGGTCAACCCCATGCTGATGCTGACAGGGCACAGGTCTGCGCACCATGTGCCGAGCAAGCACTGGCCCTGCAATCATGCTTGCCAGTGGCTGCACCTCGTTTCAATACACTTATTTCCCCATGCTTAATTCTCACTCCTGCTGAGTCGCATACAAGTGGGGATTTGCAGCCTGCTGTGTCTTCCAGCCTGCCTACGGTTGATCAGATTATGGCGAGGTTGTCAGGGCGCAGGGGCCCTGGTAAGAAGTGGCCCTTGATGCCTCCTGTTTTCTGTTGTCCTATGGGAACTGAGGAGTTGACTACTCCATGTGACTATACCTCTTCTGATGTAGGAGAGCTGGTCTCTGACCGAGGAGTCATGGCGATTCTGGCCCTGAATACTGGGGCCAGTGTGAGATTTGTTGATTAAGGTCTTTAAGGTCCTGTCTATCTCTCTCCCTGGTGAGGCCTCCAAGCCGAGAGGGGAGCGTTTCCATACAGCGACAGCGCGCTTGGAATTTCTAGAGCAGGCTCGTTTCCATGCTCTTGTACTCAAGGAATGGGATTTCCCCAGTAAATTCCAGGGGTCCCAGGGGACTGGGATAGGAAATACCCCTTTTCCCCCTGAGGTGGTCAATTTGTTAGTCATCACCCCCCCGTGGTGGATGCGCAGATCGTAGGGGTTTGTAACCCCCCCTTTATTACAGCCCCTGCTTATAGTACCCTTCGGGATGCTGAAGACCGGCATTGACCTGTGGCCTCCCACGCCTTTTCTTGTACAGGGACGGCGCTGTGCCCGGTCTGTGCCACGGTCATCATTGCCGTGGCCGCTAGAACCCTCATCAGAAAGATGCTTGATCATCACCCTGAGTATCTCCCCTGAGATGCGTTTAATGCACTCGCCAGTTGTGATGTATTTGTAAAATTTATCCTATTAGCACTGACACCATTAGAATGTGTGCAAGGACCCCTGCCCTTGTGGTGGCTATACGTCTCTTGGTTTGGCTGCGACAGTGGGGTACTGACGATGATGCTAAGAAGACTCTTACTGGGCTTCCCTTTAGAGGGCAACGCCTGTTTGGTGCCGTCTGGACCTGTTTGGTAAATAAGGGCAATTCACCCCAACGTAGGCGGCCGTCCCGGCCCCTCGGGGCAGGGTAACCCCTCCCTACCATAGTGTAAAACAAGAACCACCGGTGTCCTTCCTGGGTGCTCGTGCAGACTCCTGCCCCAGGAGCGGCATATAATGCCCTGGCCCCTCTGGCGGGGGTAAGCCTAAGTCTTCCACCAACATCCCCTCAAGCATGTTGGGGCGCCCTTGCCCGTCTGGGTGAGGGGACGGCTGAGGCACCTTGCTCATGGCAGGAGATATCACGCCTCAGACTGGTGGATTCAGGAGATGGTGCCCTCCGGATAAAAGATAGTTTGCTGCGTGGCCTCCCCCAAGATTATCGGGTCCCGGGTGCTCCTGGTCCCTGCCTCTGATCAGGTGCTGGCACAGGCCATGCAAGGCCTGCGGGGTCTGGGGGTCTCTTGCAGATTGCCCTTAATAGGCAGAGGCAAGGGCCGATACACCAACCTTTCCACAGTTCCCCAAAAAAGGATGGGTCAGTCTGGCCCAATCTGGTCTCACAGATTTTCAGCAATTCGTCAATTACAGCCGGTTTCTGCAATGGAAACACTGCGCTCGGCCATCGGCTCCTTGCGCGTCGGGGGCTTCTTGCCGTCTGGAGCTCAATGCTGCTTATATTCTAAGTATGTCACACACCCCGCTTCAAGATATCCATAACATGTGGGTAATACCGACCTGAAGGGGCGTTCCTGCAGAGATGATAGCAAAAAAGAAAGCCCCTCCCTGATCCATAAATACCTGGGACCTCCCACTCATCACCCAGTTTTCCATCTCTGCAGACGGCGAGCAAGTCAGAAGATGATGGCTCCTCCTTGCACAGGGGGATTTCAGGTAGCCGGGATGACTCCCGGCCCGCTATTTATTTATTTCCGTTTGGACCTTTTTCCCCAGAAATCCATATGCCTCCCAGCCTCGGCTGAGGGTCCAGGCGAGGGTATATCAGCACCTTAGGTGCTCAGGAGCTATGCTCCACCGTGAGACCCTATATGAGAGGGTAGGCGGTAATACCGGGTTGGTGACCCCGGTTTGGGATGCCCTGTCCCTTACTTGCATACAATGGCCCTCCCAGGATCCCCTTCCATAGGTGGGGTGGGGGAGTGTTGGTCCTTTTGTTAATTTATTAACTTATTGATTTATCTCAGGACAGCATACTGAGTGTGTGAGTGTACTGTCACTTTAACTGTTTTCAGCCGCCGCAGTCGTTTTACAGGGCCTGTGCGGTGCTGGCTGCTTTCTTCCCCCCATCTTCCCTTTACCTCTATTAATGGCGGAGGTATTCACCTCACGCCATGTTACTGTGCTTCAGGGGGGGGGTGTCCGGACCGTCGGCGGGGCCGGGACTTGTCCCTCCCGTTTTTCACCATGCTATGTGTGAGTGTGTGTGTGCTTAACGTTTTGTCATCTGGCCGGGCCGGCGACCGCTCTTTGCTAATGCGGCGCCGGCCGGCTCTGGGCGCCATTTCCCTGAGGTGATTCACCTCACGCAGTCTGGGGGGGGGCGGGGGCGGTGTGACTGCGCGTCACCGCTCCCCGCCTCCTGCCTTCGCTGGTGCCACTGCGGAGCTCTGTGGAGGAGAGAGGGGGCGTGGCCCGGCCTCGCGTGTGTCCCGCGCTGGCCACGCCCCCTTCTCCCTCTCTGGCTGCAGCTCTGGTTGTTGGTGTGGAGCGTCTGGAAATCCCTCACGGTCGCCATTGCGGTCTATGGTTCTGTAAGTGGCCTCTGGCCATTCTTCTCACTGTATGCTTGATTGTTTTCTTCATTAGCCTTATCTAAAAAGTCCCTCTATTCTGTCTTTCAGATGGTGGTTCAGGAGGTTCGCCAGTAGCATTTAGGGGGTCCCTCCTGATCCTTATCACTGGGTTAATTTTTTGCCATAAATCCTCCCACTCGGGACATTAAAAGGGGCATCCCGGGTTGTCTAACGGCGTAATTCCCTGGGTCATAGCGACTTTTCATATATAAAGTTCACCTTATGGAGGCATCCCCGGATACTGGGCTCGGGGCCCCTTCGGGGCATCCCCGAAAGTGTATGTTATGTGGGGTATCCATTTCTGGGGACGATGTACTTCTGTGTATCCCATGTGCACAGCAGACCATCACGCGGCAGTCCGAACCACAGGCGTCTGGGTCAGCACCGCCGGTCGCTTCATCTCCATCTCCCGCTTTGACACGCGCCCCGTGTGACGTCGTCATGGGCAGGGAGCTGCAATC
Source organism: Gastrophryne carolinensis (assembly GCA_027917425.1). Classification (NCBI taxonomy): domain Eukaryota; kingdom Metazoa; phylum Chordata; class Amphibia; order Anura; family Microhylidae; genus Gastrophryne; species Gastrophryne carolinensis. Next base: position 255,080,926 of record CM051238.1, read on the forward strand.
TGAGATGTGCGCCAGATTGGCTAACCTTGAAAAAATTATCCCTGGCTCGGTCGCCCGTAAGGCTCCGACTAAGAGAAAGCATTTGTCGCCTGCTCCGCTGGCGGAGGACCAGGAGGATGTTAATAATCTGTATTGGTCTGACTATTCCCAGCTAGAAGAAGGAGGTGTCACAGCAGAAGGGTGAATTGTTTGAGGAATCCAAACCGCGCTTGGAATTCCCTACACAAAGGCATTTTGACAAAATTATTGCCAAAGAATGGGACAGGCCGGCTCGGCTCCCTGGCATCCCTCAGGGATGGGATAGGAAATATCCCTTCCCTTCGGAGCCAGTTAAGCGCTGGGCATCTCCCCCCGAGGTGGATGCGCCAGTTTTGGGGTTGTCCAATTCCTCGGTTTTAAATAGACCTGATTGTTCCATTCTCAAGGATGGAGAGGATAAACGTATTGACCAGATGGCTTGTCATGGTTTTGCTAGCGTTGGGTCAGCCATGCGACCTGTTTGTGCATCGGCACTAATGGTGTTGGCTGCCAGGTCCGTGGTTAGGGACCTTTTGACCTCTTCCGGGCTGCGTCCCAGTAGTGCTGAGTTCCTTAGCCTCAAACGGTGTGAGTTGTTTTTATCTTTTGTGTTGACAGCCTTGGATGACACTTTGATGATGTGTGGTAGAACGTCGGTGCTGCTGGTCACTATTCGGCGTTCGGTGTGGCTGCGCCAGTGGGCGGCAGATTTTATGTCCAAGAAGTCACTAACGGCTCTACCTTTTGTTGGATTACGGCTTTTTGGAGAGACATTGGACTCTGTTACCAAGGGTGGTAGGTTACCTCAACGCAAGAAACAACGCCGCCCCTTTCGGGGGGGCCCCTTCCTTTACCCCCTCCTTTCGTGGGGCCAGATCTGGCAGGGGATTTGCATTCCCTTCTTCCAGAGGAGATTCTGGGAGCAGGGGCAGAGGACGTGCCCGTCCAGGATTCAGTTGGGGCTCTAAGCCCAAGCCGGCTGCCAAGCCGGCTCAGCAATGAGGGGGCGCCCTCACCCTTGCGGGTGGGGGGACGGCTGCGACTCTTTTCCCAGGTTTGGGATCAAGAGGTCTCGGACCGATGGATCCGGGAAGTGGTGTCTTCCGGTTACAAGCTGGAGTTCGAGCTCCGCCCCCCTTCCAGATTTTTCAGGTCTCGGATGCCTGCAGAACCTCTAGCGGCGCAGGGGCTTCTGTTGGCAGTGCAGAACCTTCTGGACATGGCTGTCATTTGCCCAGTGCCTCCTTTGGATCAGGGCAGGGGTTTTTATTCCAATCTGTTCACGGTACCCAAGAAGGACGGATCGGTCCGACCCATCTTGGATCTGAAGTTTCTCAACAGGTTCATCCGGCCACGGAAATTCCGCATGGAAACACTACGTTCGGCCATTCACTCTCTTCGTCAGGGAGACTTTCTGACGTCCATAGACATCAAGGATGCTTATCTACACGTTCCAATTTTTCCAGCACACCAGAGGTTTCTCAGGTTCGTGGTGGAGGATCGGCATTTTCAGTTTGTAGCACTCCCTTTCGGCCTCACCTCGGCTCCTCGGGTGTTCACCAAGGTGCTAGCGGGGGTGATGGCTCTGCTAAGGGTTCAGGGCATCCGCATTGTGCCCTATTTGGACGATCTTCTGATCATGGCCTCCTCCTTCAACCAAGCGGAGTTGGACACCAGAATGGTGGTGTCCACCCTGGAGAGGTTTGGTTGGGTGGTCAACCACCCCAAGTCTTCTCTCTCTCCGTCCAGAGTAGTGACCTTTCTGGGAATGTCTCTGGACACTTCGCAGGCCAGGGTGTTTCTGCCCCAGGCCAAGATTCTTTTGATTCAGGAATTAGCTCGGCTTCTCTTGTCGGCCCCTCGTCCGTCCATCCGGCTAGGGATGAGGCTGGTGGGGTTAATGGTGGCCTCATTCGAGGCAGTTCCCTTTGCTCAGTTTCATACAAGGACGCTTCAGCTTCATCTGTTGAAGGTTTGGGACAAGTCTCCTCTATCGTTGGATCAGTCCTTCCTGATGACTCCCCGAGTTCGTCGATCCCTACAATGGTGGCTGGGGTCGGTCAATCTGTCGCAGGGCAGATCTTTTCTGGTACCGTGCTGGGAAACAGTCACCACGGATGCCAGTCTGTCAGGTTGGGGGGGTGTTTGGAAGGACCTCCAGTTTCAGGGTCTGTGGAGTCCGCAGGAGGCTCACGAGCCCATCAATGTTCTGGAGTTGAGAGCCATCAGGTTGGTTCTGTTTCGCTTGACTCATCAGTTGAGAGGCCTGCCAGTTAAGGTTCGGTCGGACAACAGGACGGCGGTTGCTTACATCAATCACCAAGGGGGGACTCGCAGCAGGAGTGCCCTCAGGGAAGTGTCTTTGATTCTGGACTGGGCGGAGAGTCACGTCCCGTGTATCTCAGCGGTCTACATTCCGGGAGTGGAGAACACGGAGGCGGACTTGCTGAGCAGAGCCTCCTCTCGTCAGGGGGAGTGGTCTCTCAGTCCCACGGTGTTTCGTTCGATATGTCTCAGGTGGGGGTTCCCAGCGGTGGACCTCTTTGCCTCTCGTCACAATCACAAGCTTCCAGTCTTTGTGTCTCTCTCGCAGGATCCTCTGGCTCTGGCAGTGGATGCCATGTCTCTGAACTGGAGGGATCTGGGGTTTCTTTACCTGTTCCCTCCGTTTCCAATGGTAGCCAGAGTGGTGCGCAAGCTGACTCTGGAGGGCGTGTCGGCGATTCTAGTGGCACCAAGGTGGCCAAGGCAGGTTTGGTTCGCAGACCTGGTAAGACTGGCAGAAGATCAGTTCGTTCTGCCTCTTCTGCCGGACCTGCTCACCCAGGGTCGGCTGCGCTATCCCAATTTACCTTCGCTGGCTTTGACGGCGTGGCTGCTGAAACCGCCATCTTAAAGGAAGAAGGTCTTTCTGACGCGGTGGTTCAGACTCTTATTAGCGCCAGGAAGCGATCTTCCTCTACTATTTACTATAGGACTTGGAGGTCCTATATTGACTGGTGTGAAAGTAGGTCTTTCTCTTGTTGGGAGTTTTCCATTTCCAGAATCCTGGAGTTTCTTCAACATGGTCTGGATTTGGGGCTTCAACTTAGTACCTTGAAGGGGCAGGTTTCTGCCCTGGCGGTGTTTTTTCAACGGTCATTTGCACTTCATCCCTTAGTCAAGACCTTTTTCCAAGGAGTTACGCATGTACGGCCTCCTAGGAAGCCCTTTGTTCCAGTTTGGGATTTGAACCTGGTTCTTTCTGCTCTTCAGGGTCCCCCGTTTGAACCCTTGAATGAGATTGCTTTGTCTTCACTTACTCAAAAGGTGGCCTTTTTGGTGGCCATCACTTCGGTTAGGCGTGTTTCTGAGTTGGCAGTTTTATCCATTAAAGCTCCGTACTTCGAAAGGCATCAGGACAAGGTTGTCTTTCGTTTCAAGCCGGATTTTCTTCCTAAGGTGGTCTCTGCCTTTCATCTGAATCAGGACATTGTTCTGCCTTCTCTATGTCCTAATCCCAGCAACGACAAGGAAAGGGCGCTGCATTCCTTGGATGTAGTCCGTGTT